>JAPZDV010000003.1:6623524-6650812 GCA_029814665.1 Acanthurus lineatus
GATGAGCAGTGCCATTATGGCAGTTCAGATCAACCTGAATCTAATGCATCAACAGTCGGCTGGCATCTAATATCACTTAACATTGCAATACCCTTCAAGACGCTGCATAATATTCCAGCACACTCACTGTTTCCAAAGGGTGTTTAAATAGGGCTTATAAACCTGTGGTTACATCAGTTCACACCATGAGAGAGTCATTAACATGGTAATTAGATATTATAAAGCTGACAGAACACTCAACGGTGGTGGACATCAAACTAAATTATATTAAATAATTAAAAAAAAGATTACTTGAAACACCCTCTAGCATATATAGGCCTACATTTTTTAATAAGGTATGCAAGTAACAGTAGCTACATTTTATAGCAAAATAACTGAAGGATTTAT
This sequence comes from Acanthurus lineatus, assembly GCA_029814665.1. NCBI lineage: Eukaryota > Metazoa > Chordata > Actinopteri > Acanthuriformes > Acanthuridae > Acanthurus > Acanthurus lineatus. The sequence goes on from JAPZDV010000003.1 coordinate 6,623,912, forward strand.
AATACATATGTGCCAATCCCACCAACACTAACGGTGACGTTTATGAGGTACCTGCCATATAAAAAACTCCTGTGATGCATCTGACTTAGCTTTTTTAAAACTGGAACATAAATTAAGTCAAAGACCTTTTTGTTTTTTAGAGGCTGGTCACTGAAAAAGAGCTGCACAACAAACCAAACAGCTCAGATGCTTTTTTTTTTCATGATGTACTTTTGTCAGTTTGATGCCAGAGGAGACAATAAATTTCTCACTTGGGTCTAAAGCTGCAAAGGTTTGTGAATACTGATCTCATCAATCATTCAAAGTCCAGAGCTGGTGAAAGAACCTGCTGTTCAGTTAATCATGCAAAATGCAATTCAGTCTTTACTACCTGGGAGCTGAAGGGCAAAACAAATGTGTAGGTGTAGAAAAGGCAAAATGAAGCAAACTGCTTCTCTGTTTTCTCAAACTAAACAAAGCTACAAGTGTTTTTTTTTCAGTTGTTGCTTTGTTACAACTGCTTATCAGTGCTCACAAATGTTTTCTCGGTTAATGCAACTTAGCACTGCACTTCCACGGAAATTGGGAAACTCACAAGAGATGTGATGAGTCAAACTGATGATTTATGAGTGTCTGAAATTTCAAATTACTGCTCAATGGTGAGTAAACTCTGAGTGTCTATTATAAAGCGAGTAGTGAATTATTGATGTGACTTTGGACGATGCATCAGACGTTCCAAGAACACTTCCTACAATTGTTTTCACAGGCTGACTGCCTCAACATGATGAGTAAACTGATTGTGGTGTGTAAAATGAGTGTGCCTTTGTTTTTTCAAAAAAGATTTTAATTTATTTTCCCATCACTGCAGCGAGAGTGTTACATGTGTCTATGAAAAGCCGATCTGTGCTGACAATTTCTCTGCAGAATGTTTTTGTTATAGTCCAATTACCAATTCACACTTAAAATACCATTTTTGGCATTTTGTTTGACATCAGAAACCTTAGGCTAATTTAAAGTGACGAGTTTAAGAGGAGAGGAAGGTGTCTTTTTTTCCCTTTTGTTTCCAAAGTCCCTCATTGCAGCAAGTGATAATGAAGCCACTATATGTAAAGTGTTTCATCACAGCTTTATCTTTAAATAATGAATACTTCTTCAGTCTTACTGGTCTAATTCGTTGCCTTTTTTTGGTAAAATGTGACATTTCTGAATAATGAATGGATCTGGATTTAGAGGCTTGTGGCAAACAAAAGAGCCATCAGATAAGCTCATAATTAATGAATCTGCCAGGGAATGTGAGACTTTACTGTTGGAAGTTTCTGCTGTGGAGTAAAAAAAAACAAAAAAAACAAAAAACCCAAAAAACAGAAAAAGACTGTTTTTGTTGAGCTCACTCTGTCTAAAACTCTTAAGTCATAATAAGATTTTCTGGTGAAGTGGACATCATTGACATATTTAGATACTTGCAGCACATAAATAATTCTTGGTGAATCATAACATGCAAAGTTTGTAAAGTTTTGTGTTCATTAACATGTAAGTTGTTCTGACTTCATTACAGGTCTCATTCTGCAATAAAACATCTAACTCAGATCTTCCAACATCGGAAAGTTCAGTTCTGCAGATTTACTGCCTGCAATTAGAAAAATCAATCTGTTATGTATTCAATATTATCTGGGTTAAAAAAAAGCTCCTCTTGTGTAATATTTTATATAATCATAAAAAACTGTATATGTAAGGTAGCGTGCACAACAAACCTCCAACTCAGCTTGATTTACAACCAAAGTGGAAGCTGACATTCATAATAGATCAATAGCAATGTGCAGACAGCTGTAGATGTACCTTTCATGCTCCTGTAGATTCCTCAGGGTACTGTGCTACATAGCAAAACTCACTGATTTCTGTCGTGTCTGCCTCATTAATACACAAACCACAATTCTGTCAAAGTGCAACATTGAGTATAAACCCACATGCAAGAGTCTGGGGAGTTATTGGCAAAGTGAGTGGCAGACCGGCTCTCTTGTTTCTTAAGTGCAAGGTACTGATTGCACTCTTTTGGCCTGCTCACTGGGAGAAATTGATCCACACAGACACACGACATGGTCACAAGTCAGCAAAGGACAAAAGGCACTTTTGAATGGAGGAATGGGGCTTATTAAACAGGGAATCTTGTTAAATAATTATGGGAATGGCTTGGAGAAACTTTATAAACTACTGCTCAGTCGGGCAAAGTCAACTGTAAGTTTACGCATACCTGAAAAGCTTGAGCTCTACCGTGTGAAGATAGATTCTTCAGCATCTGCTCTAAGGTCTGATACGTCAATATTTTCCCAGAAAATATATCAACATGATTCTTGTAAATGTCAGTCAGGATACATCTTTATGTCTGGAAGGCCGAGGTTGCTGTGCATTTGCTTCTTGTAGATGGCTGCCACGTGAGATGACTGCATAAACACTGAATAAACAAAACAGAAAAACCCAGGCACTAAAACCATTATAAAATTACTGTAGCAGAGAGCTGGCAAACGTCTCTTCTGATCCCCTTTGGCTGAATACAAGTGCTGAACAAATGGTGCACACTTCTCACACAAGTGAAAAAACTTGTTGCATCATGCCTAAAAGCTGATTACATCTGATCATGTTGATCAATTAAAAAGACCCTTTATTTATGAATTCCTTCACTTTTTTGAAGAATGAAGGACAGTTAAAAAGGAGATCTGTGGCTTTATTCCTTGGCCAGAGAGTATGAAAATGTTAAACTGTGTACAGACTTGATACATTTGTGCAAACACACAAACACAAGTTAGTAAATGATGTTATTAAGCAAGTGAGTGCTGATTATGTCTGTTGATGGAAGTGAATTATAGATGAGTCTTAGTTATGGTATAACTAAAGTTTGATGATGCCAAAAGTCAAAAATGGAGATCAGGGTTACCTTCATCATAGCAATGTCATTAAATTAGAGTAACATCGTGCTGGACAAGCCAACAAACAGTGTTTCAGGAATTGACAGATTCCAGAATGTGAAACAGAAATTCAACAAGCTGGTTCTGTATGCCAGGTTCGTCCACTGAGATCCAGACTGAAGGACACCTGTCAACCTCTATTTCTTTCATTTTTTCCCATATAATAACTGGTATTTTGCAATGACATAACGTTATTTTTTGCTTCACTAGTTATAAAGTTTGGACTCAAAGTAACAAAAAAAGCAATACAGTATTCTTATTTTTTTTATTTAAATTGGAAGAGACTTCAGAATTTGTATTTACCACCTGTCAAGTAAAATGGTTGTTTTTACTATGAAAGAAAGAGAACAAGAAAAAAATAGAGGCAGAGATGTGAAATATGGGCTGTCAGCTGTTCTCCTTTTTACAGTCATTATTATAGACATTATCTGTGAGAAATGTCTGGGCCGGTAAAAGCTGGGGGCTGTTTACCATTCTACTGGACAAAAATCCAAGTTAAAATTGTAAATGAAAGTTGAATAACTCCTACTTAAATTTACATTGCTTGCATCTCTGCTTTCTCCTTTGACATTAATATTTGTTGCCTTAATTGCTTTAACTTTCATCAGATGAAACAAACTTTTGTTCTCTTTAATTCTGTTAATTTCACAAGCCTCCTTCTGTTTTCCTCCCACTGCAATGCAGCTGTTGTTGACTTTCCTCCCACATATTTCCATCAGACCTGTATCTGCTTTAACATGAAAACATGCATGTTGACACAACTTTTAATGCAAAATGAATAACTACCTCATGAAGGTCATGTTGTTTTTCTCAGACTATAGCACAAGATGGGTTGTATAAGTTGTTCTGTAATCTTTTATGTTGAAATGTTTAGAATCACATGTATTCAGAGCTGCTAAGGCTCAGAGGGTTCAGAAGGTTCAATCTCAGCTCTTGCAGTGTGGGACAAAGCTGGTTTTCCCCGTTGAATTGGCAGGCTGGGGCTCTCTGGAGGACGCTGCTGTGTGTTCCTCTGTGCTCTTCTGTTTCATAGGTGTTATTGATGGCTGTGGTGTAAAGGTAATGCTGAGAGAAAAAAAAGTCCAGCCCACACTGTCAGCTCAGCTGAACTTTAATGTTCTCTTTTTCATAAAACTCTCCAAGTGTAATACTCTAAATATTTTTAACAATTTAAAACTTTTTTCCCCTCGTCATGCAGTAAATACTTTAATGGAAAAATATCTCCTCCTCTGTAAACTTGCTAGAAATAGATTTTTACATCAGCTGGTGTGAAATGAGTTTAACACAGTGTAACACAGCTCAGCAAATAGACACAAAGACACAGGTTTTTCTACCAAGACATCAGTGTGCAGAGGGCTGTTTAAGAAGAAGAGTCACTCATTAAAAACAGTGAAAACTAAAAAGCAAACCCTCAATGACAAATGCATTGCAGTCTTGAACTAAATCTATTAACAGTACAGACAGGGCTCTCTCCCACAGCCAAAGCAACTGAGAGCCTTCCTGCAGGAGAGCTAAAGGATTAGCCACATTATCTGCTCTGCACCAGGTACAGAAGCCACAGGTGAGCTGCATTATGCTAACAGCCGCTGACCTAGTTGTGAACACTTTTAAAAAGTGCAAGTGCCACTCTGAGCAGAAAGCACTCATGCAGTAACAAAGCACAAAAAATGTGGTAATTTTTAGAGATGTGTTGCATTGTTGAGTGCAGACAAAATCTGGAAAGGTCAAAATGTTTGTTGAGTGTTTTCTGAGTCACTGAGATCCTTAAATTCAATCAAGCTACAAAAATCATCTTTTGAGCTGTAAATTTTATTTTTCAGTTTCTTCTCCAGTCGGTCAAACAAAACTAGGCCCCCCAAAAAAGGGCCATGTTTTTTATTTAAATGTTCACTTTGCAGCACTGGTGATTTATTTTAGGGACAATATTCCAAAGACAAATTTGCTAAGTGATACCAACTCAGCCAACAGCACAAAATTGAAAATTATGAGTCTAGGGCTTCAAAATGATAGCAGGTAATTTCTACCTGCAGCTGACACACTGAAGGCACTTGAACCACCTGGTGGATATTTTACAGAGAGTGAATGATAGACATCAGGTAAGTCATTTTCAGAAAGGATGTAAAAAAGATTCATTTTTAAGGATATGATCTTCCTAAGATCATTTTGACTGAAATATTTACGTATCTGCCATCTGCAGACCTGTGGACTGAAGGTACCACAGAGAGATGGAGGGGTTTATTTCAGCTCTCTCCAGCCTCCAACCATCTAAGCACCGTGACTGATGACACTTGGCTGAAATCCTCTTTTTGATGACTCTGTTTGTGGTGTGTGCCTTGTATTTTTATGTAAATATGAAATTATACAGTAGATATTCACAATGATGTGTTGATGCATCAGGGAACAAAGACAGCCGAGGTGAGGGGGAGAAGAAAAAAAAGCCAGCGAGGATGATGGTTATTGTGATGTTATATTGTGTGTTAAATTAGAATTCAAATCATCAAGCACAAGATAGGCGAACTGGCCGTCAGATGTCTCTTTTACATTCAATAAGCCTCCACCTGCTGAGAAAACATCTGCAGTCATCTATATTTGCTGCATGCTCTGTGGGGAAACTGGAACAAGAATTGCCTTTCCAATATCAGCTCACAATGAAAGAATTGGATTTTCTAAGTGCCACAACCTAATGTGGCCTCTGTGTAGCCTGTATGGAAAGAGTTATTTCTCGCTGGATCTGTTTTTCCTGTTCAAACTGACTCCACAAAGATCCCTTCCTGGCATGATGTAAATCTAAAGTGGAGGGAAATAAACTTCTCAGACTTTGTTTGGTGCAAAAAAAAAGCTTTCTTATATTTAGCTGAAGGTAATTAAAGGGTTCGGTAGTCTGAATTAGACAGACTAAGTGGGTTTCTTTAAAAGTTAGAAGATTTAAGCAGAAAATATGCTTTTATATTCACTGTAGCTCTAACTTCGGAAGATAATTAGCTGAGTCTTCAGTCTGCTGAAGCTTCATTACCTTTGGCTGTCATTTGGAGAAAATTTATGTGAATTTGACAAATTGACTGTTTATGCAATACATGTTTACTTACCCCAAAATAGCAACGAACTGACTGCACAGACTTTAGCTGTAAGCTAGCTGGACACAACAAACCCCACACGTGTGCCTGAGGACCTGCCTCGTCTCATTCAAATACGTTCAATCCAGAGATATGCAAAGTCAAAGCGTTTCAAACTTTTCAGACATGTCCCTTGTTCCTCTGAGGGTCATCTCGCATCCTTTCATTGACTTTGGGTATAACTGTGCCGTCTCTTTGACCTTGTGTTCTGTCTGAACACATTTTTTTCTGACTGTGAACACATTTTTATATGAATGTATTTCTCACAAGAAGTAAGGACTGTTGATTTCATCCTCTATCTCTTACAAATGCATTTGTGTTCAGAAGGCCAGTTTGAACAGGAAAAAAAAAATACAGCAACCAGTAACTTGTTCGTACCACTGGTGTGAGCATCACAGGGGCAAACATTGCTTTGTAGGACTTAGAGGCTTTCAGGGCCCATGATGGTGATTATTGCAGCTCAATCATTCTAGGTCACACAGACCATGTTGCCCGGCCTCTAAAGCAACTGTTCAACAGGAAAAACTACTTTAATATAACTCTATTAGCTTTATATATCACTCTAACACCTTGTGTATTATTGTAGCCTGCATAGACAACGTGACAACAGCAGTGTGGGGCTCTGAAACCTGTTATTATTAATTGCTTACGCTGTGTGGTTGGGAAAATACTGAACTTTGGGTGCAGATGTGCTGCATCTGTGCTGAACTGATGGTGAGAGCAGTTCAAATGTGGTTCTGTCTGACAGGACCTTTTCATTTTGTATGTTTTGTACCTCTTTGCATGTGAGTGTGTGTGTGTTCATGAACATGTGCTTGTGTTTGGGATAAGAGGGAAAGTCAAAACACAATATATGTACCATGACCAATCATAACTTTAGTACTATACAGAAGGGTAAATTTAATGGGAATTTATCCTTTAAACTCAGTGAACACTGCCAATAGCAATTCACCATCTATAAATTCAATTGGTTACTGGTAAAAGCATTAGCTGCGTTTGCATATCATTTTTTTATATATTCCTGGCAATTTTACAACCCATCAGGGGTTTTCATTTATTCATCTGTGACAACGACAGAGCAGAGTAAAAATACAGATCCCCTAAAAAATACCCGCCTGTGGGGAACTTTGTTGCAAAAACTCTGAAATTCAATCTGTTCCGGCTGACTGACTCGAGGAACATTAGAAACCACAGGATTACCTGTCAACCTATTTACAGAAACACTGGCTCTGGGGATCCATGCTCGTCTCTGTGCATGCTGTGCAAATGCATATACTTGGGTGTGTCTTTCTGTCCACCTGCTAGTCTGCCAGTCAGGAAGAGAGACCTGAAAGAAAAGAGAAAATGAAGCTGTAAAGAATAACTAGTTTGTCATGAGTTGCACCACCTGCTGCTTAAAAGCAGACGGGCATCAATAATTCAACAGATACAATAGCTCATTGCGGGTGACAAACCTTTGTGTCTGGTTGTATTTCTGCTTTACAACATTCTGCCTCTGCATCTCTCTCAGCCTGTAGTGGAACAAACATCCAGCACTGAGATCTGACAGTTTACACTGGATACAATAAGTCATGGCTCATGATAACTGCTTTGATATGAGTGAGCAGTGTAGGGGAGTAACTGGTTACATGTAACTAGTGCACAGGAATTTCTCTAACCCTCTAGGCCTTTTTACCTCTCCGTCTGCCATTATACTTCTTTGCACTTAAATAGAGCAAAGTTGATGGCTGTGTCACACATTCCCCATGTTTTAATCAATGTTGTATCTTACAGTTATTTTTGCTGACTGTCCTCATCTGCCATCACCATAACAACCAAGGCCAAGGGTATGAATGTTTATGTTTTAACACCCAGTAAGATCCTCAAAGTGTAGAGCTTGACCTTATTTGGATACGTAGTTTAGGCATGATGACACGTGAGGACACAAGGTCTTAAAAACATCTTACACACAGGACAGCCTCATATTGTTGGTGGCAATACTCATGATTGCTTGTGGATGTTGCCAGTACTGATCTCCTCAAAGTTGAGTTCTGCAATAAATGCCTCTGCGTAGGACATCTACTGTCTCCTGACCTCCTCATTTCCTCCAGCTCATGTTTGATCAGATTTTCCTTTGCAACTAATACAATGTTAATGATCACAAAGGGGTTACATATGAATGTAATGAAAAGCTCCTATGTGAAATTAATCACGTTGCTTTGTATCTTTTACTCAAGCGTGAACGCCTTTTTTTTGCCATATATCCAGCAAACACAGGTCAGCAAAGCCAACAAGAAAATTTTGGAGTGCATCACTATCAAAGGTAGGACGGCTTGCAGGGCACTATCTTTATATACAGACAGATCCAGATCTATTTCATGGGCAGTGTTCCATAAAATTTTGAGAGCTGTTTCTGATTGGCTCACTTGTTTGAATTTGCTGTAAAACTTGTCTGCCAATCAAATCGATGCACTTTGCTTGAGGCAAGTTAAACCAGCCATATCTGTGACTAGACAACAACGTCAAGGTAATTGGCCACTTCATGAAACAAAAACAATCTCAGTGCTAGAAATTCCACAATATTTTCTTTGTGAAATCTGAAAAAGACTCCAGCACTTCTGTGCATTGTAAGTTTTGTTTACCAGCAATGAAATGTGGTAAACGTGAGGAAGCATCTGCAGGAAGTCAATGTCACCACAATTAACTACATAAAATAAAGCTTTTAAACTCCATTTAAAACATTTGCAGTGATCAAATAAATAGCTAATATTACGTGTGATGGACTAATTTACAGAAATTACTTTTTACAGTTTTAGCAGTGTAACTGGTTAACTGTAACTTATAACCTATTATCTACCTAAGATGACCAGCAAGATGGCAGAAACAAATATGTTTTAACATTAAATAATTTCTGCAGCTACTCACATCAAAGTCATTCTCAAGTAACTGTCACTTTTTTCTTTTTTTTCCTCCAAGGATAAGAAGTCAGACAGAACTTCACTCAATATAAAAAAACTTTCGAGCTCAGAGGATGAAAAACCATTATGATGCAAAGTCTACTGTGTATTTAATGGCACACACTGATGATTCATGACCAGAAAAAGTCGAAAAAGACATTTCTTTTGATTTGTGCTCTATTTTAATAAACCAAATATCTTTTTGCTCATTACAAAGCGCCATCTTGCCCGAGGCACAAAAAATTGTCTCAAAAATATCCGTCCTGGTAATGTCTCGTCTGAGCCTGGCAGCTCCACTGCCCCAAGGCACCCTGAAGCTGTCTCACTCTCTCAGGAAGCATCAGACCTCACAGGTTAAGCTAAATATTACATTGAGAAATGCACCTATACTGCTCATAAAGTGATTTAATGATGAACCACAGAAGGATACAGTTTGTTTTCTCGGTTTCAGGCACTGCTGATGTGAGCCTTTCAAAACACAGCAGCAAAGGAGAAAAGCAAAGGTGGCATTCAAAGAAAAATGTTAAAAGGTAGATTTTAAAAAAAGGGCTTTTATGGAAGCTACATATCATTTCTAAGCAGAGATGTGTTGACCAAAGAGACTAAACAGATGGGGTTAATATTTAAATTGTCTCCCTTTTGTCCTTCTTTATTAATCTTGTCTATTTAATTGGCTTCCAGTTTATTTGCTTGGTTCCACTTGATGAATCACAGACAAATCACAACATTTTTTCTCTCTCTGAAGAGCCTGTGTTGTGCTGTTTATCAGACAATTAACAGCATTTTTCTGCTACTTAAGCTGGTGGTTTCTCCATTATTTGTGAGTTTCTTTTTTTTTTTTTAATTGTGTGAGCAGATGTGCCCCCATCTTCAGTTTCCATTGTTTATTAACTGTAAGCACCAAAACAAAATCTTTTCTGTTATTTCTATCTGAGTGATAGAAATGATGTCTTGGTGTTTTCAGAACTGGCAGAGGTGTCATTTAGCTCTGTGTAATTCATATGTTTTGTGTACTAGCTGAGATAAACAGGAAGTGGATGTTTATGGACCCTCAGCAGTGCGAGCAGGCGCTCACAGATTAAATTGCCCTCTCACCTCCACCAAGATAACTGCATCTCCTCTGCATTACTCCTCCAGCACAATTTGATTGTTTGTGTCTTCCTTCCCCACATAAAAATGATATTCATGAAATCCGTAACTGCCTCTGTTTGTTAAATTTACACACATAGACACACGCGCACACTCTCTCGCACACACACACACTGACACTCAGCGGTCGGCCAGCCCTCTGAAGTGGAGATGATGTGTGAATCTGGGGCATGCAGTGACTGATGTTCAGCACTGATGGGCATTGGCACCTCCACTCTGCCAAACCCATGAGGCGTCCTGCGCGTGAGAGCGGCTACAGCTGGCCTGGATAAGATCCGCCATCAAGACGGACAGCAACCTGGCTTCAGCGAGAGAAGGAACACATGGGCCATCCAGGGACACTTTCAGGATGCTGATGCTGCTGTGTCTCCTGCTCGGCGAAATACTTTGTAAAAATAGACAGCGACAACACTGCCTGGATAATGGGTAAAAAAAAAAAAGTGAAGGAAGGCCTGCTGTTAAAAATAAGACAAAGATAAAATATAAGAAAATGCTTTTGAAATGTAACAGAGATCAGAGATTTGGTTAGCGATGACTGTCTCATTACAAGGTTTACAGATTCAAACTTAATATACTCAGCAGACATTTGAGCCAATCAGATGCTGTTTGATATTGATCAAACATCAGAGAATAACTCAAGTGGTGTGTGGGGATCACAGATTTATGCCAAGAATGAGAAAAAAACCAATGCGAGATGAGTTCACAGAGAGGTGATTTTATGCTAAAGTATTTAAGTATTTGATAAAGTAAATGTATCTGAACACAGTGATTTTTTCTTGGTTATATCACAGAAAAAGTTGCCTCATGTGACCGATGCATTTAGTGTGAACTGGTGTATGTGTGAGAAACAATGCTGTGTATGTTAAGGTGCTTCTTTCAAAGGCTTTAGCATTTTGAATGTCCTGTCTACTACCTCAGCCTTCAGGTCAGGATGGGAGCTCCTGTCCTACATTTCCTACTCTTTGAGCTGCCTGTTAACCCCCCCATTAAAGCAACTCACTGTCCAGCGCAATTGGATTCCTTTGAAAAGTCTCCTCTTTCCTGCTCTGCTCAGTCTTGTCTTTCCTGCCCTGTTTGTTGCTGGTGTACTCTGCTGTACTTCCAAAAACTGTTGCTCAAACCCTCCATTGGCTGGTGACTGACACAGGCTGCGGGACAATGCAAGTAACCTACATAGGCAACCCTCTTTCTCAGGCTCATATCACTTGCATGGCTGCTTTTAAGATCTCATCATATAACAATAATGAGAGGCGAGCAGGATTTAATCTTTAATATGCACAGTGTTATATAAATGCTGGACCATGTCCGCTGTGTTTTTTTTTGTGGTGGTTAGAAAGTTGGAAAACATTCTTTCCACTCATTGAACCAGCTTCACCTCTCTCAATGTCCCTGAGGGAATAAAACATATTGCAGCCGATTTACCAAGTTAGAGGACCTCAACGACTGCAATCATTCAAAAAGTCAAAATAGAGCATCTTAACAAGTTCTGCCTCCCACACAGGAAGGTCAACTGGCATGAAACTTGGTGCTCATAACCAGCCACACTTACTCAACAAATTTGCCTCAGAGAACAGAGAAGAACACACGAGCGGATAAAAATCACACTTCTAACAAAAGTTTTCCAATGTAACCCCGTAGCTCGTACACATGCAGCACATTAACTAAAGTAGGGAGAAGATTGTTGTTTTTATTGATTAATTATACATTAATTGTGGAGGACAGCACGTCCACTTGTTGCCTTGGTAACTACAGTATCAGTAGAAATGAGATGCAGTTTGACTCTTGGCATCCCTGTTGCTGTTTTGCGATAATAGTGTTCAGAAAAACAACCATTTCCACTGCTCTTGGCATTTAAGGTGGTAACTCGGGAGTAATCAGCTATGAGACACCAAACATGCCCTGAATGAATTTCTCCTAATTTGCTTGCCTCTGTCCATTTCCTAATGGAGAGGGCTTTGTTAACTGGAGGAGAATCCCAGAGGATGCACACACGAGGAGATGGGTTTGTTTATCCAGTCATTTCCGTTTAGGCTGACATGCCTCTCGCTCATCTGAGGGGCTTTGTGAAGAAAGAGTGAGAGATGATGCCTTCAGGCTGGTCTATGGGGTTCTGGCTGCTGACAGCACCTATGTTCATTATCATATAAAGCAGAAGAAGTATTGGCTCGCCACTCAGGCTCAGGCTTTTTACTGCTTATGAAGCCTCATTAAATATGCATGAATCATTTCAGTAATTTACAGATGATTTCCTGTATATGAATCTTTAATGCTATGTCATCTAGCAAGTGATACAACTGCTTCGCTAATCAGTATGAAAAACATGCTACTTATTGCTGCACCCTGTAACCTCACCCTCTCTCTTGTCAGATCTAATACACACATATGCATCCTCAGAGGTGTCTTTTTAAGAGTCTACATGCTATTTTTGCAAATTCAGAAATAAAATTCCATCCTTCGGTCATCAGTCTTCCTTTGAAATAATGTATGAGCGCTACATCTGTATTCGTTTAGTAATTTAAGATCTACTTAAGCTGCTCCAACTTGTCAGTTTCATCACCACTAATTGAAACCATTTACACTCCAGACTGAATGTTTGCATTGATGTAAACACAGCCTAGATGCATCAAAGCACCAGTCAACACGAGGTGGCCTTTGGCAAAACATGGCTAACACTGTCTTATAACAACCAAGACGCAGCTGCAAAAGATACTGCAACATGTGTTTGCCTGCAGCGCATTCAGCATAACAATAGCAGACAATTAAAATAAGCTACTCAAGAGAAGCACTTTGGGGTAAGTCAAACAACAAAATTCTAGTATTTTATTGATGCTTTTTTTTTCTCAAAAATTTGCCCTAATGACATGCCAAAACATGTCAAGGTGAATAAAGAGTGGGGAAATTTTCAAAGCCTTACTCTCCAGCTGCCACCCTTCCATCCTGCAATATTAAGTACCTGATTTGGATGCTGGTGCAGAACCTGTCCAGGATCACAGCTAAACTCAGCACAGACACCTCAGCAATATTTCTTGTGGGTTCACACTCATCAGTGTGTATTGCTAATCTTCTTATTCCACTGCCAGTCGGATTACCTGACTGCTGATATGTTGAATAAGCCTTCATGTGTTTCCCCCCCTTCTTTCCTCATGCTCTCTCTGGGCTGGTGAGGCTGTCCAAGCAGAAGATGCATTCAGTAATCATTTAGCTGCAGCTGGTGGCACAAATTGCACCATATCCAGGGATTCCATCTTGTACCTTCCATTAATACTATCTGAAGACATTCAAGGGCATCTTCCCCTAGATTTCTTATTGATTTCTTACATATAAGAGAAACAATCTTGCAAAAAAATGCTAATGCATAACAGTTATATACATTTAGCTGATTTGAATTGTCTTCTACATCATATAGTGCTTTGTTTGTTTTAATGCATAATTTGGAATAGTTGCATAATTTTGGATTTTCTGATCTTTTGAGACTGTGGCCTTGTAGTGTTAATTGTCAGGAAGATGATATTCTAATGGCTCTTTAGGATCTGTCTTTGTGTCTTGCTTAGTGAGCGGCCAGCTGTTTGCAGGAAATTCATCTCTTAGTGTTTTGTTCTGTGAAATTCTGGCAAAGGCACATATAGTCCTTCATCAGTAGCCTCCCTCGGTGGTCCCTGGATGTGTTTCTCACAGCTCTGCTCCCCATTTTTTTGCCCATGCATTCCCTACCAAAAAACATGCTGGCTTTGCTCTTTCATCTCCCTCTGCGTCTAGTGTCAGCTCTAAAAAATGCAGAGATTTGGCACTCAGCACAGCAACTGTGAAAAGAGAGATGTTGTTTTTTTGTTTTTTAAATTCTCTTTTCCGTTCTGCTCTAGTTGGTGCACTGGCTAAATTGCTGCTCATTAGGATGGATGTGGCCACACATTGTCCTAGGTTCACACTGTTCCCCCATGAATGGGAAACAGCTCCACTACTAAGAGGAAAAGCATTAAGAGTGGCCATTAGTGAGTGTACAGTGGAGATATAAAAGGCAAAATACCCCACACATTCTGCCAGAAAAAGACAGTTTCAGCATTACATTTTTTTCTACAGCATCTGGACAACCAAATTTGCATATCTTCAACAGTTGGACAACAACTGTATCACATAGTTTTGGCACTGGTACTTAAAAAAAAGGGTTTTGATGCATACATGATGACAGGAGAATTTGGCTTCATTTTTTGCAGCTATGAGAGCAACAGCAAGGAATGTCATAAAATTTTAGGGGCTTTTTCCGCTAAATGCTTGAGCTGGCAGATTTTTAATTATTATACCTCAGAACTCTGACATATGGGGTAAAGTAATGTCATGCATCTGTAGAAAACAAATGAAAGACTGCAAGTCTGACACTGGCTAATGCACAAGGCAAGAGTTCACAGCCTTGCTAGCTTCACCGTGAGGCTTTGCTTTGAGCTAAGCTCTGAGGTCGGTGCTTACATGATGATGTTCATACTGTGTTAAATATCTCGACTTAACACCTAAGCAAGCACAACCTAAGCACTCTGTCATTTCTTAATTAGCAATGAATATCAAGTAAAGCTAAAGCTTACGTGGATGTCAGATTTGCAGTTACCGTGCCATAAACTGAAGGAATGGAAATTTTAATCTCAGCTTGGTGGTGGTGCTAAAAATCAGGTGATCACCAGACTGGTCCTGTGAGGAGTTTAAACATGTTTAGCTACAACCAATAACTGCAGAGACATTTTACACAAAAACATAAATGCCAACCTCATGGTGGCTATAGAGAAAAAAGTCAGGGGTTCCCCAAATGGAGCAGGAGCTTTTTTATGGCAACCTGGATGTTCCAAATTTTGTACCAATATGGTCCAGTAAATGTGCATATTTGATATTTTACAAGATAAGTGAAATGTTAAACTTGCTGGTTGCATTAAAGGAAAAGTCTGGGGTGTAACCAAAATCAGCAGGATTTATCCTTTAACGACTATAAATCTCTGTAAGCAGTTTAACAGCAATTTATTTAATGGGTATAAAAATACTTAAAAAGGGGTCAAGCAGCAGACTGACTGACAACAGACCAACCTTGCTATCCCTAGAGACTCACTCTTAGCCTGGCTGAAACAAAATGTACTGATTGTAGCATTTTTTATGCAAAATGTCCAGTTTTTAGCAAATCAGTAATATTTCTTTGTTTGACAGCCGTAGTGTGGAGGTCCACGTCTTGTATGAACTTTAATGACTTTTCCCACCCATAGCGGCCGGAGCCAGTGCTGTTTCTTTCATCATCACCGGTTAATCGTCCATCTCAGCCGAGGTTACCCAGGAACCATGCTGCTGTGAGATGTTTTTTCTGCTGCTACATGCCTCTTAATAAGTTTCCAAGTTTACCTTAATAGCACTCTGCGGTGATGACAGACAAACACACATTTTCTGGTGTTTACAGGATGGACAGTTTCTTTTTCTTCAGCTTAAAAGGTTAATATCAGTCTTGGTGAGCATGCACATTTTAACAGCACTGCTTCATGTTCGTCCATCTAAATGCGCAATTTATTCATCTCCCTGTGACAGCCTTTTAAAATTGCAAACATTCTTGAATGACAGCGGTTGTGCATTAAATTATTCATATAAAACAGCTATTTGCAATATTTTAGGGCATCAAAGTATGTACTAACAGCAACACAGCATTCAGGGGTGAAATAAGGTTTGTTTGTGTTAACTTCTACTGGCAACGTCAGCCCACACCCTGTCTTCAAGTGCTTTATCACCAACCTTGATCATTTTATGCGCCCTTCATATTTATAAAACCTCACAAATGACACAAATTCAGCATTAGACTAATTCTTAGAAACTCTGCATTCACTGTGGTTGATACATGCATGTTTTTCAGATTCACTGGATGTTTGTCTTTGAAGGTCTCATAATTTATTTCCGTAATTTTTTTCTTTAAAGTCAAGTCTCGACAGATGGTGACCTCTTGAGGTGCAGACAAGACCATATTTGAATGTGCCTCAGCACTAATATGCAGCAAACTGTATAAATACAACAGTGCGGCTGAGTTTGGTGTAATGTTTTATTCAACACTCTGCTAAAAAGACCTTGAAAATAAAAACATTTTTGTTAGGAAGAGGAGGAGTCAGCAGAAATTTGCCTCTTTTGACAGCACAGAGTTCAAGCTGAAAAGTACTCACATTGTTCTCCTTTGTTGTCAAATACACAAACTTCTTTAGGGCAGCCATTATTTTCAATCAACACTCCATTTTTTCTATACAGTTGATGTTCTTGGCCAGAAAATGTGTTTCTTTACAATTTGATTTAACCTCTCTCACATTTCTGCGCTGATATTTTGGTTTAGATGTGTTATAATGGGTCATAAATGCTACAACAAAACTCTTCTCAACAACATCTTTTCTGATATATTGAAATGAAGTGTTTGTAGATGTTCTGGACATCACTGCCTACGCCCAGATTTATGTAAGAATCAATTCACTGTCCAAATTTACTGCCCATGGGCTGCCTTCACATAAACACTTTGCCCACCATACAATTAAAAGCCACTTAAAGTAAAGTCGTGGCCCCTATTTGTAAGGTTGCATTCATTTGTCATTTTAACTCCCACCTGATCACAAAGTCATCAAGCTGCTGCAGCCTGACAGCTGATGAATAACTGCAGGGCACACAATGCTTCCTAAACGACTGTAACTGACATAAGCTGCAATCATACTGTTTGCAAGGAAATATAAATCCAGACTCTGTTCAGAAAATAACACACAATTCATTTCCTTCATATGTGATAAAATTGCAGTTTTGTTAAGAGGGAAAAATATAGTGCAGTCCCTCAAAATGCTCTGGTGTTTTGGGGCTGCCTGCAACACGGTCAGGGATCCACACAAAAAAAATTTGAAGGAAGGAACTATTTTTTCACTGAGACATGATTGAGGTTTAAAGTTTGAGGTTGAAGTTTTAACCAAGATCTTCTGTACCACTGAGCTCATCGCAGCCTCAGTGCAGCCTGTGTGTTGGTCAGGGTTCGGTTTGTGACCGGTAGGAACATGATCAAACTCGCCTTTGTCTTTTCCACTCTGTTGCACTTTATCTCACTAACCTCCTCTCTTCTGCCACCCTGGTATCTCTCTCCCTCTCCTCCCTCTTCGTTGCAGCCTCAGGATCACTGCAGTGGAACCTGCTCTCATCTCAGCAGTGAGAGTGATTGATTACCCATCAGCACCCAGACTCATCTACTCTTACCATCACTATTTCACTGTTGCTGGTCGTTTTCAAGGGAGAGCATTGGTCAGAGCCAAAAACAAGGGTGGGAAAGACCTTGATATCAGTCCAGTGTTGTAAAAAATCCTCTAATCTTGGTCGTTACTTTAACCAATTTCTCTCTTGGCTCCCAAAGAGCTGAGTGACCTTCAAACTCCACTGTAGAAGATAAAAGTCCCTTCTCATCATCAATGAAAGAGCCATCTTTAGTCCTAATTGCATCATCTTGTCTTGAGCTGTTGAAATTTCCACACTTTATTCTTATGACCCTCTTTAAAATGTACTTGTTTATCTATATTTTATTTCTGATGACAGAATGTATTCCACCATTAGGAAGTTCATGACAAATACTGTTAAAAACATTGTGTTCATGCTTTCGACCTGAATACGCCAATGTTCTGCAGAATATCACTACAAAGGAACATTAAAAAAATATATATAAACATATAACATGACCTACAGCAGGACAGCATCAGAAGAAGATGGGCCTGTGTGTGGGGTGGTATAAGATGAATCACTTCAGCTTTTATACCCTTGAAGCTGGAGTTGTTTCTGTCGATACATGGGGGTGAGGGAGAAATAAGCTCTGACATCATTCAGATCTTTATAACAATGTTTACGATGAGTACTTGAGGTATTGATCCTTTTTGTTCTGGAGTTTAATGGAAAATTAGATGACTGAATTACCAGTGTATCTGTGGAGGATCACAGTGTGGCTGCAATAGTGCAACACAGTATTGTATTTAATTTACATGGTGGTAAAAGCTGGTTTGAGAGTCATAAAAAAGATTTTAGAGAATGTGATTGATGCACTGATTAGGCAAAGCCTTACATTTAAATTATAACCATTTTTTACTTGCAATAATGGGCAGCCAAGGTCGAATTTTTTTCTTTAGAATTTGTAGATATCAACCTGATATATAGATGAGAGTTGGTATAAATACCAATATCCTCTTAATTGTACAGCTTGGAAAATATTTTAATATGCTCTGTGGAGTTTCATTAAAAGTTGGTTGTTCACACAGTCTTTCGAGAATGTTTTGATATTTCAGCTACCAAAGCAAAACTTGAAAACCACTAAAATCAACATTTGTATCAGAGAAAAAAAATCAGTGTCATCAGCATATTATTGATTGCTGGCCTCTTTTAAGTAACATGGTCTCATCTGCTCAGAGATCAAATACAAAATAGCCCAGAACAGTTTGGAACATCTTCAGTTTTCTATTTGCTCGAACTGCCGTGCATTGAGTTAGCCTTCCACCTCTTTTCCTCCAGATTTGACCTGCCAAAGACATGACTTCTGCTCTGATTGAGTAGAGCTTAAGGCAGAGAATCACATGCACAGCCTGAGGAGAACACTTGCTTTTACTCAAGGGACTGCAAACAAACTAACTTAGTTACTGCTTTATTTTTTTCTCTGTTTCTTCCTGTCTTTTTTTCTGATGGTCTGTATCCGCCCTGACCCACATTGCTTGCTCTTCTCATTCACTCACTCACTGGCATTGGTACACAACCATACACACTCAATCTGATTTGTACCAAGGCAATGGTCAATTGATATTGAGCTGTCATGCATCCTTGCTTTTGGAAAGTAATCTAGCTTAATTGAAACTTGGGTAATTAGCACATAACTCCTCCCAGGTTCAAGAGGAATGCCTCTAATTCAAGCCCATATGTACATGCATCAGTGAGCATGTGAGTGCACATAATACATGTGCACTTCAAGGACATAGATATACAAATAATCCAGAGGTAAACAGGTTAGTACAGCTGGAATTCTGCAATTATGCTTTATAGGTTGAGTAAAACTATACAGTAAAAGGAAGAGAGAGAAGCACAGATACAGCTGCGGTTTCTTTATGTGAAGTTATGAGATTGAGTGTCTCAGTGTGCTGTGAATTTGTGGCATTTTTTCCTTCTTTGAAGGCACCAACCTTGAGCTTTCTTCATTCTGTCTGCTTTTTCTTGACTTTCTCTCTGCCATCTCACTTTCACTTCCCATTCAATTTTTATTCTATTTTTTTTCGGATTGACTTTCTGTAGGTGACCTTTACTGCCAAAGCTTCAGAATGCAGTGAGATGTCACTGAGACAAAGAAAAGAGATAAGTACTTTTATCACCCCCTCTTTACGTCTCTCTCTCTTTCACTACATTCTTGTTTTCTTTTTTGCCTTAGTACCTGACCATGATTTTAGTGTATCCCTGGCAACTGGTTCTTTATTGCCATTACCAACAGCTTAACGGTTGTGAGGGAAAACTTATCCATTTCTCTTAGGTATGTAAGAGAAACTAACCAAAAAAATCTCTACATACTAAGTTCAAAAGAAGAGTCAAATGGCAATATTAACAAGCACAAAATCATACCAATTGTAACTCTATATTCTGAAAAAACAACAGCATTCTTATTGAAAGTGCACTTTCCTGTTTACATGCACCCCTGCATACTCCAAGTAACATGAACAATGACATGACCCCCTTCTTGAAAAGTGTGACATTGCGATACTTTGGGATAACCTGAAACCATGTCATGATATTTAAGTCCTTCATGATGTATAAAAGTAGGTGTGTTTCTCCTTCCTACCAACAGTGTGGGCTCTCCTTTATAAATGCATATCTGTCCCCGACTTACAAGCTGTTGGTTAGTTTGTCTGTTTGCAACACACAAGGAACTATCAGGTTTGTAAGTTCAAGGCTGTGTGTTGCAAACTGCCATAAAAACCCTAATAAAGATGCTTATTCTGATTGCACTGTGTTCATATCTGAAGCATGCTGCTACATCCTGAATAATATCAGTTAACATCAGAGGTCTCCATCTAAAAGTGCTGCACACTTGCTAAAATCCTCTTTGGAATATTTAAATAGAATAGATTTCTTACATGACCTGTATTAGATTAGGAATATTGTAAAAAAAAAAAAAAAAAAGAAGAGAGAACTAGCTGGCATGTAAAGGTAATCAATGTTTGGAAGTTAGACAGACTCATATCAGCATATATGCTCATGGCTTTAAATAAATGTATCACAGCTGTACATTCTGTTTCTGGAAACCAAGTTTGCACTGTTTGGATCACAGAGACATATGCTGGTGATTAACAAAAATTTGCATTGACTGTAAGACATCTAAGGCTTAGCATATCGTTGGAGATTTATGAGTTTCATCATCGCATTAAGCTGGCGAAATAGTTTCAGAAAAACTGTCTCATAGCCTTCATATCATCCTCACACTGCTCTTCTCTGGTGTAACTAATAGGCTGTGAAGCCTCGTCTACCCTGTATGTTGAATATAGTCTTGCTGTTTTATTGAAACATCACACACACAAGGTTTAATTCATTTTGTTTATACCTCTCTTGGGAGAGGCGCGTTCCTCTTACGGATTTTCATGTCTCACCATCCATCACCTTGTCATTTATTAGACATTAATAAAACATCAAGGAGGCCACAGCAAGAATAAGTTATGTTGACAGCTACATCAGCATATGTGGTTTGTGTTGATGAGGCACTAAGTGTGACCAGGAGATTGTAAGCACCTCTCATGGTTCTCTCAGGGTCAGATTTATGTGACTTAAGTATTAGTTGCATCTTACCTGAAAAATGCAGCCTGCATATTTTTCCTTTAAGGTAAATGTAGATGCAATACAGAATCATTTTTGTCTGTCTTTCTTTGCTTTGGTCAATTAATGTAAATTAATTTTTATCATATAGTTCCTCATTGCGCTCTTTGCTGAGTGTGTAATGGATTTATTGACTCATTGCCTCACTTGTCTAAATGGTGTGAGTCTGTAGATAATGGCTCAGAAAGGGGCTTAATGACCAGTATTATGCGTAAGCTGCATCCCACTCATCTGCACTATTAAGAAAGAGAATGTGTGCGTACAGAATATTTCAAAGCTTCTCAAATGTCTATTAATGAAAATCCTTAATTGCCACCATGCTTATTAACAAACACAAATTTTTGGAGATAGATGGGTGAAAAATTAAAGGAAAAACCAAGCAATTACCTCTAGTATGGCACTGGGACAACAAAAGCACACTGCAGATTAGTAGTTGTGTATATGGGAAAGTTTTACAAGTATCTGGAGGGATGCGCACTAAAACTACAGATAGTCCCTCATTTGGTGTTTTCTTGAAGCCAGAGACCACTGTCTAATACATTGGCCCATAATCCCTCATAGCTGTGTAGTTGGCTTAAAACCTGGTGAATATGAAATCCATAGTGTTATTTATATATTTTTATGCCAATCAAACCATTTACTGAGCCCTTGTGCTGCTTAATAATTTTCTTGTTGTCCATGCAGGTTTTCATTTAATTTATCTCTTGCTATATGTAGGCTGCACCCAAATGTTGTTTTAAAAATGTAAATAATCATATATACTCCTTTTTTATTCCTAATGCACTTTACATGCGTCTCCATATTGGTTTAGAAGTTTAAATTCATGGGTGCTCAAATGAAAACACCTCCTTTGCAGTTCCATGACAACTGGGCTAACTTCATTGGCAAATAAAGATAATGTGATCGAAAGCTCAAGAACAGCAGCTAAATGAATTTCTTTTTCTAAGGCCAAGCATAAACTCGAATGAACTCAACATTTAAATGTGTATTCCAAATGCTTTTTTTCCTGAGTGAAAAAACACAATTACGTTGATCCACTGCCACTATCTTACAAAAGCACTCTAATTTTCACTGCTTTGCACATAGATGTAGTTCAGACACTTTTCATTGCTTTACAGAGATATTGTTCAGATACATGGCCTTCATTTGCACTCTACTGATGAAAATTACCTACCAGTGTCATTTTGTGCAATTCTGAGGCTGGAAAATAACCATGCATACACAGTGCAGGAGCAGGAACATCTCCTCTGGCTTCAGTAAAATGATGATGCTGAACAATGTAGATCATTACACACAATAGGTGATTTGAGGGGGAACGAGAGGGGATGCCATCCCCCTTGTTAGCAAAATGACCAGAATGCATCTCCCTTGTTAACCTGCCATCCTCCCTCATCCAACAGAAGCAAATGAGTGTAGGGCCAGAGAGGTTGTTTGGTTGAATATGTTTGCTTGGTCTGTCTGACTCATTGAGCCTCTATCTGACTGAGGTTTGTGCAAGATAGAATCTATAGCTCCGACCATGACTCTGACAAGCCAGTGATCATGTAAAATTGAGCTGAAGTAACAGACGGATTTCTGATTTCAATTGTTTCTCTTTGATTGTTTCGCTCAACAGGATACCCAGCTCCCTGCCATGTATCATTTTTGTCTTAGATCTGCAATATTTCTAAAAATATACACTGAAGAGTAAAGTGACAAGTAGCAACACATAGTTGCAGAGGAGCGAGAGGATCATAGAGACACACAGCTGCTGTAATGTTCCTGTAATAGTTCTATGATCCTTCAGGAGGGTCAGCTGCTAAGATTGAACCAAAACATTTCAGGGAGATCTGATGTGATGTGATAATGTCTATTGGTAGGTGCAAATCAGTGAGTGTGTTGTTGGTGACTTTGGAGCAGCTAGGGGCTCCCATTGACCCATCCTCTCTATTAAGTATTAACAAAACACTGACTGATTATGCATGTATGTTGTCAGCTATAAGCCATGTTCAAGCTTGTTTCTCTGTAGCTAAAGGGCTTAATGGATTTTAAGGATTCATGTAATAAAATGGGAGTTCCCTGAGTTAATCAGTTCCTGCCCCCTTTACAGGTAAAAGGTCATTACAGCGTGTTTTATTATCTTCATGGTAGCCCCTTATCTCCGAACCTGTGTGTGATATTCAGAGACAGAATTTCAAGGCACAGCCAGGTTAAGGAGTCTGGTAAGGAAACCTCAGTATTAAATCCCTGCTTTTTCAGTTGACATGGAACTTGGCCCAGTGCTCCTTCACATCTAAAGGAGCCAGTTATGGTGGTTCAATAAGCATCTGATAAAGATGCACCATTCCCTTTTGGAGGCTTTCTGGCAATGTCCAACTGGGAGGAGACCCCGAGGTAGATTCAGAACTTACTGGAGAGATTATGTATCTTGCCTGGCCTGAGAACACCTCAGAATTTCTCATGCAGGAGGAGCTTCAAAGCGCTGTTGAGGAAAACGATATCTGGGATACATAGCACAGCCTTCTGCCACCATGACCAAAGTATTGATAAGCAGGAGATAAGTGATGGATGTATGAATGCATGAATGAATAGATAAATAGATCATTAAGTCATTTTGTCCACCCTGTCACTTCTGTTTTTCTGTATTTCTGGTAAATTAAAAAAACCCATTCTTTATTATTTTCTCAGTATAAAAACATTATGTACACTGAGCAAAATGTGATGACTCATTCTGCTGTTACATGGCAGCGATTTAATTTTGAAATCAGCAGATGTAATAGAAACAGTGCTGTCAATTACACAGATGACAATGCCTTCACAATACAACTCTTTCAGGATTTCAATAATATACTGTGGCAGATGTTCAATGGCCTGATGACAGAGGTAAATCAGGGATGTCTTGCGGGGGGTCTCTCCTTTCAGAGTGTAATATCATTACTCACTCTGACATCTAGTGCTGTAACCGTCAAGAGAGACTGTTTGAAATATGGAAAAGAGCTGTTAACATATTCTGAAGGCATGATTCAAGAGCTGGTGAGTTCATGTGGATCTGATGAGCTTTATGAGCAACAGAAGGTGAAGAGAGCTTAGAAAGAAATACAATTTGGCTTTTTTCAGTCACTTCAAACTTTTACTAAGATGTACTATGATGTAACAGTAAACATTAACGTGAACCTCCCATATGGACTGCCCGGGGTTTAGAGAAATCAATATGAATATAATGGCCTTGTTGCCTCTGTTTCATCTTCCCTGTGCCCACTGTGCTCACAGAGGGAATTCTGCTGATGTGAAGATCAAGAGGATGCAGGCAGGATGGCAGAAATGAGAGCATACGGACTCTGGAGAGGAGCTTCAGCTTGTCATTAATTCTCTGTTTTCTGTGAAACACAAAAACAGACATGACAGAGCTGGATTTTGTTGTGTGTCAGTAAAAAAAATCCGTAAAACAGACGATGATCATAAAGGGAGCAATATGATGAGCCTCTTGGCCTTTTTGGCTCTGAAACCACATCTGCTGTAATTATATGACTCATTTTGTTCTAACCCATGAGGATTTTGTTGTGACTTCTCGTGTTTTTTTTCTTTTCTGATATTATAAAAAATATATTGCACACTGCAGGTTTAAACTCATAATTCACAGGATTTTTTATTGAGTAGTTGAGTAATATTTTGTAGGCACCGAGAGAGAAATAGGTCCAGTGTGAGAACACACTGTATACCTCTTAAAAATAAATTTAGCAACATGTAAGAAAACAAAAGAAAGCAAATTTCAGCATGATAGTAATGTACGACAGTCCTTGGATCAGGAGAGCTTCTTATGACTTTCTGGACCAAAAAAGACTCAAGTGAGGATCTATACTTGACCCATATTACTGTGAAATGCTTGATCTGCCAAAGGCTGTGTGTGTGTGCATGTGTGTGCACACTGTAGCAGGATTTTCACTTTTGCTCCCTTATTTTAATCTTGTACTTGTATTCTTTGTCTTTATCTGCTCCCTGTTGGCTCCATTACTTTACTTGAAATACAGGGATTAAGCAAACTTGGTGAGACTGATTGAACATGGTTGTTTAATAATTGCACCCCATTTCAACTCATTCTATTTGCTTAAGTTTACTTCCCCATTCATTTGTTAGTAACTACTTGCAAAGGGCTAGATGCTAACAGACTTATTTTTAATAGTTTAGAACCTTCGAGTATAATTAAGACATTTTTTCTGGTCTCACACTTGAGTTTCTTGGATATTTCTAATATTTAAGTTTATCCAAGTGATCGTATATGTACTTGGTGTGGCACAATTATCTCACACACAGGTTACTTACATGGTGTGTGTGTGATATGCAGCTGTGTATAACAGTCAAAAGTCTGTGTTCACTAACAATGCATGAAGCACACCAGTAAAATCCGTATTTTAGCATGCACATGATCTCACTTGAAGTTAGGGTGGATTTCCAGGTTGGACACAGATGGCTAACAGAAATATGGGGACATTTCAGAGGACTGGCGACCAGCAGTCAAGCGCACTCAGAGCACTCAGCCTCTAATTAGGTTTTTACGTGACGAAAAGTGTGATTACCCCTGCTCTCCATTTTCATTACAGAACCTTCATTTCACTTTGCGGCCCAGGTTGCCTGGCCAACACTGGTTAAAGTGTTTAGGTAGAAAAAAAAGAGACACAAATAAAGGTCTGATTTATTAGCTTTCACTCTTTCATGCCTTTCATGTGAAAGTACACTGACTTCACACGACTTTCAAGCTTGAAATGAGAGAGCTGAGGTAAATGAATGACTGATGAGGAAAGAAGCGTATCAAGCAAGCTTAATAAAAGCCAGATCACGGTTGGCCAAACTTTTTCAACTGTGGGCCTTTAGCCGAAAAATATAAGGAGCAACAGACCATAATTTCATGCGTGGGTAATAAAGTGCACTTTAACAGTATCCATATATTTATCCACTCTAGGGCCCTTACATCAAGCAGCTCTTAGTAGCACAGAAGTTTGAGTCAACTCTAAAATCCCTGCAAAAAAAGAGCAGCTGTGCTATGTCTTGGCATCAGTTGTCACACACTTAATAAAGCAAAAGTCAAAGGCTAGCTTGATCTGACACTGGCTGTTCTGAGTTAGCTGGCAGGTCTCTGCAGACTCTATGCAACTCTTTTTCTTGACATAGGTTTAATTCTTGCATTTACGTTGGTCACATATTCCCATTGATTTTAACAAGCTACTTTCATAAGTCACTATCTGAGAGGGTTTTTCCTGATGGCTATGAGCTACCTTATAGCAAACTGTTGTAGCATTTTCATGTTTTTGGTAGCTTGAAAGAGTTCATTGTTTTTTATCTTTTATCTAATTGTTGGTTTTGACTTTCTGTGAATTTCAGTGTACAAATCATGAGATTGATTTTTAGTTTCATAATGTATTCTTAAATAATCCCCTTTATCACTCTTTCAAATAGATTTCTTCAAATGAAGCAACCATACTTACCCTTGTTTTTTTAAGAAAGGAATAATATTTTTCCATGTTTCTGAAATTAGTTACTCTCTTACGTCTTTTCAGTTTGGCCATGTTTATTGAGCTGATGTTAATTTTTTCAGTAACTGACAAGTCAAGGTTCATGTTGTTTAAATGGCAGCGAGTCTCTCTAGAAGTTAAGTGCATTAACAGAGCTTGTTAGCAGTTTTTAGAGACAGCACTAGTATCAAGTCATCATAGTATGAATGAATGCACAGTGAGCGTACAGTTGAATTTATTAGACATCTTCTGAAGTTTCAGATTGATTGACTTTCCTTTTCACGCCTTTGGTCTCTCATGCCTGCTAAGAATAAAATCTTTAGGGGTGGCAAAACTATGGCCTGGGGCCCAGCAGCTGCTCATTTTTTTTCACTCCAACCCAAATTACATTTTTCTGAGTAGTTGCTCTAGACCAAAACAAAAG
>JAPZDV010000003.1:6650912-6684087 GCA_029814665.1 Acanthurus lineatus
AGGACTCTCAATAAAAGCAACCAGGCTGTCTTTCCAAGCAAATGCCACTGTGTTTCATCATCATCAAAAACATTTCATTGGCTGTTGCCTCAATGGAGCGTTCAGTGTATGTGTCAAACTTTTCAACTACATTTAGAGAGTGAATAAGCATATATAATGAAAATGTCAAACTATTCCTCAAGCCAAGTAAGCTTCTGCAGTTGTATCTGAGAACCATTTTTTTGGTTTGTTTTTCAGCTATGGTTTGCAACATTTTTTAAGATGAATAATATAATCCTGCCCATCAAAGGGTCTGAATGTGTTGCTCTGGAGGGCGAATTCTTTTTAGGTAGACTTATTTGGCCCGAAATATTGCCTGAATTCTTTTCTTACTCCGTGTTAACATATGGTGTTACTACTATAACCGACTTCTTGATAACATAAAAGGTTTGTTTTTGCAGTTTTTCTACCTCTGACTGGTCAAAATGACCCCGGACAGCAGCAATTTCTTATAAAATGAAAAACCAAAAATGACAACATTCAAATTAAATATTTAGAGCAAGTTGATGTTAAAATGTGACAGGCTGCACAGCAGGTCAGAACAGTGAGTTTAAGAGTTATAATCAAATGAAGGAAAGGTGTAACACAGCTGAAAACATGCTTCTTACCTTGAACACATTGCTAAGCTGGCAGCAGGAGATGGATGTGGCTCAAGAAAAGTTTTTATATCACAGATATCGTCTGTACAGCATATTGCTCTAAAAGTACATCAGTCTGTATTTTGACAGTAGATAATAAAAAAGTAAATAATAAAAAGTGAAAAAAGCATTAATTGGACAGAACTGGACCAGGATTCACTTACCACACACATATTTTCAGACCATTAGCTGACAACCCATCACCATCATTCTTAAAGAGACACTGACATCCTTGGAAAAATGCCTGGTAGCAATCTCATGCATTCAGAGGAGAATATCAATAGGCTATAAATTCCACGTCTTTACATCCACTGGCTTCTTCCTCCTTTTTACAAAGAAAGACACATTCATCAAACAAGTTGTGAGAAAATATATTCCTATAAATGAAGGATTTTTTTTAACCATTATCCTTGTACTGCCAAATTATTCAGTTCAAGTGGGGTAATTCAAAAGAAATTCTTTGATGAAATCCATTAGACACCATTTCTAAAGACAAACAGGATAAGGGTCCCACACGCTACAATTTAAAGCCAGAGAAAAGTGAGAAAACAGTAATAATCTACATTATCTCAGCAGCTCTGACTGCAGACCTGCAGTAATTGTGATGAATGAGATTCTGGTTGTGCACAATACATTTCATGTGCAGTAAACCGTGACCACAAGATGATTCTGACAGTTAACATCCAGGATGTAAAGAGAGATGCAATCTTAAATCAACCAACAGACAATTAACATGCAAATCAGAAAACAACTGCAGTGGACTGCTGACAAAATCCAATAACCTTGCTCAGTTATAGGTCTGCTTGCCGCAAAGGAAATATAGGAGTACTGGAATTCCCTTTCCCTTGAGGTATTTCCATACATTAGTTTAAAATTAGTTTAAAATATCTATAAATAGAATTACAATGATTTGAAATTTTAGAACTCTATTTATTAACTCACAGTGGTGCATTTTCAACCAATAAACCTTGAAAGAAGAAACTAGTAGCCTGACAATTTTCTGATTACAGGAACTTGTGACTGTACAACTATTCCTTTTACACCCAGTGTCAGTGTTTCCACTTTGCCTCTACAAATGAGAGAAATGCCCTCCATAGTTAGCTCTGGGAAAACTTGTCTTGTTGGATGTCACAGTTGGTGGGGGAAAAATAGCCCTATCTATTTCTCAAAGGTCATCTCTAGGTTTTGCAAGAATCAATCACATCTTGTCATCTATGAGTTAATAGAAAACTAAACTATAACAGATAAGCTGTCTGTCCATGTTCCAGTTTTTTCTTTGTTTTCTCTCTCAGTTTCTCATAACAACCTGTGCTTTCTGACTCTCTCTATTTTTTGTATGTGTTGAGCAGCAAACTTTTCCTTTATTTATCTTTCCCTGGAGTGAATATGATGAACTTGAAGGTTAACTTCTGACAGAATTTCATAGTCTGCTGTTACCTAGAGACAAAATGCCCAAAATGCTCTCCTCTTGAGTGGCACTTGGGTTATAATTATTGTTAACAAGAGGAAGTTACCTTTTAATGCTGAGATAAGGACATTTTATACAAAAACAAGTAGCATGACAGAAGTCAAGTGCAAATTTGTTTGCAACTCTAAGTTTGATTATGTGTGACAAAGGCTGTGTAGGAGATGACATTTGTTGTCACTGTCAGCACAAGCTGATGTTCAAAAAAATCAGACAAATTAAGAACTTAAAAATAGAACCAGCAAGATATCACACATTTTTTGTGTGTCTGTCTGTCAGTGGACACAAAGAAAACTGTATTGGTTGTCTGTCAAACCAATGAGTTTATGGTCTATCCCTCACACATGCTGTTTGCCAGAGTCAAGGCTGTGTGTTCCTCATCAACCAGTGTGATAGCTTGGGTCACTGCCTGGAGGTAGTACCTCCAAATAAAAGGCAGAGAGAGTTTGATGGTTTGAACCTCCAGGCACAATTTGAGATAGTTTATATATACTATAAGTTGCACAGCTGTGGTGGTCAAAAGCCATTTGCTGCTTTCATATTCTAAACAGCATGGAGTCTCTACAGTGTTTCAGACTCATATACATCTAGTAAACATCAGATTATAATTGTTCCACCACACAGGGAATAAATCATAAAGAAGCCTGCAGTCAGTTTCTGTAACATTTTTTTATGGTCCAATTTCAAAAGATGAAATAAACCTCACTGTTTGAGTTGTTTAGGCGCTTCGGGTTATAGAAGTCTTAGATGCTAGAAAACAAAGAAAATATTTGATATATTTCATATAATTGTGCTTTGGATTCAATTGGCGACATCCATTTTAAACCAAATGCAACTTTGGACATGATGAGAGGGTATTAAAAGTATTGAATTTTCACAGGCACATACTGCCAGCTTGTCACAGCTACCTGAATATTCACAAATAGCCAACCCACCAATACATTCCAATACATTCTATGAGGCAGGGACTTTGTCTTTCCCTTCAAACACTTGTAAAGATGCAACAAAAACATGTCTTAATTTATTTGACAGGAACAGATCTGGACCACTTTCATGCTTAAAAATTTTACATATACAAAACAAGAACAGCAAAAGAGTTTATATCCAATTTCTTTACCTTATAACAATTTTACTTTTACAACACTAAGAAATGTAAATAGAAAGCACAATTTGCATAATATGCTTTTAATATATAGTCGTTATCAATTATCCTAAGTTTAACAAGTTAAGGAGATTTATGAGTGTCAATATTTTGCTTCCGTATTGACAAATGAGAGCAGTCAGTGGGGGAACCTTCTGGCGCTAGGACTTGTTCAAACACGGCGATGTATTTAGAAACAACGCGTCACTTCCTGTTAGAATTCTCAACACAACCGAACCACACAAGCTAAACAGCTGTAGCTGCTTTCGGACAACAAATGTTAAAGTATCGTAAATACTGATCAACGACAATGATTCCGTACACTGTCAACATCAAACTCGCGGCTCGGACGTTGACTGGCACTCTCAATTTGCAGAATAAAACCGCCGTAGATTGGTGAGTACTGCATCTCTGTCGTTAGCATCATTTTGTAGCTGGTCCATTTAGTCAAGATGCGCAACTGACAGGTGATGTTAACGAACTGCTGCATCACTGCTGCATCACTGTGTGCATTTCATTTTATGTGTACTGCCATCGCATGAAAGATTCCAGTGATAAGTGGCGCGGTTTAAGATTTCTGTCAGCAAACCAGAGAAACATGAAGGATATCCTGTGTCATGTGATGTGATGTGACATCTTGCTGGGCCCAATGTGTTGTAGCCTTTTCTTCCTACAGAAACCTAGCAGAGCCTGCGACTGCAGTTTGACCTCAGGGAAGTTATTAGAGTGCTTGAAGCGGCAATACATTTTACATTTTTTATTAAAAACTTTTATTCCTCTCACATGAAGCAAACAATGTTACAGCTTAAATTTAAAAAATGTACAACTTTTCATTAATCATCTTTCCTGGAAAACGTTCAGTGTAAAAGTTCTGCATGTTGTTTATCTTTGGAGATAAACAGCCAATGAATCATAAGGTGTATAACAAAGTTGTTTAATGACTTTGTTTTTGAAAACAGTGTCCTCTGCAACCGTTTTCGGATTTTGTCATTCTCTACTTTAATACGCAGTCACACATTTCTTTCAGGTCACAATTACAACTGCCCATGGCACCAGGATTTGAAACTCTGCTATGTTTATCAGGTTTAAAACTTTGCATGGAATTGGTTGTTAAATTTTGAGATGGCAAGACTTGTGGACATGTGTGGCCTCATATGTGCTCATAGAAGTTGTGTTCACATTGACAGACATAGATAAAAAGTGAGAAGAAGGAAATTATAATGAAGACACAACTTAAAGTAATACTACAGTAGTCACATGGGTAGAGTAATAGGTAATTTCATCAAATTAAATGTTGAAATGCACATTGCGTAAATTTGCTTTATGTGGTTTTGGACTTGACTTGGCTCATTCTCCTTTGTGTATTGTGTGGTGGAAAGACTCCTCAGTTCCCCTACACTTGTCTCATCATTGATTTTCCTGTTTATGTGTTGCTGTCCCCTATCTATCATTCTTTCTGGCCGTCATTTCCTGCAGGGGTTGGCAGGGGCTGATAGCTCAGGGATGTCACTCCAGTATTCTCATCATCGATCCAAAGACAGCTCAGACCATCCAGGTGCTGGAGAGGCACAAAGCTAATGTGGTCAAGGTGAGTTTCCTAAAGTTTGTTTAATTCACCTGTTATATTGTTTCAGTGTCATTACAATGTCATAAAATTGTGGAAAATGTCCATCATAAATAACATCAAAATTAGCTATAAAAAGCTATAAAAAAGATTTTGATGCACATTAAAATGTAAAGCTGTAGGAGAAAAAAAACAACAACTTATCATCCGATATTAATGGAAGTTTTAGTGACCTTAGGCAAAGTTGTGTTCATCCCTCTCAGGCGTTGCTTCTGCATTGATGGAAAGTCCTAATGCATAGTTTGTTTGCAAACATATATATATATATATATATATATATACATATTTGTGTGTGTGTGTGTGTATATATATATAGAGAGAGAGAGAGAGAGAGAGAGAGAGTGTGAGAGAATGAGAGAGAGAGAGAGATGTTTGTGTGTTTTTTTGGAAGTGTAAACAATGGGCAATAAATTCTACAGTGATTATCAGTGCCTGGGCTCCGTCTGAGGCTCTCATTCTTCATGGCGAAGCACACTTTAATCTTGTAAAGCACCAAAGCCACAGCAGAGGGCCATTCCTCACTACCCAGTCTGACAGTAAAAGGCTTGCTTAATGAAAAAAAAAAGAAGAGGAAGAACTGGCCACACTACAGAGCCTGGTTGTTCAGAACAAGCACAGAGATAAAATTAATTATTTAAGCATCAAACTGAAGGCGGGATGCTTTTTTATGGAGTCATTTGTCCTTTTAAGTGTAGGCCTTGCATTTACTGAATCTCAATGTTGTGTGCCTCCTATAGGGTCTCTGTCCTATGTCTTTAATATTCTGTATCATCCTCCCTTAAGCCAACATTTATACATACTGTAAGTTAAAAATCTATAAAATTTTTAATACAGAACTAGACCTATTTTGGATTGACCTGCAGTTAAAAAACAGAGTTTTGGGTCCATCATGTAATTAGTAAAATCCATCATCTACTATGTCAAAACAAAGTGTTACCATCAGCTATTTTTCTTTACTTTCTTTGCACAAAGGCATAATGTTGAAATCTTGCAGTGTTTCCATAGCGACTGCCAGACACTCTACATGATATGTGTTTGCTAGGTGAAATGGTCCAGGGAAAACTACTACCACAACTTAAGCTCTCCGTACTGTCTGCGGCTGGCTTCGGGAGATGCCTCTGGAAAGATCATAGTGTGGGATGTGGTCAGTGGCACTGCACACTGTGAGATCCAGGAGCACTCCAAACCTATCCAGGGTAAGAGAGCTTCTGGTCCCCCCCCCTCCATGAAGGCTTGGATTGATTGTTTATCCATTTGAACTGTGGGCTATTTGTTTTCATTACACTGCTCTTGCCATCATGTCCTTGGGCACATTACGCCTCCATCCTCTTCATTCCCACGTTCTCCACTCTGTCTTGATCTCTTCCTTTGCCAGACCTGGAGTGGTTGTGGAACCAGGACGCGTCCCGGGATCTGCTGTTAGCCGTCCACCCTCCCAACTATATCGTCCTGTGGAACGGAGACACAGGCACCAAACTGTGGAAGAAGAGCTATGCTGAGAACATCTTGTCCTTTTCTTTTGACCCCTTTGACCCCTCCAACATGGCGTGTAGGTGAACAGCATCTGACTCAGTCTGAGTTTATTCACTGCTTAACTTTTTCACTTTTCCGCCCACATACACACATCTTCCTCTATATTATTGCTGGAGCTCCTAGAATTGTGATGCATCGAGCTCAGTATGAAATGAGGTCTAAAAATATGTTTAACATACCAGCAAACTCTTCCACCTCTCAAGAGATGTGTTTTATACAATCATTCTAACCATTGAACTCTTGGTAATGTTTAATTTTTATCAAAAGCAAAGAAAAGCAAAACAGACTTTTTCTTAAGTAACAGATATAAAGATGCTAACAAAACAGCTCTGACAAGCTAATGCATCTTTATAATCTTTTCTTTTTTTAATCTTTTTTACAGTGCTGACCAGTGAAGGAATAGTTTTTATCACAGACTTCACCCCCTCTAAGCCACCAGGCAGTGCTGGCAAAAAGGTCTACATCGCAAGCCCCCATGCAAGCCCCGCCCACACCAAGCCTGCACCTGCTGCTGCTCCGGCTCCTACTGGTGCCAAGAAGGCCCTCAACAAGGTCAAAGTGCTCATCACCAATGAAAAACCAACGTAAGAGCAACTTTTAATCTCCAAACTGTAATTAAGAAAGCAAAAGTCTATTTATTGCATATTTTAAACCATTTTCAAAATCTGTTACACTCTCTTGCCTGTTAGTTTTGGAAATCCCTTATAACCTGGTTTGCATTTCAAGTAAGGTCTGTTGCAGTATTACTAGAGCTTAAGGGCAGGACTTTGGGTCGAGATTAATTCAAACAGAGATGATAAGGGATAATTTTATCAGATATTCATCAGGCTCAGGGCAGTTTCAGCTACAGAGGGTTTGAATGTGCCCTTAAACTTCTGTGCATGTGCACCTATCAGCCTGTGTTAACTGTGGCAGGTACAACATATTTTGGCCTGGAATGTGTCTTGTTTGATTAATCATATATCATATATATCATAAATCACATAAGATATGAATTTAAATTGCAAAGTAAAACATGAAGTCAAAAACTCACCCAACAACATAACACTGCTCCTCCTTTTGAATAAGCTCAAAACAGGTTGTATCAGCTCTTCTGTTTGTGGTTTGTTAAGATGCTGCTGCTGCTGCTTAGCACCATCCATTATTTCATTGTTTCTTTTTCTGTAACATGTGCTCCTGCTCTTCCTTTTTTTCCTTTATCTGACCTTTTGAAGGTGAATCCTGACAGCTTGACTTATTATACATAGAAAAAAAAAGCATTGATCCTGATGGATTTTGCCAGAAATTATGTTTCTGTCACAGAATGAAATAAAGGGCCTTGTTGTATGAGATCAATAATAGATTTGTGTTTGTCTTGTTCAGCTCCGTGCAGAATTTGGTGTGCAGCTGGCTCCTTTTTTGCCTCTGCATGGCGACAGCCGTGGCGAGAGGCATTATGTTGTCAGGTTGTCAGTCTGTCCTTTTCTTGTAAATTTGATATCTGAGGAATGCCTCGAGGCAATATCTCTAAATTGGTTATCAAAGCTCAAGGTCATTGTTTTGTCATAACTCAAAATTGAATACGCTGATTATGACAAAATTGTGCACAAATGCCTATAGTCAAAACATTGTTTTTATTTTATGAGTTTGGAGACAGGCTGATGTAAACTGAGGAGAGGTGGTAATTCTAGTTTCCATTAAGGTTTGAAATGGATCCGTTTGAACAAGTTCAAATTTCAGCTACTTGGAGACTGAAAGTTTGAGCTGAGATCTGATGAAAAAAAAGGATCAAGTCAGGTGAGAAAACTTAGGTTCTACTTTTCCCAGAAAACTTAAAAAAAGATTTGATCATCAAGAAGATTTGCAAAATTGCTTTTTCTCCGTAGACACATAAGAAGTAATGGATAACCTAATTTGAATGCCATTTAGTACAAGCTGCCAAAATTTTGAGGTGTAACTTTACAAAAGTTTATGCAGTTTAGGAACCAAAGGCTGGTTTGATGTGCTGGCAGCTTCCTGCCTGTGCGGTTGTGGCTGTCAAACAGGCTTATTTATAGCTGCAGCACCCAAGCCTCGCTGTCCACCCACCCAACCAGCCGTAATAACAAACACTCCATTAATCTTACTGTCTTTATTCTCTATCTCGCCTCCCAATGTGTCCAATTCGGTCTTAGTTACTTCTGTCGGTAATTGACACCTTCCTCTCTCACCTTTGTCGCGTAATTGCTGTATTCCTTCAGTCTTACCTTTGTGTGTCGACTTTGGGTGTTTATCATGTTCAGTGGTAAAGTATCTCTCCTCTCTGAGTGTGCCTGCCGGTGGTTGATATATGGGAGTTTAACCAAGACTCTGCAGTCCCAGAAACTCGTTGAATACAGTACTATATCATACACATCAGTGTCACATCGAACAGCCATTAATGTGGTTTCTGCCAGCTTGTATTTCAGCCCATATAAAGATAAAAGGATTCACCAACACACTGACGCATTCCTGCTCATACAATGACACACAAACACAGACGCAGGAACTAAGTCTATTTTTTATTGTCAGAAATCTAATATTTATGAATTTAATTATAAGACATTAAAATTTTAATTCTTAAGATTTCAGACAACTGTGATAAACAAGTTAACAGCATGTGAAGTTTAATTGCACAGGTTTTAGAATTCTTGTGGCATTAAACATCCAGTTTGTTCAGGAGAGCAACTACTCAATCTGTTTACAGTGCAGCCAAACGAACTCACTAGGTTTATATAAAGAAGTCATTCAGCCAATAATCATCCTTTTTTAAATTTTTCATGCCGTGAGTGACTGCAGTCTGCATTCATGCTGCACACAGCATGAGCAGTTTTCCGCACAACAGGACCCAGTTAAGTTGGTGACCATGCTGAGGAGTTTGAGGTGTGCAGCTTGTTGTCTGCCTTTTCCCATCTAACTGTGCACTGTAGCTGCTTCCGTTTGTTCCACTGAGGGAAAAATGCACAAAATGACTCTTATTTTGAAAGTGTTTTTGCCCTGGTTGAGTGTATTTATTATATTATATTTAGTGTATTTATTTTGATTTGGTATTCATGACCAGAAACTCAACTCAAGTTTGAGAAAGATGACTCAAGAGGACTTGACTTTTTTATCAAAATATTTACATATTTTTAGATATTGAGGAGCTACATTTTAATTAGAATTTCAAATCCCTTACTCCATGGTTGTTTAGTTTTGTTAACTTTTAATGAACATTTTTTAAAATAAATTCAACTGTGGAAACTTCAGTAGAATTTCGTGTTTACTTGACTAATAACTCAGTTGACCTGATCAGTTATCCGATTTGGCTTGTTTAACTTTTAAAGCAGGGGCTTGAATACAACCCAAGCAGATCAGCTTGCTTGATTTTCACCATATTAACTGGGGACCTGCAGGTTAAGAGATACTGAACCTCAAATTGCTCTCAATGGCTCTTTTCTTCCATGTGTGAGTGTGTGTGTGTATGTGATCCTGATGAGCTGATTGGACATTAGCGTATGAATGTGTGAAAGCTCATTTGTGCTATAAAAGCGACCCTTGAGTGGTTAAAAGACTAGAAAAGCACTAATTAAATGCAGTCCATTTACCTTTTACCATATTAAGGATTAAATATTTAACAAAAGGAAAATGGAGAATCTAAAAAAGTATTAAATAGAAAATTAAATGATTAATAATTAACAGACAAGTTACACTAAGAGGACATGGAAGAGCAGCCAGTCAGCCTGGGAAATGAACCAAATTATTTTATGAAAAGCAAAAAAAAAAAAAAAGATTGGCTCCCTGAGTTTCAACACAAAAATGACCAACTAAAGTGGGCAAGTTTTGTGATGTAGAAACATTTCTGTCTGTTTTTTTGACACTTGGTAATTTATGAGGTTTAGAGTTGAAGTTTTTATTTTGGTCCCCACTGTAATTTACAGCTGCTGCTGCTGCTGTTCTCCTTGCCAAGACTGCGGGGCTTCTGTGATAAAACATAATTATGCACACATTTGGTGCTCATGTGCAAATTCAAACCGAAGTCCTGATTTCAGCACCGCTGCCTGCCAGCATCAAGTTGTGTATGTGTTTGTTCTGAATTGTCTAGACATCAGAAGCTCACTCTGAAGTGTGTACATAATGTATAAACACTGTGTTTGATATTATTGTCCTTGCAGGCGTTTTATGTTTATTTCTGATGATTAAATAATAGAAGGAGTGGAGAGTTCTTTGAAACTTCAGTCCTCTGAGGTAGCCTTCGTTGCACACAGCAAACACACCTTGCAAAATTCACATTCTGTTTGTGTGGGCTCACATGTATGCATGTGGCATTGGACAGCTATATATAATCCACTCTGGGCTGTAGCCTTCATTCTTATTTACAGCAAAGAAAGAGAGATGTGAGGACTGTGTGATGTTTTGGAAATTGGACAGCTGAATATTTTGGGAGGGTTTGGGGTTACTTTTTACTCTCTTTTTCTGTTCTTCCTCTTTCTCTTTGAAGATCAGCTGCTTTCTTTTTTTGCATCTAAGACACAGAAGTCTCTTTTGCTGTATTTTTCTGATGTTTTGCCTTTGGTGGCTCAGACAGTTCAGCCCCTATCTCTGCCTCGCCTGACTTCAGTAAGCTGGTAACAGCATGATTTAGCTCAGCAACCCCTAAAGATTCACATATTGAGTCCATTTTATCCGTTACGCCTTCCCCAGGGTGATAATGATCTCCATTGTGTTATAAAGTTTGTCTTCCTTTTATTTGATCTTGTGGTAACCTAAAGGAATGAAGCTGCAGGAATGAGTTATGGCCGCCGACCTGCTCACAAAAATCAACCCTTTGTTCCCTTTGACTGAACTGCCTACTATTTGTTGCTGCTTTGTTGTCATACGGGGAGATCGAAACTGGTTGTTTGGATGGAAAATGATATTTTTAATTAAACTTAACAGGCATGGAAGAAGTTACAGCACGCGCTCTTATTTTAACCTTTTTAGTACTCTCAAATTAATTAAAAGGCTCCTTCGTCTCCTGCTTCCATTACCTGCTTAATTCATCAGCCTCTCATCATTAGACCAAACCGGAGTTCTCCCTCATTTGTCTGTGACTCACAGAGATCACAGCAGTAATAACTAATTTATTCAGCCCTCTATATCGGAAGACATGAATAAAGATCGAGTTGATATTAGAAGTGAGAGAGTTTTTTATGAAACTTGATTTAAGATTTTCTCATCCATCTTCACGTTGGCATACATCATGTTTGCATTTTCATACTCGTGTTGTTAATAGCAAAGTCTAATTTCCTTGCTAATGTGTCTGCAGAATAAGACTAGCAATACATCCTGTTATCTAGAACAGTCATTAAAATGTTTACTTCTTCCAAAAATGTCTTGTGTGCAGTATATTGAGTTTTAAACTTAGTATCCAAAAAAAGGGGCCAAATGTTAGGGTGAATTAATTTGCTACTGAATTATTGCGTTTAAGCGTTTAGCTGACCTTTTCCCAGTTACATGCCAAATTTTTCCCACTTAGGAAAATAAAGTGACACTGAATGTAATTTTCTTCTCCTCCTTTGTGTGCGTTCCCATCCTTCCTCTGCTCTGTGGCGGTGTTAGTGCGGAGGCGGTGACGTTGAACGACTGTCTCCAGCTGTCCTATCTGCCATCCAAGAGGAACCACATGCTGCTGCTTTATCCCCGAGAGATCCTTATCCTGGACCTGGAGCTCAGCCAGACGGTGGGCGTGGTGGCCATCGAGCGCTCCGGGGTGCCCTTCACTCAGGTGAGGTGCTGCATACTTATGTAGCTAAATTCTCCTTAATTAGAATCTCAGTAAAACTTGACAGAATCACGTTTTATAGAAATCAGTACTTACAAAGAACGGTAACCTAGTTTTGGTGGAACTACTGTGATTGTCTTTCTTATAGTCTGCATGTTCAAGGTCAAACTTATGTGTCATTATTCTAATGGGTTTAAATGTCGGGGGGGGGCTCTCCTGCTGTGCACTTGGAAAGTACAAGCAAAGACAACTTGCACAAGGTTTGCTGTGATGTTTCAGTTGGTTTAGGTGCGATAAATGAAAGGGTGGCTGTGCTCTCTGGATGTAACAAGCTTCCTACATCACCATTTTCGCGTCCCCTCATATTAACTCAGTGAAAAGTTTCTACTTTGATTACACTACTCAAACAGCTTCACCGAAGTCTGTCCTTTTTTATGAATGATTCTCCTAGGAAGCCAATTCCCCCTGCCATGACTGATATAGTTCTCTCCTTGTCTTCCTTCCTCTCTGTGCTCACCTCATCAAGGGCTGACAGCTGCACAGTAGGACCGCGTAGTCCTTAGCTACAGCAAAAAAAAAAAAAAAAAATCTCAACACTGCATTTCATCTGACTTCTTGGTCCTTTCCGTGGCAGCATTCAGCAGCAGCCATGACCTTTAGGTGCCCATTCCCTTCTTCTGGAGTCTGGATTTCTAATTGAAAATTGATGAATGCTGTGGGGGAATTAGATAAAGGATTTGTCACAGCTGCAGGGCCAGTAATGGAACGGAAACTGTCTCTTAATGTCACTCTGCTCACTCTGCTTTCACACCCAACTCTGTATCTGTCCGTGAGGGAATGACCATTGTGGCCCTCATTTTTACTGACTAGATCTTGTACTTTCCACTTTGGTGATTCTGCTCTGTTTTAGCCTTAATATGCAGTTTTAAATGTATAACCTTGACAGTGCATATGCATGGATCATTTTAATGTTCCTGAGTTTATCCCTGTAGTCAGTTGACTTTTTTGTGCTCAGAAATCTGTGTTCTGTTCTATATTTTATTTTGACTTCTATAAATCCTACTCTCTGGTTGTCAGTGACTTTGTTATATTAAATGTATCCTTAGTTAACTGTCTGAACCTCCAGCAGTTTCTGGGAGTTTTGTGCTGCTGTCACATTTTTAATCACTATGGACTTGTTTTTCACAGTAGTCTAGAAGTCCTGCACCTCTGTGAAAACAGCACCGTCATGGCAGCTTTGAGTGACAGCTAGCTGCTAGGTGTCTGCTAGGTGTCACCTTAACTAATTCAAACAACTAAACCTGATCTCTCTGCTGTGTTTGTGGAGCTGTTGCTCTTTGAGTAATTTTTCACACAAATGCTAGACAAACAGTAAGAGTTGCGTGTGGTTAATTGTACTAATGAACCTCCAAGAACTCTGTGCTCCTCCAACACTACACCTCTTATCCATATTCAGATTAGCTAGGAGTTAAATGGATCAAGGCAATGCCAAGAAGGCACTCGCTGCAGCCCCCCAGACTGAGCTTCACAAGGAATCCTTTAAAAACCTATTTGTGAAGTCACAGAGATAACATCCATGTTTTATATGGTCTATGATATCAGTGAAGGGATTCAAGGAGTGACATTTGTGCTGAGGAGCACGGGATTGAATATTTTTCACAGTTTCAGGTAATTTCAAAGAAGAAACAGAATACA
This sequence comes from Acanthurus lineatus, assembly GCA_029814665.1. NCBI lineage: Eukaryota > Metazoa > Chordata > Actinopteri > Acanthuriformes > Acanthuridae > Acanthurus > Acanthurus lineatus. The sequence continues at coordinate 6,664,788 of JAPZDV010000003.1, forward strand.
GTGATTTGTGATGAAATATCACTATTTTAATCTAACATTTGTTTACCTTTTTGGACAAAGTGTGAGAGTTTGTGGTTAATGTCAGATTTTTGAAATGATTTTTTAAGAAACAGAAATTCATTTAAAATTACAGCCTGTTTTGGGGTTTTGAGGGTTAAACAGTCCAAGGTGATGAACAAGCCTCTGTAGTCAGAGAGGAAGTCCTTTAGTCACAGAGCAGAAGTAGAGAAGTATTACTCAGCCGTCCAGGCTCTGTCCAGCCAACGCCTCCTTCTCTAAGTGTTATAAAGTGCTTGTCACGCAACCAATTTGCATGACTGATGGCTTCAGCAGAAGTCCAGGCTGGAGTGTGAAAGAGCCAAACAAGATCAGGGAAATATAGACACAAGCACACCTGTAGTACACGCTGTCAGATTTTGTGACAGTGGCTGGACACCAAATGCCATCTAATGCAAAATCTATCACTGTAATGCACCTGGTGGGGATTTGGATTTAGAATAACTAGTCAATATAAAACAAAGATGATGCTTAAAAAGATGCTCAAAATTATATTTTCTACATGATATAATACAACTGACACTGTTATCTCCAACTTAAACAAAATCTGGTCATTTGTTTGAAGACTGAAAATATGTTAAGCATTTTTACTCTTTTCACTCAACTGATGCTGCTCCATGGATGGATCATCAATGCACGAGCATCTTAAAATGGATGCATTCTGCTTGTTCACCCATTCACTGCACTGAGTGAAATCTGAAATGACTGCTTTCATCTCACATACTCAGTTGTAACAGAAAGACTAAAACTTTTGTAAAGTGATTGAGAGAAATTTGATTTAAAACTGTAAATTTAAAAGTCATCGTTCAAGCAAAATAACCAAATCTTTATTTTCTGGTTCTCCATTTTTAGTTTGTTTGTAATTATGCCTCTTTGTTGGCAATTATCAAAGGATTCATGACTGGATGAATTTCATTTTTGTTGTTCATCTGTCAATCTGTCCTATTCTCATGAATGATAGAGGAACACTTTGGGGAAATTTAATAGAAAAGAATATGTTGGTCAGGGGTAAAGAGACTGCGACCGTATTTACATTTACATATATACATTTAGTCAGATACTGATTTGATGACACTAATCTTGGGTTCCCACCTTCAATCTGTGCTGATTGTTCAGATCTACTTGCAAACTGAAAATGTATGTGAAGCATTAATGTTTCAAAACCTGTAGCTATTTTGCAGCAACATCCTTATTTAAAACATTGTCTACTGTCAGACTATAGCTTTGGGTTTTATCAAAATCAACTTTATTGGTTTGGCATGTGATAAATACAAGTAATTTGACAGACATACAGGAGGTAGTCCACCACAAGCTCATGAGTGATGCTGATTTCTAGTTAACCAAAAATAACACACAGAGTTGTGTGTGGGCATCAAGCAGTGAAGCTGCAGATTGCAATCAACTTCAAACTCCTCTTTCACCTTTCCTTCTGAGATTGTAGAGAACTTGAGGTAAGCACAAAACTCGTAAAAAGTGTGAAATGCCAAGTGCAAGCTTAGGTACTACCTGTTTATATTAAGTCTTAAAAAGACATTTGAAAAAAATGATCATGAACGTGCACACACACACATCATCACCTGTATCTCTTACTCTCCATGCTTAGGTGATTCCCTGTGCTCAGCGGGACGCCCTCTACTGTCTCCATGAGAACGGATGTATCACCCTCCGAGTGTGTCGCTCCACCACCACTCCAGAGGAAGCAGCAGGTATAAAACCTCTTAGAAACGACATGCACACACACATGTCCCACATACTGGTTGTACTGTTCACCATCTCAAACCACTCTCACTCCCTCGCTGTCTCTCAGTCATCGTCCATTCAACTGCGCTGGACTGCAGCACAGCCCGTAGCCTCTCTATATGCTCCAGTGGGCATTTAGCCTCTTACTGTCTCATTTATCTTTTCCTTATTGTTATTGGCCAATAGGAGTCTGTTGTCTCGCTGAATCTCCCTCATGTACTGTCCTTGCTATCTCTTCCACGCTACTCTCTTTTTCTTTTTTCAGCCAATTCCTTTTTGCGAGTCTCTCACTCACTCGTTTATTCATTTATTTCCTGCTTATCTCCAACTCTTTCTCTGTATCTCTCAACTCTGCTGCTCTTCTTTCTCACTGAGAAATTGTCCTCTCCTGTCTCCCATTCGCACTTTCTCCCACTCTTATCTTCTTCCTTTACTCTCTCTCTCTATCCCCTTTACAAGTAACAGCTACTCAGTGTCTTTTCCTGCATTTTCTCTGTTTTTCTTTTGGTTGCGTCCCTTTTCATTAATGTGTTCACTAATTTGCTCTGATTCAATCTTATTGCTACCCCTCTCATTTCTTACCCTCTCCCTCACCCTCTCACAATCTCTCTCCCTCCTTTAAACGACACTTATCTCTATTTTCTATATCTCTACTCTCTGTCTTCATTCCTCACTCTCTCTCTCAGACCCGGAGCAGAGCGTCCATGAGCTTGTGTACGACCTGCGCTCTCAGTGTGATGCCATCCGAGTAACCAAGACAGTCCGGCCTTATCGCATGGTTATCTGCCCCGTCAACGAAAACAACGCCATGCTAATGGTCAGCGACGGCAGAGTCATGCTGTGGGAGCTAAAAGCCCACACCGGCAAGGCTGCTACCAATCCGAGGTATACAAGCACTCACTCACGAAGAACCCTGCACAACTACTTCACACTTTTTTAGCAGGGAGAGGAAATAGTTAAAAGTTAGAATACTTTCTAAGGTGACTTAAAGTGACGAAACTCTCTGAGCATAGTGACTAGTGCAGGTGGGGGGGATGCACAGAGTTAAGCAGCACTGATGAGCCCTGCTTTCCTTTCATGGAGAACTCCCTTGCTGCTGTCGAGGAGACAGTTTTGTACTTCTCTCTTAAGTTGGCTTCCTATGTGAAGCAGAAAGAGGTTTTTCTGCCTGTGAGCAAACCAAAGAATTTATTTTGGGCAAACGAGAGAAATCTACAGCATTGAATTATAGAGGGATGGCGTGCTTCTGCTTTTTCCGACTCTGTGATGGATTATCTTAGCATAGGCTTGTTTGAAGTTTCAGACAGGTGGGCTCTCCAGATAATGGCAGTTCTCTTTCACACTGCGCTAAATTAATAATCTCAAGCTTTCTAGTGAATGTTGTAACATTCGAGTTCTTAGTTTTTTCAGTTCGAAAGCCAAAGCAAATCCTTAAAAAATGGTTTTCTACACTGATGTGCATTGTAATTCCAGTTCCGTTCTCTCTGCTAGATGGTGTTATCACCATGTGCTGAGCGTGCAGAGATTATTATTCAGAGCGAGGCATCTCACTCTGATGTACCTTCTCAATTACAGGTCAAGCCCAGGTTGTAAGAGCTTCATTACAGTTTGCAGCAGCCATGAGATTTTTTTTTTCAGGAATCATCTCTCTTTTTTTTAATGGTGCGATATCTAATCAATACAAGGAATCAGTACACATGTCAGCCTCTGTGTATGCTGCTGTCTCTCTCTGGGGAAGTAATTTCTTATAAAGTGGATCACATTGATCATGTGCACAAGCAATATTCATGTATCACTCCCTGTTCACATGGTTTCAATAACGGATTTGTTCCAGGCTTTCATAGTGTGTTTAATGAGTACTCTCTCTCTCTCCCTCTGTGTCAGTTCGGGTCTTTCACCGCTCTATTCCCCTGTGTCCTTTTGTGGAGCTCCACTGGGTCCAAACCAGAAAAGGATCCAGGATCTGTCTCTCAACAGCATGATCGGTATGACTGTACTTGTCACTGTCAACACTGTGTAACAACCATCAGACTTGTCACTTTCTCTACAGGATGGCTTTCATTTTTTGAGAGAACATGTGAAAACTATGGAGAAGGGATACTTGTGTATACATATGTGGATACATACATGTGTTTCTGTTTGCATCAGGCCTTCTTATAGCTTTTATTTTGCCCGAGTTAGTTCAGTTAGCCTCGGGGCACTTCACTATCCGCTTTAATATGTGACTGCTCTGCACATTATACAGGCCTGCATTATTTCCCAGTCTGAGCAGCTCTGCTAAAAGAGTCCCCTGTGTGCTTGGCCCTTCCTCTCTTTCACTTTTGTCTCTTTACCATCCAATCCTTTTGCGTATGATGTGTTTCCATCTCTTTCTTTCTAGTCCACTTACCTTTTCTTTCTTCCCTGCTTATTTTGAACAGAGCTGCCTGTCTAAAGTTAAATGTGGGTATAGAACAGCAATTACATGCAGAGCATTTTTTTTTGTTTTTGATTTTATTTTTTTGTCGTTTCCTTTTTTTTTGTGCTGCCGCTGAGTGGAGGGCCTTGGGGAGGTGGAGCAGTAGTACACACACACACACGCACACACACACAGACTAGAGAAAGCTACCGCCTGGGGCAATAGCCCTGACAGTTGCTCAGTAAAGCTCTTGTTATGAGGGAATATCACTTGCCTGCATGCTACAAAAGTTCTGTGTAAAGCCAGCTTGCTGATGCTGGTTGACTGACATAAGAAGGGCATCAGACAGGCGAAGGCAAACTGATCATCACTGTTGGCCCTAGAAAACCATATTTGCCTCCTTTACATATTTCATTTGCTGGACACGACAAACTGTTGTATGTGTGATTTGTTTTCATTGATGTATTGGTTTGTCTGGACTTACACTCTCGTCTCATTTTATTATATCTTCAATGCACTGACTGCAATGATGCTCATTTAGAGAGACATTAAATTTCCAATGCAAAGAAGATTATTATGGTGCATGAAATGAAAACCAAATGGATTTTTCAACCAGCTGCAATTATAACTTCAAGGTTGTTGCACCCTCAAAGGATGTCCTATAGCTCTGCAGCAAATACACAAAAGGAGCCGATGGCCCATTTAAGACGTATAAAATGTAGTCATTAACAGTTTGATTGTAGCTTACCGTCAAAATCCATGCCTCAGTAAGAACATGGTGTGTGCACCCCGGGCTTGTATTAATGGTAAAACCTGATGTAAAATTCTAACACTTTTCAACATTAGAAATGTAATGAAATCAGCAAATAACATTAAACTGGATGAAGCATATAATTACTCCTGTGTAAAACACGGGTCTGTGATTTAACTGTCTGAGCTCCACACTACATCCTTTAGATCATTAAAACTTCTCACCTTTTAATTGAGGCCGCAGCTTAATGAAACCAAAAGTATTGGTTTGTTTTCTGCTGGCTCCAGCTGCAGTCAAATTGTGCAAGCGTTTCCATTTCAGTCAAAGAAAAGTTTAGATCGGATCAGTAAGGATTGAAGGTTTTATTCGCTAATGAGCTCTGTTACTAAAAGGTGTCTAGAATTCTGAAAAAAAAGAGGGGAAAACAGATAATTGCACACTTCTCTCTATGCTACAAAACACCCAATTTATTTCAGCATGTTTCCACTTGCCCCTTTATCTCAGGTACTGATACTGACACTGTGTCACAGCGCTGGATTTAAGACTTCCAACTCCTGAACTTAATTAGAGTATCATGTTGGTGTCACGCACATGCAGCCTCTTTGCTTTATGAAATTGTGTGACCTATTCTCAATGCACATTTTTGCAAACAAGTGAAGTACTGGCACAAAATATGAAACTGCTGCCAGCATTGTTAATGAACTATCTGTGTGGATGGTTGCTTCAAAGTACTTGTCTAAGTTTGGTACAAAACTTCTCCCTTAAAGATTAAAGACTAAAAATTCTCCATCTACATAAGACAAAGTTCTCTGGATCTTTGCAATAACAAAATGTCTATGGAAATAATTAAAATATAGTTTAAGAGCAATATCTTCTTAATGTTGACTTTTTCTGCTTTAAATAAAATCTCCCTTATTGAATCAGCTTGGCTCATTTTACTGAAGGCCTCAATATTATATTAGACAAGGATGGAGGACGGAGATAAAGGAAATTACAGAAGCCAAAAAAAAGGCTTTTAATCACCTTTTCTACTGTTGCTGTATCAATGCTAAGCATGCGCCATTTGTCATGTTTACTGTTTTAAAATTTCTCCTTTATCAAAGTAGCAAATGTGGTTTTATTTCTAGGTCAGACCTTGATTGCTGGTGAGGCTCCTCCTCTATCGTCCACCCAGCCAGAGGTCCAGCTGAAGTTCCTGCTGACTGGCCTGCTGTCCGGTCTGCCGCTGCCACCATTTGCCATCCGCATGTGTCCACCTCTTACCACCAAAAACATCAACCACTACCAGCCCCTGCTGGCTGTAGGTAGGTAACAGTGCACCAATGACACATTCACACACATGGCCCACAAAACTGACTGAAGAGTTGCAGGTTTGGGGGGTTTTGCAGAACTCTTGGGTGGAATTTTTATTCTCATGACCGGTATGCTGTTTTGTTTCATCATGATGTACCATTCTTTAGACCGAAAGCAGTTGCGTCAGTGCTGCTGTTCATAGAGAAAATGAATAATAAATGAACTGTCTTTGTGTCTTTTTTTGTCACAGCCCTGGCAACAAATAGTTTCACTGAACATTAGTAAATGATGCTTGACTGTTGTGTGCTGCTTAACAAGATTATGGTCATTACATCTAAAAATGCTTCACAGATTGTGCCTGTGAACTCATAAAAAATATGGAGCTGACGTAAGGCCAAGTGAAAAGCTTTGTTAAAGGCTGAGATATCATGTTCTGTGTTTGTCCTTAGTTCCAGATGATTACAGCTGAACAGGAACAACAAGCAGTTGATATGACGGGTTAGGAGTTCTTGTTGGTCCTCAGCCCATGTGGGGGGGTAAAAAGTTCTCTTCGGTTAACCAGAAGCTTTTGCAATCCTGATTCACATTGATCAGTCAGTTGGCCTCGGTATGTTGCTACATTAGCAGGTTGGCTTCACTCTTGAATCCTTTAATGTTGGCATTTTGCTTGAAATAGTTGGCAGCTAAAAGTTGACAAGTGGAAAGGTTGCCATGAAACTGTCTGAAAAATACTAGTATGCATGCAAAGAGCAAGCACTACTTTCATGTAGTCATAAACATGTTTAACCGAAGAATTCTACAACAGTGTGCTACCCAACCAACTGCAGAGTGTGTGTTTTAAAAAGTCCAAGGGCCTACATGAACACTATTTGCTCCATAAAGCTGTAGTTAATGAAGTTAGGGTGGTGCTTTATGCAAAATTTTAATGTAAACATGCTATTATGCTTACAGTTAAGATGTTAAAAAGCCATGTTGACAGGTGTGATGATTACCATGTTCACCATCGTACCTTATGTTTTATTATGTAAACATTAGCACTAAAAATATAGATGAGTTCAAAGTACAGTATTTTCTTTTCAATTGCAGTGGCGTTATGAGTATAAAATAGCATAATGGTATGATAAATTGGAAAGTACAAGTCCCTAGGTAAATGTCCTCCCCCCTATGAAACACACAAACGCAGGCATGCATACACACCAAAATTATAATTACTACTTGAAGCATAAAAATAGTTTTTCTGTATGAACATTTTGAAAAGATGTGTTTTTGTTTGTTTGTTGTGTTTTTTAGGCCAGATTGCTACTTAAAAGAACATATTGTAGTTATCCTCATATGCTCTGTCTCAGTGGTTGTCATTCATCATGTCATCACAGTAAAAACCACAGATTTAGGCATTGAAAGGAAAAGGCTTGTCTTGTTTGATTTATGAAATGTTTCTACCCAGTGATAAGACCAAGGAACTTCCCGTGAGAGACGAGAGCTTTGGGGGGGGCATAAGCCTGAATGACTATGCAGCCACTGTTACTCATTTTAATGGCTCACACATCCTTTTCCTACGTGCATTTGTGGTTTAAGTTCTGAGAAATAAGCTATAATAAGCACTGGTAAATGATAACAGCAGAGCAAGACCTCAAACATTTTTTCATCAATAAACAGGAAATTAACAGCAGATATGAAGACAAGCATTAAGTCAAGCAGGTCCGTACCTCAAAAAACTGTACTATTATCAGATTGATTCATTCATATGCTCTGCCTAAAGGACCTGTCAGTTTGAATGAGCAATTCCAAGTAACACTGAAAATAAATTGGAATTTGGATTTAAATGTTGTTTTTTATTATGCTCTTTGGTTTGATTATTGCAAATTAGTAAGCTAGCAGCAAAACGTTTTTGGGGATGCAAGGTGTTTTTTACCTTGCTGACACTTCTGTTAAACCCTCTTGACATATTGGAAATTCTCATCTTTGAGTTAAGAAATGCAGTAATTTTTTTTAATGAAACTTCACATCTTTATGTTTCAATGTACAAATCATTGCTGTGAATTTGACTCTCTTAGGTAGGAAGTGAGTGAGTGGCAGTCCATCCCATCTTACTGTGCAGTCTAGATAAATGATGCAAAAGGCATAGAGTTAATCTGACTGATCAGTCTCTGTTATTACCACCCAGAGACAGCTGCTAGGCAGGAGAGAGAGAGAAAGAGATGCAGTGAAAGTTTGGATTTATTTGTTTTAGATCGGCATTGCAATTTTCCTCAGCAGCTGTTCCCTTATCTTCCCCACAGTAATGATGCATAAAAATTATGAAAGGCTCAATTTGAATGGGAAATAAAGAGCAGAATTGGGTATGTAATATGGAGCTGTTTTTGTATGTCTGTATTGTGCTATATATGTGTGTGCGCTTGTTTTCCTGTGTGTGCACACTCCTGCTTGCTGGCCGAGTTCCATTTAAGGCACAGCCGTACTGCTGCTCTCTCCCCAACCCAGCAAACCTTCAGTTTAGTTGTCAAGCTGAAAAATAGGCTACGCTCAATACCCTGACATAGCCCACATAAATTAATCATACCTCAAAGATACATTGCCTCCCTCAGACCCAAAGACAAGCCGATGAATAATAACTCCTTCAACCTACACATCTTACAACCCTTTTCACTGGGTCTCTATGTGTCTCTTATGTGTGCATCACATCCACAATGGTGGGACACATAGATCCTTAAGTTGGCTGCACATTATTAATTAATGACTGAAATAGTTCTAAAAAGGCCTAAAGGGACAACTGCTGCTCTTCTCCATCTGTTATTTACAGATTTGTCCCGGGTCTGTTTTGTTAAAAGGAAAAAAAAAACATCTGTACCTAAAGAACCATGACCATCATTCTCTCAGAAGCATCCATTACAGAAGCACTTTTCAGGCACTGAGTTGTCTTTTTATTTCAGTCGGTCTGTGAATTCTGGAGCTGTTGCTGTAGGAGCCCATCACACTGCAGATGGTGTGGGGTTACCTTGGCACAGGTGGTTCCCCTTGGCATCTTGGATCAAAAACTAGTAAAAAGGCCATTGAGTTTTCCATGCATGTCCTTTGTCTGGTTTTCACAACCATCTTGCAGAGTCAAGTTGGTAAACAGTTTTTAGTTTCATTATTGAAATGTGTCCCCTTTTTTTGTGAGCTGGCTTGTAAATAGTAAGTTTGGTTGGCTGGGAAATCACATTAGCTATTTAGATGGAGGATACTTTCTAAAAAGTAATGTCCAGGTGACTCATGTACCAATGTTTGATTAATTGAAATAAATCCTGAGGCTAGTTTATTTCATTTGTAGCCTATTTCTTATATTAGCATAGTAAGGAATAACACATGGACTATTATAGCGAGGTAGAAGCTAAAACAGCATAAGAATTCTTGTTTTTGGCTCCATTGCCATGTTTTTTAAACTGAAAACTTTGCAAAGTAACAATTGTAATTGTCACCTCTACTGTAATGATGTCAAGGTTGATGCTATGTCTCTGGCAGGTGCTGGCATCTTTCACTTCTCCTGTTTACAAAGAGCCAGAGTATACACCTGATCACTAAATCCAAGGGGATCCATGGATAAATACTTGGCAGATACAGCTCAGTCTGTGTCTTGGCCCCTGTTACAGTCTGTATTAGCTCTCTCCCTTATGTGTATCTGAGTTAAAAGGGGAACTCATTGTGTCTCAGTGATGCGGCACCAGTCAGAGGAACAGTCAAGGGAAGCCAAGTTTTTACGCCTTTCACTAGGTGAAAATAAAGCAAGAGATGAGCTCACTGCTGATGGTGTGAAAGCACTGGGGGTTGAAATTGCCATCCGCAGTTTCATTACAATCAGATAGAAGGCAGAGATTTCTTCTTTCTGTCTTTGTTTTCTCTATTTCAATCTCTCACTTTTCCCCTCTGCCAGTCTTTCTTCCTACTTGCCTCTAAAGAAAAAGTTACAGAAGCTGTGCAGCCAACCCAGCTAGCTAAAGGCAATGCTTCCTGGTCTCCTGTCTGAAAAGCTGTAATCTGCGTGAGAGCTGACAGCTCCATTACAGATAGGTAAAAGGCCCAGAGCCTTCCTTTTCAGTGACATGTACACAAACATTGACAAGCTGACATCCATTCCTAACCATCAGATGGTGCCTTACCTAATTCATTTTTTTCATTCTTGCCCGACAGCTATTCTTTTTTAGCATTGTTTAGATATGCAAGATAAAGCTACCTTGAAGATGCTTTATGTAACATTTTAGCACCAATTACAATACAGTTCTCAAAAAGAGGTCAAATTAGTAATGTGCAAAGGGTTCATTTAAAGTAAAAACCATTGCTGTGAAAATACAAAAGGGAATACCACAGAGATTATTTTGACCGAAAGACATGAAACCTTTGACATACTGGGAGTTGAACCTGGTGCAACACTTAAACCCATCAATTAAGATTCAGATCAGATGGTCCACCAGAGCACCAGACAGTTAAGAGCACCAGCTGGTCGTCCTTTTTTATACCCACGAAGTGTACACAATATATTTTTCCTAGGATGGGGAAGGCATGGCCTGTCCTTTTCCTTGAACTATGTTGCAAACTATGAAAAAAAAATTGGCCTCGCCAGCAGTTTGACAGTACTTGACAATTGAACAACAACAGCATGACCACAATGTTAGTGCTGCCGATTGGCTAGACATTAGCCTCCCATTGGAGGTCTGGACCTAGAAAAAAAAAATTCTATCATTTGGATAAGCATATTTGATACTCTAAAGGAATTTATTTAGTCCATCTTTTATTTGTGGCTGTGTGGATAAGAGATCAGAACAAAATACATCTGTAGGAGGCAAACAGTGAAATCAGTAACTGTTTTTAACTATTTTTGAATAAGTTCTTTATTCTCATATGTGGCTTCAGCAGATTAACATAAGAGAGGAATAATTGTGCAATGATTATAATCTCACTTTTAGCAAGAAAGATACAGAAGGAATAGTAAATGCAGCTCTTTTAGAATCAGATGTTATCAAACCTTTATTGCTGACTCAGAACAGCAAAAATGCTTCATCACTAGTTGAAGCATCAGAGTGATGGAGTACTGTTTGCATTCATCTTGAAAAAAAACAATGGAGGGCCAACTGAATGAGGCAAACACTGAGCAGCATCCACAGTGATTCTCATAAATTACTTTGACTTTAAATTGTAACATCCTGTGTAACTGGTTAAAAGACTGTTTTGTTTGTTGGCAAAAATTAAAAGTATGTGTCCAAGAATGAAAATCAAGTCTTTTCACCAGTTTTCGTCTCTCACCTCAGCAGGCCATATGGAGGGGCAGCATCTTGATTAAAGTAAACACACCACCCACTTCCTGATTGCCTGAATTCCTGCTGTAACATCCTACAGTCACACCCTATATGCCATCTACCTGCTACACAGGAAGCAGGAGGGGAAGACACACACACTCACACACACACAGATGCCTGTGTGGTACTGCCTGTCACCACCTCCAGATGTTGTGTCAGCATGTGGTTGTCTAGCTGAAACTCAGCGCAGATTGAGGGACTGAGCACAGCAGCCTGGCTTCATCACACTCAGTATATTAAAAGAAATACATAAATAGAAGTTCTACTTTTCAAAATTCCGAGAATACACTTTTGAGTTATTTGTTTGTTTGTTTATTTATTTTTTGTCAAGCTTTAAAATTGGGTAATTATTTTCACTGCTGTGTCTTTCAGCCTCCTTGCTAAGGTTATAGCCTCAATTGTTTTGTGTGTTTTCCAACTGCTTGTTTTTCACCCTAAAATAATATAATCTAATGACATCCTATAAAACAATTAAAATCTGTTCTAATCATTTAAGAGAATTTCCATAGAGTAAACGGGTGATGATGTTGGCTTTATGTTCTTTACGTTTTAAGTTAGGGCTTTTATTTCTTGTTTTGTTCAAATTTTGTAAATTTTAATGAACAATTTATAGAAATGAATGCACATGTACAGATATAACACTAAGTAATTAATCAGATAAATGAGCAGATCATGCTCTTTTATTGCAAACCTAAAAAGTAACATGAAGTGTTCAAATTCTCAAGATAGAAAATGATTCAGAATCATCACTGCAGGCCTTACAGATGTTTAATTTTAAACAACTTGTCACTGGAAACAGTCAATTTTTATGCATATGTTCAAAAGTTAACTTTTTATAGAAAGAAACTTTTTTCCAAACTGTAAAAATAATCAAGCAGAAATTTTAAATAGATTTAGTTTTTCATTTTCTTTGTGACAATAAGAACAAACCCTGAAAAAAAAAGCCACTTTGTCAAAGCGTCTGAGTTTCTGATCGCAGAGTCAAATGTCACCTGCAGTATTTAATCAGGCGTCGTTTGGGGAGGAATGAAGCTGTTTTCCCTGCAGCAGATGAAACAGTGCAGTGTTTTCATACTGTGAGCTGATTGACACGGGGTTTGATGTGCTGCCTCCATCCACACCTCCTGCACTGACAGGGAACACAGAGGGGTGTCACACTGACACATCGCCTCTCTGATCCCACCTAAGGGGAGAGGCTGCTAAGATAAGTAACTGCACGGCTTGTGACCTCTGGTCTGTCAGTCTGTCTCACATCTCTTTCCGTTTCTTTTCTCAGGCACCAGTAACGGCTCCGTGCTGGTCTATAACCTGACCAGTGGCCTCCTCCACAAAGAACTCAGTGTCCACTCGTGTGAAGTCAGGTAAGATTTATGTTTCTGTGAAGATAAGTGTGTACAACAAGTCCGAGCTCTTCCTGGTTCAGCTGTTCTGCTCCCACTGGTTAACATGAGTACACGCTCACGGTACCCTCTGGATGAAGATGACAAGTTAGATGAACCCCTATGGCCAGTCAGTCAGCGCAAGGCGGATTGATTTTTTTTTTTTTATGTTGATTGTTTTCAGGCTCATTAGAGTTTGCAGAGGCAATTGGCAATCACATAATTGCTGTGTCAGCTCTTGTGTGTTAGAGACTATTTGTTCCTTAGCTTTGCTTTGTAGGGTTTTATCTGAATATCTTCTCAGAGTGCTTTAGTTAAGTTTGGTACTTCTGCCTTGAAATAGAGAGCAAAACAAGCAAAACAGGAAGAATCCAAAAAGAAAAGATGTATTTGTCTAAAAGGTTTGTGTAACTGATAATGCACTCTACAAAGCAACTAAACATAAAATTAATTACCATAATTTTGTTTAACTTAAGTCCAAGAGTCTAGATAGTGGAGGCATCGCTATTTTAAGCAAATTAAATCAAGGCAGCTAATAAAAGTGCTCGATATTTCTAAGTAACAATCTGGTTACATATGATGTGCAGTGGGAAAGGTAACAGAAAGGTCCTGGCACCACAAACTGTTTGATCAAGCCAGAGCATTTAAAAAAAAAAAAACACACACACATCACAGTCTTGAAGAGCTGCCGAAAATACTGCAGAGCTGCCTTGGTTCATTCGTCCCAACAAGTAACTGAATGGAGAGTTTGTTTCCTGAAGTGTGGGTGAACCAGAGGGAGCTCAGATGCACCAGAAAAAGAGGCACAGCTTTTTGTACCATGCAAATCAATTCATCACAACAACCCAATAAATGGCTTTACAAGGCCTATATTTAGGCTGTATCTTTGTGTGTGTGTCTGTTTGAGTTTGTGCATGTTTTTGTGGCACAGAGAAGAAGACAGTGTGTGAGTTTAATGATGTCCAATGTTACATATCCACCCAGAGCCTCTGATGTAACACTGATACATGAACTGCAGTGCTGTTTTTGCTCAGTTTCCAGTAACAAATGCACTCTCTGCCAATTCATTATTAATTTAATCAAGTCAATTTTCTATCATAAATCACAATTTGCCTCAAGGAAAAAAACAGAGAAGCCAGAAAACCAGCAGCAGAGGATGGATAAATAGATATAGATTAATATGCAGTAAGTGCTGTGTGTACAAAATGGACAAGCAAAGAAATCACCTTAAACAAAAAGTATGACAAGTATACGTTGATGGTAAGAAGTGGAGTATATGGTAGATTATGGAAGAAATAACTAATTATTTCATCTGCAAAGATCAACAACAGAAGTCCAATTTGTACTGTTTTCATCTTCTAACAGCAGACATTCTGACTTGTCATAGGAGGAAAAACAAATTTTATTAATATTATTAATGTGAGTCTCTGGTATTGTGCATGCTGGCTCACTGGCTTACATACTTAGAACAGAACCATCATTAATGTTATTAGTTTCACCTGTGTTTTTCCTGCTCTGACAAGCCAAAAAGAACGAAGGGAGAAGCCTATTGATTTCTGGGTAAATGCATGCAGCATATAAATAGCATTTTCCCTTTTCACTTGGAATAAATTACTTGAGAATTTGAGCGTAGAAATTGAGCCAAATGTTCAGACTCCCCCTGTAATGTTCCTTTAACCTCTGAACACTCCATAATTCCCTCCAGTCTAAGTAGCTAATTAATAAAGCTGACAATAACACATCAAAAGGGTCTTTCAGGGGAGAGCAGCAGGCCATTCTATATTAGGAAGCGTCTTCTTTCTATTCTTAGCCCAGCACTTGAGCCAGTCATTAAAAATTAAATATTAAAAACGCTTCATGTTGATGCATGTGCTCAGAAAATGATATTTAATGCCACAAGTTGTTTTTCATTACTTTCTAATTTATTCCATATTATTCAAAACATTTGTTGACCTCATTGAACATCACATATTCTGTTGCATATTTCTAAAGAACATCATGTTGAGATCATCTGTTCTAATTAAAGAAATGACGCTCTTGCCTGAAACATTGCCTCGTTTCAATGCAGTTTGGTTATACATCACATTTCACGGTCTTACTGTGCTTTTTGCCTGGTGTATTGGTTAATTATGGTCTGTGCGGTGGGCCACAAAGAAGGATTTTTGAACGCCACACCACTTTCCCAACTTGCCACAATGCAACAGCCAAACATCAGCAAAGAGCAGCCTGTGCTTCATTAGTAAGTATTCTCTAATGAGCAGCAAAACTATTTCACCAGGATTAATTAAGCACGAGATTGAATCAATTAATGCTGTTAAGAGACTGATTGGAAGCAAACACCATCCGTTCATGCAGAGCCGGGCTTTCTTTAATGAGAGAAGTTGGTGTCCACAAATGCAAAACTCCAGAGAACTTTAATGAGATATGCAACAGAAGCAGAAGTTTGCTTCAGATTCTTGTAGATAACGTTTCCCTGTGCACATGTGTGGATTAGTGATTCATGACTGTTTTACTCTGCCTGCCTTCTCATGTCAGTTTGTCACTGTGAATTCGCTCTACCGCCATGACACTCAGCAGATGCCTCTTCATCTGCTCATCATCTCTTGCTGCTGTACCTTGTGCTCTCACGCTGCATGTGATATGTAACATATGCTGGCACTTAAACACTGTTTTGTTATTTGATGTTGCTCACTGCTTTGCTCTTTTTAAACCCCTCCATTTTTTTCCTTAAACGGTCATATCAAAAGTAAAAGCGCTGAATGGGGCTAAAATTTAATGACTAACACATGAACCCAATGAACTAGACACTGACATCAAAGTGGTGCGGTCAGACCAGGACTTTTTCTTTAAAACATCTCCACTGGATTTCTCTGGATTTTCCTGCATAGATGCGTGCAGCACTGCTGTGACGTACAACATTAAGTTCAAAGCTGTGTGTTTTCCGCGGTGGCGAGAGCAGAGGTGCTTTATGGAAATGAGCCCAGCAGCCCTTGCCCCAGCGCAGACATGCCAAAGGAGGCCTGGCTGCTTAGCATCTCATTTACATTTAGTGGGGAAATCGACTAATTAATCATGTGGCTATTTACCATCTCATTACAGCGGAGTTTGTGCTCCCTGAGCTGGGCCCACTTCTCAAAAATATTCATATCTCACACTTGCTGGCTTGATTTGTTGTGCTTTTCCTCATGGATTTTAAAGAAGTTGTAGGTGTCTCTTTCGGAGCAATATTTCACAATCTTTACTGCAAGTATTATAACGCAATATTTTTATTTAACTGTAATATATGTGTCTGTGCTTATTCCACAGGGGGATTGAATGGGTTAGTCTGAGCAGCTTCCTCTCTTTTGCCACTTCTGCCCCCAACAACATGGGTCTCGTGCGAAATGAACTGCAGCATGTTGACCTGCCAACTGGTGAGAAGCTCAAACACACACAAACACACACAAACAGATTCACCTGTACTTTTGGGTGCTGACCAGAACTCCTACATGGGTGTCTGTTCTTGAGGTTTCCTTTTGCTCAGAGTTCCTGCAGCCTTAACAACAAAGCAAAGGACATTTCAGTGTCTCACTCTCTGACTTGCTCTTTTTGTTTGTCTTTCTTTTTGTCTATGTGGTTCTTGAAAAGATTCCTTTTTCTTCTCCAGGGGATACTTGCACACTCCTCCAAATTAAGTCCAAACTAAACAGTGTTAGGGCACCACCAAGGGATGCCTGGCTCTGAAAATGAGATCCTATCATGACTGCCTGCAGAGATACTTACATCTTTGCCTCAGCCCATTGACCCTTTGGTCTATAGAATTACTACACCAGCAGTGACCGCTGTGTGTTTCTACTTTCTCCAGGGGCTGGAAAGTATACACAGCTACATTTTCAAAAGAGCAAAATTGGACAGTAACCTGAAGGTGCAGTATTAAGAGGTCAGAAGAAGATTGGAAAGGGTTTCAGTGGAAAAAGAAACTGTTTTATATGAAATATCATGTTAATATCTACTAACACTTTTAAGGTAATATGTTTTAAACATAATGTATTTGGCTTGAAATTTAGGAACTATGCAAAAAAGCATGGTCACACTAAAAAATATAGCCACCGTGATGGCTGGTTCACAGCCTTTATCCTCAATTCATTCAGGACAATAGCGAGGGTTAGTCAGTTCTTTAATAACGCTCTCTCAAGCACCTGAGTCGTCAAAGTTAACAGTCCATGGCATTAGCTTTGGTAACAGGCCCACACACATATACTTAATTGTTTTTTTCTAGCAAGTTCAAGTGACTGAGATCCTCCAAGGTGTCTTTGACTGCAAATGTAGCCGCTGCTTTCTGCTCTTTTTGCTACATCACAAAGAGCTGCTGTCAGTGGAAATAATCAATATCAATTTAATCTGTGTGTATTCAGTACAAAGATACAATATGTGTGTGATGTGTTTAGACTAGCATAGCAACAATGTGTCAGTGAATGAAGGGGAAAAAAACTCACTGAGCTTCTTTGGAATCGAAAAATACTTTTTTCAGCAACTCTCAATATGTCTTATTTTCAGATTCCCTCTACTACACGTATAAACTGAACAACTAAAGATAAAAAACAACAATTTGCAGTTTAAAAAGCATGTGATTATGAGGCTTTTTTTACAGTTGTAAAGGATCATTTTTAAGCCCATTTAAATGTTTAAATTACAATTATACTATCCAGCTTTTTAACTGCGGCTGCACCTGGACATCTTGGATGAGATGCAGTGAAAATCAGGCAGATTTGCATAATTTTTGCCTTTTACTTGAGCTTATGTGCGTCCGTCATATTCATTCAGGGAAAGTAAGCATATTTTTGCATTAACAAATCCTAAAATGGAACAGCAGAAAACTGAGCTCTGTATTCATAGATTCTGTATTTCACCTGTAAGACTAATCCACTAAGGCAAACACCTTCTGGCTTTCACAACTCAAACATTTTTTTGGTAAGATTTTTAGACATTAAGAGAGAGAACTATCTGTCTCGCCGTTTAAACTTAATTGTGGTGATAACTCTGGCTTCTGCAGCAATGATGTGGCTCTGAATGGACCTGTTCTTTAGCTACGATGTGCACTGTAGTAATTTTGGGAGCTTAATGGTGAGAAGTTATCCTGAACTCTGTCTGCATTGCCTCACACAGGGTATAAATATTTCTTACGCATACAGATAGTAATCACACTTTATACATGCTTGATAATGGCTGGTGTCTTTTGCTCAACACTTAAGGCGTCTTAAAGTGAGCAAAACAGCTGCTGGCCTGAATGGGCAAAAGAGCTGCAGGCCTGCATGGGCAAAACCTTAATGCTCTGCATAATGTAAGTTTTGGTAGTTTGAAAGTTCTTAATAAACAGCAGGCACAGCAGCACGTTGATGCTGTGACTCTTAAGTGAAATTAGATTGATCACTTTCTTAACAGGTGTAAGAAACAATACCATATTCTGCCTTCCATCATCGCCTTCTTTTCTCTCTCTCCCCATATCTGCTGTGTTTTCCAGGCAGATGCTTTGCATTCAGAGGCGAGCGAGGAAATGACGAACCACCCATTGAGATGATTAAGGTGTCTCATCTCAAGTGAGTTTTCTGCCACCATCATAATCATCTACCTATAGGAGAGACAAACACACATTACGTCTGTATTCAGATCAATACCTGTATAAAGACTGATGATATTACAGCTGCCAAAGTGAAGCCAAAATATCTATATCGCCCCCTGGTGTCTGGCTGCAGTATAAATAATAAATCCTGCCTCTTCTTGTTAGCAGAACGTTGGTCAAGCTAGAAAAAAATCCAAGGGAGACCACATTACTGCTCTAAATCTGGCTCCAGATAACATCACCTGTGCAAGACTAAAGTGCTTGTATAAGGTTTATTTTGTCTTGTCCTCCATCTTTATTTACCCTTGACGATTCAGAACAAATTTAGGTGTTGCAGTGATTGCAGCAGACTGAGATTAATTTTACTTGAATCATTTGTGTGAAGTCATGTTGTAAGTTTTAACTCCCATAAATCAGAAAGGTAAGCAAAGAAAAGTGAAACAACAAGAGAAAGCAAAGAACTTTAATTCCCAACCTGGACTTATAGCTTCTTTTCCTGTCTGCGAAATCAGACAAGAAAGAAAACCAAACACAGCTTCTTTATTGCTATTTTAAAGCACAGACCGCAAGCCAGATGCAGTGATAGAAACTAAAATCATAAAACAAACCATGCAAGGACACAACTAGTAGTGAATCATCATTTGAAATTACTACACAGCTTCATTGTTCATGGGAGCCCTCTGGTTACGCGATTGACCACAGCAACATCACGCTCTGTGTGTTTCTGTTGTTTTTTTCTGTTGTTTTGGTAAC
>JAPZDV010000003.1:6684340-6708013 GCA_029814665.1 Acanthurus lineatus
AATCATAAAACACACCGTGCAAGTACACAACTAGGAGGGAATCATCATTTGAAATTACTACACAGCTTCATTGTTCATGGGAGCCCTCTGGTTACGCGATTGACCACAGCAACGTAAACAACCTAACATCACGCCCTGTGTGTTTCTGTTGTTTTTTTCTGTTGTTTTGGTAACCACTGCAGTCTGCCCTTCTACAGCTTAAATGAACTGGAGTACTGAAGTTTTTGTCACCTGAACATTTACATATACACTGTTTAAACCTGCACACGTCCCTTCACCTTACTTGCCTGTAGCCATCTCACCTTTGACTCCCTTTATCTCCTTCTGTTTCTGAAGATTAAATTCAGTATTTTTTGAAGGGCGGATTGCTTTTGCTCGCTTTTCTCCAAGGAAATAACCTTGGAATAACCAAACTTAAATCAAACTTAAAAAGAATTTATAAATTGTTCATCTTGTAATGCAACTTTGAAAAAAAGCGAGCATACATTTACATTCATTGCACATTTTCTTTTAGAAATTTATACTATTCTCAAGGTTATCAGACAGCAGCTGTCTTTTATATTCTTGGTTCCTTTTAATGGCTTTGACACATTAAGAGCAACATATTAGTCTTGTCAAGAACACTTACATTTTTGATAATTTGCTACTAAAAACAACTGCCTCCTTCTTGAAATTGGAAGGGCTGTTTTGGCAGCAATGAATCAGTACACAAGTCATGGCCATAAAAATATTGACCAGCTGCAGATAAGTGATTTACTGTTTAGATAGAGGGATTATTATTTTGCACCTGAGTTGGTTCAATTTCACGCAAAATAGAAAGTAAGTCTCCTCTGCATTTTTTACTTTTCACAGTTTCACAGTTTCCTGAGTCTATGCTGATCATCGGTGCATGATTCATCAAACTTTTCTTTTACTGACTTCTTTGACATTTTTAAGTAGTTTATACAATGTTCACAGCTATAAACCCTCTCTATGAAAAGTTAAACACATGATAAAACGCACTGTTGCCCAGTCCAGTACACTCAGGAGGTTTTACTGCTACAGTCTTACTTACTCTGGTATCTCCATTAGCTTACTTTAGGTAATCTTTGCAAACTTTGGGTAAATTTTGCTGTGACAGAGACATTACTATGTTAGTCTGCTGACTTTTTGACTCTTCTACACTTCAGATCCTCAATGTTAGTAGTTTTGTATTGTTGCTGTAAAATCTGCTGTTCCGCAACAGTCGCACAGCCTTTCTTCAAAAGTAAGCTGTATTGGAAGATGAAAAGTAAAATATATGAGGAGCAACTGAGGTGCTTCTCTCTATACACAGTATCATGAGGCAACCTTTGAACAAACATGTAATCACAGGACAGTCCATCCATATCTGTTTTTATCTGTATGATCCACACTGCTACATACAGATCACACTCTTATAATTAAGGCCCTGGGGTCGCAGTTACAGCTTCATGGTTACTTTCATGCGCTGGGGGTCCCTCAGGAGCTGTCCAGTGCTGCAGTATTCTTGCACTGTTGAATTCTGTGTTGCTCCTTTACAGCAGAAGCTGAAGCAGCAGCTGAAGGTTAGAAATTGCTCTTGAGAAATTGCACGGTAGCTTTTAAAGAAATGGAGCCTACTTGGTAGTTACTTGGTCAGATTTAGTTGGTCGGACTGGCTAACTTCAGGCCAAAAGTCTAACTATTTAATAATTCATATAGTATGAGCAAGGAAGGTTTTGATCATGCTGCTCATTTGTTTATTGCTGGAAGTAGCTGTTTACCTAAGGATACTTAAATATGATCAAATAGCAAACACAAACTTTATCCTGAAAACTCATCTTTGTTGCAGTAAGGGTCTTGTGGGAAGTTTAAATATTCACCAACTGAAACTTTGTTGTACCATTTGAACACATAAAAAAACTCTCTGAAATATGATGTGGAAAAACTTGAAATCAAGCATCATCGTCATTGCTGGTAATCTGTCACACTAGCTACTGATCAGGTGGCAGATTTAACTTGATTTCAACCTCTTCTTGTTTACTAAAAACACATAAGCTGCACATTGGCAATGAGAGCAGTGTATCATCTGTGTCATCTGTGTGTGAATCAGTGTTATTGTGTTGTCTATCCTCAGACAGTACCTGGTGGTGGTGTTCAGAGACAAACCCCTTGAGCTGTGGGACATCAGGACGGGGACGCTTCTCCGGGAGATGGCTAAGAACTTCCCCACTGTCACTGCATTGGTACTGACAAATCCCCAAACAGGGTCCTTTACCTGCCCTTGATTCTGAGTTCGTGGTGAAAACACAAGTAAAAAATACAACAGTCCTGTTGTGGCACCCATTGTTGACTCTTCTCTTTGTTACAAGTCTCTTATATCCTTTCCCCTTTTTGTGTTTGTGTTAAAAAATTAGTCTAAAATTTTTCCCCGAGCTCAGCAATGACCAGTGGCTTCATTAGGCCAGAGAAATGCTCATAAAATAAGAGTTATGCTGGACAAACTTTACAGTGGGGCCGTAAAATCTTCCGCAGTGCGAATAAAAACGCCAATAACCTTAATAATACATGCTGGCCTCCCTCAGCCCCATATTGCTGTCTCATTTCCATATTGATTACAACCTCAAGTCAGCCAGACTACAGCCACAGTGCTCCCCCAGTCAGGCAGTATGGCAGGGGACAACAGCTCTCCTGTGTGCCTTAGTTTCATTTATGGGAGCGTCTACTGAACGTGCAAATCACTTCCCCTGTCCCCCTGTGTCTGCTTTTTGCACCGTAATGGTTTGCTGTTGTGTCAGCAAATGTGTTTGTGTCTGGGTTTTTGTCTGAGTCTTTCACTGCAACAGTAACCAAATGTGTGTGTCTGTGTGTGTGTGTAAACAGGAGTGGTCTCCATCCCACAACCTGAAGAGCCTAAAGAAGAAGCAGATGGCAGCAAGGGAGGCCATGGCTCGGCAGACGGTGTCAGACGCGGAGCAGAGTAGCGTTGAATCCTCAGTTATCAGGTCAGCTTTGGAAAGATAAAAATATTGTTCTGGAAGCCTTCTGCTAGATAAAAAAGCCTGAAGGCAGGATGGAGTTTTTCAGACTGTTCAGTTTTTCAAATCCTCCTCCTATTATAAAATTCAGCAGGTAATCATCCACAATTATTTCTCTACACTGTCATCTTTAATTAATATATTATCTGATTGCAAAAGTCTACACTGCGGTCTTCTAATATACATCTGTGTTGTCGTACTTGTGAAAAATAAAATATCCTGTATTGCAACAGTGTTTCCACAGAGCTTACATCAGCAGTCTGGTTTAACTTTTCATCCATCACTTTTTTAGCTGATTAGACCTTTGCAGTCGCTTGCCAAGTTAATTTTTACACACTCAGTTGCAACTTATAGTTCTACAGTCAATTTAAAATGTGAATATATTTTTTAAGATTAAATTATCACTTCAATTTTTTTTAAATTTGTTGAGCTACTACACCATTCCTCCATGTACCCCCTGGGTTCAACTATCCCCGGTTGGCCTTGCCACTGTTCAGCAGCAGAATACCAAGAAGTCTGTCCAGAATATTTCAGACTACAAAGAGGGCAGAAAACCTGACACGTCTCTCTCCACTTCAGTCTCCTGCAGGATGCAGAGAGCAGGTCGGAGACCAGCCAGGCCATCTCAGCCAGGGAGCACTTTGTATTCACTGACACAGACGGGCAAGTCTACCACATCACCGTGGAGGGCAACACAGTCAAAGACGGCGCACGAATTCCCCCTGATGTGAGTCCAGAGACCATGTGTCCTCTTTATGTCTCTTTTTTTACTTCATATCCTCCTCAACTACTTCAAGGTTGTCCACACTAATCCTTCCTACCCATTTCGTATCTCTCTGTTCAATTTCATATCGTGTTAATCCTTTATGTTCACAAAGATCTAAATCTGTCTTTTTATTTTCCCTGTTTACTTTCTGCAGACATCAGTACATCTCCTATCACTACTTCTGCCTCTAACTCTTCTTTGTTTTCTCTGTAAAAGTGTACCTATCTTCCAAATCCAGTAATCGATACTGTCTCTGAGTAATCTTCACTGTCCCTTGTACTTTACACGCCACATCCACATCCATCATTGTACAGTCACTTTTTTTAGATTAGAAACTGATAAGACCACATCCTTTTTTTTTGTCTCTAAATGGCTTCTTCTCTCTTATGTTTAAAGGTCAAACATCTTTTTGCAATATGTCCTATTCTGTCTCCATTTCAAAGAGAATAAAGCGAGATCATACAAAGTGTTTTACATCAATGACTTCTATGTCATTCTGTGATCAAAGATCTTCACTGTGCCGACAGAGCTGACACAGTTTCCTCTTTTATGGAGTAAAAGCTGTTACTACTCTTCTGTTTCCTGTGTCCTTTGGTTCTGTTTTTTTGTGGGGGTTGTGTAGTGGATGGTATAGATAATGGCAGTAGAAAACAGCATGCAGTCACTGCATGAAGGTGTTTTAGTGTTACATTTTTCAGCTTTATGTGTTTTTTTCCCTTGTTTTGCTCGTTTTTGCTGCAAAGAAAACACAAAAAGGTGATGTGATTTGTCAGTGTGTCACCAATGTGTCATCAGTTTGCCCCCAGTATTATTTTGCTCGTGTGCTCTCCAGTGGCCTAGGATGTGACTCAGGCTTGGGGGAAGAGAGGCTGTTAACTATGTTTACCTTTAAAGGTTCTAATAGTGATCTAGTTATTAATTTCCTTCTAAAGCAAATGACTACGCTTGTAAACAAAAAAACAAGCTAATGATTAAAACAGGAAAATACGACAAGATGTGTTTGTGATACCACAGCAGCAGGATGTTTTGATCACAAGTTGATGTGTCACAGCTTATTAATAATGCTTTGGTTGTTGATTACAGAGAGTTTAGTTGTCAGATCTCCATTTAGCTCATAACTGCCATGAAATTGATGCAGTTGTTTGAGAAGTCTTTTTGAGGACTCTGGCTTGAAGAACTTTCTCGTTATCTAGTTGTGACGTGTAATTATGTCCAACTGAGTCGACCTATAAAGTAGCACCTTCTGTTGTTTGTTGTTGATTGTCTTTTCCCATAAACCCAACACAGTTTCATACCTCATTACTTATGTGCATCCATTTTTATTTCATTTCTAAAGTCAAGATGGTGAATTTTATCTGTTTCCATACAGTATTTCTAAAGGGAAGACACTATAGTTTATCAGTTCTCAAGTCCATTCCCTGAGAGCAGCAGATTGGATTGTTAGGCAGTCTGTGTTTTGCTCTCTCACTACCTGCATCTATTCACAGTCGACAGACACTGGAGGTTTACCTGGGGATTTAAAAGCCCTTTTTTTCGTGACGGCTGCAGATTCATCGCTCACAGATTTGCATACCCCAAAAGGTTTTACAGTCCTTTCACGGTCCTTTCAGGATGATAGAAGATCTTCATATCTCTGTCAGGAAACTGACAAAAACTCTCCTAAAAAGTTTTTGTCCTATCATCCTCTGCGTATATCCCGAAGGTGAACTGACACTTAGTGTCTTCACATCAGCACTCCATCTTATGGCACAGCCTCATTTAAACTCAGATGATGTGCTTGTTTGCCACTCAGCTGCCACAGATAGTTCTTTTTATTTGTTTTTCCTGTTTGAAGTCACTCTAAAACATTAAGTACTAGAGAGTTTGATGTTTTAATAGTAGAGGGAAAATGTTTTTATGCTGTTGGAATTGCACTTTTGAAAATAACCATTTCTAAAGTAACTCTTGCTCTTTGGTGACAGTAAGAGACTGTAGTATAATTCTTGTTATTTCATATCTTGTATGAAATAATCAGCTGAGGTAAGGTGCTTAAATCAAGACCTGCTGTCAAAGCTTTCAAATTTATCTACAGGTTTACTTCAAACAAACGACCTAATTAATAATTTCTGAGCAGAGAGCTACCTTGCACCTGTTCTGCCTTTTTATTCTCCCCCCCCTCTCACTGAGTATATGTGTCCCTCCTGGGTTGCAGGGGAGTATGGGAAGTATCGCCTGCATTGCCTGGAAAGGTGATACTCTGGTGCTTGGGGACGTGGACGGCAATCTTAACTTCTGGGACCTCAAAGCTCGTTTGTCCAGGTAACAGCTGAAAGCTACGAGACTCTTACACTGTGCACATACAGTGTACTACATTACTACTTACAGTTCTCCAAAGCATCTGTGTGTGCATTGTAAGGGTTTTATACATTTATTTGTTTTAGACTTCTCTTTTATAATCTTAAGAAAAAAAACCTAACATTTTGAGCAGTGCAGGCTAAGATCTTTGTTTGAAAGTTCACACAAAAGTGCATAACAAAAGAAATAAACAAAAATCAACTCGCCCACAGTGTTATCTTTCTATATATATATATATTGATTTTTCTTTTTTTCGGTTGAAAGGGGAAAAAAACTGAGATAAGAAGTAAAAATGGTCTCAAATTGACCCAGGCTGCTGATGTTTTCAGGGGAATCCCAACTCATCGCGGCTGGGTGAAGAAGATTCGCTTTGCTCCGGGGAAGGGCAACCAGAAGCTTCTGGTCATGTATACGGATGGAGCAGAGGTGTGGGACACCAAAGAGGTGAGCCTCCACATAAACACCCTTAATGGTGACACGTCACTATGATAAAACTTTTGTACTTGATTCATTAAGTGTTTTGTGACAACATTTTTTAGATTACCAGCACACATCTACCGACTCCTGCGTAAGTTAAATAAAAAGGAAGAATCTGCACCAGCCTGCAGTCCCTACTGAAGCCTCAGTTTACATTCTTACAGATTTACTGTGACAGCATCAATGTGTTCTCCCAGCGCTGTAATCACTGAAGCTGTACGGTACTGCAGTGGAGTGTATTTAACTAATGTCCTCTCGCAAATGAACACTGGTAATAGCATATATGCTGTAATTGTCGTGTTTAATAAAGAATCATTACAGAGAGCTGTATAAGTACATATGCACAAGTCTTACAGCTTTCCGTTGACATATATAAGCTCAGCCATAGCAGGTTGGATTATCCTGATTCCTTTAAGCACTATATACATCCTCGCTTCCTCTTAGCTTTTCTTATCAAAGTCAACATCATACAGAAAGTTTTCTCTCTGCAGTTTTCCATGCACCTCATCTGAGATTCCCTCTGGGTAGTTTGTGCTCCAGTTCATCATTTGATCTAAAGCCACAGACCGGACGGGTTTTGTTTGTTGTCTGTATCCATAGCTCAATATTTTTAGCCCACCCGGCAGCAAAAGGTTACAAATTAAAAAGGAGATGAATGTGAACACACATAGATGCTCTGATTATGAAAGCAGCGTTGCGTGGAGAAAGACTTTCCCCACTGGAACACTATTCTCCGGGCTCATTTTCTGGAGGGGAGACGAGATAAGAAACAGTTTTCAGTCCCCGATCGTAAAAGGCAGACAACAGATGCATCAAACTGCAGTGGGAAACACGCCACAGCTTTAGGTTTAGGAGAAAAGGCGAGGAGAGAGAAAGGGAGGAGCAGGAGGTATCTCGGAAATGCTTCAGCGCTCTGCTGACGGCTGGGATGTGCTAACTCCCATAAAGCCACATAAAAAATAGTGAGAGATTTTGGCAGCACACCTTCTGAGAAGACTGTTTGTCCGCTGAGCCTTCCTTTCTGTATCTTCCTACTCTTAAAATAAATTATTTTCTACTCTCCTGCCACTGTGTCACTCCCTGAATCCAAAATATCATCTCATAATGTGTCTTTCTTCAATTTAAATTTCCCAAAGAAATTGGTTGTTTTCTACATTCCCCACACAGTCTTTGCAGATAATTTAAATGGAACTTTTTAACAACAGTTTGTGATGAACCACCTCAGCCTTTCTTCCCTCTCACAGGTACAAATGGTCAGCAGCATGCGGATCGGTCGCAATGTGAACTACCGTATCTTAGACATTGACTGGTGCACATCAGACAAGGTCGTGCTGGCCTCTGACGATGGCTGTATCCGAGTGCTGGAGATGGCGATGAAGTCAGCCAGCTACCGCATGGATGAACAAGACCTGACCGGTGAGCCAGGGAAGGGAAAGTGTGAAGGAATATATAAAAGTTTGCATATAGAGGTTTAGGGAGAGAAATGGATGAAGGATTAATTCTAGAGAAATGAATGTAAATGCTTTCTAAATATGTATTGAATTATACAAATGTCTAATTCTGCCAACGACTTTCACTTCTATCACTTCTTTCTGATGTTTCTGTTCTTTCTGATCTCTGGGGAACATATTCAGATCCAGTGTGGTGTCCCTACCTGCTGGTTCCTCGAGCTGCCCTCACTCTCAAGGCTTTCCTCCTGCTGCAGCCGTGGTCAGGAACCTTCACCATGGACATCACTCAAGTGTAAGTCTGAGAGTGAGCATTCTAAAAACACCCCACCTTATGATGTTTGGGCTATTAGTAGGTCTAACATATGGACATCACATCTTACTAAGTTTTTGACTTTATCTGAGCTGCATGTCTTTGGACTGTGATGAGCATGAGATTCTGTAAAAAAAACAAAACAAACAAACAAAACAGAAAGGACCAATATAAGTTAGTATATATAAGTATATATTTAAGTAAGTAAACTTCTGGAAGAATAAAACAGCACTACATGACCAGACTACTGTTATCTGGTCCGGTTGCACTTGAAGCTTCCTGTATCAGTATCGGCTATGTAAAGGCTAATCTATTTCAAACCTCTTCTTATTGTAGAGACAGTAGTTGGGTACACTTGTTGTAAAATAAAAACCAAACACTGGCATTTCTCTGTATCCCCAAAGCAAGCCGCTGTGAGCTGGTGAGCAGAGCACTACATTGATAGTCGCCTGTAGTTTCAATTATTGATATCCACCCAGCATGCTTCAGTGATTGAGCAGTGCTACTTGAGGTTAAACTGTATTTGAACCAGCATGCTGTGTACTATTGAACTCCAGGGTGAAGAGAGGCTGTCAATCTGCTGTTAACATCCTCTGCAAAAACACTTTTGTTGATGACCTCCTCTCACCATGTACAGTCTGTCTCTCCACACTCAATAAATTATTATGAGGAGGTTTTAAGCTGCAAAAAAGAGGCTATCTAATAATGTTTGACTTGTTCCTTTTTTATTTAAACTTTCTTTTGACTAATTAGTCTCAGTTTCACTTTGGTTTTTTAGACCAATTTTGTTTAGTCTTATGTAAAAAATTGGAACTGTTTTTAAGCAGGTTGGGTAGCTGTGCTTGGTGTTATATGAAGCAGAAACTTGTCACTCATTAAATCAGACCAAATCATTTTACAGAAATGTTCCCAAGAATAAGATTTTAGTATTGAATGACTTACTAACCATCGGGGCATTATACTTGCCTCCCTTATAACACCATAACACCATCTGCCATCCACTTAGTTTACTGCCTTCATAATAAAATACCCAGTTTTCCAGTGTAAGCAACTTATCTTTGTAAACAAGTCAACATGAGAGCCAATAGGCAGCGTCCTGAGAGAGGAGTATATTTTTGGTTTTCAGGCAGCTATGTCTGTGTTTAACTACAGTACAGCCTGATGTAATTATGGCCAGAATAAACCGAGCCCTCTGTGCGACAGTGCTGTCTTCCACTACACACACACGCACACACACGCACACACACACACATACACAGCTGCTTTATCACAAGACAGGCTGCTGTATTATCAGCACTCGCAGGGTACCACCTGACTTCAGCATAAATGTTACAATAGAGTTATCTGTTACTGCCTGACACCACAGATCGACTTCTGCAGGTTCTCAGGTTTCCATTTAATATCAGGTCAGGTGTTTTTTCTTTTTTCTTTTTTTTTTTTAGGAGACATGAGCGCAGCCATTTGACTGATTTTGATACTTCTCTTTCAGAGACTACAATGAGAAAGATGAGATAAAAGGCCTGATCCAGGAACAGCTCAACTCCTTGTCAAAGTGAGTTCTCAAACTTTTTAATTGCAACAATTAGACACTGTTGTTCAAACTGTGTGCACGCATCTGTCTTTTGCAAATGTACCTGTGCAAAGTGTAAGTTTGTAAATGTACTTTTGGATTTGTGTCGAGTTCCAGGTCCTTTGTGTCCTGACAGCCGGCACAAAGAGCATTTAATCTGTGGGTTAACAGATAAAGAGGAATCTCCTGAAACAGCCACACTGGGCCTGCTGTGTTTGAGAAATGTAATTGAGTCTCACTGTGTTCTGAGTGTCTTGTCTCTGATTGGCTCCCCAGCGATATGAAGAGTGTGCTGCAGGACCCGGAGCTCAGCCTGCTTCAGCGCTGCCTGCTGGTTTCACGGTGAGTTAAACCTGAAAACTTTATCTACCAATACCAGCTCAGATCGTACTGTGTGGCTGAGGGTTTGCACAGCAGAATTAGTTTAACATTCAGACGGTGTAACTATGTCAAAGCTGCAGTTACTGAGCTCAGGTCAAAGCATAGTTTCTATAAGCAGTAAAATAATAAATAACAAGTTACTTTACTAGAAGTGACAGATACTTTTTCATTCTAAACTATGGAATTAAAACTGGGAAAAAAAACTTTATATATTATTGAGTGCATGTTTAAACTTCCCTTTAACTCCGTGTGGTTGCTTCCACTAATGTCTTTGTGTTTGTCTGTTTGTAACAACGATTCAAAGCCAAAATGGTTTGGCAGTCAAGCTGCTTGTTAGCCTTGTTTTTGTTGTTCACTTTGCTCAACCAGCAGAGCATAAACACATGGATCAGTAGTGATTCCTGCACAGAAATCTGTGTTTAATTGTATATATAAATATCAGCAATTAAGTCCCCGCAGCAAATATTTGTGTTTAACACTTTTATTCAGATCACATCATGTAATTTAGAAAGATAAACAAGATGACGCAATTGTGAGTTGAATAATTTGTATCTTTATTTGGGTTTTGTTTGTGCTGTAACTGTAAAGTCGTGACTCTTCATCTGCACTAAACAGCATGACAGGAGAGCTGGTGTCAGCAACTGTGATCTCGTCTCTGCTCCAGTTTTCATTTCCCTCAAGCATTTGACAAATCTAGAGCAGCCAGTCTGAGCAGCAGTGCAATGCATCCCCCTATTAAAATGCTGTTATTAAAGTCATGATTTATCCAGAATATCCTAAAAAAAAAAACAATTTTGTAAGGCTCTGCTCTGCGTCTGCATCTGTCCTACCAAGTTTTCATGCCACTGATAATGTTGCAAGGTAACCTAGCAACAGCTGTGTGCTTGTGCAGATATGTTAAAGGCAGGCTGAAAAGAAAAAGGCAGAAGGATGTAGTGAGGAGGTGGAGGGGAGCTTGCTAAAGAGTGAGGCGTGGGCTGCAGGATGCAGGAACTGTGGTCATTAGCGAGCAAACTACCAGAAGAACCAAGCTGCGTGTTTAATCGGTCTGCAGAATTTGTCAAACTACTTCAGAGAGAGAGAGTTTACTCCGTGCTTTTGACCCAGCTGATCAGTTGTTGTGGTAAACCTCAGGCTGTTCGGAGACGAGTCAGATCTTCACTTCTGGACAGTTGCATCCCACTACCTGCAGTCGTTCGCCCAGGCTCGTCAGCTGAGCGTGTCGACTGCAGAGGGTCAGACCCAAAGTGAAGGAACCCAGCCGTCACCTCAGAACCACCTGGACATCTGCCATGACGTCCTGTGCGAGAGCTCTTACTTCCAGGTCAGTAAAAGAAGAGAAGAAGACAAGTGTGACCTTGTTTATTTTTGCTTTTTTTTCTGTGTGTGGTAAACACAGACAATAGAGACAAATGTGCAATCCAAGCAGAGAATATTTAAAAACTCCCTCAGGACTCAGAGACAGTTACAATCCTCAAGTCAGACCAAACACAAACAAACAAACACACACCATCCCGTCCCTTGTCATCCCCAATGTCAACAACATCGGCCCAGTCACACAGTGCTTTCCATTATTAATGACAGTGTCAGTCTGCTCCGTTATCTTGATAAGTCCCTTTCTCACAACTTCTAAGTCTTTAAGGTCAAACCTATCTTTCAAATCAGTCTCACTACATTTAATTCCCCCAACAGAAGTTTAAGCCCACACTGAGATACGCTCACTTAAAAGAAAAAAAATCCCTCTCTTGTTTGCGTGGTGTCATTGCTGGGATCAATGCGTCTGACCGGTGACACAGCTGAAACAGAGTACAACACCTAAATAAATGAACCTGAATCTTTTCAATTTTTTCCCTCCACTTTAATTAACAACTTCATTTGTTTTGAGGAGTGTTAGAAAAGTTTCCTCTTAAGATGCTCATTGATTGGTTCTGCTCTACCATGTTTGTACGCATCACTCTTCTGGTTAGCATGGCAGCCACGCAGCCCACCGAACAAAGACTTCCACCTTAATGTTCCCACTGTGACGGCAAAGTTTTTTGTTACCAGTTCATTTTTTTGTTTTTTAGTTCAATGCACAAAATGTTTTTGTGCACAGGCTGCAGAAAAAAACTTTTGGGGACTTAACTTTAGTGAAATAGTGTGGATGGTAATGAAAAAGTTTGCTTACTGTGAAATTGAAGACAGACATTGTGTGATTTTCAGTAGGTTTGGTCTTTTTTTCCTCCACAAAGCTACAGGAAACAAGAGGAGGGAACACGTACCTTTTTATTGCTAAAAGACGGTCAATCAGTTCTTAAAAAAAAGTCAAGTGGCTTTTAGCTAGGAATGAAGTTAGAAGACGTAGAATTTAAAATGAACATCTAATTTTAGTCAATAGATGTCCCATTAAAAAGTCTCAAATAAGCCTATAATTACTTTGAGTGTTTTTTCATTTTTTACAGATAATGGGCCATTCTGTTTTTGTGAAAGTTCCTCTCCCTGTTAACGAGGGGCCATGCAGTGACCATAAAGTTCAGACTTTCAAAGAGCTACCCAGACAGGCTGCAGCTACATTTGGCTCCTGTTGTCATAAAACAGTTTCAGTGGCAGAAATCTGATTGTAATTACTAATATCAAAGACTCCGATGTAGAGAATGCAGTTGCAAAACTCATTTGGTGTCTCTGCGAGGATTTATGCCCACGGCTGTGACTCGCACAAGAATTCATCATAACAAAGTGCAAAAAAAATAAGGCCTTTGTGATAGATATAGATATACAAGTGAGCACACATACAGATACACATGCAGACAGTGTAACTCATTTTCTACAATGCTGTTATCTCCTCCCTTATTGCTACATTTTCCCCTCTAGCCCTCTTGTAAAACTGATGAGCTCTCACACTTTGAAATATCTGTGTTTCGTGCCTATCATTTGCTTTCTGAAAAAAAATATCTGATCTCCCATCAGGGGACATGTAATGAACTCGTGTGGAAAAAGCCAACATTAATGAAAGGCGGTGTGGGAGACTCTGGCACCGAAACACTGAAAACTCCTGAATATTTTAAAGATGTTATAATTAAACTCTCCATCTCTTGGACTCTGTATTTCTATAATTGTCCTCCTTACCTTTTTTTTGCCCATCATTATTCTTTTAATGTCCTTTGTGTATAATCAACGTGCACCAGCTCAATCCATTTCTGTCTCTTTTTCTCTCTCACACACACACGCATGTTTGATCATGAATCTTTGGAAGCAGTGTGTGAAAAAGCAGAAAAGTAAGCTAACTTGTGGCTCAACCTTTACTGCTCAACAGAAGTTCCAGTTGGATCGGGTTCATTTGCAGGAGGTGAAGCGCTCCAGTTATGAGCACACAAAGAAATGCGCTGACCAGCTCCTCCTGCTGGGTCAGGTAAGTATTACACTACCTAGACTGCACTGATAATGATGTCCATAAAGAAGCTACACATACATGTTGCATTTATATCAAATGAAATGAGATGATGGTACCTCCCTAAATGGTCCATTTTTCTCAGACATAAAACGTCTTTTGTTTTTGACATCTAGTGATTAACACACTGTAACATAATCTTCACTCACATATGTAAGAACAAACTCTTTGTTTCAGTTTTTATAGCAGTCAGCAGAAATATTACCAAACCATTCCCCCCCCCCCGAATCTGGTTTTTATACCTAAAAGTGAGTGCAGATCCAACACCAATGAGAACACTAGCTGTTACATCCATTTCAAAACAATAACAATAATAAGTCTATCTTTTTCTTTCTCACATATTATGGAATATATACTACCCTTGTCACCCTCACACTCACATGCTACCACCCTTACACTCTTTAGCTGTGCATATGTGCATATTGTCATCTTGGTAAATGGGTCATATCGGTGCTGTGCAGCCTAATGAAGCAAGATGGATGATAAGTGCTGCTTCTATCCTCCCTGGCATCTGAGCCTGTTGGGATTTGAGTCACCTCTCTTTTCTCAATGTCGCCACTCTCCCTCTAATCACGGGCTGCAATCAACAGGCTGGTTGTTGGAGGTGCAGTCCTCCAACAAAAGTCTGAACTGACCCCAGCGTGAGCCTTCATCCACACCAGATGAAAAGCATGATAATAAACATAATTCCCCCTCGTTATTCTGTCCTGTTCGGGTCCCGCTGTGGTTACCTGCCTGAGCTGCTAATGACATGTCTCTCTCCATGCTGCCTCAGTCATTACTTTCTCGTCTCTTTGTTTTTTGCTCTCAGACGGACCGGGCGGTGCAGTTACTGTTGGAGACGAGCGCAGACAACCCCAGCTACTACTGTGATTCACTCAAGGCCTGTCTAGTGACCACCATCACCTCTTCAGGACCCTCGCAGTCCACCATCAAATTAGTGGCTACCAACATGATTGCCAACGGCAAGCTAGCAGGTAGAGTTACTGTATGACTGATAGCAGTGAGCTACCTTTTCTGCTCTTATTTTAATGAGTGAAGCAGCGTTCATTGTGTGGGTGTCTGCAGCCTTGAATGTCCCTCAAAATATCCTCCAATAATTCATGTACCTTAACATGAATGAGATACCTTTAAATACGATCTGTCCTTAAAAATGTAGCTATTTTTTTCTGATCTTTTGCTTGTTTATGATTTTCAGAATTATGTAAAATTCTGATTATTTTAGATTTTGGATACAACTTCTTCCATGTGTTGCATAACGAGTGAGGCTACTTCCCACAGATTTGCAGTCAATTAAGCAATCGTCACACTGATGTCTATGCAGTTTTCCACCTCACTTACTGATGGGCTTTCTTTTCCCCGTATCACCTCTTTGTACAAAATCTCTCTTGTACTATCTGTCAGAGGGAGTACAGCTGCTGTGTTTGATTGACAAGGCGGCGGATGCTTGCCGCTACTTGCAGACCTACGGGGAGTGGAACCGTGCCGCCTGGCTGGCTAAGGTAACTTAGCATGACGTCGTCCATCAGCAGGAAACATCAGATACTGTGGGATGTTTGGATAGTTGATGAGTGTGTTGGAATGTGATTGGTGGGTGATGAGTGTGTACGTACTGAATACATCTGTCAATGAGTCTTTTACATTTTCTATTAGTAATTGTACGAAGATTTTAAAATGTTTCAGCATAAATTCAATACATGTAAGACAGCAGTTATTGTTTTATTTCTGGGAAACACAGTCAAATTAGGAACATACAGATTTGCACGACAATATCATGTTCTAACATTATACATACAATCTGACACTTGGAACGCTCCATTCAAGCAGTTGTTTGAGTTCAGTACATCAGTTTCAGTGCCTTACATGTTTTGTGTTTCCAGGTGCGTTTGAGCCCAGCAGAGAGCTCTGATGTGCTGAAGCGCTGGGCGGAGCATCTGTGCTCCCCACAGGTCAACCAGAAGTCCAAAGCCATCCTGGTGCTGCTTTCTCTTGGCTGCTTTTACAAAGTGGGAGAGATGCTCCACAGGTAGGCGGAAAAAAAAATGCTTGAAAAGCATTGAACTTCAGAATGGAAAACACAGACTCTATCATTGTGTTAATTCCACTCAGGGCCTTTTCAACTTACAACTTTTTCCGTTTGCTTTTCTTTATAAATGTATTTACTCTAACTTCTCTCTGCTAGACCTTCCTCTCCTTTACTTCCCCATTCTTTCATCCACACTCAAAAACACTTGAGTCTGAGTTTCCTCCTCTCCACCCCCACCCCCACCCCCCGAGTGCTCGAAAGGACACTTCACTGTGTCTGGCATGGTCTGACCCCGTATTTTTAAACTCTGCTGTTGGACTCCTTCTCCACCTTCTTGACAGCTTGTGTTCTGAGTTGCCTCAGGCGACAAAAGCTCTGATGGAGAGCAAGAATGATGTGTGCTTTAGCATCAGAGATATTAAGGCAGGTTTTTTGACAAAAGCTCTCACCTCCTTCTTCTGCCTGTGTCTTTCTCTTCCTCCTTCTATCTCCTGGGCAGTATGAGGCACTTCGATCGCGCCGCCCTCTTCATCGAAGCTTGTCTGAAGTATGGGGTGATGGAGGCCAACGACTCCTCCAATATCCTTTTTGAAAAACCATTACTGCACTCTGAGGGCCATTTATGGCCGGAGTTAGCTTCGCTGCCAGCTCTGTCCATCTCTGCTGCAGACATGCGCTCGATAGCAGGGAGTATTTTTTCAATCAAGGTCAATTGAAATGCTCTCTGGAGCACATCCTGTCTCATTTCACAAATTCCCAATAGTCAGTGTCACACTGAAGTCACAGAGCTCAGCTGTGCTGTAGACTCAGAAAAGAACTTATATACCACAGACTTAAACACATTGTGTCACACAGGACCATAGAAATAGTCATAACTAAGAGTAGATTTTTAAAAAGATACTGGGTTCAGTTTTTGTTGGTCAGTGTGTCCTGTTTGGTCACATTTAATCACATATTCCATTGTAGTTTTTTGTTTAATTTTTTAAAAAAAGTTCATGGTCTACATGAAGGAGAGGGCTTAGTGTTTCACTGTTTATATTAGTGACCCTTGTGTCCTGTATTTTTCTGTTTCTTTCATTGCAATCTGCTTGGATGTAGACATTTTGATGTCAATATCATTAGATCAACCTTTGCCATTTTTTAAATTTTGGCACATAATAATTGAATGTCTTCTAGCTTTAAGTCACTCAGCAGCAGTCCTTCTCTCTAGAAGTACACTGTAGTGCAAGAGCACCGTC
The DNA here is from genome assembly GCA_029814665.1 of Acanthurus lineatus. Classification (NCBI taxonomy): domain Eukaryota; kingdom Metazoa; phylum Chordata; class Actinopteri; order Acanthuriformes; family Acanthuridae; genus Acanthurus; species Acanthurus lineatus. The sequence goes on from JAPZDV010000003.1 coordinate 6,701,338, forward strand.
ACAGCATCCTGGGCAAAATGTCTCCCAGGATGATTGTGATTGGTTAGAAGACAAAAAACAAACCAGAGCATTTTTTTGTCCCTATTGCAGAATAATAATCAGTTAGGGCTCTCCCCAGCGCTGACACAGCGCTGTGCAAGACTTCACTGCTCTCACAGCTGAAGAGTGTGACAACAAAGCATATTTTTTAGTGATTAACGGTTTAATTAACTTTGTTTATATGAAATGTTATGAGTTCTCCTTAACCTGCGTTTGCACATAAACTCATTGAGTCAGCTTTTCTGGACTACGCACGGCTGCTACGCACACTGGGCCTGAGGGAGGGCGCCGCTCTGTGGGCGTCACGGGCCGGCAGCGCTGGAGAGCAGCTGATGGAGGAGCTGTTCCAGGGGGAGGGAGGCATACAAGAAACCATTTTTGGCAAAGAGGAGGTGGAGCTGGGTCAGGAGAGCACAGAGTAACCTCGATCATTAATGGAGAACACACACCCTTTGGTGCAGATTAAGGGTGCTCCATTCAGCTCAGCTTCAGTAACATAACCTTTGTTAATAAACTCTGTGTCTTGAGGAAGTTTGGTCATCATCTCCACATCATGAGATGAGAGGAGATCCCAGTTTGTTCCATGTCAAGTTGTCGGTCCGTCACTGGAGTCTGTGTCTGTGGCTGTGATGACATTTCCTAATGTTTGGTATGATCAGTGTGTTTGTGTGCATATGTGTATGCATGTTACAGCCCCAAAAAAAACACACATTCTCCCAACAAGTGACGTTGTTAATGTTAATATTATTGTGTTTTTGATGGTAAATGAATTTAACTTGAGGTTTTTTTTTTAATGGTCTTTTGTCAAGCTTTATTTTGTTTGCCTGTATTAATAATGTTAATGTCCTGCTGTAATTCAGACAAACAGATTTAATTTGCCTTTTTGCTACTCAGATTAAATGTGGCAGAATGAATTTAAAATAACACGTTCCTTATTTCACCCATCAAAAGGTCCCCATTACTAAACCATGACGGAAGTCAAAAAATTGTTTTTTTGCACTCTTTATTAAACCAAAAACTCCACATTTGTTTGAATGATAACTTTAATTTCTCCACCCTCCTTTTAAAAGAGACACAATACAGCTCCAGACACCTAACCGACTGGACATTTTATTCACAGCAGGTGGTGCTGTGTAAGTGACTGACCAAAAACTGCTTCTGCACAAGTCTCAGCGGCTGTAATTGTTGGATGGCAATAAAATGAGATAGCCAGGCCACTCAGCGTGTGTTAGAAACTTATTAGTGTGTTATATCTCTTCACAGAGGGGAGAGCAGTCCGACTGCCGCCCCTTGAGTGACACCATTTAATCAGCTTGTGTAGATGGTTCAGTTATATGGATGCTGGTTGTTCATGAATCCATTCCATGAATCCAATTATGAACTTTTAATTTCCTATTTTTCTAAAGTCTTGGGAAGATACTTTGCTTTCTGTATAATGGTGTTTGTATTATAAGATTGTTCTCTGATGTGTGTGTATGGGTATATGTATGTTTGTGTGTGTGTGTGTGTCTGTGTGTATGTGTGCGTGCTATAAGAAGTGCTGTCAAAATGTGTTGGAACTCATTTTAATCAGACCTCTGATTGATCACTTACACACAGACAATAATCTGTGCTGCTCCAACTGTTGCTCATCACAATCACACAGACTGACAGGCAGCTTGGGAAATTTGTCAAGACTTGCTGCCACGTTGCCTCTGCTCTGCTTTTGCCTCATCTTTGCATCCTAATTATCCCCTGATCGTCACAATCACCCACATGACAATGCAAAGACTTCAGTGATTGTGTGTTGAATTGCCTTGTAACGCGTTTATTTGTCCTGAATGAGACAGTGACTCAATCCACGGGACCTTATAGTGTGTCGGTGTTTCATAAACATGTCATACTGTTTTTTTTCTTCTGTGTTACAGTTCACCCCTGCCAGTGTCACTATGGCAACCCAGGCCTATTTTTGGGGATTACATGTTGTTTCATTGGATCAGTTCCACATACAGTAGCTCCATTGACACACTGTAGCATCTCAAAGTGAGCCAGGATAGAGTCGCACAGTCGGCCGTAGTTAACCTGATGCTGTGTTTCCTCCTCCAGTCATGTCATGCAGTATTGTGAAAGCAACATGTACTGTACTGCCTCGTAATGAATAGGCACTAATTTGATTAAGACTCGCTGCTTTTCTTTGTACTTAGATGAACTAAACCTAGTTTTGCCTTTTTCATTGTTCTCTGTTAATTGTTTACACAGTGATCCTAATGCTTTAAGCTCTATAAATATTACAGAAAAAAAAGTATATGTATATATGGATGGCAATAAAATCAAAATAATTAACTGAAGTTTCGGTGTGTTGTTTCCTGTCTAATAATGTTGACACAAGAGGGCACTCTTACTCCTTATTGGGTGACAAAGTAGCTTTGGCTCTGAATGCTTAATGGCAGTCACTGTCTGCCAAAAGACCTGTTATATCAAGTGCTCTTTGCAATTATCCGACCTTAATTCCTTCCCAGGTAGATAGAATTTGAATGTTCATTCATTTATCAAAATGTCTTAAAGGTGAATTAGTTCCCGCATGAGTCACTTCCGCTATTAATTATTTCTTTTCTGCTCAGGAGGAGGGCCAACAGCTGGCTTCAGCTCGCTGCCCAGGTCCAACCGTTTTCACTCTTTTCTTTCCCTCAGATTTATTCATTGGCGTGTATTCTGCTTTCTTCCCTCCCTCCTGCAAAAAGCAGAGCACAAAAGAGAAGAAAAACAGTCTGAAACAGAAGGCCGCACAAATGACTTGATTGTGTTCCCTTAATGGCTTAATGAAAAACTGCTGTAGAGCCGATCCAGCCGTTACAGCCAGGTCATCAGTATGCAGAGCCTCACTGCAGGATTTCTATTCTGTCCCACTGCTTATAGTTAAGGCTACCACCCAGCTAGCCAAAAGGCTCTGATAAACTGCTCCCACACAGCCATCCTCACTTGTCACTTCCTTTTTTCCTCCTTATATGTGCTTTAACCCTCTTTTTTCTTTATATCCCAGCCTTTCTTCCTCCTAAAAAAAAAGAGAACAGACAACATGCCAACTCATGTTCTTGCTTCACCTCACCTCTACTAATTTCCTGGAAGCCTTGTTTCCATCTGCCGCTCGGCTTTCACCCCGATTCAAAGTTGTGTCAGAAATACAAGATTGAGTGTGCTTGGATCTGGAGCTGTGAGGAGCATTAATGTTCATTTAACAGATGGAAATCACTGGCCTCACTGTTCCATGATCCACACGGCAAGAACTAACGGAGCGGCTCTACATCAATCAAACACAGCATTTTCTCTCCTATGCATTCTCAGTCATTTGTATGAGTCGCCATTGGGTTGGATCTCAGTGTGCAGCAAGCAGAGGCAGAGCCGTTGTGCTAGAGACTGTGACATACGGCAGGTCGACCAGTTCCCATGAGCATGTTCTCCTCTGGTGCTGACAGATAGCTTTATCCAGGCTGGGCAGGTTCGTGCCTGCTCGCGCTACTTACCGAAAACCCCACGGTGTCTTACTCTGCATTTGTGTGTAATGTTTTCCAGTTTGTTTTGCCTCTCCTCTCTGAGGGTTACCACTGAGTTCATCCCTCATTTTCTCTGTAATTATCCTACCTTCCATTGTTTTCTCAACACCCTCCCCAGACATTTTTTTGGAGCGTTCCTTCGGCAGTTAACACCCCAGGTAGTGGGACTGTATTTGAGTTGAGCGGCTGCTGCATTTATGAGGATAATTATTTGTCTAGGTATGTTGATTGCTGTTTCACTCTTGTCCTTTTGACCTGAGTTAAAAATACGGTAGACTAGCATTATACCTGTTTGCACATGCCGTCCGTTGTGTTTACCTTCATCTTGTTAAATTTTTCCCATCCTTCCCCACATCAGTGTAATTCTCACTTTTCTCCAAATTGTTTTCAACAGTTTCTTACTCGCTGTTTGCTCCATGGGAACCTGATCTGCACATGCAAAGGTCATATCCCTTTCTCTCACACACAATCACTCTCACATCTCTCATCACCTCCCCTTGCCCACATCTGGGGGTATCGCCTGGAGTGGAAGCAGCTCACATGCCTGATCTCATCTGATATCTGCAGCGAGCCACTCATCCAATTGGTCAGAGATGATTACCCTCCCTCCCTTCAGCCTCTGCTGTTGGTTAAGCTCCCTGTTTCTTCCTGATGTTTGCAGACTCTGGTTGGTTGCTCAGCAGGGCCGGGGCCCCTGCCGGGGGTTCCAGGTGATGTTTATGTTAAAGGCATTCAGGCCCCCAGCTTTATCTGATTCTATTTCGATGAATGTCACAGTGTTCACTAGACCATGGCCTCACCTCGCCACAACACCACACTGATCCCATTTAAGAAGGGCATGAGGAGAAAAAGAGGGGGGAAGAGGGGCTGAGCAGGGGTGGCATGGAGCAACAACAGGATCTCTGGAACATTACCACATGACGACAAACTCTTATCGAGCTCCTGTAATGACTTGCGTACAGGATAATCTTTTAAAAAGCTCCTGCTATCTTTTAAACAACTCTTTTGTGGCTTCTACGCGTGCATGGCTCTTCTTTTACAAAAGCAAAAGTGGAATCAATGCGTTCATTGTGTCAGGAGTGTGGTGCTTCCTCTGTCAATTACTGCAGTGTGGTCTGCAGCTCCTGCACAGGCTAGTTCTGTGTCAGAGAGAGAGAGAGGCTAATGATTTGCTAACAAGGTTAAGACTTGCGGAGAAAGTAGGATACACAGACTTCATTGGATTGACAGACCTACAGCGCTGGGGGAAATTTGCAACCTGGGAGTAAGAGGTTTATCTGATTATTTTAATGCCACGTATAATAGGAAATCCTCACTGCTATGTCAACAAGCTGGAAAGACACGAATGAAAGATCTCTTTCCCTAACTGGTGTTGACAGAGCTTAAACCACACCCAGACTGTGTGTGTTTTTATATGTAAATAACAAATAGACGCTGTAAGGATTCCATTAATGACTGTAGAATGAAATATCAGCAACTTAACAAATAGCTGGCAAATGATGAAGAAAGAAGAGGCCTGATGAACAAACAGCGCTCACAAATTAAGTTGAAAATTAAGACGGGCATATAACATGAAAACAGGACTCAAGGGGACCCAGAAATGCAAGCTATGCCTCTAGTCTATCCCAAAGAGTGTGTGTGTGTGTGTGTGTGTGTGTGTGTGTGTGTGTGTGTGTGTGTGTTTGTGTTTGTGTGTGGCTTTTTTTTTTTTAGACCATGAGGTAATAGAGATGCCACAGATGCCCATGTTACAGCAAGAGTCTCCCCGGGCTAATTGCCACTGTCCTTTGGGAGATTAGATCGGGGGAAGGCAGGGATGATTATGAAGGAAATGGCCTCTTATAAGCTGCTGTACTCTCGGCCGGCTGGCCCCATGGCTGCAGAGACGGGGGTATTCCCTTTCATCGGCGGACACTGGGAGCCAGCAGAGGATGTAAAGGATACCTGTGCTGCAGCTGACCCAGTTCCTGTAATGTTGGTTGTGCAGATGTGCATGTGTGTGTGTGTGTGTGTGTGTGTGTGTGTGTGTGTGTCCAAAGCTGTACATGTGCCCCCATGAATATGTGCTCGGTGTCTGACTGGATAGATGATCCTAGTTTAACTGCCTGGGCCTCTTTCCTGTGAGTGCAGAGAGACTATCCTGCTGTGTTTGGGTCTCTCACTGAGCTCTGTGTTTTTGTTTTTAGTCAAGCAGAGTACGTGCGTTTCCTCTCCGTGTAGCCCGACCGGACACACTGGGCCTTGTGTGTTAGAGTGGGGCCATGGGGGATGCTGGAGGCCCAGGAGCAGTGGGCTGTTTTGCTGTGGCCCGTGCAGGCTCTCACTCCTGGGGATAAGCACGTGCTACGCTGCCAAGAGAAAACCGGGTCCAGGCTCAATCTTCCTCCTGTGATATTTGAAGGAAAACATTAGCTGCGCTGCTGAGTTCAGATGGTAATCAATCACAGAACAATCCTATCTACAGTAGAGGGTAGAAACCCATAAGCTTTGCTTTATGGCTGCAATTCCAGACTGTGTTCAGCGAAGAAAAGCACTGTGTCCTAGTTGTAATCTACAAATTCTAACCATGTGCTTTCAGACTGAAGGCATGACGAGAGGATTTGGGGCACTGGTGTCCAAAATGGGGTTTTTTAAGCTGCTGGAAGTAAAAAAATGTAGAAAAGGGTGTCACAATTTTCAGTGGCTGCCCAAGACACTACAATAAATTCCTGGGTTTGATTCCCAGCTTGCCTCTCTGTGTGTGTCTGTATGTTCTCCCTGTGCTTACATGGGTTTTCATCAGTTTCCCCACTACAAATAACATGTATTAACATGTAAATTCTGCTGTTCATTCTCTTGACAACAGCACCTGCTTAGGCTGCCATGGCTGCCTTTTGCTCCACTGCTTCAGGAAGTCAAATCCTTACATAACCAAATTTAGAGGCTATTTTGTTATCAAAACTTTGCTGTGAGTTATGTAAAATTTTTTAATTGCATTTGTCAGTGCACCACTTAAATCTTTGCTGTTAGTAAAAATGTTTTAGTTCAGTTGTGTTTTGTAAACTAACTTCCAGAGTTCATGTCAACATTAGTGCACAGGGTATAGCCCGCTTTAGTATAGGCATGTG
>JAPZDV010000003.1:6715707-6736043 GCA_029814665.1 Acanthurus lineatus
ACACCTGAAAAACAAAAATTAGTGAACAAAATAAATTCAGATTTGTGTCCAGCACTTTTTTTCTTAATGTTCTTAATGAATCATTTCATGACCTCAACAGATTTATCTTGTGGGCAGTTAAGAAGCATCAGACTCTGAATAACCACTTGCTTTTGTCAAGTAGTTAAACCTTCTCAACCAGCTACAAAAATAAGAAGCACTTTATACCTTGATACATCAGTTTCAACATAACAATGTAATTTATGATAAAAACGTAATCACGTAGAGGTATGGGGTGTTTTTTACTCATAGTCGAGTGAAATTAATTGTTTAATTACTATTTCAGTAAAACACTGAGTCCTCCCTCCATTACCATTCATGTGTAATAATTTTCTTACTTCTAAAACAAAAAGCAACCTGGTGAAACAAGTGTATAAAACTAATAAGTTATGTTCTGGTAAAAAAAGCGATTCATTTAATCAACAAAAGTCACATTTTTTCTTTGTCTTACATAGTTTGGTCAGTGAAAAGAGGAGCTGCAGTGCTTGGACAGAAAGGCAGGAAGGCTTTTAAAAAGTGTTTTAAAAGTGATTCATCACTAATTATCCTACATATTCTATGATATTCCAAAATGCGTCTTTAATGGGTTTTGTCTTGCTTCTTTCTGTTCTCTCAACTTCTTTGTTTTGTCTTTAATTCCCTGATGAATTTCTCTTTTTAAGTTCCTGCATCTTTCGGCCTGTCTCACCTCTTTACCCTGACTTTACCTGTCTATTGTTGTGTCTCTCAGGTGTGGATAAGTGACAGTTGGAGTGACAGGCTCATTAAGGCTTCATTACATGGATGCTTGGACAGGAGGAGGAGAGAGAGCCAGGAGATGAGCAATAAAGCAAGACTGGCTGGCTGGGCGACCCCAGCAGGCCCGCTGCTCCGGGTTCACTGATGGCCTCTGGGGGAGAGAGCGCACCTGGGCCAGGTGAAGTTTACTGCAAAGAAGGGCACTGGGTGCATATTTACTGAGAGAGAGAGAGGGGGCGGATTCCACACATTCAACCCAAGAGGTAACCCAGAGGCACTGCTTCGCACACACTTCACACACAATACACTGACATGCACACACATATCCACACACACAAACACACACACACACACACACACACACACACACACACACTGTCTGCCAAGGGTATTACAGCAAGTTTAGACTTTTCAACAGGTCTACTCAACTAAGAGACAACAGAGAAATGACTTTTCCAAGTTTGAATAATGAGAATTAGGACAAGACACAAGTTGTGACATGAGCTTTTTGCGTTAGATGTTCCAGGCAGCTCCTCCTTAAACTGCACCACACCTCCAAATCCTGACAATCGCTGAGATTTAAAAAAGCCAAACCGATTGTTTAGTAGTTCGATTCCAGTTTAACGCCTGGCAACTCATGTCAGTCAGAGGTTTGTTTTCTGAGAAACATACCTTGAGCCGCGGTGATTAAGGCATTGACGACCCATTATGTAGTTAAATTAAGTGGTTAAATGGAAACCAGGTTGCTCAGGACTTCAGAGTAGGATTGGGTAACAGCTTAAGTAAATACCTTGGTCAAATAATGTTTGCACACAATTCATAATGTTTCAAGTATCAGATTTTTGGAAATACATGTAGCAACATAATTGCAATCGAGCCATGTAGGGTACATTAAGCTGATATTAAAATACTTTCCACGGATTGTTTTTTTATGTAAAAAAAGAAACCCACTTTGGGGTAATACCGCTCTGTGGGCCGTGTTATTATTATTGCTGTAAATACTTCAGCCATCATGCAAAAATACTGATAGTGATGGTGTTTTGTGTTGAAATAAGTTTTTTTTTTTTTTTTTTAGTGAGCAGGTTTCCGCACCTGTCCCGAGCCTTTTGCACTTTCTTAATGGTGATAAATGAGCCATGCTGAGTCTTTTGGGTTCTTACTGAAACAGGCTGCACCCAGAACTCTGCGCTAGTGAAATAAATCTTAGAGGAGGAAATGTGGCTTAACTGGGACTTACAGCTGCCACAAGTATGCAAAAGCGCACAGTTAAATGTAGTGTGAGTAAGTGTAGGAATTTTGATTGGATAGAATAGTGAGTGTGATGTTTGATTTGTGTTAATGTTAAATAACAAGTGTTAGGGTGCATCAGTGTGTAAATCTGCCTTGACTGTGGTTCTTCCCTGTATTTTATATTTTTTTCCAAGGATTGTCAGGCCACATCTATTTCATACTGATGAAAATATACGGCCTCTGTCCAAATCATAACAAGGAACTTTTTAGGACTGTATAAATAGTAGGATCAGTAAATTAAATAATGGACTAAGTTTAGTATAATGGCAAACAGGTTTTTTGGAGCTACAAGTGACCATACTGGAACATGAGGGCGGGACTTATGTATTCCTACCAGCCTCCCAGGAAATGTATCAGGCTGTGACACTAAAGCTACATACTGGCTAAGCCGTGTAATAACATTTCATGTGGTGGCAGTGGGGCCTTAAAAATCATCTATTGTGAAAAAAGTGGCTTCAAAACAGTGGAAATTTTTTTGAGTTACAATACCCCTGCAAAAGGATTTATTTTGCCATCCTTATTTGATTTATTCAGTCGATAACATTTGTATAATCTTTTCTGATCTGCAATATCAAAATGTATCAATCCCTATTCCAGTTAGCAAGTTAGCAAGAGGCTAAACCAGAAGTTAGCTAAATGTGCTCATGCTCTACGGGCCCCACAATATGGAAGCAATGTGGATGAGTCAGGAATGGTGGTCAAATTCTTTTGACCTCATTTCTTCCTTCTTGATGCAGACATTAAAATTGCATATACATTAAATTTGTGATTTGTTTTTTTATATTTACCATTAACTGAGCTTAATCTAATTTCATACAAAGCTCCTGTTGTAACCTGTTAAACTGTTTTCCACTTGTAATGGAGAAATCCCACAAAAAGTGAATTGGAGGTTTTTAAATTTATACCTAAACAGGAAGGCAGATTGTTCCAAAGAATTAAACATAATTTGCCTTAGATTGCAGGCCAACAATCATAGAGAAAATATGAACATACACAAAGTCTAAACCTCTACTGACAACCTCATCCCTTTTTCCTCTCTCCAACCACTGCATCTAATTTCATTTTGCCAGTGAATACATAACCACTCTGCAGTGGTCTTTCCTTTATCCTCCTTCCTTCGGCTGTAGCGGTTTCACATTCCCATGCTCAGATGTGACCTCTCACCTCTGGCGGTATACTGATTCTCAATGGCAGACATGCTGGTGTCTAATGCTCACCACACTGCGTATCGGTTAATGCACGGTCATTTCCGCCAGTCACTGTGGCTGAGAGAAAAGAGGGGCTGGATGGAGGATAGAGGATAGACGCAACAATTATCTTGTCTCAATACAAACTGCTTTTGACTTCACTTTTTCCCCTTTCTTCCTCTGTTTAGAAAACTCCAGGATGCCTCTTCTTTTACAGCTCATCTCTTCTGTTCCTTGCTGTCTTTTCCTTTATTTTCTTCTCTTTCCATTGACTGCTGTGGTCAGCCTGTGCACTGCCACATCTGTAGAGTGAAAGGGAGAAAAAAATTGACATTTGACATGTCAAATGGATCTTTTTTTCATGTTTTACATGATTTCTTTCTGTGTATCAGGTTCAAAATAGTCCGTAAATTAAATAAAGTGGCCGCTCATCCAGTGACATTTTGTTGTTTCTGCAAATGACTGAATACTCAAAAGAGACTGAAGTCCGACCGCAAATTAGACACATATCAGACATGTCACTTTGTTATCTAAAACCACAGTAGCTGCGTCACTGACTATCATAGATCTATTTGATGTAATGATAATAATGATAATTGTTCTGTGAACTGTAGCAGTGCAGGGTTATAGCAGTCGCTCCGCCCACAACAGGAACTACTGAGATCTCTGCACTGGCTTGCCAAAACCACAGAGCTTATGCAGCCCTGAGGATGACAAGAGAGAGAGAGAGAACGAAAAGAAAGGGTGGGTGAAACAAAGAATGAGGCACACTATAGAATTCCATAAAGACTTTCATGTGTATCGTGCCCTGCATTTTTGATGTTCAGTGTCTGCGGCATGGCTTGGCTGCCTCTCAAGGCAATCCAAGAATAATTTCCATGAGCAAAGGAGTTGATCTGAGTCATAGCACCCTGTTAGTCATATACATTGCATTTATTTGGGTTTTTCTTTAATGTCATTCGAGTGTGTCAGTGATAGGTTCAGTATTGTGGCTGTTATTGATCTACATATACCAGCCTGTATATCAAAACTTTGGTAAAAAAAATTCCTGGACTAAGAAAAGTATATTTATCTTACAATTGTTGCTAGTGGAATCTGTGTTTTTAACATATGTGCGGTCTGCCAGAACTCTTTGTGCCAAAGTTCCTGCTCTGCACAGTTCAAGTAGATGCCTTTTGATCTTGTAAACTGTTGTGTTGAAAGACGCTCATTTTTTTTGGCAGTTTTTCTCTAAGACACTGCCCGACTTCTCACAGTCATATTAGCTTTTCTTTTCTCTGTTATAAGCTGACATTTAGCACCATATTGAGTACAGAGCACATAAAGTGCTCCAACAAAGTCATTAATCTTTGGATTTAATGGCCAGTTAACTGGCTCACTCTCAGGTCCTAATGGGACTTTTAATTAGGACTTCATTACAGACGGGTAAGGTCAACCTGTCATAATTGGTTCAAACGTGTGTTAGAATCTCTTAGCCAAACCACTGATCAAGGTTTCTGTATTTCTAAGTAAATGAAATGTCACTAACTTTTGCCATTTTCTATTATATTTCAGAGTATTTAAAGAAAGCTTATATTACATTTATGACTCGGCTTATATGTCGACATTTTACATGTTTTTTTGTTTGTTCGTTTTTACTTTATTTCACAGAGTTAGACAAAATGATTGATGCCCCTTTACTTCTGTGTGGTAAGTATGGACATGGAGCAGGTTTCGATTAGCTTTGCATGAAGCTTTGATAAGGAGAACCACACAGCCGTGTTTGTCTGGTTATATGTTGCCACGTTGTTTAATAACAACAGCAAAGATTAAAAAATGACAATCTGTATTTATTTGAGGAGCTATGAACTGAACTTTTCTTGATGAACAACTGTATATCAATCTGTCCACCACTCCTGTCCAGCATTTCCAGCTAAAGCATGTTACCAGACTCAGTCAGGCACTGCGTAAGTTTCAGTAAAGATCTCTGTACAACCACAATGGTATCCATCTGTACTAGCAGCATGTAGTTCCCTGTAAAGCTACATATGGATTCAATAAACCAGATATAAATGCACTGCAGAAATGCATTGTTTCAGGGTCATTGCATGTTGAAAATGAAATGACAAAAATGCTCTAAAACACACAGCATTAGGCAGGATTTCTGTCTATTGAACATGTTCTCACATACACATATCCTTTGCACATACAGTCATTATTAGGAGTTGAGGAGTTGGACAGAGTTCTGTCTTCGCTCTCTCTCTCTCTAAATCCCTTCTTCATCTCCAGTGTCCTCTCTTGTCTCTGGCTTGCGTTGTGTTTTTCCAGAGCTCTCTGTTAGCGCTGTGAGCTGTCAAAAGATGACACTGCACAGCTCTGCCATGCAGAGGTGAAGATCGAGAAGTGAGACGAATGTCCTTCCTCTTCATCAACACACCTCTGTGATACATGTGGTGCTGCTTCTCCATCCTGCACTGTTCTGCCTCCACTCGTGTACAGTATCCTGTAGCCGAGGCCTCACTGCCACATCCATTATGTTCAGTTTTGTTTTCCTTCTCTAGTGTTTTACTCTGTTTGACACTGTGCATGCAGCACGTAGTATTTACTAGAAAATCGCTGTGTTTGCTTTAGCCAACCAGAGCATTAGATGTGTCAATTGAGCACAACTAGTGTTAAAGTTTAAACAAAGTTCTTTGACAAAATAATCATTAACCTGATTCCATGAGCCATGCCAACTTGGCTGTTTTCAGATATTCATCTGATTCACACATTCTCACTTAATACACACACACACACACACATGCACACAGTGAACAGGCATAATGCTGGCGTAATACACTGGCACAGCACTCAGGCATGAAAAGATCAATTCTATTTTCTACATCTAATTTAAGAGTTTCATGCAGGATATGTGCGTGGACATTACGCGCATGTTGCCAGGTTTGTGTCAAGATTTCCAGTGCTCCCACGTTGTTAATGGCTGGGCTGTGAATCGTCTCCACGGCAATGATCATAAGTTGCCAGGTTGGTGACGTACACTGGTGAGTCCATCCAAGAGAAATAGCAAATTTGTGTGTGTGTATTTTGAGGTGTGTTCAAAGTCCTCTTTCCTCTCCCTTCTTTCTGGTTCCTGAGGAGGGGGCAGTGATGTGAACAGAGGGTAAATGCCAGATCCTGCTTTCTTCATCCACACCGGAGGGCTTTGGTGGGGCAAACTTTGGCATCTCACAGCTCTTGTAGAGTCCAGCACCCTGCCTTCTCTCAGTCTTGCCGACAAAACCTCATTTAGCAGAACTGATCCTGATCCTCACCAGGGCAAAGGGAGAGCCTAATTTAATTACTGTTTGACTGGAACTGTGTGGGTACAACACAAGTTTCACTAACGGTATAATGCTGTCGCGACAGGGTGGCCTGCTGCACAATTTTGTGACTGAAAGCTTTAAAGTACAGTCCAATCAAAAGTCAAAACCTCTTTTTTGCCTCTGAGTCTTACAGTGAACTGAATCCATCCATGAAAAAGTCCAGATCACTCAGCAGGAGCTTTATTATAGTGAAAACAGTTTTACGTAATTGCTATGACAAGGTCTGCACTGTCACAACAGCCACTGCTTCTCCATCCTTATTTTCCTTCTACAAACACATCCACATGTGGGAATTGACATCCCATGATGTTTGCTTAAATCTTAATTCCCTCAGTGCCCTGGCTGACTCGACGTGATCCAGGAACTGCAACAGCCGTGCGGTGGGGCCACAATGCTGGAGGGCAGGAACCCGCTGAACAGGAGGGAGAGCTCCTAATTGGCCTGAATGGCTGCAATCAGTGCCAATAAGAGATAAGCGCTCTCCAGATTGGCGGCGATAGCATTGTGCTGTGTGACCGGGCCTCGATTGCACTGTTGACCAAACAGAGAACAGGTGTGCAAGCTCTCCGCCGCTCAGGTGGCCTTCTCAGACACCCCGAGCGAGCTCCGCCATGACGGGGCCTCACACACCCTGAGTAAACACACTGAATGCTTGGATTGCTCTATACTATATGCTTTTATACTTTGAGGAGGAAATCCATCTTTGTGCGACAGGCCTGTTCTTGAGTTGTAGCTCGATAATCTACAGTATGTAGAAATGCATTTATAAATGTTGGAACAAAGACATTCTTAACCCGCTTCCTTCACGCCTAATCGAGCTGTATTGACTTTTGTAAGAAGAGGTGGGTGAGACGGATGTTGGCGAATTGACCCAGGAGCAGTGCAATCTATTATTGCTTCATTTTTTTATGGATCACAAACTCACAGCTGGCGAATAGTACTTTTTCTTCCTTCCTGCAACTGCTCCCATCTACCACCGAATTTCTATTTCACAAACAGAATATACTGTAAATATTTGGCTCACATGGTAAGTCTTTGTTTTCATTAGGAGCCTATAACCTTCTTGGCAAGCAACTCGTGAATAGCTTCCAGACAGCAAAGGACCAATAAATGTTAACAAATTCACATTTAGAATTGTAAACAAAGGAAGAGAAATAGGAAAAAGAATAAGCGGTTTTATCAAAACAAACTTCTTCACTTGTTTCCCTTTTATGATTTATTTCTGTTTGTGTAAGTACATGATATGTTTTTCAGTGTGTCAGTCACTGTGTTTGGATTGAGTCATTTTAATGCTGCATGCAGGCTTGACTTCAACATTTTTGTTCAAAAGGCACCATGGATTATAATAAATTACAAACCACTTTAAAGTGGCTGTTCAATACAAAATTTTGGCTGTATTTTCCTTTTTTTTCAAATCCTGCCAATCAGTGTCAGTCTATATGAGTCTCATGTTCTAACCAATCACAATCTCCAGGGCTGAAATATGAAGCCAACACCAAAAACTGCAATTTCTTGAGAGTGAATGGCCACTTGAGGCCTGCTCGAAAAGAAAATCAATTCCCATGTGGCTCCACAGCCTGGCAATTTCCAAGTTCATGAAAACTGTACATGGAGTGAATTTAAACACAACACAACCATTGAATATTACATAAAGCTTTAAGTTATCCATAATAAATGTTTGGCTGCTTTGACAGACAGCTATCAGCTTGCTGCCTCTTCGATGTCACTCATGGATGTAACAGTGCGCAGTTTTATCCCCGGCCTCACCGTCTTGTCCAAATAAAGTCCCTTCAGGCTACAGAAAGCCAAGATGGTGACAGTCATAATGTCTAACTCTAGCTTCTGAACAATACTCCGCAAACTAACGGGTGGTGTCATTGTGGCTGTCTACTTATTACTACACAGTCTATGGTTTTACTTGAAAGGCTCATATTTTTATGTCTTTTTTAATCATCCACTTAGTCGGAGAAAATAAAAACCTGCATCCTGCTCATGTTAAAGTTATGAATTCACCACTAAGTGTCTTTCCTGTTGGGCTGCTGACAGTGCAGTCAGCCAGTGCAGTCAGCCAGTCAATCACTGTGGACAGCAGAAGAGGAGGTTGTACCAACGTCTAGTTCAGAAGTGGTTTAGCTGACTTCACTGACAGTCCTCAGCAGAGCAGACAGCACTGGAACAGAGAACAGACTGGAGTCACATCGCTCTGCTGTCAGACATCATGTCGCTCTCAGCTTGGCCTTTTGTGTGACAGTTGCTATTGTGTTTTGTGGTCATTTTGAGATCCGGTTTGTGAAATTTACAGCCAAGGAAACAGTTGCTCCTGCATTGTTGTGTTTGCACTGATGCAGTTAAAACACTAATTAGCATCCATTCTGCCAAAATTGTTTTGAGTTCTTCTGGTCTATGGACTTGCACATACATATTTGCCTATATAGCTGCATTTGGTGGGTGGGTGGATGCCTATGCTAAATGGCTGTATGTAACAATGATCAAAATTCTAGAAAACAAATAGATGTTACTGATAAAATGCATGGAAATGGCACACAAAGGTATCTGTATTACACAAAATTTGTCATATGTTCAAGTTATTTCGCTCAAATACTGACACACAATCACAGCCCTGTTTGTCTGCACTGTTTATAGCTGAGTTTGACTGTGAGTGTAACTTTTTCAATAAGAGAGGAAGGGGGTCTTTCAGAGGGGGATCACATCCTGTGCCAGAGCCCCGCACTCTGTTTCCAAAGCCAGCAGAAGTGATGGGTGTGCTGGGATAATGAGGGGGGTCACTATCAGAGGGTGAAAGCATTTGGGGATAAGCCGTGGCTAATGACGAGGAAGTCTGAGGCAGCTTTGATCTGCACGGGTCCTTTGGCACATCGAGGGAAAGCTGTGTGCTATACCAAGGAGACCCCTAATCTTCTTAGGGATATGCTTAACATTCCTCCACTTTTGGGGACCGAAAAGAGCACTCCATCTCTCATGTCTGTCCTTGTTATGGGTGCATTTCAAAACAGTCTGCAGGCCTGCATCCTATTCCGTTGTTGGTTTTGGGGGTAAAACCAGAGAGAACATGGGGGAAAGAGAGAGCTGTGGGTTGGTGGGTTGGCTGCTTGATGGAAGGAAGGCCTCTTCTGGTCACAATGTGGGCTGGTTTCTACTAAACTGGAACAGGTTTTTTGGTGGGTTTTGGGAAGATTTCCGCATCAATTACTGGCTCCGCATAGCTGAAGATAAGTCTAAAGAGGAGATTTTTATTTCATTTTGAATGTTGCAAGTTGTTTTTTTTTTTTTCAAAAGTGGCGTCATCAGCATTTCAAAACGATTGGTTCCTCCTCATTCTTTTGTGTTTTTTTTTTCTGCTGCGGTTGGAAGGTATTTATAGATGTGATATTTCCAATTAGATTGAATTGGCCTAAGAATGACATTAGGCAATATTCTCTGAGGCGTTTTGAGAAAGGACAGAGCTGGAAATTACAATGGCCATGCCAGCCTGCTGCCTGCCAGTCAAGAGGAAAAGCGCAAAACCCAGCAAAAGAGGATGGAAAATATGGAACAGTCCATTTCTCCCCTGGCTGGACTGGCACTGTGACTCACCACACAACTGAAATGAGTTCAGCTCGGTTCCCAGCAGGATATGTTTTCTATAAACACTTTCCCCTTGCTGTTTTCTAGCTTTTTCTTACAATAACACTTTCATTCTCACAGTGGTAGTTGGTGTTGTACAGTACATCCATGTACAATAAGAGATGGACCAGAGGGGCCTTCTGGTCAGTTAAAACTTGGGACTGGGGCTGGAGGGGGGGGCTCTGTCTAGCTTGCTGTTAGGCCAAGAGAGTATTAACCAGCCGAGGCCTGCGTGTCTGCAGGGGCTTAGGCCTGCCTTCATTCCCCGTTCTGCAGCCAAAGCCGACACCCCTCCAGGGCATGAGGAGAGAGGAATGCACTCCGACCCTCCACCCTCCTCTTCTCTTTCCCTCTAAAGGAGCAGGGATGGAGGCCCCTTTATGGAAAGCAACCAAGACCCCAGGCATCAGATCCCTCTGTTTTTCATCCTTCTCTTTACCTCCTCACCCCTTGCTCTTTTTTTTTCTCGCCTTTGTGCGAGGGGTTGTTTGCAGTGGTAGAATACACAGTGCGGTGTAGCCGCAGCCTTGCAGAGGGCTGTGGCGGACTAGGCCGGGGCCCCTGATAAGGGCTTCGCTTAGCTGCTGTGAGGGCCATGAGAGCACAAACATTACACCACTGAGTAAACGGACCCTGGGGCCCACTGCTGAGCGCCTTTGTTATTGCGGCTCAAAAAGCAGCCGGGTCAGAGCAGATAGAGAATGCAGCTCATATGGCTGGCTTATCACAAAATCCAATCCTGGACCTTGTGGTACGGCCTATTCTTGGAACTGGGAGCATGTTAACTCTCTGGTTGTTTTTTCTTCCTTTTTTTCTGGTCTTTCAGGGATTTCATTCCAAGCTATTTGTAAGAGCTGTTATGAAAGGGCATTGTGGGATTGTCTCTGTTCCAGATATCTGTGCTGTTTGTTTGACTGTGATAAACCAGATCAATCATTTATGTTGAATATTTGCCCACGATATTAATGTTTAATTAAAAAGGAAATAGCTCTCTACAAATCTCTGTTAATCTTACCGAAACTAATGTTATCTTACAGTGCTGTGGGAAAAAACACATTTCTGCCTCTGTTCGGATCAGATTATCTATAGATGTCCTTGACTTATTACAGGATTTTCTCTTTTAAAAGTACAGGAAGTGAAAAAAAACCTTTCCTCTCAGTCTTCTTAAATAATATCAACAAAATCAACCTCCTGACAGTTATTTACAGAGTCACTGGAGATTCTAGCACCATCTAGTGACAGAGTTCAATCAGTGTGTGCATCTATTTTTTGTGTTATCTGCTCCTTTGCTGTCTGCCTCTGACGCTCATCTCGGAATCTTCCTTCCGTGTACCTGAAGGTGCAGACTGGAGAGAGAAAGGGGAGGCAGGGTGAGTTATGGCGGGAAACAGAGACTTAAGCAGTTGTATAAACACTGTCAGCGGTGTTCCTGGCCTTTGGAGAAAGATCTCCTCGTGTTGCTGTGTGTTCTGTCTGAGGTGACACGCTGGAGGCTCTGGTTCCTGTCCCATCCTCCGACTCTGGCTCCACACCATCCCTGCTGCTGTCCACAGCCTGCAAGACAGGTTTTAACTTTAAACTTCAAAAACATAGTGGCTCATTTAGGAAGATAAATGTGTTTCTTTTATTTCCATTTCTTATCATGTTTTTGTAGTTTTGTATGCATAAACTAACTTCATATCTGCTAACAGTACATGCTGATTGGACAAGCATATCATTGCCTAAGCAACACATCTTGTAAACTACTCAGGAATTCATGAAGCATGTTATTTTTTCTTCCAAATGATGACTTTGCTGGAATTTGCCTTTAAGGACACATGGCCAGCGACCCGAGTCACAGGCTCTGTATGCGCATGCCAAATACACAACACCGGTTTCTTGTCTGCTGCGGTATTTTACTGGAAGCTCAGGCCACTTTCCTGCTCCAGAGGTTGTGTCTGTTCTCGTCCACAATCCCCAGCTCGGCGTCTCGATCCAGACTGTGCAGACAGAGCGGTCTCACCTTGGAAAACTCTGGGCACTTAATGAAAACTGATGACAGATTGGTCATTAGAGCTTCACACAGCAGCCATTTATGTCTTAATCTGTCATACACAGGTGACCTTGGGATCCACGTGTATGTGTGTTTATGCAAGGTTGCACCCTCTCAGCTGTGTTTGCATAGTGAGGCTGTTGATGGCATGAATATGAATATGTGCATATATATTCCCATGTTAAAGTATTTTTACAAGCCTTTATTTCACTTCAAAAGACAAGTGTGGACAGATTTGACTGCCATTTTGTGTTTTGATACCACATTGCTTTAACTAAAATGTATATTAAAATGTTCAAAGAGCAGTTACCCTTTTTTTATGATTTGTTTCATAAACATTGGATCAAGTGACTATGTGAAATGTGAAAGTAGTCATTTGACAAACCCATGAAGAAAGAATCATTTGACTTTGCATTTTTCTGCTCTATTGAGTGTTTAAATGTCTTTCACTTCATTGTTTTGTTTTTTTGGCCCACCACATTTGTGCTTTCTTCACTTTCACTGCATTCATCAGTGGAGTTCAGAGTCATCATAGGCAGCTGTTTTTAACAAAATAGTTATAAAGACCTCCTTTACACTCCCTATCCAGCTCCAAACAACAGATATATAAAGTGAGACAGTAGCTGGTAAACTTTTTGGAGCATTCAGTCACTGAAATGGCAGGACTTTCCCTCAGGAGCTGGAGATGACCTAAACAAAGCTAAAACAAAAATGATGTTGGACCTTAACTCACTAGACACAGAAGTCCAAAAAAGCTATCGCTGCTTTAATACTGCAGGATGTGTAAATAACCAAATGTTCTTATGAACTTTTTGAGGTGATAATATGTCACTGTTTTGTTTACTGTGGGCCTAAAGAACAAGATCGTTTTTAAAAGCAGAACTTTTTTGCATGAATGCTACACAATAACATGAAGAAATCAACAGAAGGAAACACTAAGCTTTCCACCCACAGAAACCTAAACAGATGAAAATGCAGTGCAGCCTAAGCAAATGCTTTGTTTTGAAGTTATGGGCACAACCGTCACTTTTTTCAACTAGTGAAGTTCACCTCTTTCTGCTGCTGTGCTGTTGCTTTTACCGCTTTGTCCGCCTACACTCATAGGCTAAATCTAATGCGTTCAGACACATATTGAGTTTGTCAAAGTCATTCTCTGAAATGTTGAAAATAACAAACAGCAGTAGAGGTAATGTAGAAGAGGCAGGGTGGAGGAGAAGCGGGAATACTTGAAAAGTTAATTGCAGCAACTTCCACATAACACTTAGCCAAGGATTGATTACATATGACACTTCAAGAGAGTCTAAGCATGGAATTTTCCTTTAAGGTGTGTCTCTATGCATGTCTGTGTACATTTTTAATACATCCAGGAATATAGACACTGAAAGCCTACGTGTTCCAACAAGCACATGTGAGCAACATTAAAGGTAAATTGGAATTCAGTTAAGCATCCAGGAGCCTTGAGCAACTCTGTAATGCTTAAAAAAAAGAAATGACTGTTGACTTAAACTGATTTATTTTTCCTCAATAACACTTAAAAAAGACGTTTAGATTGGGATGAAATCCAATATAAGTTCACTTGTACTCTTTCGAAACAATTTCCCGAGCACACTTTGCAGTGTTATCATGACACAGATCGAGTCAACTAGATACACTTGTTATTGTTTCCTAATCAGATCAAGCTTCAGATGAGCCAAAGCTCTTCAAAACCGACATTTTGCAAAACAGTGTCTCAGTTGTGGCTTGTTTTTGCCACTGACAGCTCTTGGCTCATTAACATGATTAATTGATATCTGAGGAGTTAATGAAAATGCAGCTGGATCCAAGCATAGCATTGGATTTCCACAGCTTTTTAATTTTTCATCACTCATTACCAGAAAGTCATTGGAGTCTCTTGCTGAGATATTAACTCGAGTGTAATGGCTTTGACTGTAGTGAGAGAGCATGCTAAGAGTTTTCTTAATGAGCCTTCCTGCCCTCTCATTAGAGAACCACCTCCACTTTTATCCCCAAGTGGCACTTGTTTTTTTTTTCCTGCAAGTCACTTGAGACTTAAAAAAACACCTTTTTCTTGATGCATCTGTATAACTTTATATCTGGGAATGGGGGCGGCTGTAAGTATGCCCCCTGCCCTCTCTCATCTCATACCAGAGAAAGTATTACTAACCTTATCTCCTCCCCTCTTGTTGCTTTTTCTAATGGGGAATTTCATTTACCAGGGAAGTGATCCGTTTTGTCTGAGCATAAATTGCAGATAATTGTGCCATTTGGACGCCGGACAGCAGGGTCGCTAGACGAACAGTCAAGCTGGGTGAAAGTGGATGCCTGGGAGTTCACGGTTGGCTAAAGCCAAATGCACGTATACGCGCATGTTGAGACTGTGTGTTTTCACTTGGTGTGTGCTGTGTTTGTCTGTGTGTGTGTGTGTGTGTGTGCGTTTGAGAGCGTTCCTCCCACTGTTTGTTCTTCTATTCACATTGGGTTTTAGAGCAGGCTGGCGCTGGCTCAGGAGTATGCTTTTTAACTGTATGTAATTGTCCTCTACAATAACAGCCATGATGTTTGCTCTGGCAGCATGCAGCGTACAGGCTGTGTGAGAGGGGCAGGGGTCCAGCGCTATAAGGCCCGTGTTTTATTTTCTTTCAGCATCTCACTTCACCAGCATTTGCCAAGATCTATGAGGGCAAAGGGAGTGCATGGAGATATCTGCGAGGCGTTGATATATCCGAGCACTTTCCCACCCTCTCATCCAGCTCTTTCTCTCACAAATCATCAGGAGTGACAAAAAGTCCCTTGTTTCCATCCTCCTCTCTCTCTCTCTCTGTGACATGATGAGCCAGCGTAGTGTAGTGTTGTTTCCCCCCGCGGTGAGGTGACGTCCCAGCACAAGCTCGGTCAGGTGCAGCTGCTGGAGGGGCTTATAAGTGGCGCCCCAAACCAACACACAGGAGCTTAAGCTGAATGACAGCTCTTCAGAGCACAGGCCCTGGAGCTGGTTCAGGTGTGAGGGAGAAACTGAGTTTAAGCATTCAGAGGCTGATTAGGATCTTCTCCTTTGAGCGGCCCAGCCAGGCTCTCATCAGAATGACTTATGACATGGGTGTCTGTGGAAAGACAGGTTGATTTATCAGCATTCAGATAATGTCTGTGCTATGCTGTACATCTGCCAGGTTCAGGAGAGGCAGAGTCAAGAAAACATAAACATAACTTACAGATAAGTGTTATGATTTTCTATATTTTTAACAACATCAACAAATTAATTAAATAAAAAGTAAAAAAAAAACAATGACTTGATTCTTTTTTCCTAAAACGTATACCTCACCAGCAGGAAGAACTGACTTTAAAAGAAAGACTAATCCTTTTAAAACTTCAGTTTGACTTTTGGATCAGCAAAAATAACGCTGTACTCCCCCAGATTGACTGAGGAGATCTGGGAATGTGACATCATTGCTAAAAAAAGGTGACAAGTGAGAAGACGGGAATCAGACAGTCGAGGGGTTTAAGTCAAATCCCCATGTCAGACATACAAATCTAGAGAAGACAAAAGCAGAAAGTAAAATTATTTTCCACACTGTTTGTTTTCACTCCGTCACAGTTTACAGACTGACTTCCAATCAGTTACATGTTCCACTGCAGCTTACACAGTATTTTTACATCAGACTGCATCCTAAAACCGAATCCTTTCCTTCTCACTGCCTTCATCCTCGCTACCATTTGAAGTCGTTGCACCATAATTGCACATACTTTACAGACTTTAGTGTGTAAATGTGTGTATGTGCAGACATGCCTGTATATACATAACTTTGTATCCTCCTCGCAAACATAATATACTTCCTTAATGTTCATAACGTCAAAGGACATCTTAATTCCTCTTTTGACGCACATCCAAAACCCATAATATGGGAGCCCCATAAGCACAAAGGTTAAAAATCAAAGGCATGATGTGTCATTAAAAATGGAGTGCTACTGCAAAAAGAAACCCCAACAATGTTGCATCAGGGTTAAATTTTCTTATAGGAGTATTTTATTTTTAAAATTAAAGCTAGAGATGATTATTTCAGAGGCATCTGACTCAATCTGAGATCCTGATCTCTGTCCTAGCGCTACATCACCAGATCACTTCCTGTCAGCGCTGGCAGCACATAATCACCCCCAGAGGCACAAAGCTATGCATCAGTCTATGCAGCCATCTGCCTGCCACCACAGCTGAGTGTGTTTTGGCCTGTTAGGAACTTTAAGAAACATTCCCCAAGAGGCAAACTACATACTCTCTGTCTCCTCTGCTCATGTCAACTTTTGTACATCCCAAACTGCAGCCACCAGGACCCCTGTGATGTAGCATTGATTCATAGCCAAGTTAGTTTTCATCTGAAAGTTTTTAGGCTGCAAGTTTGATACCAAAGTCTAGCTTTCTTTTCTCTCACCTCTTTTGTTTCATCTCTTTAAGGTCAACTTTTTATCAAGGTGAGCTTCTAGTTCTACATGCTGAGCCAGATATCACTATGAACAATCTGAATCCAAGCGCTACAGGGGGACATCTAAGGCAATATTTTGGTGGGGGGTCAAAGTTCAACCTTCATTTAAGACTTCAATTAAGCAAGCTGCCTGTTAGCCCTGAAGAGAGGCATACCCGGCAAGTCTAAGGTGTATTCATCCATTCAGAAAAATAACTGATTAAACCAAAGCCGCAGGCATGTCTTCACCTGCAAGACTCCAGTTCAGCCATGAATTTGCACAAGCTTCCATTCTGACTCCTAAATAAAATCAAATCTACAGTACATATAAAAAGGTAAATGATGTGAATTAATGCAATTTTCTCAACATATTTGAATCCAAAAGTTGAGAGAATTTTGATTTCTGTTCATTTTGTTTCTAGAGCAACTGTGCTACTCTGATTGGCCCATGGTGGTTGTGTAAATGGAAGTCATGTTGTTACATGCATGCGTCAAATTACTGTAAATATTTATGTCCGCCTCTCTTTAACAGCACTGGAATAGAAAAAAAACGAGGCAGAGGAGAAGGAGGAGGAGCCTTGTAAACGGAGCACTATTTGGATCGTTGGAGTCTCTAGATAATGCTCCATTAATCTCACCTCTCATGTGTGTTTCCCGTCACAAAGCGTTCTGTGTGGATTCTCATGAGAGAATCAGATAGTTAATCTTTATGGGTTAGCAGAGCCTCGTATGGAAAAGTGTCTGGCAGGGTATAAGGCTGAGCACAGCCTGTCCGTGACAGACAGACAGACAGAGTTAGGAAACATTTCCAACCTGACGCCTGCCTCCCACTCCCCTGCGGTTTACCCTGTGTTTTGTTTGTTTGTTTAGCTGGCCGGTACAGCTAGCTGGACGCTTGTCTTCTTTGGTATCTGACTCTAGCCATAATGTTTGGATTTGGAGCCTCACTTTGGTGTGGTTTCTGGAAGGGGGCTCCACTCTGAACAACAATGCAACTAAAACATAAAACATAAGTATGTGGATCCTGACACTGTTGGTTCTGCGTGAATAGCATAAAAACAACAAGAAGCAACTGGCAACATATTAATTTTTTCCACCGGATCTTTTCCTTTTTTTTCTTTAAACACAACAGTTTTCTTCTAAATGTGTTTGTTTAGAGCTTTAGGTTTTTATTAGCATAAAGCAGCACTGTTGGGCGGCAGATTTGGCAAGACTCAGCAAAGTAAGCATGGGGTGCCAACTAGCTTGTCAGATGATTTGTGCTCTGCAGGGGGTAAAGAGTACAGTTTCTTGAATATCCCATCAGCACTCCACAGACACAGAAATACACACATGTATGCCAAAGTCTATAAACATACATTTTCAGCCGTCTCTCTCGCACAGACGCACACAGTCTCTGTGTCTCTCCTGCCTGTTGGGGGTAGATGTCATAAGTGCTCCGCTTGCCAAAGGAAATCGCTGTTGTATTTATGTATGTGAGCACAACTATTATTACAGGGGATGTTTTAAACTGGAGAAAATGGGGGTAATGAATGAGACTCATACATTCCACAATTCCAGTGGTTTTCCACCCTCCCTCACCACTCATCTGAAAAACAATGAGACATTGTCGCTAGAGAGAAGAAATCCCTGTTCAACAGGCTGCTGCTGCTGCTGCTGCTGCTGCTGCTGTCGCTGCATTTTTCTCTTCTTTCCCTCTCTTGTCTTTCTTCCTCTTTCTCTCTCCATCTATTTTTTTCTGAACCCCCTTTTTCCTTATTTGTCGTGTTATTTATATGAGCTCACCCCGCTCACGCTGGGCAGCTTTAGAATGGAAGGTTCCCCTGGGGAGGCAGTGGCGGCAGGTTGAGGAAAGTGTCTGAATGTGGTGTGTGAGTGTGTGTATGTGTATGTTTGCATGTGTGTGTGTTAGAAAGCGAGTGTGTGACCCACCGGCCACCCCTGCACAGAGGGCCCTTTGTGCATGTCCCCAGTTTATAACACCTCCACTCTTCTCTACTCTCCTTTTACACCGTTCCCTTTCTCTGCTGCCAATCCTGCCCACTGACACTTTCAAGTAGACACACACACACACACACACACACACACACACACACACACACACACATATATATATAAACACAGATCAAACTGCTACTTGGTTTTTATTGTAGGCAGGGATCACTCATTCTTTCCAGGGAGGGAAGCGTGTCGTGAACTCTGCGGCTCTGAGCTCAGGTCTCTGGCAGTCAGAAGCCTGTGTTTCAGCCGCAAATTCAAACCGGGTCCCCCGGGTCTGAAACATCCTGCTGCTGTGTCTCTTGCTTGATGGGAATAGCACCCAGATGTTCGAGTGTATTATAATGCTTTGGTGTACTCGCAAGTCACAGTATCAATTTTCTCCCTTTCCCTGGTGATATATTCATCTTAAAGGCAACCTAAATGCACCTCGGGCCCCCACTAAGCATCAGATGATGAGCTTCCTGCTACTACTTTCATACTCATGTAACTCGTTTACAGTTCAGCTCAATACAGAGATGCTTCATTGGTTTGAATATTTTTGCCAAAGAGTTTTACAACATGGAAATATTACGTTCCTGTACAGTGCTGGAATTACTTCTCTATCAGCTGTTTAAAGGTGGTCTAGGACAAGATTTTGGCGTATGGGCCACACACTCTTGCAGGATCATTTGATGCACTCTGGCTCAAAAAAAAATTTCCCACAGCACAATCGTAAAAGTAGGAAAAGGAATGACTGTTAAACAATAAATACTGTACATAACCACCTCAAAAAGATTCATTTTGTCATCAGAACTGATCCATTCGGCCAAATAAAATTTTGGAAATCTAGAAAAAAATGATCATTAAATAGTTTTCATGCTGTTTATGTGTGCTGGTTGCAAGCAAGAAGCCAGCAAGTTCAGGAGGAGAAAATCTTGAACATGCAGGCTCCTGACTGGCTTGACTGGAAAAGAGCTAACATGCAATGACACAAAAGCCTCTTTGGGCCCAGAGAGTGACTTCCACTTGCAAGAACTGGGCGATATATTGGGAAGTTGTATTCAATTTTTTTGATAAATTGATGAGTCTCTATTTTCTTCCATTGACAAAAATACATAACATTGTATTTATTTGCAACTAACTGCTTTAAACTTATATATCTCAGCAGATGACAGTTGGGTTTAAAGCTTGTTGTTTCTGTACAGCTACTTTAACACTCATACTTTTGGTTTTCCCCGATATGACAAAAATATACAGAGAACATTGTTCTAAAGTTATTTTTTTCAGCCATATTTTATGATCTCAAAGAAAAAATTGTATTGTAAATTGTATGAAGACACTGTTTTCTGTATTACTTCATAAAAAATGATCTGTGACAAGTTTAGCTCAGAAAAAGGCTTGTGGTAATAAAAGTTAAAGAAGAGAAATTAAAAAACCACACTCTAATGAGTTGAGAATCTGCTTCAGGGTCTCTCAAAGTAATTTTAAAAATACAGAATAAAATGAAATGAATATGAGGTTTCAGGGTGTTTGTTAATTATATCTTCATCAATGTTGAGTTTTGTTCAGGGGTTTGTTTTGTTTTTTCTTTGATTTTTACCAGTTAGTCAATATTAAAAAAAAAACAAAACGCAAGCCTTAACAAGAAATGAAA
>JAPZDV010000003.1:6736143-6780641 GCA_029814665.1 Acanthurus lineatus
TTAGTCAATATTAAAAAAAAACAAAAGGCAAGCCTTAACAAGAAATGAAAAATAATTTGTAGTTGCTTTATTACTACCTTTCTTTTCAATTATTGTGAAAGCACCTAAACTTGATATTTTTTCTAACAAAGTTCAAGACACAGATTGTTGTTCAGCTCTGTATCCTTCATAGTTTTTGGCTGCAGCAGTCTGCTGTTTTCTGACACAAAGCCTCAAAAAATGCCACTGTGCTTTACCTGCTCAGCACCACACAAAGACACATTAGCAACAAGCTGCTGAACAGAATGTAGACTTTAGCAGCTGAAGATCCAAATGTGTTCCTGAGAATTTAATAAAAAACAAAAACTGAGCTAAAAAAGTGTGAATACTGGACCTTCATTGGAACATTTATTCAGACCCGATTCTGTTAGCATGATGATGCTGTTCTTTAACTTAACTGCTCTTTAAATGCCTTGAGATGGTCAGAGGATCAATTATTGCAGGTTTTCATACAGCCAGAATTTCTTTTTGTTTCTAAAGCTTTAAAAAATGTTTTGGCAATTGATAACATCTGAAGAAAATTTCTGCCTTTGCAGAGCAGCAGTAAACGATATTATTCCCATTTTACATTACTGCCTTTCACCACTAATATAAGAACAGTACACACATTCCTTCAGAATGAAGAGTTTCATATTTTTTCCATGTGCAAGTACTCATGACATCTGTCCCTTCTACTTCTAATGAATGTGGATTCAGTTTCACCACAGGATCAATATTTATGCATTTTCCTTTGCTGCGTTTGTATGGCACTTCTGTAAAGTTTAAGTATTTTGTCAACAGCAGAGTGGCTAGTGTTTTCATTTTGAAACAACATTCTGTGGGATATATTAGGAATGTTGACGAGAGAGGAAGGAGAGAAGCAAAAAGATTTATGAAGCTCCCCCTTAAAGTCAATATGGGTTTCAAGTTACATCTATGGCGCTGTGGAGATTTATGTTTAATAAGCTTCAGGTGTTGGCTGGCTTGGGCTTGGGCTGCGGAGGGTGGGGGCAGGGGGTGAAGTGGCTGACTGCTCACATATGCACAGACACACACATACACGCACACACACACACACACATACACACAAATACACACATCCTGCTCTTAGTCCATTTTTGCTGTCAGTCTTTACCAACGCTTCAGTGTGCCTTGTGTCTGGAAAAACAGAGCTACCTTTGTGCCCACCTCTCAAATGGTTTCATGTGGCCATCCGCAACGGCTGTATGACAACACACAGCCCATCAGGGGCGAGCAGAAACAAATGGAAAAGCTAATATACGACTAATAAGCAAAGAAGGGGAGGAATGTGCAGGAGAGGTCAGCGGGGAGATTGACAGCAGGTATTAGTGGCGCCCCTCCTTCTCCTTTCATTTTTCACTTTCTGCTGTGTGTTTATGTGACAAGTGACAGGCACTTTGCGCATGTCGGATCGTGAAACAAAGGTCAGTCTGTATGCAGAAGGTGTGCACCCTCCACCTACTCTACCATGTAGCTGTAGAGGCAGGCAAGACAGAGCAAAGAAGATCTGAAGATCATCATAGGGTGTGTGATGGTGGCGTCAATGGGGTGATTGGCACTTACACAAAAGATGTACTTTACCAAGACTTTCTACCTTTCCACCTCCACCCACATCTGTCTGGTCTTGCTCTCAGACCCCCGGCACCCACTCTCACACACATTCCACTCTTCCCCGAGCCCCTCATAGATCCTATCTGTCATTTATAAACCCACTGTAAATCATCTTGGTAAGCATTCATCCTGACACCTGAAAGTGTCTCAGCAAGACAGACCAAAAATGTATCTGTGACACTCCTTAAGATGCATCAATGTGAAATAAAAATGTGAAATTCTATAGCAGAGAATAATATACTTGCCTGTGGCTTTATAGCCTCTCAACCTCTCTGTTTATCTCAGTTTTATTTCCCAAAGAGGAGCAGCTGTCGTAATATAAAAATTATCTACCTGTTGCAATACATCTTCCATTATATCACTTAATCTCACATTCTTGTCTTTTGCCTTTCAGTGAGGGTAAACATTAGTTTAATTAGAGCCATTGTAAGGAATGAAATTGGCCACCCACATGCAGCAGGTCATTAAGTTTGCAGAGCTGAAAATGAGACAAATTAAAAGCAGTCTCTATTGTAAAGAGGTAAATTGAAGAAAACAACATAAATGAGTCTCTCCAAAGGTTCTTTAACCTAATCTGAGCTAACGGCATCTTGTTTTTCACTCTGAATTTCAAGAACAGCACAAGAATCTCTTCTCCTTTTCTTAGAAAACAGAAGCATCAGTTACTTTGCCTTGCAAACCATATACTGACTAGAATATAGCTTTTCAAGGTCACATGTTTATTGTGGTGGGGAACAATGGTATGTGGTGTTCATATACTAGTGTTGTTTAACAGTGGGTTAAGGTGTTCTGGGAAGTGATAATTGCAGGTTTTGTACACAAGGTCACAGCGCAGGTGGGAAAGAATAGCTTGTTGATTTGATTGGCTAATCTTGTGGTGGTGTTTTTGTACATGGTGTAAAATGGCACAAGTGGCTCTTATTCAGCGGGCACACGCTGCAGGGCCCTGCCTTTCTCCTCAGAACAATGACCCACAATTCCCTGGGCAGTTCTCAGGTGGATCGCCTTACCCACACTGCCTTGGTTGCTCACCTGAGGACCGGCCGGGCAGCTTAAACCTGCTCCAGTCACACAGAGACGGTTATGGTTACATACACAGACCCAGATGCACTGATGCTGAATACTTTTCATAAACACAAGCAAAGACACATTCACAAAACACCTGACTTCACACCAATTATAAACTGGTGTTTTTGCTGCTGTACCAACTGGAAAACCCCATTCTTGAAAGCATGTATACACATGCTAGCAATTAAGAGACATTAACAATACACTCCGCGTGCATGGAAGCCATGGGTTTAAGTATGTCAAGGGAGAACTGTACACTGTCACCCAAGCTGCTGCTGTAGAGTTCCTGTCATTATTTAGCCAATCCCAGGCTTTCCCTCCCAGCTAACCGTCCACGTGCTCGCTGAGCTGAACTCTCAGATTCCTGCAGAAGATTGAAACATGACGCTTTCCCAAGATACCAGTGCAACCCAACACTACACACACCTCACACATACAGTCATTATCAAGTTACTCCACTGGTTTCAGCAAACGGCCGCACAGCCGGAGCACAAACACAGGCGTGCACACTCTCACATTGTGTTTCTCAACAATTAGCTCGGTATGCACCCCCTCGCCTGGTGGCTGTGGAATATATTCAATACATGAAGTGCTGCTTTTCATCACATCAGCTCAGCAAATGTTTGGAGTAATTAGTGTTGGCAACTGACAGTTGGCATGCCCATTCAAGCACTTAGCCTACTTCTTTCCTTTAATATCAGGAACAGGGATTTGTACCTCCACACATTCTAAACAATTCTTTCAAGGATATTTGATTAGACTGGTCTTTCAGTTTTGGCCTACCTCACCTCAGTTATTTGCAGCTCAGAGGCATTGTCTGTATTCATGCCTTCAGCACTTACTTCTCTTATAAAAGAACAGATCATTTTAAATTTTACCTTTGCTTTGCTAGTATTGATTTTAAAAAAAAGAAGATATTGCAGATTGCTGTGATAGAAAACAAAAAAGGGACATGACTGTGGAAAAATTCCAAAAAATAAAAACTTTCTTAGAGACACTACAAATGTTGCTTTATTATAAATGAGGAAGCAGTGCAGAGTTGTAATTAGGAAGACTTAAAATTAAAAAAATAAATAACAAGAGCAAGGTAAATCATGAAAAGGGTAGGTGAAAATCAAACCAGTAAAAGGAAACATACACATGAGCCTCTCAGGAATAGTTAAACCTTTAGAAATACACTCATTCTCTCTCTCACTGAGACTTATATAAAAAGATTCTTATATCTCTCTATAAAAAAAACACAAAGCTAAAGCAAGGATATGCAGTGTAGCTAAGCAGAGGGACTGGAAACAAAAGCTTTTCTTCTCTAAAACCATATTTTATCCTTTGGTTCTGATGAGATAAGCTTTAGAGGTGCTGGTGGGTGTTTTTATATGCCTTTGGGCAGAATTCAACTGATAATTTCCCTCTGCTCCCAGTATTTATGCTATGCTAAGCTAACCAGCTTCATATTTAATGGACTAACAAGAATTTCGGCAAGAGAGCAAATAAACTATTTTCCCCAAATGTCAATTTGTTCCTTTAAGAGGTGACTCAAATAAAGGTAGACATTTGGTTAGATTTGGTTATCTTAACTACCTCAGGCAGAAATCTCAGGTTGTTTCTTCAATGCACTTTATTACTCAAATGTGAGGGGCCCTTGTGGTTCAGGCCCCTAAGCTTGGGATCTTTAGCTTTCTCAAGTGCACTTAAAAGTGATTGCACAAATACCCTGCTTATAAAATGGTGTTTGAGCAGCTATAACAACCCCAGTTTTGAATACAGTCTGCATATGCTAGCAATTATGAGACATAAGCAGCACAATTTCGGTGTATGGAAGCAGTGAACTGAACAGTGTCTAGGGGAAAACTGTACACTGTCATTAAGCTGCTGTGGAGCTTTTTATTTTCAAGCAGGTAAGTCTCTCGAAAAACAAGTTTTTATTAGAATAAAATACCCCTCCAGTAGAATAGTTTTACCTTGATTAATGAACTCAAGATTTTGATGCAAAGACCACAGCAGACTCAAACATGATGACAGGTTTTCCAAGTTTGTGCAGTGGGCAAACAGTAGATAATGTGGAAAGCAAAAATGCATGTTATTTAAAAGGTATAATTACAATTTTATGTACAGCTTAAGAAAAAGTTTTATTAAAAGTAGGTACAACTGGTAAAACATGCCATTAGGAGGAGAGGGATCAGGGGTACCCTTATGCAACGAAAATATATTTCTCTATATATTGACTATCAATATATCACTGACTGAAAATTATCATAAAAATATATAACAATAGAATATATATATATACTGAAAATATATAGAATAATGTATTGTGTAAATATATTTTGTACTATATTACCATATATTGAAAAATACATAAGGAATTGCCGCTTTCCATATATTGAAAGATATATGACAATATATTTACACATATATGTTAATATATGTAAGTATATATTTAGTAATACACTTCATAATATATTTATGTATATGTGCATACATATATATACTTATATACATACATATATTATTAAGTGTATAACTAAATATACGTAATTATATATTTAGTAATATGCTTCACAATATATGTATGTATATGTGTGCATGCATATATATGCACATATATATATACATATATTATTAAGTGTATTACCAAATATATGTAATTATATATTTAGTAATACACTTCATAATATATGTATATATATGTGGATGCATATATATTCACATATATACATACATATATTGTGAAGTATATTACTAAATATATAATTTTACATATTAATATATCTGAGTCAATATACTGTCATATATTGTTCATATGGAAAGATATATGACAATATATATGGATAGCGGCAATTCCTTATGTATTTTTCAATATATTGTAATATAATACAAAATACACTGACACAATATATTCACATGTATATGGGAACATGTATGTACAATATACACAATTATATAATAAATTATTTATGTATGTACACACACACACACACACACACATATATATATACACATATATACATATATATATATATATACACACACACACATATGTTTGTGTATATATATATATGCACAACATGTTAAAAAAACGTACAAAATAATGGGTAACCAATCAAAATAATCTTTAATTGTTTATTGAATCCATACATCAATGGTACTGGTAACCATAATACAATAGACCATCTCAGAACCAACACCATAATGCCAAGTTTAATACTTATTCTGCCTTGCCATTGGAACTGTTTATTACTCTTTAAACCGGCTTTAAAGGTAAGGGAGGCATTCTGGAAAAAGATACTTGATTGTTGGGTGTCCTCCCCAGGTTCTCAAGTACCAGCGTTTTGGGTCAGTATTCAGCCAGAAAGTATAACCCAAAAGTTGGTATTTTGCGACCTGGGAATTAGACTCATTAATCAACTACCCTCTCCAGACTTTCCTTCCCTACTCGTAAACATAACAAGATCAAACATTAAGACAATGCCCTGTATAGGAAAGAAAATCTACTCAATACAGCATCTGGAAGCCACCAAAATTAAGACTTAACTGGCCTTGCCATTGAAATACATTTTAACTCTCACAATTAAAATTTTAAACATGATAAGTTATCACAAACACAGTCCAGAACATTGAAAGAATAAAAGAAGGAAAGGACCAAAGCGAACAGGCTCTTATCCTATTTAACAGTCCATCTTGTTTTTTCTGTTCACCTGGTGCCTTAACTCACAGATTCTTGTGTTGATGGATTTTCTTATATCTGATACCTTGGTTCCTGGATGGTGGTTTACAACTGCATCTGCAGAACAGGGCAATAACAAATAGATATGACAATAGCCATACTAAATTAAAATGTGGGTGGGCTTGCTAAATAAGAGGAATACAGATAATTGAATAGTTTATACATTTTGGCCAGAAGATGGCACTATCAGTGGACAGGACATGAGGTCATTATATTTATTGTTTAATGGTTCATTCTTTATGCGCCAATCATTTTTCATGGAAATCCTCCCAAGAGTTTGTGAGATAATTTACTATTGGCCTCAGAGTGGTACAAGAGGAAATCCTATCAAGTAATGACAAACCCTGATAAAAAATGAACTAAACTGATACATTAACTCATAGCCCTGGATCCAGATGTTCTCAGACAATCCCAAAACCTGGATATGACAGTGACAGCCCCCTCAGTGAAGTCTATAGAAGCATTTTAATGTGAATGTATTTATTTACTGTTTGCCAATTCAACATGGGCCTGCTACAGTACATGCTGCCTGGTGCTAAATAACTGGCAAATATAGAGCAGTAGTTCTCAACCATTTTAAGCTGAGACCCCACTCACGTTATTCTGAAAGTGCCAAGTGAGTTTTTTTTTATGTGTCCAATCAGAATTCATATACCTGCGCTATTTGATTCTCATAAATATATTCAATTACGGTAAATGTATTTTAAGGCAAAAAATATCTCTGGTACAGGCAATGTATATGCTAAATATTTTATTTTTTCTTCAAAACTATTTGGAGACCCCTGGAAATTATCCTTAGACAGTCTCAGGGGCACCAATCCCCAGGTTAAGAACCACTGATTTGACTACATAGTCTTGCAAACTGGGGTTTCTGATATGTCTACCATTAGACTAATTTTTGAGTCAGTACCAGACTCATTTGTATTGAATTTCACTGATTTGGTTTTCAAGGAAAGTTGCCTGTGATTATGCTATTTTTACAAAGAGGTTCTACATTTAGCTACTATTAAGTTTATGCATATGCTGCTGACAACAATACTCTACTGAGCTAGTATTGTAGTATTTGCTTAATCCATATGATGTCTGTCCTAAAAGTCCTTTGGAATGATTTTGACATTAGGTGCTCATCTGATTCAAACTACTACAATTAACCTCAGAGGGCTACTTGTCCTTGAAATTTAGAATAGTTGTCTGAATAATGTATTAATTAATACAAACACCTCAAAGCTTGCTGCCAGCTCTGAAAATATTGGATATCTTACCAAGTATAGCTTGCAGTTTTTTCTCATCAAGAGCCTGTCGTCGCTCTGCTGTGGGATCAACCTTGTTGATCCCTCCAGTCAGGTTGGACTTCAGGAGAACATCAACACTGAAGAGGCCCATCAGCAGAACTTGTGCCATCCCACTGGCGGAATTTTGTGCTTTTGCAGTCTCCCAACAATGGGGTGAGACAGTGATGGTGCCATCATTCCCCAGTTTCACCTTATCAATTGTGAAAAAAAGGAAAAACAAAATACAATCAAAATCACCACAAGCAACAGAATGCTATTTTATGGTTTCATTTCTACCCCAAATGTACCAATTGCAAAAAGACTTACTTCTGAAGGTTGGCAAGG
This sequence comes from Acanthurus lineatus, assembly GCA_029814665.1. Lineage (NCBI taxonomy): Eukaryota > Metazoa > Chordata > Actinopteri > Acanthuriformes > Acanthuridae > Acanthurus > Acanthurus lineatus. The sequence continues at coordinate 6,744,202 of JAPZDV010000003.1, forward strand.
TGTCACAGGTTCCCCCTCACTTTGAATCTCAGAGACGTTGAGCTCTTTGGAGGAATTATTCTTGGTGAGAGCCTTTCTCATGTCCACTAACATGGCTGGAATCTCTAGAAAAAAAAATAAAGTTATGAGGGTTCAGATCAGGCAATAGCATTTTGTTTTCTCTAAACCGTGATAAAAGTCCCTAAATATAAAGTTGTGCTGTCTGTGGTACTGAACAGGTAGGTTAATGAAACACAGATGAACCTCTGTAGAGACATCCCCATCACAAGAGGGGATAAATAAATAAATAAATCTATATGAACAAGATATGTTCATGCCTCAAATAATTCTGTAAACTGATAAAGCTGTGTGTGTGTTTGAGAGAGAGAGTGTGTGAGAGAGAGAGAAAGTGGAAGAGAAGGTAGAAGGTGGACTGCTTTGACACATTTTGACCTGCTCTGGCCAAATCCATGACATTTTCTCATGAGCTGACTCAAACCCATTAACCGAAGATAATTTTTCATTTTCATCCTTAATTTGTGGGAGGTTATTCCAATTGTGAAAGCTGAAGATTTTTACCTTCTCCACCAAATCTGCAAATGTAATAGCTATTACATTTTTAGACAATTAGGTATTACGTTTGTAGTAGGCAACTGTTACAACATTTGTGGGAAATGTATTATGTTTGTTGAATTGCTACATTAAAAGCTGCAGATTTGTATTATGCTTGTGGTTTATTACTTTTGTAGGCTGCAAGTGTTACAATCCTTACTGTTAATGCTCTCCATGTTGCTACTGAATTGTCAAGATTAGTAACCCAGTACAGCTGTTTGCAGTGTTAAACAGGATCTATTTCAATGGTAGGTAACTGCAATCACTTCAAAGGTTTGGGTACCAATCCCCTTTTAAGCATGTAAAAACCATTGTTATTGTTGAAGATTGCATTTCAAATACAAATCAGCAATTGTATTTATTACTTCTTGTCTCCTGTGCTCAACTAAAGGCAACTAATAAGTGGTTTGCTGAATGCAGTGTCTAAATGCAGGTTGAAATTCAAGATTGATCTGGCAGCAAAGCCATTTCCTCCTACCACAATAATGTATTTCATGAAATAAAATGAGGTACACATCAATGAATTTAATCTGTAACAAAAAGATACTTGTTACTATTGAATCTAAAAGAGATACTTACCTTTGACAACCATGTTGCGGAGTCTGGTATTTTCCTTCTGCAAAGCCTTGACCTGGTTCTGGAGGTGAATGATTTGGGTATTATTTCCATTGCTTGAAGATTCATCTGGACTCTGGAATCCAGGGGTAAGTTGGCTTTCTTCAGAAAGAATTTCATCCTCAGCCCGTCTCTGAGCTGCAAGTTTGGGCTTCTTCTATGGGGTAAAGATATACAATTTTCACTTTTGATGATGGATGAACCAACACAGAAATAGTGTACAAACTGATATCAGCTAAAGTTTTGATAATGTTTTTAATTATCAATTCCTTTCTTCTTAAAAATTAATCAGATTACATTATTTGTATAGAGTATATAGCATGGTGTGGCTCACTGATGGAAAATCTATTTCAAAGTAGAAATGCACACTAATGAATTGAAAGAAAGGGCTTGAATAGATGGTAGCGCTGTCTTTGGTCACATCCTATTGTGATCTAATTTCCACTGCTTGTGCATTGTATAGTTGTTCAATTACCTTTCTGGGAATTTCAGAAGGACTTGAATCCTCATCTTCATCATAGTACAGGCGTTTTGGTTTCCTGGATCTCTTCTGGTCCTCTGGCATGTCCACTCTTAAAAGTTCTTGCTCAGCAGATTTCAGTGTAGACTCTTTGTCTACAATAATGTGGGAAGATATTATATTTAATGCAACAAAACATAAGAAAATGCCAATCATCAGCACCATAACATATATTTATTATAACTTGAAAATAATAATGTGTCCCATTATTGATTTTTGTCATAAGAGGCAATGTTAATTCAGAAAATGTAGAGCTAGATGGGCATTATGCAAATTAAATGTCTTTATGGGATATACACTCACCAGACAATTTATTTGGTACATCTGCACAATAAACAGCTCTGTCATGAATTCTGCTTTAACAAAATTATTCTTGTTACTGATATTACTTTTCCAATTTTGTTGCTGTCAGAAAGCTGATCTTCTTACAAGAGGGGCAGAATATTAGAAACACTTCTCAGTATGATGCACTCCACACCAACACCCACTATCACCTTGATAATGACCATTAAGCAGAATTATCAGCTTTCAGATAACAACATTTGAAAAGTAGTACGTTTTAAGTAAGTTTTCTTTCTCAGAGCTTATTTTCAGCAATAATAAAAAAAAAAAATTAAAAAAAAACTTTTGCAAAGGGAACCAGTGTGATGTTAACTTCCAGTTGGCTAACATGAATATGTGACACTAATCCCACTCTATAAGATACATCTAAGATAAAATAAATTACTAGTTAATTACTAACAAGATTAATGTCACATTCTTAACATGCTGGCCCAAAAGTTCTCTAATTTAAGTGGGGTCACTATTAAAATTACAGCTGAACTTACCTGCTAACTGTATCACCACTGCACGCTCAACTTGCCATCCGTTGACAGGCTTCTTGGTATTAGCTATGCGACATTCCACAAGATATGTCTTTGAAATATCAGTCGGGTCAAAGTCGATTATCCATTTTGTTGGGACGATACTAAGCGCATCCTTGTCTGGTCCATTAGTCCAAGACACGAGGGCATACCGAGTCTTAGACATTTTAATTAGCAAAGTAAAACTGTGAAGTTAGCTAGCCGTCTTTTTCCCTCCTTTTCTCAAGAGTGCGCCGCAGTGCCTGCCTCATCCCGCCCTACTGTGCTGCGATTGTCTAGTATTCGTTGGTTCAAGAGCTTCTGTTTTTGTGGACCAATGACAGCTCACTGGTCCGTGTGTTTTGATGGTTTTGATCACAAATACTATACCAGACCCGGATATGTCTTAAGGGAGAAAAGAATGCACCGATTGAAGAGAAAATATATTCTTCCTGGTTCAGATAAAACAAGAGATTCCAGCGAGAACAAAACAATGGAAAAAAAGGTTAGTGTTATGGTTACAACCGGTAGTTTTAACTTTAGGACAGAGCCCAACTGTGCAGCCTTGATAAGTGCAACCTAACTTTATAACTAGTCCTGTTAAAAATAGAAAATTAAACGTTGACATTTGCAGGATAAGAGCTGATTAGCTAACTTAAGGATATATGGTTACATTACGATGTATTAATGGTCAGGTGAGTAAAACTACTATTAGGTGATGGTAAATAAAATGGGTTCAAATGCAGTTTCAAGAAGAAGAAAATGTAGCTACGCTACGATAATATAACTGTGTGTGTGCACATTAATAATGAAATGAAAGCAAATATTTAAATTAATGTTAAAGTTACGTTGTTGACTAAATAATTATTTTTACATGCAGTAATTGGTAAAATGATTCAATAACTTTTTAGTGAAGTAACTAGGAAAAGTTTTTTTTTTTCCTCTTATCATTTGCATTATTACAGGAAAGCACAGGCAGAGGCCAGTATTCAGATTCATCCATCAACCCAGGATTTGGTGAGTGATGAACTTTGTATGGCAATATAAATTCACACCTTTTGTAAACCTTTTGGAAAATACATGTGTCAAGTGATAGCACATGCTAAAAACGGAAGACAAAAAAGTTTTCATAGTCAGTCTTGTATTGCCATACCCCACTCCTGCAGCTGAGATCATTGTCTGTATTTTGGAATATGTTTGATACTTGAACTTTGACAATGCCTTGCCAGTTCATAGTGTGTGATCATGCATAATAACTTCACAATATTACTTTTAGTCTTGACACAATATTGAAGATGCACTCATTCCATAGAAAGAGGTTTGGACATGATAAGTGGGGAGCTTTTTCCTTTTTGATTTTTCGCACTTTTTTGTTATCGAGATAGTCATGATACATTATAACCAATAATAGCTTAGTAATGAATTCCCTATTTTTCTGTGCTTTATTAATATTTCATTGTAACATAATTTGTTAAGTTGGTCAAAATGTTGGTATTACTCTCATGTAACAGAACCCGAATCCTAGTTCCTCTGACCACGAGTCTGACAGTCAATCCAAAGATGCACCTGATGTCACCCACTGTGCCGTAAGTATAGTCTACTTTTTCTTTTCTCTTTTTAGTTACACTTTCTTTATATGAAAGTTTTTTGTCTGAAAAATTAACAAATATCAAAGTTAGAATTTAGTAACTTTGAACACATTTAGGCTGTTTTGTAAACTGTGTGAGGAGATTTATTGTGTCATTTGTTTTCTAGACAACTGATGATGATTCTGAGGCTTGGGTTCCTCTCAGTGGACAACAAAGTCTGTCAGGAGCAGAAGCCTCTGTAAGTTTCAGCCATGTGATGTCCAGATAACAGTGTGTTTTGTAGCAATGCTAATAACCGTAGCAGAAATCTGGCCTGTGTTTGCAACAACATAGAGTAAAAAATATATATTAAAAGGTTGAATAGGTTTTAGGTAGGCTTGGGTGGTATCTTTTTTTAATACCTTCATACTTTCCTTGACATTTTGCCGGGGTATATGGTAGTCCCTTACTGGAGGCAGTGCCAATTATCATAGTGACGCTATTCCCACAGTTGGGAAACAGCACACAGTTCAAGAGTTTTAATTTGATTAAGAGAATCTGCAACTATGACAAACTCAAGCCTAGAGTGTAGGTACATTTACTGCTAGTGCGAATTCACCATCACTCTCTGCCACTCACTGTCTGACACTCGCTTAGCTGTTATTCGTGTACTGTGACAAACTACTCTGACCAGTAGTCTGCTGTGTTTTCTGGCTTACCTGTATCATCTCAGTACTCGTAAACAGAGGCAGAGGCATTTTCTTTTTTACTAGTTAGTCCTGTAACTTTACGCCTCAGATGGCATGTTTCTCGGCTCAGCTGTGCTACTTTATCCACTAGCAGAGAGACTGAGCTGTGGTGGCACGTGCCGCACACTACAAGTAATCTCCTCAACACAAATCTCAGAAGAGCGTCTGTATATTTGTCAGTATTGAAAATCATACTATACCCTGGTTTAACATAATACTGATACAGTCAAAGCCTAGTTTCAGGTCATTGTCTTTAATTGTATAATAGTTTGCTTTTGACTACTTAACTAAAATAATGTCAAAACAATTTAAGACATGTTATTGGTATTCAACAGAACCTGAATCGTAATTCCTCTGACCATATCCCTGATGATGGTTATGAAGATGTACATGATGTTAGTGACTTTACCATAAGTACAATGTATGTTTCACCTGGTACTATTTTGAGATAAGACAACATTAAATAAACTGTTTTATTTATGCAACTTTAATATTTAATGCCATTTTCAACCTTTGCTTGCCTAGCTTAACCCTTTAAACTCAAATTTACAGCAATGTCACATCATGTTTTGTGCTAGTTGCAGCTCTATTGAAGGCACATCACACTTATATTGAGTGATACATTCAAAACCAAGTTGCCATTGTTTTATGGCTGCAGTTTTGCATCAAAGAGAAAACATACATATCCTGTGCATCATTTTATACATTTCCCAGCAGCACATACTTGGTATCTTTGGAAGCCTTAGGAACTCCACTAGAATTCAAAAGAAAGGCATATGGGTTTAAACATCAAATGATGAACCTACAACTTGGACAAGCAAGGTCGAATTAACCTTAACCAAGGATTAAAAGAATGAGTCATCACTTTTTTCATGTGGGGAAAAAAGCTGAATTGTAAACAGTGATTAAGGGGATCTTCACGCTATGTTGTTTTTTAGTAGCCTACGTAGACTAACACATTTATTGTTGTTATTTATATATTTAAACGGTTGTTTTTAATTATATTCCAGAGGACATTCGACAATCTCTCTGAATCTTGGACCCCTCTTAGTGGACAGCAGTGTCTTTCAGAAGAAGAAGTCTGTGTAAGTATCAGTTGCATCAGTGCATGCTTGATTCAAATCAAAGCATAAGCCTGTCTCATCCTGTGAATTTGTGTGATACAGTGCTTCATTTTGAGATTAGTAAAAACGTGGTCATTGTTGTCACAAAACAGAATGTGATGGGCCGTGATGATTCTGACAATGACTTTGAAAACTTCTCTGAAGACACACTTGATGCTCAACCCACCACTGTAAGTAGAAAGGAAAGTATATGAATGGGCTAATTTCACAAATGCTGTACGTCACAGTTATATTCAGCAGATTGAGTTTTACAAATAAGACATCCTGTTTTTTTCACACAACCTAACTTGAATCAGGTAAGATTAATCATCTGGGCAAGTCCAAACAGTTGCAGAAGCATTGAGTCTTAGATGAACAGTTAAATCAAAAATTAAAATTTTGTCATGATATATTTACCCCGTGGCCACTTGAAACAGAGTCGTGTCCATATAACACACAGGAGGTAGCAGCTCCAAACCAGCTCTGAAACCACCTTATATTGCTCTTTAAATTTTGGAATTGATTTAACACTAAAAAATAGACTTAATACCAATATCTGTTCCCCAAAACAATGGCATGGATACACAACATAATCCATGGCCCCTGGGGATAACATTTTTTGATGGGAGCTACTTCCTGGTGAAAAGCACTGGTAAAATCTATATATTTGCCTACAACAAATTAGCTGTGGATATATGCAGTTTGCTGGTGCTCTTTAGCAGTGAAATAGTTCCCAGTGAAACTTATTAACACCCAAAGGCGGCAGATTACACCAGGTATGATGGCCAGGTCAATTGTTGCAGTTGAGAACCCTGTCAAATTACACAGAAGCGGTCTGGAAGGACTGCTTCAGGGTTAACATTTAAAATCATTGCTGTTGTCCCACTTAACAAGTTGAAGGTTTTCAAATCCTAATTCTCAAGTTGCTTGCTTTTTGTATCAAAATTGTTAAGTTCCCATCAGTCCTAGAAACCCAGGAAGTTCCTCTGAAATGTTAATTTCCTATTGTGCAAAATTATTGCATTTGTAAAAGTTTGTGATGATATATGTACCACAAATTTTGTGTCTAGGTATAGTCATTTTATGTTATCATAGTTCTGGAATCTCGAAGATCAGAATTACATTTTTTTCTTTTTTCCCTATTACAGAGCCTGCAAGCAGATCGTGGTGAAGTTACGCCCAGATATCCTACATCCCCACTCTTGTTTGAGGATGAATGTTCCACAGAATGTGATCTTCACTCCATTGACCCACAACAACATTTTAGCCCTCCATCTCAGTCATCAAACAACTTAATTCCTGATGACTTGGATGAAAGTGTCGATAGTAGTGTGTTTGAAACCAGGCAGACTTTTGCTGACTCTGACTCTGAATCAGTCCTTCTTCATGGAGAACAGTTTTCCAGTGTAGATGAAAATAGTACTGATGAGTCAATTAACATGGAATCACATCTGCCAGAGTTCAATAATGAAGAGTTTCCTCAGGTAAATGAAGAGCCTCTATACACTGGTTCACAACTAACCAAAGCTCAGAGTTTTTTACACTCACTGGTGTGGCTCTCTCTGATCTTCTAGATTTGATTAATATTCACTGTCCAGAAAACACTCCGTCAACCTCAAAGCACCTCTTCTTCAAAGAATTTAAGCCAGTACAAGGTCACCTACAATGTCACATATACTGTCCAAAATGTGAATATTACATTGGTGACAAAGTTAATGAGGGTCAGTGTACTGTATGCAACACAATGTGGGATAAAAACAGTTCACTGAAAAATGGAAACTTTTTCATATATTTACCAATCCAAACACAGCTGGAACACCTTCTCCAAAGAGAAGATATTACAGATTGTCTCAAGTCAGGAAAAGGCACATGTGATTCTGAAAATTATGAAGATATATATAGTGGTAAAATGTACCGTAATCTGAACAAAACTGGAGGCCCACTTGATTGTTCTAAAGGGTACTCCTTAACACTCAATTGTGATGGAGTGCCTGTATTTAAATCATCACTCTATAGTATTTGGCCATTGCAAGGGATGGTAAATGAGCTTCCATACCCTGTACGCAAAGAAAATGTTTTACTTTTTGGCTTGTGGTTTGGCAATAAAAAGCCAAATGTTAATACATTTTTAAAGCCATTCACTCTAGAGTGTCAGAAGTTGTCAACTGTGGGCTTCAAGTTGAAAAGAAACAGCATTTTGGAACAGTGTAGAGTTGTGGCAGCTCTTATGATATGTGATTCAGTTGCCAGGCCTGTACTACAAAACATGACCCAGTTTAATGGTCATTTTGGGTGCAGCCTCTGTCTGCATCCTGGTGAACGAGTTCAAAAGGGAAATGGTACTGTTAGGGCATACCCATACAAAGAAGTTCCAAAAAGGGACCATGCGTCAACCATAGGTGATGCAAGGGAGGCTCTACGGACCACAAAATCTGTGAGGGGTGTTAAAGGGCCCACTTGTCTTATAAACATTCCACATTTTGACATTATATCTGGCATGCCTCCTGACCATATGCATAATGTACATCTTGGTGTGGTTCGGCAAATGGCAAGCATGTGGCTGGACAGTGAAAACCATGAGAAACCGTATTATATTGGGAATAAAATGACTGAACTTGATCAACAACTCTTACTAATTAAGCCTCCTTGCAATGTGACGAGAGTGCCCCGATCTCTTCAGCAAAGGAGATTTTGGAAGGCTAGTGAGTGGCAGAACTGGTTACTCTTTTATAGTATCTTTGTGCTGAAAGGAATTCTGCCCCAGATTTTTTACCAGCACTGGTTAGTCCTTGTCACATTCATGTTCTTACTATGCAAGGACATTATTACAACAGAAGAGTTAAAAAGGTGTGAGAAACTGGTTGTAGATTTTGTCAAACAGTTTGAAACGCTCTATGGAAAGCCAAATGTGTCATTTAATGTACATTTATGTCTTCATTTACCTGAGTCTGTAAAGAATTGGGGACCATTGTGGGCCCATTCAGGATACATTTTTGAGTCATTTAATGGGGAAATTCTAAAAATGTTTCATGGCACTCAGTGTGTTCCATTACAGATAATGAAGGAATTCACATACAGACAAGTATTGCCTCTTTTGAGAAATGATGCATTAAGAAATGCTGTGCCAGCATGCATCCAGCTGTATAACCATTTAACTGGTCAAAAAAGACTAAAGCAGTTTGAAAGAGTAGCAGATCAGGTTGTTACGCTGGGTTTGCATTATTCACGAAAACTTACCAGTGAAGAGATACTGGTCATGAGAGAGCAACTTTCAGTCACTACGGTTGTGAAAATATTCAGTAGACTTCTTGTCAAAGGCCAACTCTATTACTCACAAGAGTTCACTAGAGTAGTAAAAAGGAACAGCTTCACTGTTTTGTTACAGAATGGGCACATCATCAGTGTTTACTATTACATTGTGCTGGAGGAACAAGGTCACAGAAAATGCTTTGCTGTTGGTAGACAGTATGACAGATCACACAGTACATTGATTAATGTAGAAAATGTAGTTGGTCTGAAAAGAGTACTGCAGGGCAGGAAACAGATATTTGATGTGACAATGTTCAAAGAAAAATGCATGCTAATTGATCTGCCACAATATGCAAGCCTCTATGCATGCATTCCTCCAAGATGCAGTGTAGAAGACTGAAAAGTTAAGGGCAAAGTAGATGTCTATTGGCAGGGAAAAAAGTGTCAGGTGTTTTTTTGATTGTTTGTTTGTTTTTTTGTTTGTTTTTAAACACCATGCTGTTATGTAGTTCTTTGGCCAAAGGACAAAATGTTGTATCTCATTAGTCCTTGTCACATTCATGTTCTTTCTATGCAAGGATGTTATTACAACAGAAGAGTCAAAAAGATGTGAGAAACTGGTTGTAGATTTTGTCAAACAGTTTGTAACGCTCATTGGAAAGCCAAATGTGTCATTTAATGTGCATTTATGTCTTCATTTGCCTGAGTCTGTGAAGAATTGGGGACCGTTGTGTGCCCATTCAGGATATATTTTTGAGTCTTTAATGGGGAAATTATAAAAATGTTTCATGACACTCAGTGTGTTACATTACAGATAATGAAGGAAGTATTACGTCTTTTGAGAAATGATGCATTAAGAAATGCTGTGCCAGAATGCATCCAGCTGTATAACCATTCAACTGGTCGAAAAAGACTGAAGCAGTTTGAAAGAGCAGCAGATCAAGGTGTTGTGCTCGGTTTGCATTATACATGAAAACTTACCAGTGAAGAGATACTGGTCATGAGAGAGCAACTTTCAGTCACTGTGGCTACAGTTGTGAAAATAGTCAGTAGACTTGTCAAAGGCCAGTTCATTAATCACTATATTGTGATAGAGGAAAAAGGTCACAAAAAATGCTTCGCTTTTGGTCTGAAACAAGTGCTGCAGGACAGGAAACTGATATTTAATGTGACAGTGATGAGGGGAAAATGTAATCCTACATCTACCGTAGTCTGGCCCATGAAGATCACTTTTGCATCTATGTCTTACTCCCTTTGTGAATTGCTGTTTACCGAATTGAACTGTACTTTTGTAGGCATTAGAGAGAGTGCACTGACAAGTATTAATGTGAGTGTGAAAAATGCATAAACACAGGTGTGTTAATAAGAAGAAATTGGAAACTCTACTCAGTCCATTAAGGTATAAAATCACATCTTTTTCATCCTACTATGTTGCCAAAATGACTAACAAGGCATCTTATTTAGTATTTTTTTCAATTAAGACTTTTTTCATATATACCATCATGCATATTTTCATGAAATATTGTATGCAAAGTAATATAAGTGTTGATAAATATCTGCTTTATGTAAACTTGTGTCAATATAAAGAAATTGAGTGTTTCAATAAAACTATTTCATGTAAAAATATAGGACAGATTTGGTTTTCATTGCAATATATGTTATATACTATATATGTATATATATATACACACACACACACACACACACACACACACACACACAGTATATATATATATATATATACACATATATATATATATATATACATACATACATACATACATACATACATACGTACACATATATACACTGTATATATTGCTGTATATTGAAAAATATATGCAATACTTTCCCATATATGGAAATATATTTTTCAATATAATGTATTATATTTTTCAATATATTGCCATATATTTTTGTTTCATAAGGGTATTACAGTCCAGATGCTGCACCATGTGAACCAGTTTGAAGCAGACGGGCGGATACGTTTTAAACCCTACACACAGAGTCCAGAGCTGATTTACTAGCAGTCTGATGTTAAAACTAGAAGGCAGTGTTATCAATCAAATTTCTACTGATATCTGTGCGCTTGGCTGAAACCAACAAAAGTGAGTGATTGTATGTGTGTGTGTGTGTGAGTGTGTGTGTGTGTGTGTGTGTGTGCTCACATGCTTCTGTACTTATGAGAAACAGTTTGGGTTTTTTCAAGCTTCAGAATGGATTTAAAGATTTGATGATGTCACTTTGGCAAAGACTCATGATTAGGTTTGAAATAATCGACTTTTTGTTAAGTGATTCAGCATCATCCTAAGAAGCCTTAATGGATCCAGTGAGTAGGATTCACTGGCATCTAACAGTGAAACTGTTATTGTTCCTCTGCTCATGTTCCTCCCCATGCATAAAGGAGAACCTAAAGCAGCCATGAAACTCAAGAACAATGCAAAATGCCCTTTTTAAAACCAATGTTTGGTTTCTCCATTTTGGGCAAATGCAATAACTTGGCAGTGCTCCTTCTATAGATATTCAGGTGATTATAAATGTGAAAACATTTTTATGAATATCATGTTCAATTTCTGCCATATTCTATGAATAGATGTCCTTAAATCCCACACATTAGACCTTAAACGGTTAGGTTACAGTGATGTAGTGGGCTAAGGTAAGGGTTTTAAGGAGAGGAACATAACAAAGTCATTGGTCTTCACGTGTATGGACAAATGTGTGTATACATACATTCCAAAGAGACAAAATTGAAGAGTGAGGTAAAATAGAAATTGCAGAAAATCAGGAGGCTTTAAAATTTTAACATTTGGATGTCATCAGACACTCCTGAGTTGATGGATCTGAACAAGAAGTGATTTGGACAGATATTAGATTCTGTCTGGAGTTTGTTTCAGCACTCCCATTCACCTCATCACTCTGTCCCACACTGCCAAGACCTCATTCACCTTTGAACTCCAGAGAACCCCCCTCACTGACTCCCAGGAGCCTTACAGTCGCCTGTTGCCAACCATGTGCAAAGCTCGGCTTACCTCCATCTGCAAGTGTGCTGTTGTGGCCAATGATGTAAAAGTTTGGTGTCTATTTGAATCCAGCCAAGAGGCAGACAGAGATAAGAAGGAGAACTCCCCAAGACAGAGATAGAAGTCTGAAGGAGGTGAGAACCCAGGCCAAAGGACGATTAAATGAGCAGGAAAATAGATGAGATAGGAGGAAGTGAGGGGGGCTGGAAAAGGTGTAGGAAACAAGATGGACAGTGAATTAGTCACAGGGTAACTTTAGCTCCCTTTGTGGCCAAGCGGACAGAAATTTTTCATCACTGATTTGGCTGGAGCAGACTACAGAAACATTATACATGCCAGACGTGCCATTTGTCCATCTACTTTCTTTTATGTCTCGGTTTTCTGTTTTTCTGTCAGCTGTCTCCACTGAAAAGATCAGTGCAGGGCAGCAGACATTTCTCTGCTGAAGGTGGGCTCAAATGTAGAGCTGGCTTGGGAATTAACTGAAACCGGTGATCATGTGTTTGATTAATGTAACCATGTCACAACTCTTTACTTCACCCACTATTAGTCTGTATTGTTTTCCTGCTGTTAAATCAAAAATTGTTAAAACTATAGGTTGCAATTAAGCTTTGATTGTATATGTAAATTATCTTCGTTTTTCAGGGTTTTCAGCCACTACTTCAAAATCTTCCCAGTTCAAGTTAACTTAATTTTAGGACTACTACACAGCAGTTGGCTGAATTGTAACCATCAATATGATCACGCAAAAACATTTAAATCGTAAATTTAAGTCACCAAAAACAGACAAGATGTTATCAAAACTTTTTGAGGCTGTTCCTGTTGTGCATGGACAAAGCTCTACACAGTTATATACATGTAGCAGCAATAACTTTTGATATACTTTAACTTTAGTTGATGTTCTTAGTTACATCACTGGATCAACATCAGCACCTGAGTTACTTGCATATTTTTAACCTCTGGCCTCTGGACTTTTGAGAGGAGCAATGTGTTTGCATCTATAACCTAGAGACCAAACAGCAGTCTTCACAGTGAAGATCTCTCATTCTTCAGGACTGAAGAATCTGCCTCAGTTAAGGAGTGCAACCAGAAGGTGCTTTTCTTTAACATGTGCAGGGTTGTGCACCAGGGACAGACTGTTAAAGCCAAATATTACTGTGATGTTCTGAAGCAAATGTGGGAGAACATGCGGTGCAAAAAACCTGAACTGTGACATGGCAACTGGAATTTTTCAAAATGACAACACACCCACTCTGAATGCGTTAGAAACGTGTGAGTGTCTCGCCTGCAGCAATACAGTAATAACTACCCAGCCTCCCTATTCACAGGATTTGTTCTCCCTGCAACATCTTTCTGTTCCCAAGAATGAAACTTAGTCTGTAAGAACTAGTCATAGACCTAAGTTCCTGGTCCAAAGTGTCTTTTTGACAAAAAGGGTATAATTTTGATGCTGATGATGATCAAGTAATGTAACTTGGAATACTTATTCAAGTTATTGGTTGCAACTGCTCCATGCACATCACTGTGCACCGCTCCGTTTGTGGAGGAACAGTCTCGGAAACATTTGCTCACACCTCATACTGTAATTTGACAGAGAGGGGATTTCAGCAGTTGACCTGAACACCACTGAGGAAGGCTTCAAAAATGTTCTCTTTTTGCAAAGAAGAAGATAAGATAAGAAAGACATTATGTTGATTTACACAGAATGAATGAAAAGAAAAGTAGGTTATCAATCTAAAAACAAACGGATAAAAAGACCTGCTGCAGATCAAAAATCTCCATCTGGCAACTGGTGTGGGTCTTCAGCTGAATCACACATTCACAGTTGGGTCCCTTATATTGCCATGTTTGTGTATTGATATACTGTTACTGTTATGTCTGCACACTGGGCCTGCTGGGGTTTCTCTCCTCTTCTGTTATTACAGCAAGGGCCTGCAGTTGTGTAAGTGTAACTGAGGTGTGTGTGTGTGAGAGGTTTGTGTTATACATTGTGTGCCTTTCGAGGTGTTCGATGCGACCTCATTAATTGGAGGACATTGAAAATCAAAGCATCTGTCTCTTTCTTTTTTTCACTGGCACTATGTGCTCCTCATCTCCCCCTCTGCCCACAACACCTCGTCACAGTCTCTCACAATCTCAAGGTGCTAGATTGGTGTGAAATGTGTTTCATTGAGTGGAAACTCACTGTTTGTTCATCTCAGTGTGTGCGTTTGTGTGTATTCTGTGTTTTGAGTGGCATTTTTTTCCCCCCTGCGACGCCATGGTCCAGAAAAACTGTCATCATTCGACCATAAAGCGGACGCCTGTTGCCCCGATGTGACCCAAACAGACCCACAGAGGTGATTAACTCAGGTCATCATTCATACTGATCAACACACTGTCACACACACTGACCCCACCCTGAAACATTCCTTTCTGCTTTTTGATAAACATTTTTAACAAACACTTTTGAGACATATTTTGTCTCCTTCAAAGAGGGTCAGGCTAGCTGTTTGCCTGTATTCCCTATCTTGAAGCTAAGCTAACTGGCAGCTAGCTGGAGTTTCATAGTAAATGTACTGTAAACTTTTTTGCTTTGAATTTAAAATTTAAGTCAAAATATACTGAGATTAAGTGAGACAATATGTTGTAATGTTTCGTCTGCAGGGACCCTTAAAAATCAAAAAATAGTAAACACACTTCAGTGACAATTCAGTACAGTGACAGCTCCTTTGCCAATTCTCCCTCTTCCCCTCCAGCACTTTTAATCAGTGGGAAAGAGAAAGTTATTGCTCTTGTCTTGTTGAACGTGTGCTGGTGAGGCTGCATGTGTAGTCTTGCAGGATGACTTCATGCCATCAATGGGTGTTCTCATTATTCCTGGGTGCTGGCGAGCCTGGCGGGCTTTTTTAGATTTGTCTCTGCTCTAGGACTTCTTGGCAGGTCCCAAACAGCATTGAGAAACAGAGAGAGACAATCTCTGCTCTCAGGAAGAGACACACACACGCTGCAGGGCAGAATTAAAGACAATGAAAAAACCACTTGGAGGAGCTTCACTCAAGTTGGTCTTTTTTTAGCCGTGTCTCGGCCCTGGCAGGCTCATTATCCCAGCCTGCAATGGATGTGTGTAGCGACTCCTCAATGTAAATCTTTTCTGTTTGTCCTTCAACAAGTTGGAACACCTCAGTCTGCTGTGTGTGTGTGTCTTTTGGATGTTAACGAGGGTTGTGTTGAGCAGTTGAGTAACAGAGTTTCTCCCCAGCTGCAGCAGTGAGCAGGTGTGGAGTTGTATACTTCACACTGGCTCCTTCTCTAATCCTCTTCTCTGCCCAGGGGCCGAAGAAGCAATTTCATTGTAACAAATAATTCCTCTAGTTTTGAAACACCTTCATCTTTGAGCTGAAGGTGCTATTCATGTCCTGACTCATCAGAACTAGGCCGTACATTCCCGCTTTTATTAGTTTTCCAGCGTTTAGAATAAAAAACATGCAGCTTTTTGCAACATTTTTTGTTTTGTGGCAATTTATTTTATGACTGCTGCTGCTGCTACTGAAGGGGGGGACCATCATGTGCCTGCTTGTTCAGAAAAAATATGAAAGCTGTGAGGTAATGTGAGAGGAAAAAGCAATAAAATGACGTTATAGAAAGTGTCCTTTTAACTTTAACACTGACACCTGTTATCAAATGACTTTAAAAGCAGGCTGCAGCAGAGTAAAAGTGCTGCCAACTCTGTTTTTCTGTGACTCCTCATCTCCATGGTAACATTTGAAAGATGTTAGACAAAACATGCAACAACTGCACTTTTGAACAGTCAACTACAAAATACTCTATTCATCACTACTGACAAACCATTAGTTTCATTTTGGTTAGATTTGTCATTTTGCAGACACGTGTTTTAGATGGTTTCTGCAACCAGTGGTGGGAAGTCAAGTACCACATACCATTTTAAGGTACTTATATTACATAGATACTTTCCAAGGGACTCAGCTACATTTCAGAGGTTAATAATACACTTTTAGTCCACTAAATTCATTTGATAACTATAATAAGAAACATCTTCTTTTTTAGAAACAAAATAAAATAAAAAATAAATAATGACTTTTCTGTCGCTGTACCCTACAAAAGTTGACAATAGTTCACGCATCCTCACCTCAAATTTTTGTCAGTTGATTACAATAATAGGTGAATAAAAAGGTTGAATTTTTCAAGTTGAAAATAAGTGAAAAAAACAATTTAAACAAAGTATCAGCAAACTTTTTCTTTCCCTGCATAAATGATATTTGTTCAAGTTTGCTCCTTATTTTTTTCTGGTTATTCATGTCCCACCTGCAGAAGCTCCTTGGTGAGATCTGCACCACAGCTTGACAGTATTTCTACACTTTGCTATTTTTTTAACCTCTTTTTTGAAAGATTTGAGTTCTTACATCACTAATTGAAATTAAATTAACATTTCTTTGCATTAATTTGTGTTCAAAGTCACCACATGTGATTTTTATTTATGCAGTCACTAATACCGTAATGCAGTTACTTTTGGAAAACCCATTTTTGGTGGATTTAATGAGACCAGGTCTTTGACAGTTGGCTACCAAACACTAATTTGAATCATAGCTATTATCATTGTTACATCAACCACCTATTCAACATTGTACTTATTTTTTTATGTGGTTTTAGTTTCTTGTTCATGAATGCAATGCTTATGCTTATATGACATATCAGGGCTTCCACAAAAGTACCAGCAAACATGCTTTTAATTACCACATGACCATAACAAAAATGTTAAAGGCAACAAAGTACTTATAGTGAAGGATTAAGTTATTTTTTAAAAAAACAGTTTAATGTTTCAACCAAGTTATTTATATAGCATGCAAACCTGGATGACCCCATTTTGTAACGTCCAATCTCTCACTCACAATAATCACACTGGCTGAAATTCACCTGCCACTTGTGCTCATGAGGCTGACAGGGGCAGTAACTCTTCCTGGATTATAAGTGTTTCAGGTGACCGGACGGTCTGATCTTCCATCCCTCCCCTCCTCTCACAGCTGGCTGCCAAGCAGTCAATAAAGCAGCCCAAGCTTTCCCAAACTACACCCCCGGGTGATAGTGATCTACTGTGCAGGCTAGTAAAAATGTTTTTCTGTCCCTCTCACTCTCTACTTTTCTCCCCCTCCACCTTCTCTTGTCTGTTATTATCATCAGCCAGGTACCTTTGACTCATCCAGAAGGACACACCTTTTATTAAGTGCCCTTGGCATAAGTGTGAGTGTTTAATGTACTGCATTTTTTACTGATGATTGGTGTCGGAAGGCTGTAAGCAACTTTAAGCTACTGTTTTTCAGACAATCTATCTGCCTAACCTATTTAAAACTAATTCTCTAAATCCTTTAATACTGTACTGTACCTATCAGTGCAGCCCAGAACACTGCAGCACAGCTGAGACGAACCACTGCATGATGCATCCTTCAGTATGCTGCAAAGCCACAGACTTAAAGAAATTGTCCTGGCTATTTTCTCTTCCTCTTTGTTTTCCTCTTGTTTGACTTGTTCACCTGACTCACATGCTGTCTGATCTCACTTGTCAGCACCCTGACAGTAAAAAGCATCAGCACACTGGGTGACATCGGGTTGTGTTTCTCCCAAAACTAACTCTGCTTCAATTTACCGCAACAGGGCCACTGCATTAGTATTTTTGTTTGTTTGTTTTGTTGTTGTTTTTTTCTGGACCACCTGTGGTAAATACCACCACAGCCTAAACAGACTTTCCACATCAAAATGAATTAGGAACCTTGCATTTATGCCACAACGCCTAATTTGGTCTGAATAAGGTTTTGTAGAGATAGAGTAAAATTTTTCTCAGAAAGGGGCGTTGTGACCTCAATCACCCTCAGAGAAGAGAACCTTGAATCAATGGATTCCGACATTAAAAAAACATGGGGAAAAAAATCCAAAAATATTAAACAATGGGAAAACATGAAGGCCTGTGTGTTTAGGCGAGCTGCACTGCTGAGATTTGCTAAACCACTTGCAGAAGTATGAGTGATGATCTGTACTCATAAACAACTCTGTTATCAATTAGTGCAGCTGCGTTGGAGCATCTTGACAACACAGGCGGGTGTAAATCACGCAAGTCCTCTACGTGTGAGAAAGTGCGTGTGTATTTTGGGATCAGTAAAAGTTTTTCTTGCCAGCATGTCTTCTTGTGGATAAGCTCTCTTCTTGGTAAACCAAAACTCCCGGAGCAGAACTGCTGTTTGTCAAATGAGAGACTTCCACTGTGGGTTAACTGGAAACATCAAGGTTCTGGTCAGAGCTGCAAGAGACACAGAGACGCTGCCTTCTGGAAAGACAAAACAAAAGCACCTCCTAGGAGGGACAGGACATTCGCTGAATGAGCTGAGCTTCATGCAGGTTCTAAAGGAAAGTCTAAAGGCAGCGAAGTGGAGTGAATAAAGCTTTTCCCCAAATCAGGCTGATGTTGGTTTAACTTAACTTCTTCCAGCCTTCATCCCGTTATCAGAAGATCAGGTTTCCATGTTCACAAGCAGCCTGACCCCTTGGTCCTCATCTACCTAAGAACTTCTTCCTCTCCCCCCTCCTCCCATACAGCCAACAGCCGACTTTCTGTGATTATGTTCTCACACAAGGGCACGAAATTTCAAGTACACTTGAAAAACACAAGCTGGGATATTCGTGTCACATGTTACTGTGCTCTTGTGTGTCACTGAGCACAGTAACATGTTTGCCTGAGGCCTGAAAAGACATAATACAAAAGAATGCAAAGTGAGGCCACACCATGACACACACTACTGTCTCCTGGCCAGCCCAGGGCGGTGTGCACACAAACACCCTGCCAACACCTTGCAACGAAAACTGGTGACGGAGCCCTTGGCCGATCCAAACAAAACAGGAACTGGGCAGATTTTTTTTTTTGTAAACCATGAATTCATCCTTATTATGCATGAGACAAGGGATAATGTCATGCAGGAGATGTGTGGCAGTGGCTGCAGTGCAGGTGTTAGCATTTTAGTGGCAGACACTTTAAATTCAGCATTTGTGTGACGTGTGTGATCTCACAGCATGAGGTAATGGACATGGAGAGGTCAAAGTCGAAAAGTGGAGTAAGTGAATAACTATAAAAAATATACACACATCACTTCAGTACAGCCATGTATACATAGGCAGGAAATGCAAACACCGCACACACACTGAGACACTTAAACATGGGACAGGCCTCTTTGTAAACTCTCATAAAAATCAGAATCTTTCCAAAGAACTGTCTGTTGAATATCAAATGGTTCCTCCACAACATAGATCAACCAAAGGTAAAGAAAAAATGTTTTATTTCTCTGCAGGGTCCTTTCCATTACATTGCCAGACACTCGAATTGATAATTTGAGCCTGTCAGTGGCAAGAACAAGAACTTTTAGTGGTCATACACTGATGATGTGATATTGCCCAATAGGACTACACTGCAGCCTGTTTCGCAGCTGCAAAGTGTCATTACTCAGATACATAAACATGGAAAAATAGGGTCCAAGTTGAAAAATAGCAAAGTTTCCCTCTAGTTGTCGTGTCAGCTCAGTCAAATTGAAAATGAATTGCATTTATACAACGTTTTTCTATCTGGTGGTCTATGCACTACTCAAAGTGCTTCAGTACAAGTCAACATTCATCAGTTTCACACACACATTCATACAATAATGGCAGTAGCTCCAGAAAAAGTGCCAGTATGCTCATCAGGATCTCTACAGACACACACACAAGCCCTTTTTTATACAGAGATCACACAATAGCTGGGAATAATGCCTGGTGTCCCCTCAGTGTGTGATCTAGGATAGCACGCCTATGTTATGGAACATAAAGAGACATGATGGGTGTAAAGTATAACATGTGTATCGGGAAGCATTGTCTAAACAATAACTATGTTATAACATGGAAATAATTGTCTTAACCATCCTCAGAACCATACATTCTGTTTACAGAGACATCAATAGGGCGCTGTAACTATCTACCTTGCCTTTTCTAAACTGGGACAACAATGACCTTTCCAACTTCCTAACGTTCATACAGAATGGTGAGGCCTAATATTCCCAACTTGAAAAAACTGTGTAAAAAGGACTACACTCAGATACTGATGAAAGAGCCATTGGGAGCAATTTGAGGTTCAGTGACTTGATAATGGAAACTGGAAGTGCCAGGGATCAAACCAGCAAGCTTCTAATAAATAAAAGATCTACTGTACCTCCTGAGCCTCATTCATGAGTTTAATCCACGCTGTTTTAATGAGACTTTGCATCACTGAGCTTAATTGTTTAACAGAATCTAGCTGAGCGCATGTTTCATACAACTATGCCTGACTTGTCTCTCCACAGCTACATATCAATATGCCACAGAGAGAGCCAGCTCCAAGCAGGTGTTCCTACTCATGCTTGTGAGATCATAGTTTGAGAGAGAGGGAGACCTTGCAGTGCTGGGCAGGAAAGATGGTGTCTGTCCTCCACACTGCTCCTCTGTATCTCTCATCCCTCTCTCTCTCCATCTGGAGTTCTATGTGTAACCCATCTTTTATCTATTACCACATCATCCATCAAAAATAACGCCAAACAGTTACGGTCTTTCTCCTTGTAATGCAGACCTAGCGATACTACTGCTCTGACATCCTTGCTCCCCCGAAACACACACATTGACTCAATCACTGCCACCAAATCCTTCAACCAAGTTATTTTCATGTTAATCACAGAGCCTTTATTGCCTTTGCTGCCCTCCCCACCCCTGACCAACCTGCCCACTCACCTCACTGCCTGCTCTGAAAAGCTCTGATTGTCCCTTTATCTTCAGGTGCCTTTGGGTGACTCTAGGACTGCATTGTTTACCCTCAGCTCCTGAGATGAGATCCATCCAGCCACCCAGTCAGGTGCTTATCTGATGCAATGGACCATTGATCACCTGTTACCCTTTCAATGAATCAACTCTCTGTTAGCTCAATGTGCAATCATCTACGTGGTAACCTAAAACTAACCTAATACTATATTGCTGCTTCAGACCTCTGCTCGTGGGTGTGCTCCTGCTCCTTCAGACAGCATCTGTGTAAAGTACAAAGTGTATCAAGTTCACATCTAATAAAATGGGATATTACTTTCCATTTGAATTGCATTGATGCATGTCCTGAGTTTAGAAGTGCATTAGCATAGACTCTATGGCAGCATGTTGGGTGATCATCCCACCAAAGCAACCAGGACACAATGACATCACTTGAAAATAAACAGAAAAGATGAAACAATTGCAATTTGTTCTAGATAAACTCAGTTTTATAAACTATTCTGTTAAGAAATCCCACCAACTATCTGATGCAACCCGCCTCATCCTGAGAAACCATTATAAGCTGATGGATGACTTTTCATGTGGGCTGTAAATATTTATACATTGCACAAATCCAAATTCCATTAGGGGAGTAAACATAAATATATTTCTTTCTTAAGCAAGCATATATTAAATAAAACAATGTAATTCTGACAAGAAGTTCAACTAAGTGCCACCATATGGTCAATGGGGGCTCTCAGAGCTGCATTGTTAGTTGTGTGCGCACTCTGTTTCTGACAACAGCTTGACTCTCATCAGCCCTTCATCTCCAAACACACCCACCAACGCAGCCTGGCTAGAGCCCAAACACAGGAACGGTTTGTAATTTGTCATGGCTGTGTCAGAAATGAACTGATGTGTTTGGGGTTGTGGAAAACATCCACTGAAGGATGGATACGATGAAGGAATTGGTTTGTTGTGGGTGTCTGTGATACAACAAATGGCTCACACACGCTTACGTGACGTCCACATCCCTTTGTGACTAAGTTTATGTTAGCACTGACAACCACAGGCCAGAAGGGTACTGAGGAGCGGAGGATTCTGGACTTTTTTTTCTTTGCAGTTGGCAAGCAAAATGTTTCTTTCTTCTAATGATGCAGAGCATATTCATATCAATAAATGTCAACTTTACAACTTAATCACCAAATCGTGTAACACAGCACTGGTTTAAGTTACTCTTTTTATTAAAGTTTGTCATTGTCGGTTTGATTTTTAGAGCGTCATCTGGTGTGGAGGAAGTGATTTGTTTTTTTTTTTCTGTAGCACAAACAAGAAAAGAGGAAAAGTAAGTTGAAGCATGAAGATGTCCCAACAGGCCTGCTGGATGCACTGTTTGATGCCGGAATATGTTATTTATTGTAGTTAAAATAAGTCAGAGTTAACTTTCGGTTTCACATGTGGTACAAATAGTTCTTTCCTGAGTGAAAGTCCATTGTTTGACCTGTTTTTCACCCTTTACGAACTTTTTTCACCTGACTTTCTTCTTTGCTTCCATCATATACCTGCACCTTGCATTTGAATACTTCCTGGGCAATTGGTTTGGAACTGGATGGTGCTAAACAGCATGAGAGTACAGGTGTAAATACACACAAGACACATTGAGAATGAACTGTGATCTGATCAGCCAAACCACAACTGGAGTTGGTTCGAGACACACTGTGACCACAGTAAACTAAATTCAAATGCAACTGTGTTTTTAATAGATAAACAACAACTATGTGGGCAGAGTGGCTTACAAAAAAAAAAAAATTAACCCGTTGTCTCTTCTCCAACTTTCAAAACTTCTCCAACAACCAAGCAAGTGTGTGTCTCCTCTGGATTAGTCACCACTCAATCTTCCACAAATCAGCGTTGTTTTACAGCACATATGTAGGTGTCCTTTCCCACCGCTCTTGACTACATTCCCACATCCAGATCGTCCTCTGGACAGTGGTGGCAAAGACAGCTTGAATAAAAGCAGCTGCATGAAACAGCATTTTCCTCTGCTTCAGCATACCAATTGTTGAAACAATCTTAAAAAACAAACAAAAGTCCACGCAACAGCACAGCTTCACAGATGGCTACCATCTTTTCCTTTTTGTCTTGTCACATTGTTTTATGGACCGAAGTGAACAAAATGTGGTTGTAAAAAAAAAAAAAAAACAAGAAAGAAAAAGCTGGACTGAGCGATTGGATTTTCATCAGATCTCCAGTGTCACTATGAAAACTGGAGACACACATCAATACCAGGCAAGAACTTAATTAACTTAAATCATAACCAGATACAATTTGAATAAAAAACAGATTCAGAACTTAAGATGATCTGTAAATTTCTGTTTTTATATTTATTTACAAAGTTTTTGCTAGGGAGCAATTTGGGGTTCAGTGTCTCTCCCAGGTAATTTTGACATTTGGACAGAAGGAGGTTGGAATTGAACTGCCGACCTTGTGCTCAGTGGATGACCCGCTCTGCCTCCTGACCTGAGCCATGCCAAGCCTCTTTATAAAGTGCAGTGAAAAAAAATCTGAAAAAAATTTAAATGTAGCAACAAATATACTACTGGCTTAGAAAGTGATTGTTCATTTTGGCAAGTTCGAGCACCAGTTCCTGCATCGATTAAAAAAGGTCCAACACTGGCTTCCAGCGGCGGTCCAAGCCTCCTGTGTGTATAAATGTACCTCTTCAGCAGAGGCAGGGGGATGTGGCAAACACCACATGCTCCCATTTGTGCGTTGGGGAGCTCATTAGCCACTGCTCGGTCCATTACTGGTTCCGGACCTTGTGGCACCAAAATGTCTGCACTCATTGCTTCTAAACGGGTGTTGTGGGGGGGGTTGACGGCTACATGTTGGTCCCCTGTGCTCCCCAGAGAGCCTGTGCAGATAGCATCATGCCAAGAGCTGCAGCAGTTAGACCCTGAAACCTAACCACTAGCATCCCCCCCAACCCCCAGACTTAATTAGGCCATAATTTTACTGTATGCCACAGTGTGGAGATATCGGCCGGGTGGGGAGAGGAAGGAGGGGTGAAGAGTGACTTAACAGTGGTTCCAAAAGTCCCATTAAAGGATTTCAGCAGCTTTACTGGTCTCACACTGTCATTCATTCACCCGCAAATGTTGTGTTTCAGTGCAGGTCAGCATATCTCAGTGTGTTCAGAGGTTTTAGATCAATCACTGTTAGAAAGAAGCACCGCAAGAGCTGCAGGTCCTAAACTGAAAATGTGGTTTTGCCATCAGCTTGAAGAAAGTGCTTAATGTCCTCCAAGACAGCAGTACACTGAAGTGAGGCCTACTGCTTTGAGGATGAGAAAATGGGTAAATAGATTACCATTATGTCCTTCAGACTGTTTTCACTGGAGCTCATCCAGTTGGCTTATTACTTTAAGAAACAATGTGTCCAGTGTGTAAGCATTACCTCGTCAAGGTTTGGGCAGCAGGGTGATAAAATGTCAGCACACACATACACTTTTCACACTTTCACACACTGGGCAACTTAAGGCTTGATGTATCAACACACACACACACACAAATAAAAATACACAACCAAACATTGTCAGCACTGCAATTTCTTTTCTATCTTGTCAGTGTTACTCAGCAATTTCTTTCTTCCAAATGTTCCTCAAGCTGGCAAAGCACAGATGGCAAGCAAAAGAACCCAAAACCTCACACCTAAAGCAGGAATGTGTTTCTGACCAGTGGAAAAAAAAAGCTATTTTGCACTGTAATTATTTCAGACATAGCTTCAAACCCACACACTTAAGCACACCAGTCGCAATTTTGGTCAAAATGGTGTATTTTAATGCAGCCAGATAATTAACGAGGCAGTAAATTATGCCATAGTAAATGGGCTAGGCTGTTGTTGGACAACCTCTGCAGTTAATGGCTTTTTATACTCTGTGCATTCTTTCATGGAAGGAATGTAACAGGGTGCAAATACTGCGCCAAGAATTACACAGATTCAATCTCTCAGTGCCTCTTTCTCCCTCTCTCTCACCACTCTCTCCACTGTATAGTTTCCTCTCTCTCTCTCTCTCTCTCTCTCTCAACACACATTTGACTCAATCAGTCTTTGTCCTCAACCTTGCGGTTCCTGACTGAGACTCGCACAGGCTTGCATGTGTGTGTTTGCATGCATTAAATGCATGTGTATGTTACTATTTGCGCTGTTTAAACCCAACATTCTGGTCTCTTTTATTGCTTACACATATTTCACAACTTTTCCTGCCCTGGAGCTGGAGGAAGACCAAACATCCTCTGTCGTAAATTTTCTCCCAGAGCACAACCTGGAGAGTATGCCACACAGGAAACCATACTCACACACGCACAAGCACACACACACACACATACGCACAAGCACACACAGAGGGTGAGATGGAGAGGAGGGTAGAGAGAACATCATATATCACAAGAGCAAATAAAGATTTCCATTTCAACAGAGAGTATTTACCATTTTAACACCTACTCAAATAAAAGGATTCCAATCACAAAATGGTTGCTGTGAAAGTTATTTAAAACAAACTGAATTGGTTTCCTCAGCTTATTGTCTCCAAGACAGATAAAGAATTTTTACCATAACTCCTCTTGTGAATAAACATCTTATCAATCACAGTGTATATACGGTATTTGTGATTGCCCCTCCTCACTTCACTGGGCTAATGGGAAATCAAATTTGGGGAATGTCTTTAGCTCATTGCTCATTTTTAAATGAATTCGATTTATCAGTCATGATCCATGCCCAACACAAACTAAACATTTACCTCGACTTTGATTGATGAGGATCATTACGGTGATTAAATTTGCTCTAAATGTGTTTGTGTGACTGCCGTCTTTGTCTTCGCGAAGAGTCTCTGTCTCTCCCTCTGTGGCCCTGCACTGTAAATTCATTTATGCGTTCGTATGTGTGGATGAAGACGAAAAAATGGGTAATTTCAGTTTTTATTGTATGAAAGTGGTGTGTGTTCATGTGTGTGGTATCTGGGCCATGTGTGGTGGGTGTCTGCCACGGAGGAAATGGACTCCTTTGCTGCGTGTGGTTTCACATGTTTCGTGGTTTCGGTTTTTTTGGCCCGAGGCGGTGACCGACAGCCGGACACTCTTGGGAATTTGTGGTCACCGCTTTTGTTACACAAACAAGTTTTCGGAGCATTCTCACACCAAGGCGTTGGTGAGGAGCCAGGGCAGCATGTGTTTTTGTTGTCCAGAGTTTATGTTGTTCCTTAGTGTGTATGTAGATATACACATAACTAAAATAAAAAAGGGTGGGGGAAAAAATTGTATTTCCATGCAAAATAAAGTAACACAATATTTGCTTTTGTGATTACATTTGCGTCTGTAAAGGCAGCTTAGGCAGTGGAGTCACTGCTCGATGTTCATTATGTTCATTTTAAACTTCTTTATTTGTCTTGGAAAAATGCATAAAACTGCTCAGACTGACGCCTGAGACAAATAAAATGATAAGTGGACTGCAGTTATATTGTTCTTTACAACACAAGTCAGCAGTCACCCGTTCACTCACTGGAGCCAGGGGCAGTGATGCACTGTGTCACCTGCTTATACAGAGCACTAATTATTCCCACAGAGCCATCAAGAGCAATTTGGGGTTCATGCAAACTGGAGGAGCTGAGAATTAAACCACTAACCTGCTGATAAGTGGACAACTTGTCTTACTCTACCTCCTGAGCCACAGCAGCCCCATCAGTGAAGAGACATGGATGCCCAACTACAATACATATTACCTTATAATGGCTGTTGTTTTAAAATACAAATATATCTCCTTAACCTTTCAGTAACACAAAAAGTTTATCCATTCATGTTTATCCATTAGCTTTGAGGAAGACCGGGTAATCTTCTTGTAAAGAGAAGTGTGTATCCTCCAACTGAACTTTCAACTTCAAAATGCAGAAAATGCAAAATGCAAAATGCTTTTATATTGCAACTAGAATGAACAGATGCAACACATTTCTCAACAAATGCAGATTTATACATACAAAAATATGTATTCTAAGTTTTATTTAAGTAATGTATGTGATGTAATATGAAATTACATTTCAGGTTGTTTTTATTTATGCATTCGTTTTTATAGGGTTGTCTCCCTACGGCCATATTTAAACCAAAGAAGTGCTTTTGCCAGAAATTATAAATCCCCCTGCTGAGCACTAATTGCATGATTTAAAGCGTGGCTGTTGAACACCTCAGAGAGGCCCCACATTGGGTTTGTGTGGACATTATACTGGCAGACTTGCACTGGGACCGGAAGATAAAAAGTGTGTGTGTGTGTGGTAATGGAGTGGGTATAAAGAAGTTACAGTTGCTGATATGAGACCATTGCTAATGGGTAACCCCCACCTGATTAGATTAACATGCGACCAAAGCCCCTCCTTTCCCTCTTCTCCTCTCTGCCATGTGGATTTTCCATTTATTCCCTCATGCCTATTTCTTTAACAGTTATATTATATTGCAAGTCATATAAATGATTGCAGTAGCACATTTTGTCCTGTGTTGTACGACCTGGAGAGCAACTAGAAATCAATTTGGAGCCACAGGTGAATACATTCTTATCTTTATGGTGTAAAACTATGAAGACAGTTACTTTCCCTCTGGTCTGGCCTGGCAAGTGCACAGCTGTCAAAAAACCACAAGGCAGTCATTAATTTTTTGGAAGGTCGATGGTCAGTTTTATTGGAGTGCCTTCAGAAACTAAAAAGGTCGGGAGAGTCACTTTGAACACATATTTATGATCAAATTTAGCAACTAAATACAAAATATTGTCTTGTATAATGTATCTTTCTGTCTTTTTGGCCCCAGCAGCTCTACTTTACATTTTTGGTAACTTGCCATTGAAGTTCCCTGACTGTATCATTCTGTAAGTCTATACTGGTAGAGAGAAAGAAGGATAAGAAAAAAATTCAGGAATAGAAGAGGAAGTCAGATTAAAGAGTTTCCCAGTTTGCAGGCTAAAGCTTTCTGGAGATGCTCTCTTGTCACTCGCACTAAGTGCTGGTCCTGAAGGAGTTCTAAAGCTCCCACAATCCACCTCACCGCACTCATAGCCATGAGGCCTGGAAAGACCATAAAGCCTTTTTTACAAGGTGACATGACATAAAAACGCAGGGAGAACAGAGAAAGAAGGTGGTAATATCCAGGAAAAAAGACGAAAACATTTCTCCATTTGCTCTCTTTCATTCTCTGTTATTTGCGCCAGTGCTTTCTCATTGTGTGTGTGTGTGTGTGTGTGTGTGTATGAGAATAAATATGAGTCTTCAGATGTGTGTTTTCTGTGTGTGTGTTTGAAGTTGGCTGGCTTGAATGGGTGGGCTGGTGAGCCGTTCCTTGTCTGCCATCACCCATGTCCACTTACACACACTCGGGGCCTCAGTGGGAATGAAGAGGGGATTATGGCTCCGACTGATCCTGGAGGGGCACACACTTAACACTACTGTAAACAACAGGGCCATTTGAGTGGTTCACACCAAGCTGAACTTTAGAGGTGAAAGCTGGGTGGATGCAATCTGACTCTACGTAGACACTAGTGATTGTCTTCTAAAGATTACTGGTAACTAACAAAGCAGTGGTGTTGAGGAAGATGGCTAACCTTTTTTTTTTTCAAAAATATTTATTTAGTTTAGCCAGTTTTCTTGCTTTAAAGGACAATTGCAGTTTTCTTCAGCGTCTGTCAGTAACCCTAACCCTTACTATAACAAGATACAACAAGATCTTATGCTGTAGGAAACTTGACTGGTCCGATGATGCCACGGGCTGTAAACCATTCAGTTGAATCATTTATTTGGAGGTGAAACCGCAGGTGTGTATGTCTGAAATGTTGGTGAAATCCCACAGCTGCACCGCAAAACTAGGTCATAGTTAAACAAAAAAGTTTGCCCACGAGTTTTGACAAGAGATTTTCAAAGGACCACTATGGACTACAAGGCCACAACCACTGCTAGTACTACTATGACAGTAGTTTAGTTTGCTAGCAGTAGAGCTAGTTTGGAAATCTAGCACATTGTGACAGTTTTTAGGGGTTTTCCCAAACTAATGGATTATTACTACGCACAGTTTTGGTAATATTTTCCTGTTTGCCTTCATTTTCTCTTCCAAGCACATTTGAATAATCTTGGGATTCATTTAAAACCTCTCTGATTATCTGACTGCTCATGTTTCTTTGGACTTTTTTTTAACAATGTTGCCAGTGTCCCAGTTCTCACCAATTAAAATAATGTTATAATGTGATCGTCACTTGTGTTTACAGTAACAAGAGACTACATAAGCAGTGCCCTAGTTTAAAAGAGGAATTGCAATTGTCCTAAAATAAAGACTTTTGTTAGCCCCCAAAGGATGAAAAAATATATTTCTTTGACGTCATGATGCTTCCAGCTGTGATTGCTGGGAGGTTTGTAAATCAACTCCAAAGCCTCAGACAGGAAATGATGATCTCTGGACATGGTGATCAATCACTGGGCCACATAGTCCAAGCCTGTCAATGTGACTTGCTTGCTTTTTATTTTGCACCACACTCTCAAAAGCTGACTGTGCAGGGCCAGTGCTTTTGCTCTTTTGTTTGTTTTTCTGTCCCTTTTTTAACTATGGAGGCCTCAAGGATTCCCCATAATGGCCTCACTCAGAGGAATGGGATAAAATAAGGCCTCTTCCAGGAGAAGGAGAGCTGGAGATGGGGCTTAGTGATGTTTTTGCGTGACAGAGGTTCATATAAAAAGATTTTGGTCCATAATTTGCTTGGCTTGGGCTAACTCCAGAAAGGCTGAGGAA
Source organism: Acanthurus lineatus (assembly GCA_029814665.1). Taxonomy (NCBI): domain Eukaryota; kingdom Metazoa; phylum Chordata; class Actinopteri; order Acanthuriformes; family Acanthuridae; genus Acanthurus; species Acanthurus lineatus. The sequence goes on from JAPZDV010000003.1 coordinate 6,774,044, forward strand.
TTTTTATTCTGTTGCAGGAGTTGGGGGATGGGGGAGGTACAGAAAACCTGCCCCACTAAAGCAGCCGCCACAATATGGTTCACATTTTTTCTCCCTCGTACTAAATGTACCATGAATTATCTCGCTTTGCAGTTGAAAGGGAAAAACTGTGATTTCATCTCATGTGTAGCAGTGTGGCTGAAATGCAACATAAGCTCTATAGTATATGCACTCCACAGACTAAATCTAAGCCTGTATGAGTCTGACAGCCAGACCCCTCCCTCTGCCACTTCACAGGCCTCACTCCTCCTTCAGACCTACTTCTCTTGTACTATATAGGTCTGCATCCAAAGGTAAACAAACCCCACGAAAGTACGAGTGAGTCAGGAGTCTGTGTGTCTCTGCCTCTTTACTTAATTGTGTTTGCAGCAAAGCGAAGTGTGCTTATCGTTCCCACTTACCTCTGCTGATGACAGCGAGGACACAGACTTCCACAAACATTATAAATCACTTTTGATGACACAGACTCATCTTATGCCATTTATTCTTCTATTCTTTTCTTACTCCAACTGTCAAGGTGTTCTACACAGTCAGCCGAATGCAACCTGAGCTAGTTTTTGACTCATTATCATCATTATAATCGTGTAATACGCTCATCAACAAGCCCGATCACATTCAAAGACTTGTTTTTTTCTGTGGTGAGGTTTCTGCAGCAGTTATGTCCCGTACTCGCTGCTCAGTGTGAGGCCACTCCGCTACCATCCCATGAGAATGATCTTCAGAGACTCTGGAGCCAAGGAATTTCAGCGAAGCACCAGTGGTTTATTTTTGCAGTCCTCTGTGGTGTGTCCCGGCCTGGCTCAGCCCAGCCTGGCTCTGTGTTCAGGAAGGGCCCGTCACTCCAGATGGTAGCTCAGTCCATGCCAGTGAGAGGGTCTGAAGGCCTGGCCGCTGGCCTAGAACCACAACCTCTGACAGGCCAAAGCCTTGGGCCCTTCTAAACCAGCACAAAGCACCTTTTCAGGGGCTCTCTCTCCTTTGCTACCCCCCCTTTCTCCCTGCTCAGTCAGGGGCCAGCCACCTCATGGAGCCTGGAGTGTATTCACAGCAGAAATGGGCTGAGGTTCAACCTACAGATTCATATGTTCCCAGCTGGGACAAATTGAGAAGACCAGACAGAGTTTAATAAGTTTAAAAAATACATGTATACATAATATCAGAGTATAGACAAGTTTGGTGTGCAGAGGAGGTGGAAGCACAGCACTTGCATTATTGATCAGCATCATATTGATCCAAGACAGAGTGAGACATTCTGCTGCAGCATTAACTCACTCAAGAACCCAAACTCTCTCCTGGAAAATGTGAGAAATGGACAAATGTTTCAGGCCCGGAGGAGATGGAGGCTAACCTACGAGTGAACCCAAAACTCACAGTGTGACTGAGTCGAAGCCTGCAGCACACCTTGAACTGGTTTCCCCTCTCTGTGCATGTAAAAACGACCTTAACCGCAACATGCTGCACACGCCCGTCATTGTCTCTGAATGAAGAAAAGTCACTATCAAAAGTGTTGCAACACTCCAATATTGGCAAACCTGAAAAGAGAAAGAGAGCCGAAGAGGCAAAATGCTGTAGAACTGAAGGGCTTTGAGGTAAGTGATTAAGTCGGGAGCTATAATTATCCCATCTTGCCTGGGCAGGACAGAGCTGGCTCTTGTTGTACCTGAGCAGGCAGGCAGGTAAAGGGGCACGTCACTCACTGCACATTTTATTTAATGACCTCCTCACTGTAGAGAATGAAAAAAGGGAAAAGTTTCCCTCATACCTGCCCCCAAACTTTCAGCAGCACACAATCATTCATGCCATTGAAGTCAGAGAGCAGTAAGAGGGGGGAATGTGCCTGACCAGGAAGAAAAAAATAGGGGGAAATGCAAACACAGGCAGAGAAAGAACCAACAAAACGTTAAAAGCATATTTGAAATTGACAAATTGAGTGGTGGGGGGTAAAGGGGCTCAGCATTCAGAGAAACAGTGGACTTCTTGTTAGCTGGAAAAGAGTGATGCAGGAGAAAAGGGGAGGAGGGTCTAGCTTTGATTTATTTCCCATGTGATTTATGTCCCCCCGTCTGTCACCGTGGCATTGTCATGGTGATCATTTTTCGTTTAGTCGGGAAAACAGTCAACCTGACAAAGTTAGGCGCCAACCTTTGCAGCTGAGTATGCACAAACTTTACTCCTGAATAATTCCTGGGAAATTCTCTTCAGTTCTTATAATCTAGAAATAGTGGGAGAACATCTCATTATGGTATGTAACCAGGAAGGTGTTCATCTTTGTCAGAATGACTAGAAGTTAAATATTCAACTTTTAATGCCTCCTAAGGAAGCAAGTTTGCACCTAAATCATGAATTTGACAATTCTCTGTTCTACTCTCAGTTTTAGAGACCAAAAACAACCCTAACCTCCCTTTTCAATCTATCCTAACCTCCCGTCTTGCACTTCCTGCTCTTCCTCCTCTTCCTCTTCTTCCTCATCCTGCTCCCTTTCCCCCAGCTCTATGGTGTGTGTGTGTGCGTGTGTGTGTGTGTGTGTGTGTGTGTGTGTGTGTGTGTGTGGGTATCTGTGTTTTTGTGTGTTTGGACTCCTGGGAGCCATAGCTCTGACAAACTGCTCTCCTGCACAGTTTCAATTAAACATCATTTATGGGCACTCTTTTTTTTTTACAAGCGTTTTTTTATTGGCCTGGGCCTGTGTTTACTCATGACAGTAACAGTGCTGGGGTGGTTAACTGTCCTGCTTGTGCATTGCCATATATCTCCATCCAGTGTGTCTGCTGACACGGAGGCCAGAGGAGGCAACAGACTCTTTACTGTGAACAACACAAGCAACCAACACCCACCTTTCTGTCCTTCTGTCAGTAATATACTGCATGCTCAGCTCAGCTTAACATGTGTGAGTGAAGAACTGCTGTTTTTATAAACTTAGCCTCCTTATTAAGGTCCATTGTTTGTTATTATCTACTTTTTTCAGACACATTTAATAAGGTATTCCAAAGTAGTGCAACCCTAAGCATCCTGACAATGTAAATAAACTGTAGAGACTCCCTGCTGCGACTCTGGCTTCGTCAGGTGGTTTCTGCATATGCAGCTGTCAGCAAAACATGAGAGAAAAACTGAAAGAAAAACGCACTAAAATAAATAAATAACTGATATCCTAAAAGAAAGCCCATTAAAAACGTGAATATAAGCTGTGAGTAAAAACAGTGTTATGGTATAAACCACCACTTTTAATGTATAGAAGGAAAGAAATTATTTAAAAAATTATTTTAAAACCACAACAATGTAAAAAAAAAAAAAAGTCTACAACTAATGGAGCTTTTTTAATTAATGTTACATTCCACCAATTTTAAATGTGCTAGTCGCATGGATTACTTTCACCTTGCTTTGGTAGAAGTACTCAGATAATAAAAACTCCATAAATAGAAAAAATCCTTCATTCAAGTCTCAACTTGAAAAACACAAAAGTATTAACAACATGTACTTAAAATGCTTAGAGTCCCTTTCACTGAGTGATATAATATTATTGGAATATTATTACTGATGATTAAAAATTATTAAACATGGTTTATTTACAGCATTTTTAATGTAACTTGTAATGGTAATAGAGTGCATTTTTACAACTTTATAAACTAGTTAAAAGTTTAATCTACAGCACGGTATCACATTTTATAATTTCATTATGTGATTATAAAATTAAAATACTAGTACCTCTAATATGTATCTTAGTATAGTACTTTGGTAAACACTGAGTTCTATTCCACTACGGACAGTTTTTGATAACAGCTAGCATCTTTTGGGGTTCTGTTGAAACTAAAATTTTACTGAGGTGGAGTTTGTGTTTTGGAGTCAAGCCCATAACAGGATGTGTCAACCTGCAGCATGTATTCTGACCATTCTCTTGCTTAATGAAAGTTCAATAGTGAATTGCTGGCTGGTTCTTGTAAGCACAGATCCCTATAAAACACAACTGTGTCTTAGTCACATGCTCAGTCAGAAGCTCAAATAAATCTTTGCTGCATGAAGCACATTTTGTTTGTGCAGAGAACAAATAATCTTTCCCGTGGAAAACCCATGTTTGACACCTTGGCAGGACATTATTAGCATTCGTCAGGGTTTATGACTTTGATGTCACCAATGACATCATCACTGCAAGACAAGACATGGGGGAATTGAGCTGACCGAGGGGGTGAGTGTTGTGATTGGCATCACTGGGCAGGGAACATTATGACTAAGCTCACTTGTAGCACACACCCAGTGCTGTAAAACCAGCCATGTTAGCCTAATGTAACAAACCTCACCAATTTACAAGGAAACGTAATTTTGCGCTGTGACATTATGCGTGCATGGATCAACATCGGCACTATATTCTATTGTGAACAATGTTTAACCTACTTAACTCTGACTACACACTGTTAAATAGGGCACATTATTGCCTTGTCTCCTGTTTAGTTGACAAACAAAAGCAGTCTAAACTCTGCTTAAAGATGTTAGTTCTCAAGTTTTGGCAATTCCACTCTATCATTCTCCTCTAAACAGTTTAGTTTCAGCTCTTCTTTTTCCACTGATTGCACTCCAAGAACTGTTACCTCAGACCTTTAGACAGAGCAAAGTCAGCATATAAACTAACTTGAAGTGGATTCTGTGAGTTACAATGGCTCAGACACAATTGCGCCATTGGAGAATGTTTAGAAAATCCCACAGGGCAACAAACGGCGCACATTTATCGCTTGCACATGCACATCAGTCCCACACGCAAACACACACTCGACTTGTTTATCCTTCCATGCAGAACCAGACACGGTGCCTTGCGAGCTCTTAATCAAACACAAGTAGACCCCTCCCTCTCATGAGCACTGACCTGGCGATGAACCATTCATTATCTGCTACTCAATGCAAATTGCAGGTTGAGGAGCACAGCCTTAACAGATACATACTCAAGAGTTTAGAGAAATATTTGCTTCAAATGCAGGAGGGGAGGGGGGGGAGTGGTACCCCAGCAGACAGATGTCCTCAACCCAAGATATGTGCTTTCTCTGCTCCCTTGTGACAACCTCGGTCACTGGAGCAAAGCTGGACTTTGGCGAGGAACAGAGAGGGTTTAGTTAAGCCATGAGTATAGCGGTCACTTGGCAGCTTTGTTAAACTTTAAGACACCCTCCAACAACGCCCACCAGCCTCCCACCCTCTGACGCCTCCTCCTCCTCCTCCCCCGGGGTTGGTGGGGTCTTATCTCCAGTGAATGTGGGCTCCTCTGGCTTCACACAAAGCCTCATGTTGACATTCCAGAGGACCGAGCCTTGTGCAAACACACCAGGCCCCACCAGATGGCTAGGCGCGGGAGGACAGGCCTAGGACGAAGGACGCAGAGGAGGGCAAGGAATAACAGGAAGGAACAGCAGGATCAGAATGAAAATCACTTTTACCACCAAAGTGTCAGGCTACCCCAGCAGTTCATCAGTCTGTCGCACTGCCTGACGGTTTCAGGGTCACTGACAAATCTGTGAAATGTGTCTTGAGCAAAAAGCCGACATTTCACCCTCACATTCAATTCAGTGCTTACACAACTGAATAAGAAGTGCTCTCCTTGTGTCCTACCGGTCCTGCCCCGTCTCCCATATGTCATTTAAAGCTAATATTTGAGGGTCATTGGGTTAATCTTAAGGGCATTAGGTAACCATGGAGTAAAAAGCCCTCCAAATGAAAAACTCATTTAGGGCTTTGACTTAGCGTGGTGGGTTGTGTTTATCTGTGGAGGGCAGGAAAGTATCCCTGCTACAGGAGGGTTTTGGGGATTTGTGTAGAAAAAAAACACCAGGATGCTTTCACATTGCAGTGTTTTTACGTTTCAGCAAACCTGTGCTGTGAATTACCTGTTGTAAGTTTTATTTTGGCCAATAAAAGCTATGCAAATTTTCTGAGGACATATATAACAATACCCTTGCAATGCACTACTTTCGAATTGTGATTTAAACAATTCTGATGTAAATGTGTGCATTTTATTCACAATGTAATAACATGCTGTGTTTTGCTGTAGCAAAAGCAAAAGTTAAGGCTTTAATGCCTATTTTAAATCAGCTGCTATTTGCCTTCACATGATCTGACTGATGGCTGAGGTCAAAGGTAACCCATCCATTTAATTGCCCATTACATCATCATCAATACGTAAACAGAACTGATAATATGTCTTTTAAAAGAGCCAGCTTTTAGTTAGGCTCCATTGCGTCACATCACTGACATCAGATAAAGTGTATTTGTCTCTCATTAATGCAATGGGAGCTCATAGGGCACCTCATCGAGATTGAACAATGCTAATCCTCCATTCGGTTTCCCTGGAGTCTATTTGTGCCATCAGCTTTCAGCACAATAGAAAGCCATCCTGATAAAAGTGTGTAACAGTCAGTGTGGATATCCGGCTCCCTTTCTTCCCACTCCCCGCTTTAATGAGAGTGTATGGTGCTGCGGTTTATCCTGCCACACTTCTTTCCAAACGGGGGGGGGGGGGGCGGGGGGGGGGGGGGGGGGGGGGGGGGGGGGGGGGGGGGGGGGGGGGGGGGGGGGGGGGGGG
>JAPZDV010000003.1:6780741-6823565 GCA_029814665.1 Acanthurus lineatus
CTGCTTTCTCCCCCCTTATTCTATTGAAAAAGAGGAATGTTTTCTGACTGACTTTTCCCTCCAATCTCTTTTCAGGTTCCGGGGACATGAGGGGACACGTCTTACAGAGGAAGAATGGTGTGCATGTGTGTGTGTTTAGTGTAGAACAAGTCCAAACCTGATGATAAAGAGGATCCGGATTTATGTTAAAGAACTTTTACCTAACACGGTGTGTAACCTCACTACGAGCCCGTATTGTTGTTCTGCTGCTGGTTTGGGTATATGTTTATCAGTTCTGTCTATCTGTTTATCCACTTCTTTGGTCCAGACTTGAATGTTTTAACAAGATTAAGGGTAAATGCATTCATGGTGCCCAGAGCATGAACCCTGCTTTATTTGTTTATTCTTTTACGTTTAATCTAGTGCTACAAGCATGGCAAACAGGCTCGATTTAAGCCTGGGCATTTAACTGCATGTCATTCCCCTATCTCCTGCTCTCAACATGTGAAAAAATAATGCAGAAATACAAAAAGAAGTGATCCCTTGGTGAAACCATTTCATTACCTATCAGGTCAAAATTTTATTTTGTGCAGAACATTTTATTTACATGATATCTAATGACATTAATCATTAATCAACTCCTGCACTTGTTCTTAGTGCCACAATAAATAATTGTCAACATACTGACACACTAATCTGTAATGGTGAAGGTAGTAACCTGCTAAGTGTTAGCATTGTCTTTGTGAGCATGTTACCTTGTTAAAGATAACATCTAGCTTAATGCACTGCTGACTTAGTAGTATCACGCAGTATGATAGACTTGTTAATTCAATGCCTCTTATTTAACGAACTTGCAACAGTGAAATGATTATAATGAATGATGTGAATTATATCAATAGCGGCTACGTGTTTCTCAAGGTTCTCACCTTGTGACCTATTGTGCAGCTCTATCACTACTATGTACTTGATAAGCAATCACCATTATAATATCACCATATCCGTGGCTGTCTCTATCAATCAAACTCGCTAATAGATCAACTTTGATTAACTTACATCAAAACAGATAAATCAACTACTCACTCTGTTGGATTAAATCTTCTCTGATAAGAGAAAAAGGGGAAAATCAATCAGCTAATCAGAGCATCTATGAGTCTGCCAGCAGACAAACAAAGACTCTTTTGTCTGATCAAATTCAGACAGATCGAGACACAGAGACACACTATCATGACAGTGATGAGTTCCCCATTCATTAACAAAATTGCTTTGACTACTGGCAAAAAATTCAGCATCTAACTTGATCACATTTATTTATTACTGCTGAGCCTAGAAGTTTTGCATAAAGCCTGTGTCTATCAAGACAAAACGATTCCCATCAAAATAAAGTGAACATAAAAAAGGAAAAAATCTTCTGCCCAGTTACTGGCCCTCTGCAGGTTTGTCTATGTCTCTCTGACTAAATTGCAGAAGGTAATGAAAGAATCAAAATCCTGAGAGTAAAATCCTTTCTCCTGAAAAAGCTTGATTAGCAGTCTTTACTGAGCATAATGATAGCTAGAGAAAAAATAACCAAAAATGTTTTATTCAAAGAAAATAAGACGGTAATTTCTGCTATTCACTGCAAAAATGCACATTTTTTTACTTAGTGCAACTTTAACAGCCAACAAAATCAAAGATCTGAGGACAAGAATTCATTTTTTCATCATTTATTTCGCAAATGTGGCAAGAAACACTTGCAAAAGGAACATCTTAAAGTTGGTCCAGTAGAAAAAGACAAAAAAAAGAAAACACTTGAATGATTTAATACTTTGTTTTTCAGCTTTCAATTGTGTCAAGTAAATTTGGAGTCTATACTAAGTCTAAATGAGGGAGCCGATTGCTGGTAGGTATTTCCAAAATCTTTTTCTTTCAATTATATATAAATATCCAGAAATAAATCTCGTTTCCTAAAGCAAAGCTAAGAAAGAGTAAAATGACTGGATAGAAATGACATCAACATCTACATAAGAAAGGGATTAGCTGACTATAAAATGTACAGTTTTTAAATTTTAACTTAATATTCACATTCATATATAAAACTTACAAAACCTGGATCTTTCAAAACCCACTAAAAATATCTTTTTTTTCCTGTTACTGCTGAAAGATCATTTTAAATTACCATAAATTTAATGGATTATTTATGTATTATCAGCATCATTAATGTCATCATTTCTGCCATATTGTTTTTGTTCTTTTTTTCCAGACTTTTTTGATTCATCTAAAAAAAAAAAAAAACACAAGTCAATAAATTAACATGCTACCTCAGTCCCTGAAAGCCAATACTCGACCGTGTTACTGAGTGAGAGTAAGACAGGTGTTTGTGTACATTTGAGTGTGTATCCATGTCTGTATGTGTGAGTTTGTGTGTGAGGAGAAACATAGGACACAAAGCCTGTTAGCATACCTGCCTCAAACTCGATGTAGGATTGGAAGGGTTGGGGTTATTTCGGAGTCCATACAAAAAATAATTCATTGTAAATATATAATATATATTTATACATATTTGAATATATTTACAAATATACCCAGCACTATACATTATACTGTGTATTTTTTTTTCTCCAGAATAATTGGGAAGGTTTTTATCGAGAGAACTGAAAAAGAAATGCATCATATTACAAAATAAACAGGGGAGCAGCTTCTATATGTGCTCTCCTTCTATTCCTCTGCTTTGTTAGTCGGAGCTCTGTCTCTCAGTCCTTTTCCTATTTGTCATCCTCTTCTAGTCCCTTGTTTTTGAGGTTCACATCAGTCCATACATTCCTCCAGGAGCAAATAACAGTCTTGGAATGCCAACCTCTGGAATTGGATCACCAAACAATTAACGTCGTGGATTGCAAAAACAAAACATAACAAAACAAAAAAAAAACCCTCGGGGTAAAAACAGGAGAACCAAAATGAGAAGTCTGCGTGTTTATATGCAGAGAGAAGAGGAGGAGGAGGAGGGTCTCCAGGGCACATTAATTCATTCAGTCAGTGAAAACAGCTTCTGTTGGGTCCCTGTCCTCTCCTTTAAGACCTCACGTGAGAATGTAGTGTATGTTGTGTGCGCATGGCAGTATGAGTATGTGACAGCAGCGCTGCCACCAGCCCAGTCCCATCTGGGTCCATTAGTCCATTGGGAGCCAGAGGGGGGAGTGGGGGGGCAGGAGGTTGGGAGGAATCGAGGAGAGGGTGTCTGTGCTACGTGTGTTTGGGACGCCGAGGGGTAAGACTAGGGCAGGTCAAGCTCATGTTTTGACGTTTCCGTTGATGTGCTGGTACTTGGGGAGGCAGGGCTCATCCGGTAAGGGGTCGTGGGAAAACACAGAGTCGTCACCGGAGGAGCAGGAGCTGCGAGTGTCTGGGAAGCTTGGGGAATACTGCTCTGTCGGGGCGCACAGGTCCAGATACTCCTGCAGACAGAGATAAAAGGAAGACAGGGTTGTTTGAGGTAATTTACACTCCGATATAAGCTCTTATGTTACACAAGGAAAAGATGTTTTCAAAGGAGTTTGAGGCAAAAGACAAGAACAAACACAAGACCGAACACAAAGTGCTAAAACGCAGTCAACAAGATGAGGGACTTTCCGTAAAAGAGTGAAACAGTATCACCTTTTTTTTTTTGATATTTATCTAAACCTTGCAATATCACCCTGCGAGGATTGATGGAACAGGACAGAAAAAACAATCTTAAACTGGATACTGTATGAAAATATTTGCAGGAATAATAGGCTATAAATTGAATGTTGGACTGCTGGGGCTTGAAGACAGCAGGGTTGACCTAGTTGCAGCTTTGGTCCATTACAAAATGTTTTAATGTGGTTGGGAAGTTGGGGAGAAGCGGATACTTTTAAGACCAGAGAACAGGGATAAAGACGTAGCAGTGCAGCTTTTAAAACATCCCTTCACATCACTCTCAAGTTCAGTCCAAACAAATCCGACATCTGACATTGGAGCATCCAACATAAACACGATAAAATGGCTGGAAAAAATAAAGAGGCTGGCAAAACACACGGCGCATCGCCTCCCAATCAAACTGAAGATGATAGTGGTTGAAAACCCAGTGACATTCTGTTATCTTCTCAACTCAGTTCAGAGTTGTGAAGTTGTTTTGGTCTTTTCGTGCTAGCTATGGCACCCTTTTCTCCCCTCCTGGTTGTTGTTCATGGCTGTTTTTGGGAATAGTTGTGCAGAGGAAGAGTTCTTGGGGTTTTCTAGAATGTGAGTGCTGGCTTCCATTTTCCCAGCTCGACACGAGAAGGCTCACATTACTAAAGACCTCCACATCTGCCAGCGGTTTGGGGCAGAGGGAAAGGGGGAGGGAGAAAAAAAGGCAAGAAAAAGGCGCTTTATTACATTTCAAAAGTTCAAACTCAAAGTTGGGCTTTTTTGGCATATATTCATGAAGTTCCAGCTCGAGAGCAGACGAGTCTTGACAGCTTTCCATCGGCGGACTCTTTTCAGGTCAGGCCGCGGATATCACAAAAGACAGGAAGGGGAATGGAAAGAAACACGGGCTATTATAGGGAGCGAGGCATGGATGTGATGATTGGGCAACTTCACTAGGCCGTAGCGGCCATGTTGGGCCTGGATCAAATCATCCGGCCATTTTTCGGTCACTATTTAGTCCTTTTGTCAGCAACGTGGCTGCTAATGCTCCTAAAGCTTTCAGCAACATTCTGCTGAACTCTACATGCACTGGCAAGAGCATGATTTAGTTTGGATAGAAAATTGTGTTACTGTGTGTAGGAATGTATCATATTATTCTGTTTTATTGTTCTGAAACGCCAGTCTCTTATTTGCCAGGAAATTATAGGGTTAGTGTAGCACAAATTCTGACCACCCTGAATCCAGTAACTTTATGGAATAAGAATGTTTGTGAGGAAGAACGAGCGAGCTGCACTCACCTCATTGGTGCTGAGGGTGAGGATGCGATCCAGATCCTCTACTAGCTGCTTGAATGTTGGTCTCTGGGATGAGATGGCATGCCAACAGTCTTTCATCATCATGTACCTGAGAGACAGACAATTACAATCTGTTTACTCGTGGAGAAGAATGGATTAAGGAAGACAAAACAGAGTAATTTAGGGGATTGTTTTTTGCCTTTATTTAGTCTGCCCAAGCTTTGCCACTCCTCATCTACCTCATCCTCAAGTTTTTAAAATGTGCCAGCTGAAATGACTTATGCATCTGGACTCAGTCTCAGAGGATAAATCAAAAACAGCAGGTGTTCTCTGACACCCTCTCATTTTGAAATTAATTTTGGTCTGCAAACACTAAAAGATTCTGGCTTGCTTCTGATGACAAACATGCTTTTCAGTGTTTTGAATTTTTTAAATGCTATAAACTGTGTTTGTCATGCACTGCCATTGTGTCTGTTTCTACTTTGTTCTCCATCAACCCTTTCATTGTGGCACTGCCGCAGAGCTGTGCCATTGTCCGCCTACTGTAGAGGACTCATTGTGAATGAGGACACTGATAGCAGCCAGGCACAGCTGTGCAGAGGCCCGACAGAGTGGACACACAGCCCTGGAGTCATGGATCTGATGGAGGCTGGGATGGCGTTAGAGTCTGGCTGTGAAACCTAGTGTGTAATTGGGTGACGGCGTGGCTAGGGAGGATTTAAGTTTGGAAGAAAAAGCAAAAACCAAGGCTCTTACAGCTCGTTGGTGCAGTTGCCAGGCTTGTCCATGCGATGTCCCTCTTTGAGCAACTTGAAGAGCTCTTCAACAGGAATGCCAGGGTAGGGGGAGCCCCCTAGGGTGAAGATCTCCCACATCAGCACCCCAAATGACCAGCTGATGAGACACAAACACATACATTATAAATATAGATAAGAATGGCAATAATGCAGTAGCATTTCTCTATGAATAATGCTCAGGCTCTCCCAGTCTTTTTTAACAATGTTAGGGACAAGTGTCACTGTCATTGACTCTACGGTAAAATTCAAGTACTTCAAAGTGACAGATAACATAGTTTCTTTAAACCAACAGCAATCAATGCATATTGTCACCAGCTATTCATGACTACATGTACATAACTTTGTATGATCACAATAGATCACATTTATTCCATGTTTGGAAGCATTAAATAATCCAGGAAGCAAACAAATCTGAAGACAAGTACAGGAAGACATTTGGTTTACAGCAGTAATTGGGTCGATGAAACATTTGAACATGTTGGAAATTGAGCATTTTCAAGGAGTACATGTGAGTTCAAGCATATCCCTATCTTGAAAACAACAAGCACTTTCCAAACTTTTCAAGACTCTGTTTGTACGACCGAGAACACATAATTTATATTTAGTCCTTTGGCCAAAGTTTGGAAACAACTTAAACAGTGTGACTACAGTGGTGTCAATGCCTTCTTTCTGCCGTCCGGTGGCTTGTGGTGCGAACCCGCTCCCAGTGCCACTCTGGTCCTGATCTCAATGATGGTTTTGTGCCTGGCCAGAGGGTCACACAGCCTGGCATTGTCCGGTCACACCCCACCAAAACAAACAGTGGACCACCCACCGCAAACAAAAGAGGACGGAGAGGTCCAGAGATGGCTAGTGACTATTAACGATTAGCTTCTTCCTCATCTTAGTATCCGGTCATTAAGTATCAGTGGTTCCACACTGCTGATTTCCATCACTGTCACGCTGCATGTTTATATTAGAGACTGTGGATGCACAGCGTCTCAAATGAATGATTCTTGCACTGACAGCATGCTTCATTCAAGTCAACACAAAGGTCGTATTATAACACGCAGACACGCTCGTGAACACTAATGTGCAGCCAGTCACAGACCATGCTAGTGGTCCAACTATGCACGTAGGCATGGTCAGGCAGGTTGGGCGTTTATCAGTTCCTCCATCTGTTTACACAACCAGCTCTGGGTTTGTTCCCTATATCACTGCGTTGTATCTCTCCACTTGTTGACACACACACACATCTCTCCTTTCTGTGCTACTTTGTAACCGTCGCTTAGTGCTTGTCATCATGTTGCTCTGTGCGAGTTGGAATCCACATGCAACCAAGCTTGACTCACCAAATAAACAGACAAACCGACATGCTCTGGGTCATTTTAACCGACCTCTCATTGGGCCTCACCAGTGTAAGCAACTAGATACATAATCTACACATAAACAAGTAAACCAATCAGTGTAAGAGTGACTTTGCATGTACAAACTTCAACCACTGGAGTCACATTTATTTCTCATTACATTCATAAGTTTGTACCTTTTTCTGTTGCTGAAGTTTATGATATCGACTAAAAGCAACATAATTGTGAAAACCGGTCAGAAAACCGGTGGATGCATGTACATGCATGGGTTGATCTAATCAAAATATGGAGATTCAAGAGCACATGATATTGGAGCTAAAGCAAAAAAAAAATTTTTTCTTTAGTGGGGGGTGGGGGGCATAGGCCTCTGCAACATTACCTCCACCAGCCTGGCCATGAAGCATCCCTCTCTCTGGGCTCTAGCAACAACCCTTCATTCTAACCCACGCCTGCCGGAGCAGGGTCTCCTGGGCCCATTTTTCATAACAGCAAGAGGCGCGTTTCATCGGAATTCATGTATTCATTTAATCTGATGTCATGTATGGATCGCCTACGCTTCTGGTGATGTTTGACTCTGAGCCCATCACCCTCCACCTTCATCCTTCCTTTCCCTTGATACGCTATGTGAAAAAGCCAATTACTAAAAGTGAGTGATGAAACGTAATTAGCGGTGAGCTGACAGAAAGGACTGCAGTAGCCACTTCATGCCTGCAGCCCCCCATTCAGCTCCCTGTACTCCCCCTGTTTATTGACCGGTGCTGCGCTATGAAACATGAAGGGCACCATGTATACAAACACATTTTATTTATGTGCGCACACACACGCAAGCAAGGACAGTGGAGTGATTCTGTATCCAAGTGCTTAACTAGATGAGCGCTATGTTTAGTGTGCTACTAGTGTATGACTCACAGACACACACACACACCAAAATCTGCTTTCCCTGGGGTCAGCATGCAAGGCATTTATCTAATTGCCACATACACTTTCTGCTGCCAGTGTCTGGAGCAGAAACTTCAAACAACACTGTCAGAACGCATAAGACTCAAACACCAAACAGAGAGCGACGCTCTTCCTTTGTTCTGTTTTTAGAATGAGAACTCTGGATCTTAAAAAAAGAAAGAGACAGAGACGGGTCAGCAATTCACATACCAGATGAATGAAAATCAGAAAAGGAGGGGGGGGGGATTATATTGATCATGTAACGGCTCTAAAAACGTTGAGCCCCATGTTCAAAGTGTTGCTAAATGAGGAGGGTGAAGAAAGGGGCAACAGGATGAGGTTGAAGGAGGATGAGGCCCGCGCTGGAAGGCCACAGCATTGTTGCATTCAGACATGTGTGGAGGCCCAAAAGAAGGGGAGACTTCCGAGCTGAGCCGGAGGGGTGAGTCGGTTGGGGGAGGAGGCGCTGGTGGGCTCTGGGCTCCTTCTAGGGCCCTTTGAAGCCGGTCAGATTAGTAACACGGCATTGGCTACAAGTCTAGCGTGAAATCCTCACTTTTGCCACAGACCGGCCAGTACTGGACCCCTATAGGCAGCCACCCCCCACCTAACATTCACCAGCACTGCACCAAAACACCTCACCCATCCCCTGCTCCTAAACTCCTGAAAAACAACCCTCTGAATCTGACAGCTGGGCTCCAAGTGATATCTTAAAAGTAGCAATAACAGAAGGTTCATATGCGCCATTCGTGTGTGTAAATTACATTTCTATCATGTTTCTGTGTTTGTTGGACACAAAAACTGTTTGTTGATTACTTACACATCACTCTGGTGTGTGTAGACCCGGTCAAACAGCGCCTCCGGAGCCATCCATTTTACTGGGAGACGACCCTGAAGACAAACACAGGTGATAGGTCAAAACAAAATCTACACACAACTCACACATGAACTTCTTAATTTCTGCCCAGGAAGCATGTTTGGATCCATTTACAACTTGGAGATCTCATTACTCCTGCAAAGGCTGCTGTGTGAAAACAGTCTGGGGAATAAGGCACAAGAGTGACTGTCTGGGAGGAGGATTTCCCAAAGGAACATTTACATTGTTAAAGCAATAGAGCTGATAAACGGTCAAAGATAAAGGAGAGTTTATCTCTATGTGCCATAATAACACTGGCTGGGAAGCTAAGCACAGCTGACAAGGTGACCTTGGTCAATACCTGTGCGGTGGAGGAATAACAAAAATAAACTCATTAGACAATCTGAACTACTAAATGAGAAAAAAACACCAAAGTAAGTAATGTTATAGAAGTTTTTTCTTATCATAACTGGCAATAAGACAGCTACTAACAAAATGAGATATATTTAAGAAAATGGTAAGAAACATAACAATAATAAAACTGTAGGATTAATTTATAACATTAAGACTCTCTTGTGTATCTACAATACATCATAACAAGGTAATGGTTATTAAACAAGAATAGGAGATCTCTCTATTCTGTTCCTATCAAGTTACCGAGAAATAGGCAGAAATAAAACAACTGCGGAACTACAATGACAGCTCTGTCTAGATCAGTCGCTGTCGTCATTGTCCTAATCATCATTACCATCAACATCATCTCATATTGTTGTTGTTTCTCTTGCTGTCAGCTAGTTCTCAGCATGATTGTGCATGCGATGAAAAGCCATCCATGCATACTAAATGAGGATGTGCAGGCAATGCTGCTCTGCGGTGGGAAAGACGGACACCACTGGTCCACTATGGACATGTCAGTTATGTTTAAGCAGCTCCCCCTCTCCCTCTCACTCCGTCTCTCTTTCTGGCTAATTGTACAAGTGTCTATGGCACTAAAGGAAAAAGAGACTGAGGGACAAACAAGGCAGAGTCTCCAGAAGCACTTCATTCACAGGCTGCCTGGGAACCTGCAGCTTCTGCCAAGACACCAGCCGAGGGAAAGAGTGCGATAGAAAGATGAGAGAAGGGATTGAATTAGAGAACAGAGAGAGAAAGAGAGGGAGAGAGGGGTGGACTAATCTCACACCGCAGCTCTCAAAAACATTCCACCGCCTTTAAAGCGCACATCCTTCAATGCGTGGCATGCAGGTTTGAGGACTCACATTGGTTGTCTTTTTATAGTAGTCGATGTTATGGACGTCCCTGGCCAGGCCAAAGTCAGCGATCTTCATGACGTTGCTCTCTGTGACCAGGACATTCCTGGCTGCCAGGTCTCTGTGTATACACTGCGACGGAGAAAGTGAGACAAGAGGAGGGAGGGGAAAAGAAGGGGGGAGGTCACAGAGAGGAAAAAGTGAGCAGAAGTGAAGAATAAGACAGTTACCTCATTGCATAAATAAATCAGGTCTGAAACAGGTGTACACTTAATTTGGAATGGTGTTAAGATGTTTGCAGTGCATGTAATCATCCAGAAATCTCCTGCGCAGTGGTAGCACTTGACTGCATTACATGACGCCACAATGACTGCACCGACACGAACATGTCTGGATAAGTAAAAATTCCTCACATACTTTGCCACATATATGGCTGGAGCTGTTTCTGTGCAGCAGTGCGCATGTGCAAGCATGTCTGTGCGTGTGTGTGTGTGTGTGCGTAAGTGCGTGCGAGACAGTATGCTCTGTCACATTCCAACAGTGAGAGCGAGCGTGAGGCTGCTTTTGGCCAACGTGGCCGTACCCCCATTGTGAAAACCTCACAATTCTTCCACACAGAGGGGCTTTTGTCGTGGAATAAGAGACAATGCAGGGATTGGGCAGGGGGTCAGGGAGGTGTTTTTAGGAGACAATATTCCCACAGTGACGCACAAGCGAGCTTCCTACGTAAAACCATTCCTGGATTCAGCACATCAACAGTTCTGTGTAGGCTACTGGCACGGAGATCTGTCTAAGCAATCGGGTCGGGGGGCTGATGTGAGAACAGAACTTTTTGTTTGTGTGTGTCCTCCGCTTACCTTCTGTGATGCTAGGTACTCCATGCCTCGTGCCACCTGATAAGTGCAGGAGACCAGATCTTTGAAAGTAAGCTGTTCATCTGACACACGGGCGATGTCATAGGAGTACTCCATGCCAGGCGGCCTGCGGGCTCGGAGGTACTCCCTAAGGTTGCCTTTGGAGGCGTACTCCACTATCACATAGAGGGGGCCTGCAGCGGAGGAAAAAAAAGACCCACATTAGCTCCTGAACATTGTGATAAATGATTCCCTTTGAGAGAAAGTGACAAAAATCAGAGTGAATTTTTTATGGAATATCATACA
Organism: Acanthurus lineatus; assembly: GCA_029814665.1. Lineage (NCBI taxonomy): Eukaryota > Metazoa > Chordata > Actinopteri > Acanthuriformes > Acanthuridae > Acanthurus > Acanthurus lineatus. The sequence continues at coordinate 6,791,991 of JAPZDV010000003.1, forward strand.
TAACTCTCGTTTGAACATTAAGACCTTAAATTTTATGCTTGCTACAAGAAACATTCTGCTGAGAGAAAACAAGGAAGTCCTTAACACAGACTGTCCATTCTTGCATCCCAGCATTTATGTATATTTTCCAAAAAATAATCTAACACAAGGAATAATAATAATAATAATAAAAAAATATGCTTAGCTCTGAAAAGGGGAATGATTGCAAGTGGATTGCATATTATTTCACAATCAAGGTTCCACTGATCTTCTCGAATTTCTTTGAGAATAAAATTCCTTGAGTGCTCAGCTTTATCCACTTTTCACATCCAATTCGATTTCAATCTCTCCACATGACATACAAATGACTTCCAGCTCCCTTCAAAAAGTTAGAACACCTTGTCCTTCGCTACCTGTCTGATGTGGTCTGATGCCACATTTCATCAATTAGTTTAAAGTGTGCCGCAACCTTTAGAGCAGCATTACAAGGATAATCAAGATACCTCTGCTGCACCTTAAAACATAATAATACTGTAATTACTATTGCTAGAAAACCATACAATCTTCCACATTTATCTGTTGTAAAACATGTTTGTGTATGCTAATTCCCTTTTTAAGGTGGTACCTCATGATGTAATACTTACCATCTTGTGTACAGGCCCCCAGAAGATTAATGATGTTCTTATGTTTGCCAATCATCTTCATCATTTCCATCTCTGACACCAGGTCAGACAGGTCTTTCTCAGTCGCATCATCTAAGAACAAAAGATTTTTGGATTAAAAGATGTCACTAAAACCTCAGCAGCAAAACAAACAAGGCCCAGCCCTGCCTTTCCTTCAACCTGTGACTCAGGACTCCATTGCTGCCCTCTTGACATAACACCTTGTTTCATAGGTGCTTCTGATTAGGTGCGGCTGACGGACAATGTGGGCTAATATTACGGCAGCGAGGGAAGATCCTTGCACAGACTACAGAGGCATCCTTTCAGTGGCAGGGGGGAGGGAGGAGGAGGAATTAAAGACGCTCAATCTGGATTCATTATCTGCCGCACAGGCTCCTTTTTCATGGGCCTGATTGAGCCAGTGAAGCTATTCGGACCGACACAATGGCATTGCCTGCATTCCTCTGCACCATTACCTTACCTGGAGTCATTCTAAAGAGCCCATTTCCATTGTGAGTGTTGGTCCACTAGCCTGCTGCTGTACCTGATCTAACCGCTCCCCCCCTAACCCCAAACCTGCCCATTGCCCCCTCCTGCTGCTTTCATTAATCATAGCAGTGCTGCTAGTGTGACTTGCCTCTTTGTGTGGGTGCTGACTGAGCTCCAGCCAGCTGCTGCTCTGAGGTCAGGTATGTGACCGCCTCAAACCTTTACCTACCCAACCCGTCTTTCCCTAGCCGTCACTCAGCAACCACCAATAACGAATAATAATGACAGCCCCAGGCTCCGCCTTGCACCTCTGCTGAACCCTAAATGGACCATAAATCACCCATAAAATGTGCTCAGTTTGTCCACACAACATAATGAAGCAGTGTAAGTCTTATCCCAGTGCGCTGACTTTTTTAAGTCAGATGTTTACCCTTACAACTTTACTGTGATGGTGCAGCAGCAGAAAAACCACTTACCTTTCAGCATCTTGACAGCAACAGTTACAGCCTCCTTGGGTTTGTCCTTATCGATGCCCAGTGCCTCTGCCATGACGACTTGGCCAAAGCACCCTTCACCTAGGGGCTTGCCCAGGGTCAACCTGCAGTTGGGGGGGACAAGGAAACAGGCAGGAAACTGTTAAGCTTCTGAAACACAATCTAAAACTCATCGACCTGATCGATTCACTCCCTGTGCAGAAATAAAGAATGAGTGTGAGAGTGAGAGAGGGAATGAGACCAGGCACCAAGCCAGTTTCTCAACCTCACCCTTGTGCATTTTTTTTTTACTACATCACTCTCCGTGTTTCAATCAGATTGTGTCTGTGTGAGTGCTTTATTGGCGCGGTGGCTGAAGCCCGTGCCAGGGCAGTAGGTAGAAAGGCCGACATGGCAACGATAATCACCTGATAAAGCCAGGGAGAGGCACTCATTTCTAAACTGTTTACCCTGCCTTGGCATGTTCCAATATACACTCTTTACAAGTCATTACACAGGGCTCAGCTTAGCTCTGACACATTAGCCTGTGACAGATGGAAAGCTGGCTTTGTGTTGTCACACAGGTGGGCCTGACTATAATACTAGATGGAAATTTAAGTACTGTTTTATTGTAAGCAATGTCACAATATATGGTGTGTTAAACTTGTTCAAACTTTACAGCACTGACTGATGAAGCCAGGAACTTAAACTCACAAAAATGCTCATTCACAACCATTCATCAGAGCCAGAACTCCTGTCTGACCCCTGAACTAGCAGTGCACCTCTGTGCTTCTTCATTTGATTGACAAGTGTGGGTCCCTCCCCTAAGGCCCAGCATCCTGGCTATGTAAACACTCACACAACCCGCAGCAGAGGCTTGGGCCTGAGGCCGGCGCCCTGCTGTAGTAACACAATCCCCTATCTGTCCTCACACACTTGCCACACTCAATGGCAACTATTCTGTCCATCCAGCCCCACATAATCAATGTTATTTTTCCTGCACGCAGACCGCAAACGCTAGCATTCCTAAACATTCTGCAGTCCCAACATGATCCCTCAGGCGCTGGTATGACAGGCGAGAAATAAATGACCGAAACACAGAGACACACACAGATTTGTTCATCCTAGACAAAACTTCCCCCTTGGAAGCTCATCAATTAAAATCAAACCTTTTTTATCACATTGCCATGCATTCTACATGCATGCTTGTTTCTTTTCACTGGTGAGTCTTGGTAAAAGTTTGAATGCACTTTCTCTTTTACAACAGTTATAGCAATAAACTGGTCTTCATGTTTATGGTGTGGGATTTCCCCCTTTCTTTGTAAACCAGAGGCCTCAAGTGGGTATTAAACTATTGTAACCTATGCTGTCGTATTAAATCCACCCTAAAGCTTATCACTGGCTGCTGCAACTGTGACTAACCGAAACCTCAGCGGTGCTAATTCCTCTGGTATGAAACCGAGCAAACACTCCTAGGCCAAACACGCAGATGAAAGCAGCAAGTGCTAACCAGTAATTAGTGTAGCTTCATTCCTCGCCATCAGAAGCATGTGTGTGAGTGAGAGTGTGATGCAGCAGCGGTCGTCATGATGAGGCAAGATCAGGTCACTTTACTATGGCCTTTATCTCAGCCACCACAACCATTACTCACCAGTTAGTCATGATTGCCTGTTGTCTACCAGCATTAACGGCACTCTTCACCTGAACAATACTTATCTGATCATTTAACAGCCAAGATACAGTGAGACAAAAACTCATTGTTTTTGTAATCTCTGTGTTATCTTCCTCTGTAGTGGGCCCTCTTTAGCCAAAGATAGTTGTATGGGCATTGAGGACAGGAACAAAGGGTGTGGCGCTAAAATTTTTAATGCATACAGTCAAACAGGTCCAGTATGCTTAAATCCTGATTGGTTATTAGGAATATTTGTTTCAGATAAAAGCTGCACTGCTGAGCACATCAGCATTTTAAAGGCTTTTTTTAAATCCGGTTGTGCAGATGTAGAATCAGATTTACATAATTATATATTTTGCATTTGAGATAGACTTTCAATTAGGACTGGGATGTCATTTCCATTCTCACTGCAAAATATGAATCTTCATAAGTCTCTGAAAGCAGTCGAATAAATACGCTAAATGACTTACTGTGCAAGTATGTAACACTAGTGAGGAGACAGTACAGGCAGAGAGAACTGTGGATGTCACAGGACAAGGCAGAAAGTGGTCATGCACATGACAACTGACAGCCCTCACCTGTCTCGGGCAAACTCCCAGCGTGGATCCTCTGGAAGGTCGTACTCAGGGATTGGCTCATCGTGCGCAGAGCTTCGCCGTGTCGTGATGCGAACCAGCGGTGTACTTGAGTTCATTGAAGAGCTTGAGTCTGCCGACACCTACAGGTGGAAAGAGATTGGCTGATCACCGTGGCCTGGCTTCATAGGTCATATAGAGCTCAAAGGCATCACTAGAGGAGTCTGAGAAGATGTGTACTCAAACGTTTGATTGACTGAGGCACTTTTGTTGACATTCTCTGTAGCTTTTGCATGTAGGCCAGACTGAATTTTTCCTTAATTTCTATGGTTAATGTTTTAACAAGACCTGTCTGAAGGCCAGACATTCATTTCAACGATCATTAAGAAGTGAACAACAACTGTAATTTTGACAAATGTGCGTTAATCATGCAGCCTTGCCACTGTCCCCGGGGCTCATCTCTCCTCTCTCCACCCTAACCTTACCTTGACACTGGAATCAGGCTCTCCGCAGAATGTAATCCAACTCTTTCTTGTACCTTTTGAAGCATACCTTTTGGTTTCCCTTGAGGGAAAAGCATGGCTCACACAGGAAAAGAATCTGGCTGCAGTTTGAGGAAGCAGTGCTAACTTGCTCAGAAATGCAATGTCGATTAGAAATGTGTTTGGAATTTCTTTTTGTTTGCACAGTCCATGTAATAGCTAATAATAATGTATCTATTATTTTTTCATCATCAACCTCCTGTATTTATCTATGTGAATTATCTAAAGTTTATTGCCTGTCAGTATATTTCTGCAGCGTGTCTGCAGAGTGTGTTTTTTCTCCTCTAGGGGTGTTAGATGCCTTTAGAACTCTTTATCTACTTTCTGTTACCTGGCGGCGCAGAGGGATCTGCTTGCTCAGTTTGTGTACTGCCGGTTGGCCCCCGAAGTCCGGTTTCTTTGCTGTGTTCCTCATGCGGCACACCACCACAATGCCCACCATGCAGGCGATGAGGAAGACGCCGGCGCAGTATATCGCGATCTCCACATAGTCTGGGGAAAGTGGCCCTGGGGATTTTTCAAGGGCTGAGGAAAATAAAGGTTGAGCAGTGAGACAGAGTGCAGGCGAAGAAAGTTAGAGGGAGACGCTCAGAGTTCCCCCTCTCACTGACACACAGACACACACGCATTGGTGACACGCAGGCACATTCTCCATTTGAATAGACGCACATGGGTATCAGACAGGCAAACACGGAGACAGATGCTATGGAGATGACTCATGTGTTAATGTAATCACCATCGGCAGGCAAACTAAACAGAAATGATTTTGTAGCATCTTCCTCTCTCTTCTTCTTCTTCTTAGAGTATCAGCACACCTACTTTTTTTTTTTAATTTAGCAGAGCTGTAGAGGGCTTAACAGTCTCAACAGATTTTGAAACTTAACTCAGGCCGAGCAACAGGCCTGCATATGTCTGCAGTCTGTGCTAATGTTGGAGACACGCGAGCACAAACACAAATATACACCCACGGACGGCGGAACAATACGCGCTTCACTTCAGATCGCAAACAAGGGAGAGCGGTGTCCTTCGTGGTTGCACGCGGCCTGAACTTCCTGTCGAGGAAATGGGCTGAGTTTCTGTGTGTGTGTGTGTGTGTGTGTGTGTGTGTGTGCCTGTATGTGTGCGCTATAGATATGGGCTGTTCCATAATGCATAGCCCTCCAGACCACAAACAAGGCTCTTGTGCAGGAGGAACCAACCAAGCAGCCTGTCAGCCAGCTGGGGGTGAAGGTACATGGTAGGAACCTTTTTTTTCTGTCTGCCTTATATATCTGCTGGTCCAAAAAAAAACCACAGCGTACACACAGAAGCCACAGCCTCGAAGGCGCCATCGGTGCAGATAGAGCACATCAAGGGCAACAAATAATATATATTACTCCCAGAGGAAATGGCCTGCCTGTGATCCTTACACTGTACTAAACTGTCCTCTGGTTCCAACATTAAGGGGGAAATCTGTTGAGGCTGCAGACATTCAGCTACTCTCATCGATTTCAACTGATGCTCACACGACTTTCTGCTACAACTCACACAGAAACATCTGACTGTAAAGCCTAAAGTTAACTTAGGTACTGACACTTAGTTTTATGTATTTGATCCCTTGGTGTGCATAATTACAGAGCAGACATACAGGGACGGACAAAAATAGGATAAAACGAGCTGATGAATGAGGACACACAAACAGATAAACATTCACATGCATGATTCACAGTGCAGAGGCGGAGATGTTTGGCCCTGATAATTTAGAAAGTCAAGCCAACTTGCAGCGAGTGTTGAGCTTTATCTTTCAGCCTTTATTTCAAGGAGAAATAAGGATCTTAACAGAAGCCAATTATCAGAGCCGGGAAAGAGGTGGATAAGATGAAAAAGTTTGGGTGAAAAAAAAAGATTTTTTTTTTTACATGCAGGCTCAGAACCAAAATATGGCACTGAGAACTTTCCCCCCAAGGAGCAGGAGAAACATGTAACAGAGGGGAAGGAGAAGGCAGGCGACAAACCCTCCCTTCCTTTTGGAGTCTGGAGACACTCGAGCTGCTCCGAGAGCTTCACTTCCGTCTCAGAGTTATAATAAGTCGTCAGCAAACTACCCCGTTATCTGCTCTGAGCTTTCAACAGCTCGCCAATCCAGATAATATTGTAGAATATATGCTCACTGCTCCTTTGTTACATTGTCTTGGATGTTGACCCTGCTGATTCATCACAGTAATCTAATATTTGAGCTGTGTGCCTCAGACTCCAGAGGGAGGACTTGCCTTCCATAGAGGTCATTGAAGTGACATAAGCCAGCCGTTTTAGAAAAAGTTGAGAGAAAAAAGGAAAAGAGAGGACAGCATAAGAGTGTATATACCTGGAAGTACCGTCAACCAAGCAGTGTGATAGGAGATCCCAATAGAATTACCCGCCAAGCACGTATACTCCCCAGCATCTTCAATTGTTACATTGGGCAAGTAGAGAACTTCTATTTCCTTATCTGTGGTGTTAACACCTGCGGTCTGGAGAGAAGGAGGAGAGGAGGAGGAGGAAAACAAGAAAGAGAGGGTGGAAGATAAGAGCAGTAGAGAGAATGGAAAGCAGAAATGGGTAGGGAAGGTCACAGAGAAAGACAGGAGAGCACAGAGAGAGAGAGAAAGAGAAAAAAATGAGACCCACAACACCAAGAGAGAAATAATAGGAACTGGATGGCATCCATCGTTGAGGTCCAATCTAGAGCAAAGGACGCTGGGAGTTTCCATGGGTGAGGATGAAGAGGTGTCTTAAACAAGGGTACAGATAAAGCCCAGTATGTCACCAAAACATGAGGAAACAGAAACAACACACCAAAAGGTTCCCATCACCAACAGAACCTGCTAACAGATGCCAGTCTACTTCAAACACAGGACTGGACACATGCACACAACACAACACAACACAGAGAGCATGGAGAGAACCGCACTGCAACACCCAAACACCATCTTGACACAGCTTGCACGAGAGAACAAGATATGGAAAAAATGTAAAGGGATGGCAAAGTGAGATGCTAGCTGTGACAATTTCAGTGTCTGGTTTATGCAGGTGGAGCCAGTGCTTCCATGGCTGCATGAGTCACAGTGGAGGGAGCAGCTAAAAACACAAGGGTCTGACATTAAGGGGGTTAGAGAGAAGGTTTGTGAGCCCTAGCACCACCGAGAGACCACCAGCAGGACCACCACAGGGATGACGCCCAGGGAACCACACCAGGAGGGGGGAGGGAGGGTAGGTGGGGTCAGGTCTCAGTGGTTACCTGGGATGACAGTCAACCAGCCCGACTGGCTGGCCTCGCCTATATAATTGGAGACTTTACAGATATACTCTCCAGCATCGTCCTCCGTCACATTGGTGAGGGTGAGCATCTCCACGTCCGAGCTGTTAATGCCTGAACGCTGCAATCCACACACACACGTACTTAGACATGAACATGTAAAATCTGACAATATGCACAGTTCATCAGAGAGACATGTAAACATAATCTTAATCTGCTGGAGGGGGAAGAGATCAGGAATCACCACCAAGAGCCAGCACCTATCAGCTCATATGGGAGGAAACGGAATTATTAGCTCCTTATGCGTCTTCAGAAATTTATCTGAAACACCTGCAACCACTAGAAAAACAAGGAAAAAGAAGGGCATATTTGCATCTAAAAAAGGGGATAACATCTAGAAGACTAAGTGCAGGGATTTACCTTTAGCACCCGGACATAGGGGTGTCCGTCAGGGCCGTAGCGACTGCCGTTCTGAGTGATGTGTTTGAGCCACTGGATGTGAGGTTGGGCGTCACTGTAGACCTTACAGACAAAGCGAGCATCTTCTCCAACGTGAACAGTTGTGTTAGCTGGGAGACCGGCCTGGAGAATGGGCCGGTGAGGGGACCGCTCTGTTGAATGGGAGGGAAACGTCAGCTTTAGGATGTCAGTTTAATACTTAACTGATAGGTTAAACGACATCGGAAGTGTCTTAAAAACTTGCTCTTTCCCACATAAGTCAAATCTGTAATTTAACGATGTGAAATGCTTGCAAGAGCTTATCTTTGCAAAAGCAGAACTTCACTTACAGTAAGTGTGAATTTTTCCCAGCAACCCTGACAGGTAAAATCATGACTGCGCTGCCTCTTTCTTATCTCAGAAGCATTTAGAGGCTTCACTCAAAACAAAGAGACGGAGGCATTTATCATGAAGAGATAAGGAACTCTGCTGGAGGAGGACATCTATAGAGTATGATGTATATGCTGCATGTGGGGGGGGGTTAAGCAAAACTATAAGCGCCTGTCTAAGGAGGTGAAACACCTTCATGGGACCCCCACATCACCAGCTATCTGCATTCTCTGACAAGCAAACATTTGGCCTGCGAATCCAAACAGAGCAAGACCTGTTGAACAATGCCTCCTTTCAAACACTACCCGGCCCTCACAACCACACTGAGGAGCCCCCCAACCCCCCGCACACTGACAGCAACCACCCGCTGCCACCATGGTCACACACACACACACACACACACACACACACACACACACACACACACAATGACATCACTTGGCCTGGGGCACCGCACTGCCTTTCCAAAACAAAGCCTCAAGGTAGGTGCAGTGATGAGTGTGTGAGCGCGAGTGTGTGTGTGTGCGTGTGTAAGGTCAGGGGGGATGGTCAGAGGGTGAGGCTGTGTGATGAAGGGTGGAGACTGGGTTTAAGAAGGAGGACTAAAAAAGGGAGAAAGAATTAGCAGGGTGAGTGGAGGAAAGAAAGGGATCAACAGATGGAGAGTGAAGGAACTAGAAGGCAGACACTTCTTCCATATGTCTGTCTGCCCGCCTGTCTGCCTGCCTGCCTGTCTCCCTGCTCCATCTCTCCAAAATCTGTCAGATCAGATGATTCCCACCCCTCCTTCCTCTCTCCCCCATCTCCCTCCTCCTTCCTGCACATTCCTAGGGCTTGCCTTGTTTATCCCCCCTCTTTATTTTCTCTCCTCCTCCACCTTTCACAGGCCTCCTCACCGTCACGATCTTTGCCTAACAGAGAGAAGTTATCGACTTCAATCTAACAGTCTGACACTAAACACTCCCTTTATAAAACTTACTAAAGAACATGCTGCCTGGAATGATATACATTTACTGCAACAGGCAAAAGGAAAAAAGCAGTCATCCAGAGAGACAAAGACCTATTTTGGAGCTGCCATATTTAAAAAAAAAACTCCCTCTAACCTTCATTATAGCTGATCCAAATGTTAGCTGGAGCATTTAGAGCTGCACAGCTAACAACTCAGACCAAATGACAAAATGAGGGTGCAGTGCCAGAAAATAGGCCACATCATAATTATGGAGAAACCTCAAAACAATAAAAGTTTGTGAAGCTATTCTTGCTGAAATTAGATAAAGGAATATTGTGTGTGTGTGTGTGTGTGTGTGTGTGTGTGTGGGTAGGTGTGTGTGTAGGTGTGTGTGTGTGTGTGTGTGTGTGTGTGCATGTGTGGGGGCATGGGAGGGAGGTGCAGTAAAGCTCCTTTATCGACCTCATACAAGAAAGCTACACTTTAGGAGGAAAAGGCATGAAAGGAGGCAGACAAAGGAACTGCAAAAGAAGGATTTGAAAAACTTAACCATGATGTCTGCAGCATGAAATGAAAAAGATAATGGGTAGTTTTAATGTATCCAGTGCTGGAGTGTAGCAAAGCAAATTGCACATAATTTTAAGGCTCTTGTATCACACTAGAGTTACTTTATTTTAGCTACTTTGCATTTTAACTCCACTATATTTCAAGTGGAATTTTCAAAGTTTTTAATCAGCTACATTCATTTGGCAGCTGAAGTCACTTTCTTTTTTAGATTAAAATTTTACAAAAGACTTACTGACTACATTTTTTAAGTACAATGCATTTTATTATCTTTAACCGACGGTTCTCAGTCTCCTTTAAGCTCATCAGAGGGTTTTATTTCTTAATTGCTCAACAAGTTTAAATAATCTAAAATTTGAAAACAAATTTTGTGTCAAAACTTTTTTCATCATTTATCATTTTAAGACTACACAGATTTATGTTGTAGCCTTTTAGATCAACCTAACTGTGACTTAAGTGTTTAAAACTAGCTTAATCTTGAGCTGCTACAGCAATTAAATACCGCTTACACAATGTTGCATAAGTAAAAACAATCTAATAATGTCATACACCAGGAAAAAAAATCATTAAAAGGAGACTTTTCAATGTGAAGGAGCACTTTTACACTGATACTTTCAAGTATAATTTGCTGATGATACCTGATGGTACTGTTACTTTAGTCATATTTCAAATGAATTCAAATCAAAGATCTGACCTTGTGATGCATTTTTGTGTTATTTGGGACAAAAATTTAGTGACCAATTTCAAAACTGATTCTATACATCAATTAGGTTATCAGTAGATAAATGTGAAGGCAGCTGTGGTGAAGTTGATGCAGAAAAGAAGCATATGGAGACGGACAGGGGGCATTCCACCGTGTCCCATGTGAGACCAGTGAACTCTGGGTAACCTGGCGGCTTGGCAAACAGTGACATGAGGGTCTGAGAGGGTTAGGGGAACAGGAAGAGCGCGACATGGCACAGGATGGCATGGGGCTACCAACAAAGTGCTGCAGGGCCACTGGATGCCACAGTTCTGATTGAAAGAGCCGACGTCTGTTTTGACTCTCGTTTGTATCTGCTTGTCGTGTGTGTCTGCTCACGGTCGTCCCACTAAGGTCCTTTCTCCTGGGGCCAGTCTGAACCAGAAAAGGCTGGTTACTCTTGGCTTTAATAGCTGATCCTGCAGGTCAATTGGGGAAAAAAGACTGATAAGTACAGCCTTTTCTGTCTCTGTTTCCCCTCCTTTTCTCTTTCTCCCCCCTCTCCACCCTCTGTCCACCCTGCTATAATGGAGGAAAATGAAGCAAGAGGTTACGGGGGGCAGTGGCTGTGGAGCCAGACATGGAGGGGGTTTACTGCTCTGCAATAAAACAGAACAAAAAACAGAAATATGCAGTCCGAAGTGGAGCTTTAGCTGACTCCAGAGGGGAGCAGAGCAGAGCAGGGGGCCGGGGTTGGGAAGTGTGTGTGCATGTAAGTGGACCTTCATGTGTTTGTGCACATGTTCTAATATGCTCATTGTGCAAAAACGCTCAGGTGATTAATCTTCATCTGATATAATGACAATAATTCTACTTATTACCATGGCTACACCAGACTAGGAGACAGTAGGAGACTAAATCTGCATGCTGCATGACCGGTGGCCCTAAATGCTCTCCCGTGAATCAAACTGCTGCAGCTGCATGTCTGTCCAGGTTATCTGTGGATTATTGACCAGCTTTTGGAAGAAGAACAGTGTCAGATAAACTCTGATGTGTGCTTGTATGGGGCTTTGCTTGTGTAGTGGTTTGAGGGCGGGTCTGCATCAAGTAAAGGGGGCGAAGTTGCTGTACACACACACACACACACACACAAACACACATGCAAACATTGATCTACTGTCTTTATCCCTCTCCCCTTGTTGTCCCCACTGCCTATCGATTCTGCAAACTGAGCAGAAAAACACTCTTTGCTTTCTGTGCTCCAAAGGTCAGAGTGAGAGGCTGACTGAGTTTGGGCTGAACTCGCTGTAATAATGCTGAAGTCAGCACTCTGCAGCCTCAGAAAGTGACGCTTAACGATCATCCTCTACCGGTTTAAGCTCCCATCATAACTCAGTCGACATTACAGGGTCAGTTCACCTAAATCACATGAAAAAAAAAATCTTTTTCCACTAACCTCTTGCTGTATTGAGGCATGCAGACTGTTTCTGTTTTATAAGCTGAGGCAATGGCGCTCTAATCATGGAAAATTGCATTTGAAAAACTATACAACAATGACTTTTTTATTTTTTTCCAGGAATACTGTCCCTGTTACTCAGGATATTCCACGAGCCTCACTGTCAGCAACTTTCCGAGAAAAACATTTCAACAATAAAACGTAGTTCCAGTGAATATAAATGTTTGTGGTTTCTCTCGAACTGGCCCTTTAAATCAACCTTGAAAAGTATGTCTCAGTCACCTGGAGTGGATTAAGATGGGTGACTATCACAAAGGACAAAACAACCATGTAGCTGGCGCTTCAAAAAGTTTCAAACCGCTACATTTTCTCGTAAAGAAAACCTCAAACACACTGTGATTGGACATCATAAACACATAATATCATCATGAAAGAATGATTTACCTAAATGAGTAAAATACTTATAGATGAAATAAAACCGCATTAAAACTGTTGACATGAGCACCTTCAGCTTCCACACACTTGGCAGCACTTCCTGACCTGCACCTGCATCCAAGGTGCACCTGGGTGATCAAACAGTACACACATGCAATCACACACACACACTCCTCTCACTATGAGGACTCTTTCCATACATCCTCCTCCATCCCTTCACTCCATCTCTCTGTTGGCCTCACAGGTGTTATCTGAGTCTGAGTGTGTGTTTTGTGCAATGCACTGACCCACTACATCCAGGGTGTAGGTGTGGTTGATGGATCCAAACTCGTTCTCCACCAGGCAGGTGTAGTTGCCTTTGTCCGACGGCACCACGCTCTCCATGATCAAGGTCCAGTGCTGGCTACGCACCTGGGTATGAGAGACAGGGAGATTCTTGTTGATGGGTTGACAGAAACACAGACACACACACACACTGACACACGCCAAGACACACACAAATGCACACAAATACAGAAAAATGCAGGTGACATTAGCAAGAGCTTGTGCTTGACGACAAAGAAAGCAGAGGGGTTTCGATTGGACAATTAAAAATGGGAGATGATGCAGAAAAAAGGGTGATAACTACTCTCCAACATTGGAGTACTTTTTCTTATCCTGGGAAAAATACAACTTTGATGTTATTACTTCAAAGTCATTTTGGGAGATTTGTATGGTAGATGTCACAGAAAAGTCCCTTACATGGAATTTTGATACCGTTTTTAGTTTTTCTCATATCAGTCACTGTTATCTTGGGTAGTAAACAACACCTAAGCAGCCAACTTCAGCACTTTCAAACACTATTATCACACTGTTATCAATATTTTTTTGCAAAAATAGTTTCACCTTTGCATGGAATTCACAGGTGTGAGCCAACAATAGTGTTTCAGTCTGCACAGTGAAGACAGGCTGTAACCACTGCTTGCACAGGCCTACATTTCACACAATGGAGAGATTATGCCACAGGGCTCAGGTACACCTTTTGTCCGACATTTGTTGACAAAAAGAGAGAAATGAGCTGCCCACAGTGTATCTGACAGCCTGACTGTATCATTTCCGTCGCTTCATGGCTTGTCTTTTTTTTTTTTTTTGTCCGCGCTGTAATGAGTCTGCTGAAAGCCAAAGGGAAGCGACATTAGCAGCTACATCAACACAGTCTGCTGCTAAACTTTCCTGGCAGGGATATGTGTTTCCTCATGAAGCGTCAATCATTAACCAGGGGCCTTCAGCCGTTCAGCATCATTGGAACTTTTTATAAATCCATTTCATAACTGTCTGTTCGAACTGTTATTCCACTCTATCAGCACGGCTCGAGCATGTTAACTAAACGCTGCTTGTTTTGAGAGACAAAGAGAGGAATTTAAGAGTAAACATAGCTGAACTGAAATCTAAATAGGCTCCGTCACAGTGCAGGAATTCTTTATATTAAGTCTAGTTGTAGCTGTTTAAAGACTATTTTTTTATACAGAGAGAAGAATTAAACACAACCACGCTAACTTTACTTTCCCATGACACACAGAATCACATATTTTATGCATATATAAATCAACTCTGACTGGTTATTTCCCAAAAATCAGACTAAGACAAAAGAAAATTCCACAAGTTAAGTAAGGCCCTTTTGTTAGGATCACAGCACTGAACATACAGAGTCATACTGGTATTAGATTACTACTGACATAGACTCACAGTGATGACAGCAAAAACTAACATTATTTTGGTCTATCTGCAATGAATTTGGGAATGAACTGGAATTCACTTGTAGATTTAATTTAAAGAAAGTTTGCTTTTTTGTGCAGAATGTTATAAATAGAACAAGAAAGCTGCACAGAATATGAAGCTTCTTCAGTTAAATCCTTGCAAAAGTGTTTGTGAATCATATTTCATAACAACAGAATCACAAGCTAGAATCACATACTAGTCTCTGGCCAAAGCCAGTGGGACCTGTTCTCCCTGATTGAGTTACTTCAGCATTCTGCACTCATTTCAACCCTGACGCTACCTACTCTCTCTATACGTTACTGTCTGGGGGCATTTAACCCTTAAGTCCCAGGCTTAAGTTTCTAATTGTTGGGGTTAAAGAACCATTTCGAGTTACAGTGAGAGGCTCTGCAAAGTATCCCAGCGAGAGGAGGCGCACGGATGAGCAATTCCAATTTCACACCAGAAACCCTGCCCTCGTTTCCTCTGTCTACTCTCCTCCAGTCTCTCCAGTGAAGGGTGGAAAAGGGGTGAAAGGAGAGCCAGGGAATGATTGGAAGAGGGAGGCTTGACGTACCTCGCAAATACATCCACAAAATGGCCAGAAGCACTGTAGCACAAAAAGCAGTAAAAAAAAGAAAAAAAAGCCAGAGAAAGCAGTCTGTTGACATTTGTAATAAAAAGCATGATGTATTACTGTTTACCCTACCTTATACCCTCCCATTCGGTCCTCTTGGCGGAAAGGCCTGCTGTTTTTAAGCCAGCGCAGCCTGGGCCGGGGGTTGCCTCCTGCAGCACAGCGGAACTTGACTGTGTTGGCAGCTGGCACCGCATGCAGCTTCTTCTCCATCTTCGCGGATGAGGTCCAATACGGAGCGCCTACGACCACAGAACAGTTGCTGTTCAGTCAGGGTGAGATTTCCTCATCATGTCATCAGCATTAACAGTTTGGCTTCAGGGTGCTGGACTGGCTAACGCACATATACATGGAAGCGTGACTGCAGAGGAGCCAAAACCTGAACCATTCCTAACACTCTCAGAGACTGCGGGGCCCCGCGCCCCCCCCCCCCCCCCCCGGACCCCCCCCCCCCCCCCCCCCCCCCCCCCCCCCCCCCCCCCCGCCCCCCCCCCCCACAGCCCACATTTCCAGCCTCCCCTCCCTACAGCACCGACTGACCCGCTGTCTACATAACACAACCCAGAGCTCCACACTCACACAGTTAAACAGAAACACACACTTTCCCTGTAGGCTCGACGGGGTGTTGCAGAGGGGGAAAAAACATCAGCTCTGAGGGGAGAAATGTGCTTGGGCGTTGCCAAGAGGGTAACTAGACCATCACATTCAATCTCATCTCTTTCCACTTAGCAGCTTTTTTTTCCCCTCCACTTCCTCCAATTACCATAGCTCCCCTGTTTATCTGCCTGCCACTTGGCCAGATATGGACGGCCGGGCCAGGGATGCTTATCACCCTTGGAAAATCATTATGTGCTGTCAGGGGAGAAAATGAATGTCACGTTTAACGAAGGATTTCGGAGTTCTCACTGCGCACATTTTTTTTTTTTTCCCAGATTTTATCAACTCAAAACTTCTACTGAAATCTGTCACCTTCCTCATGTTCTGTCCATTCCCTAATTCCCTCTTTTCTCCCAATATCTATCTCTCAGTCAGCTGGATTTTCCTTCGAGTCCACCCCCCCCAAAATCCACCCTTTCTCTCTGCACCTGGGAGTGTGATTGCCTAAGCAGATGGGACTCAGAGGGGAAGAAAAACTCAAAGTAAAACAACAACCCAAACAGTCCTCCACACCATCACTTCCTCTCCGAATAGCAGAAGTAGAAGCAGCAGAGGGAATACCCACAGATAAGACCACTACTGACTTTAGTGTGACCCTCCAACGATAAGCTGACATCCCAGGAGGACGTTTTCTTCCAGTGCCCTCCCTTCATTCTCCTTCCCGCCTGTCCAATCTGCATACTATCAGACACCTCCCATCATTTTCTCTGGCACGCACAGCCGGACAAGTCGTGCATACTTGGATAGTAAGTCAGTAAACAGTGCTCTTCCTTCCTGAGAAGATGCATATGGAAAGTACTTAACCTATAATTAGTCATCCCCCTTTCTTCCTCTTCCTTCTCACTCTCACTATCTGTGCTTCTCTTCCTGCATCTTCACCTCTCAGGCCCCCCCCCCTCCCCATATCTCTCCCCTCACTCTCCCCATCATCGCTCCATCCGCTCAGACAGAGACAGATTAGGTGGAGACTGGCCCATTGCGAGATTGTCTCTCTGAAACGACCTCTGACCCCCGGCCTGGCAGGCGGGTCAGAGGATGAGGTTGGGACATGAAAGGTGAGCGGTGCTGTTTCCCATGCTCTCCGTCCAGAGGGGCAGCACTTCAAACGAGACGACCCTCAGACCTCTCTCCGTATGAAGCCAAACTCTCACTGGCCAAACTGCTGCAGACTCCAGGAACCCCCGCCTCCCCCAAAGCCCCGTGCATCCGGATCCCCACTCACGGCTGTTTATCCTAAGCTGGCCTGGGGTGAGCTGAGGTTATCTAACTCCTGCGCTATGAGTCAAGAATTTCTTTTTTTTTTTTTCTATCTAAGTTCCTCCGGAGAGCTTAATCCATCAGCGACCCAAAGCAGTGTTTCAACATTGAAATGATTTCTCTTTAAGCTGTGATATCCTCTTCTTTACCATACATCCGCAAGCTGAACAAGGCCACTTTTTACAATTATTAGGCCACTGTTTAGGAATGTGAGATTTGGGATTTTCAAGAGCAGTTTCAAGAGTATTTGTCCTGGGAAAGAAATATATTTCCAAAATGTCAACTGTTCATGAACTCTTGTTTTCAACTTTATGACTACACATTATTGCACTAATCCAAACTGTTTTAAAAAGTTTACTTGGTGTTACTGATTCCTGATTGGTTTACAGAAATATGTGCCATCTACTTTTTCAAACTGAGTCCCACCCACTTCAAATAAGTGAGCTGAGCTCAGACAAAATAAAATAACTGAGATCACTGTTGTGAAATGGCCAAAACTGTTCAAACTCTGGCAGAAAATTGCATGTTCATGTAGGACCCCATTAAAAATGATTGAATAAATAGATTTTTAAGGCCATAAAAAATGTATTTGTCAAAACTTTTTTTCATAACTTTGTGACCTTTTTTCTTGTAATTTTCCAACTATATTTCCATAAAACTCTTTCTTTTTTCCTAGAAATTCTGACTTTAATAGATCATTTTTTTTCATTTCAGTACCCAAAGTGCATTTAACAGGACATCAGTAAAGATGTTAAGAAAAAAACTGCAGGAGTTCTTAATGTCTCATTTTAACTTTGGTTATAAGTTTAATCAATTTTGTGAGATAGATTTTTTCTTCCATGAATATTCTGACATGTGCAGCCAAAGAGGAGGCACAGTGACAGTGACTGATGATGTAAACAACGAGCAAAATTGTCAACAGGGAAGCATCAGGACTGAATGCATAACACAAAGCTCCACGTGGCTCTCAAACTTCATCATGACATCAGTGCTACACCCCCCTTTCCAACCCCACCCACCCTCACCCTTCCCAGCTTCTCTCAGATCGCAGATCCCCGCAGAGGCTCTTCCATGTCTTCTCCAATAACACCACCCACTGCTGATGATGGACACACTCTCTGTACTTTCTCCCCGGCTGATGTCTTTCAATCTTCTATACAAAGTGAAATAAAAATGCTCTGTCTTGCAGTGGCCTGTTGCCCAGCCCATTCTGAGAGCTCGTCATGAAAAAAAAAAGGAACGAATAAAAAGCTACACCCGCTCTCTCTCCAATCTCATTCCCTCCCACGCCTACATGCACCCTCCTCCTTCGCTCCAGTCCTCGGCCTGAGGCCAAGGCTCCACGCCATGCTCAGAGAAGTGCTGGTGCTGATCCAACAAAACTCCCCCTCCTCCACCCCTTTGCCTCTTTTCCCTCTCTCCTTCTTCCCTCTTTCTTTTAATAATAATCTCGGTTTTGAATTTTCAGAAACACACACGGCGAGAAAACGCAACTGTACAGCCAGAACAGCTCTCTCTTTGTTTTCAAACAGCTTATTACCACCAGAATGGCTGGAGCTTTTCCCTCTCCCCCATTTTTTCCTCTTGCTGAGTCCCCCCCCCATATTTAATGGATTTCAAGCAATTACAGTCGGCCCAAAAGTGGAGGGGGTGGACTCACGGTGAGGCACAATGCGTGTGGAGAATTTTAACAAGATGTGGAAGCCCTCATCTTTCCTTCAGTAGGTGTATGTGTATATGAATGCTTTATTGTGCACACATGGCTGCATAAACACATTACTGACACAGACACTCAACAGCACATAGACAAACTTGGGTGAAAACTTTCTCTTTCACACACACAAACACACATACACACACACACACAAGCCCATCAGGTGGGTAACTGGGTCCAGATGGGCGTCTTTCATAATGGATGAGCCCAGCTGACTGGCTGGCTGGTTGGCTCCATGAGGCCTGACTACCTGAGGGACGCTGGCTAAAAGAATGCCAGGAATCTCTGTTTTCCCTGGAGACGGACAGGCGCTACACAATACAGGCTACAATCTCACAGTATAGGTCAAGACAGGAATGATAAGGTATAGAATAGCAGAGATGTGGGCGCATAGCAGAGCTGACATGGTCTGCAGCATTGATTACATCTGACTCCTTTCCTTCCTGAAAGAATAGAGCATCCGCTTTCTCCTCTTAATCATAATCCCACAGTCTGAACTGTTCTAATAAGCACTGACAAAGCTAAGTAGATTATTTCACTTAGAGATTAAGTCTTTGTAAATGTCAGACTATCACCATCAGAAGTTCAGCCTTAAGTTTTTAAATGCTGCTATCGAGTGTTGATTATTTCTGTATTTGTATTTTGTATTTATTTGTAGAAAAGACTTAAAACAAAGGAAGTATAAAAGATTTTCTTACTTTTTAAGCTTTTTAAGCTGTAGAAAAGCGGGGATATGCTTTAATATCTTGATTTTTTTTCTTGTCATGTCCTAAGTATCTTTGCAGTTTGATGCATCTACAGGTTTCCCTGAAATCTTACTGATCAAAAACTGTTTGCATTGTGATGTAACACTATTGAATTATCATGCATTAAACAACCAGACCACAACCACAACATGCTGATATGCAAAGAGAACTCTCATGGGCAAGTTTACCCTCTGTGATGCACTTTTTGTTTCACATTTCCCTCCATCTAAATGCTGCCGTAGATGGTAGAATAAAGTTATTTCTGGTCATGCATCTGCTTTTTTCACTCAGGTTAACCCTTGTTCTCCAAGCCCTTGTAATCGTGAACTGGGAGTTTGTGAGGGCAGTGTATCATTAACTCATTTATCCCTCCTTTCATTCCTCCCATACTCACTTATCTGCTCTCCATCCGCCCCAGAGTCCTCCGATCGCTCTGTATCGTCCTCATCATCCCCCGACGAGATGGCATCTGCACAGAGTAACCACGGTTACTGCCAACCTTTCGCAACACTCATGCACTACGCTACACATACACTTGCATGCAGAAATGTCCATGCAGTCACTTTTTTTGCAAATTTGCAAACGGGTTTGTAAAGAAAATACTATAGTGGGACCCTTTTCTGATGATCTGGTCATATGCTACTGTAGATGTACACACACATACACTCACGAGTCTCCAGTCATTCAGAAACAACTACATTCAGGCTGTTCATCCCTGACCACATCTGCTCCATGGCCACTTCTCGCACTCAACCTTCCTGCATTCAACCAAGCTCAGGCCACCTTTAAACCTCCAAACTCCCTGTCCAATCCTGACCTGTCTCACAACCTGACTCACCTGTGACATTCACTATGAAGCAAACTGTGTCTTTGCCCACGCTGGTGCAGGTGTACAGGCCTGAATCCTTGGGCGTGGCATCACGGATCTGTAGCACCTCCTGCTCTATCAGCGTGCGGTTGTTGGTGCCCAGAGAGCTGCCATCTTTGGTCCAGGTGATGGTCCCCGTCGCAGGCAGAGGGCAGCTCAGCTTCAGCACCTCCCCCGGGTGCACTGAGCACACCGTGGGCTTAGAAATTTGGTATTTGTTCGATGCGTCTGCAGAGCGAGTGGGGTGGGAGGAGGAGGAGGAGGAGGAGGGGGAGGAGGTTGAAGTGGGGAGGGCAAAGGACAGAATGGAGGAGGAAGAGGGTGCACAAGAAGGAGGAAGAGAGAGGTGGGAGAGGAAGAAACAAGCCAGAGTTTAAGAAACAAAAACACCACATAACCCCCAATGGATGCACTTAAATCAACTTATGCAGGAGGTGCAATACAGAAAAGAGGAGGCCCATTTTTTTTTAAACCATCACACCAACTCGTAGTTACCACAAACTCCCAGTAAGTCTTTTGAAATGGAGCCCTTAGAAAATACCACTCTTCTGTTATCAAGTGTGCAGTGTCATTGGCATGTATAGATTCAGAGCATGCAGTTACGGCCACAGCAGCATGTGTAGAAAAAACAAAAAAAAACAATCAATGCTTTGCGAGCAAGTGAGATATGGACATCAGTGTGTTGAGAGACAGCCCTCCCCTCCCAACCACTCGTCCCTTTTAGCATAGATGCCAAGCAGCCAGTGTGTATGGGTGAGTAGGAGCAGTACAGACAGATCTCTGCAGCCTAAAAACAGGTAATAAAACTCCAGCATGTCTACCCATCAGAAAGGAAAGCAGCCGGAAAAGTCTAGGACGGAAGGAAGGTTGTCAGGCAGGGGAAGGGAGGAGAGGGAATGGAGGGGGGGGGCGTTCTCTGGTTTTTTTTTTTGGCTTTTTTTTCCTGCTTTGACTGCACACCTAAGCTTCGAAAAACCTTGACCTGGCTGCAGCCTGACTCTTCTGTTTTCCATCTCTTGCTTTTAGTTGTCTTTCATAACACGGCCATGGAGAATCTACAACTCCTGCACTGAATCTGTCCGCCAAAGCAGAGAGCAAGAAACTCTGCACAACTCCAAAGCGCATAAAACCTTCACTTCTGGGAGAAAATCCAAGTCCGCCTGTGAGTGCATGTGTGTACACCATGTCCTCTGACTTGTACAACTGCACAGAGGGAACAAGGTGAACGTTAAGTATATGAAAGGGAGTTTGGAGTGTCTTTAGCTGGGACTGCACTCGCTGCTACATCCGTGCAGACTCTTGACTGCGACTGAATGTTGAACATAAGGGAGGGAGGGGGGGGCCCTGCCTGAAATACAAGCTGGCTTCTGCCATGTATACCAAAGCCAATTCCAGTCACCCTGAGGCTCTTGCAGCCATTACTACACACGCATAAACACGCACATTCACGCACAAATGTGTACATCCACTCAGTTTATGCGTAGGTAGAATTCATTGATAGACATTCTTTGCAATCATCCACAGTGAGAAAACAATGCAAAGTTCTTTTTTTTTATTGCAGCACAAAACAGAGAGAACTAAGGAAAACAGGCAAACAAGAGAGGAATTAAAAGATTTGAGGTGTGTGTGTGTGTATGTGTGTGTGTGGTGGGGGTGGGGAGGAGGGGTTGTAGCAGCAATGGAAAAGCATACAAAAAAAGCCAGTGATGATCGTACATGTGGAGCTTGACTGAGGGCTGATAGGTGTAATTATAGTGGCACTGGCACTCCCAGCCTTTCCTGTACCTCAATATACCTTTTCAACAACATTCCTCCCCCATTAAGTGTTCAATGTAAAGTATACACACACACACACACTCGCCTCAACAGGAAGAGAAAGTCATTCCACCACAACCAAGCGGTCGAGGCCCGTGTACTAGCCTCTAAACACCCACCTTGGGCATGTAC
Source organism: Acanthurus lineatus (assembly GCA_029814665.1). Taxonomy (NCBI): domain Eukaryota; kingdom Metazoa; phylum Chordata; class Actinopteri; order Acanthuriformes; family Acanthuridae; genus Acanthurus; species Acanthurus lineatus. The sequence goes on from JAPZDV010000003.1 coordinate 6,814,134, forward strand.
ACACACATACACACACACAGGTACAGTTCCTGTATTGTCTTTTTTTTCTCTTTTTCTTTCGTTCGATCCGGAAATTATTAACACCTCCTTCCCCTCCAGGACTGACTGTGTGGTCTAATGGGAGGTGGAGCTCCTGTGCTGATTGATGGGAGCTGTCTCCGCTACGTTTTACGACATGTTTTTCCACACCGGAGGCCACTGCCTTTGCTTTGACATTATTACTGGCTTCAGCTTTTCCTGCGTTGTTTAATTTAGGATTTCACTGATTTAGAGATGTCATAGCTACTGGAGACACAAAGCAGAGTAAGCATCTGCAGGGAGGCAAGCAGGTACGCGCAACTTCAAGATGGTGGGCCCCTCAGTGAGGCTGACGTAGCAACGCAACACCTGGAACATTCACACACACACACAAACACACACAGGTTTCACTGTCTGTCAGCATAGTGACGAGAGAGGGAGGAACTATGGTGCTTCATTGAAAGATGAAACCAACACAAATACATAGATGTGTGAGTGTGTTTATGTGTCACACTACAAGAAGAGGTCAGATAGAGAGATGGAAGGAAGAAAATTAAGTCAAAAGAAAGAGAAGAAAAGGAAAGAGAAGGAAAGCAATCCCTCCAAATGGTGTGTCTGATTTAAAAAAACATAAATGTTAGATCTGTCTTCATCAATCTCTTATCTTTGCACTACCCATCTGTCCTCCTCCATCAGCTCCTCCTCCCGTTGCTGCTCCTCCATTTCCCCCTTTTACCTTCCCTTGAGCTTTGCCCCTCTCCTTACACCCCTTCCCACACATCTCCACCCCCCACTGACCCTGCTGACCTAACCCTGACCTCACCTAAACCTGTTGACACCTCCAGCATGCCCGATTGTTCATGGGAACCTGCGTCATGTAAACACACACGGACAGAAGAAGCTTTGTACACACTAAGAAAACTAAGATACAGAGGTTTGACTAAATAAAAGTATTTATCAGGCAGCAGGACGTACAGGCCAAGACACAAACTCACACACACACACACACCTTTCTCCACTTTAAAGAGTTTAGAAGAGTCCAGGGATGCATGCTGAGTTGAAGAGTTGAAACACATCACTGCAGATTTTTCATCCCTGCAAAGTTTCATCCCCCTCTGCACCACAGGAGGGGGCGGGAGCATCTTTATCACTCTGTTTCTCACACACACACACAGCAAACAGCCTCTTCCTCCCTCCCTCCCTCCATCATCACTGACATTTTGCCTCTCTTGAAGAGGCACATCTCCATTTCAAAACCAATCTCTCTCGTTCTTTGACAGCTATTACAAGTGTCTATCAGGTGTGATGGATTCGGGCCGTCCACTCGCCATCTCTTCGTCCTCCTTCATTCGCGCCGTCTTGGCTGGCAGCCTGAGTGTCTGCGGCAAAAATGCAGCAAGCAATTCTCACCAATGTCCTCTTGACGTCTGCTCATCCATCTGTCTTTCTGTCTGTTTGTCATGAGAGAGCAGAGCGGCGATGCTGGGAAAGCAGCGAGGGTGGAGGCTGCGGTTTTTCTTACATAAATGATCTTATTAATGTACTTGTGCAGAGAGGCACACTGAGCTGCAAGCCTACTCTCCCATCTCCTCCCTGTCGTGTTCTGCACAATGGGATAGGTGGACTAAATGTAATGACTGCTATCACAGAGGCACACACTCAGCACGCACACACACCAACACATACACATACACACACACACTCTGCCAAATCACATTATCTCTGCTGCCCTTCTTATCCCTCCTTTTTTTCTCTCCTCTTTCCTCTGCATCCTCCTCACGCAGTCAAATCCCGGGACTTTTCTCCCCTTTTTTGTCTCTCGTTCTTTTCTGATGTCCACGTCTTTTCACATTTAAATCCCTCCTTAGCTTTTTTTTTTTTTATGATGACAAAGGAGCAGCTCTAAGAACTGGCTCCTGCTGGCGTCCATGGCAACAACCCCTCCAGTTCCCCCTCACCCCTCATCAAGGCATTCCCTGAACCCCATCCGACCCCGCTAACCCCCTGACTACCCCTTATCTTCAAAATCTTCTTAGGTCGAGACACTTGTGACCTCAGAGAAAAGTTAAACATTCTAGAGGTTAACATACTGAATTAATTAATAAATCAGATGAATAAATAAAGTAATGTTTCAAAAAACTTCACTGATTTATCTGCCAATATTTTAATATAAGTAATTGTTTTTTTTCTGTGAATTATCAAAAAACTGAGTAAATGGTTGATACAACTTCCCAGAGCTCAGAGTGACACCTTCAAAGTCTTGTTTTGTTAACCAGCAGTTCAAAACCAAAAAACATTTAGTTAAGTACAATGCTAAACAGATAAGAAGAAAATCATCATACTAAAAAAGCTCAAACTGGTGAAAGAGACAGCTTTTACCAATTTCCAATCTGTCAATAATTAATCATTGCATAAGAAGCGGCATTTTTTCTCAGAAAAGCGTTCAGGAGGATCAGTGCCTTTATTCAAAACTCAATGAAGTGCAAAACAATTTTGATGTAGAAATCAGATGTGTGACTTTGAAGGTCTATCATCTGAAGGAGCATTAGTGCATCAATATTTAATTAAAATGCATCCTAATTGAAAATGGTGACTTCACCAGATTTAAAAAAATAAATTGATTGATTTCCTAACTTTTTTTATTTTATTTTTTTACACTGTGTATTTTTTGGCCTCAGAGTCTAGTTTTTTTAAATTTTTTTTTATGTTTTGATTTTTGTTATTTCTATTGGTTTCTATTTTGATGTTTTGGGGTTTAATTCAGTGTTTCTGTCCCTCATCTCTGTCCTGCAGCTTCCCGCTCATGCTGGCTCAGATTCCTCTCTGCCACACAGCGGACAGTCAGGCACAAGCTGGCACAGGTAGCAGCTCTCCACAGCCTCTTATCAGGCAGGTGTGAGATTGAGCGGAGGAGTGACAAGGTATTTTCTGGCACATCAGCCAAAGCAAATAACAGTCTACACACACACACACACACACTCACTCACCACAACCTCAACACACTCAGACCTTCAAGTTTAACACCAGCCAACGGCAGGCTAATAAAAGTCATTGTGTTGAGGCCGTATTTTAAACACCCCCCCCCTCCTCAGTCACACCACCAGCCGACACACTGCGTTTGTTTAGAGTTCACTTCCATTGCCATCGCCACAGTCACACACACACACACAGACACACACACACGGACACACACTCCATGTCATTAATCAGCCAGCTGACACTTTTAAACTTTTACAACCGTACTCCTACTGTGTGGATGGCACAGTATTACAGATAGGTAATAAGCCCACAACAGCTTAACATTCCCACCTTCACACACAGAAACACACTGATATAAAAAAAAACTGTAAGTCTACCAACAGTGACCAATAATTGTTATGACTGTTAATGAAATAAAGGCAATTGCTACTCTGTTTAACATAAGCTGACTGTAGCTTCTTAAACAATTTACGACATACAGGCGAAAACTTTATTAAAAGTAGAAACCATGTTGAGTTAATATACAAAAGTGCCAAGAGAGCTCTTATGTTACCTCTGAGCTCAGAAACACTTGGAGAAATAAAACATCTCTTTTGTTAACAAGCATCCATCCTTTTCCTGGGTCATGCATGAAAGGCTCATCCTTGACAGATAATGTATCCTTTATTTATCTAACCACTCAACTGTTCTGAAGTGTTTGCCTCCATCCTGATCAGAGCATTTTTTGAAGTACAGAGTTTGGCAGGCAGTTTGAAAGTGAGGCCAAACCATGAGCTGGCTTTTGTCAGCGGCACTCACATTCTGCCTGCTTTCCAGTGTGCCACACTTATTCAACATTATATGCAAAGAGGAGCCTGAACAGACCACAGAGCACAGAGCGTAGAATACCAATGCACACACACACAAGCACGCACACACCTTCTGTTGTTGGTACCTTTGTTATTCAGCTCAGTCAGAGTATTTTAATCACTGTGCAAACGGAGAGTGCCTGGACAAGGTAAACACTCCCGTAGATACTAAAGTGGCTACTGGGACAACAGTGGATCTGTTGTGGAGACTTTAACCAGCACACTCCCTCCACCTCTACTGTTACAGCAGCCACAGGTAAACAAACGAGCAGGGCCACCAGGGGTGAAGGCGTAGGCTCTATAGAGACAACATTGATATGCAAGCTGATGAGTCTACAGCAATTACTGCCCCCTCACACACACAGGCAGTGGTGTGACCAGGGCTGTAGGGCAGACAAGGGTGGAGGGGCCAGTGGAAATCCTTAACATCTCTGTAGGGGGGGTGTTATTAGGACAATGAGGGTGGAGCCAGCCATTCTGTCTCCCTAACATGTATGCCCTACAGGTGACAGCAGCGCAGCCCGTCAGGAGCAGCAAACAGGAGGAGATCACAACAAACCGGAGCTGCGAACACACTGATTCAATCACACACAGCTGTGTACAGATCTATGTTTGCCATGTGCAGTAAGGAAACTGATTCAGGATCAGATAAGCAGGCCAGGTTCTCGGTTTGCCATGTTGATCCCTCATCATGTGACCCCTCCAGGTCTAGCCACTTAATCTCTAGTCACATGACTTCACCGCTGCCCAGCGCTCTGTAATCTCTCCATCTAAAGGAGAAGTCAAATATGCACAAATCCTCTTAGACCTTTCCTGGTGGATTGTGTAACTCTGGAAAACTCTCTCTGTCTCCCTCCCTCCCTCTCTCTGTCCTCGCCGGGGCCATGTAGCATAGCGGCCGGGGCCATGTGGAGCTCTGAACCCACCGGCCAAAAGCCAAACAGTCTGCAGCCCAACAACAAGAACACGGACAGGAGAGAAGAACTCAGGCAGCCCCATTATCAGGGTAACTAAACACGATACCTGAACTGACCTCCGTGTCAAAGGGCAGGACAAAGTATAGACTCTGTGTGTGTGTGTGTGTGTGTGTGTGTGTGTGTCTGTGGGTGGAATAATAGATGTGGGGAGCTGGCTTAAAAAAGTGATGCTCTGTTGTTGGCCTAACTTACAATTAGCATGCTGATTAAAGCCCGGGAACAAAAGGCTTTGGAATGTGAGTTACCATCCATTACAACAACTCTAATTAGCCAGTCTCTGACCAGACTGGAGACAGAAAACAGAGAAGCCTCAAAAGAAAGGAAAAAAAAACAAAAAGCTGTCTGCACTATAAGAGACAGTCTTTAACAAATGGTTTCTTAAAGGTTTTTAAGTTGCCAGAATAAATATGGCTTTACATTATAATCTATTCACACATGTTGCAGGAAAATGAGTGGAGGCAGTTGTGATTTGAAAAAACAAAGCAAAGTCCTGAACTCTGTATCGTAATTTCTCCGTCCCCCTCCCTCTTTGTGCTTCTTTCCATGCAAGCAGGGCATGAGAGAGATGCCAGCATAAACACTGTCCCACCCTCCTTCATTGCTCTCCCTTGTCCTCCTACACGGGGTCACAAACCTGCCTCCAACACTCAAGAGTACCCTAAACTACCACTGACATCGGCAAGAGAACTAAAACAAAAAAGTGTGAATCACAGGCCTCACGTTGAGGAAAATGAGGCTCGGCATGCTGAAGTTCGATGTTTCCCTTCTGTTTATTTATTTTAACCCCCTGAAATATAAAATGAACTCCATTTCGTCCACTTGTTAGATTTTTAGTTGAGTTTATATTAAACAATGAGATTAAAAGACAAAACTTTCTCTGCAAGAAATTTCCAATGCTAACTTGTAAATGTGAAAGCAACAGCGGAACCGTAGAAATTCATTTCCATGTTGTTTTGTTACTGTTCAATCTTCAAATGGATGAAACCACACAATCTACTGACATTTTAAGTTAGACACGGGCAAATATTTGAAAGAAACTGTGCAAAAGTTAACCAAAACTCTTAGTTGGGGTTTGAGGGGAAACAAACTTGACAGATCTACACCTGCTTTCTAAAAACAAACCAAACAAATGGTCTCCCCCCCCCCTCCCTCAGCTCCACCTCCCAGGCTCTTCTTTTCTGTCCCTTCCCGTCCCCAGCTGCTTACCTTCAGGTTCCAGAGTGGCCTCCTCCTCCTTGGTGGCGGTGAGGGGCGGCCGGGCCACGCTGACGGTCAGCAGGGACAGCAGGACTGCGGCCAGCAGCCAGGCCCACGAGGCCATCCCGTTAGTGGGGGCCAGCGCTCCCCATACCCCCCTTCTCCACCTCCCCCTGGACACTGATCCCATCTGAGGGGGTCCGCCCAACCATCAACTGCTGCCGGGTCGCCCTGTCACTCAGTGGAATTCACCCAATCACCTGGGCTGGAGAGGTGAAGGAGAGAGGGCGAGAAGGGAAGGCGGTGGAGGAGTGATGATTTAAGAGACAGGAGTGTGAACAGAAAGGTGTCAAAGAGGAGAAAAAATAAAATAAGTTATAGTAATTACTCTCATTTTAAGCAACTTCTCTCTGCACCATTTTTTTGTCCCACTTTTCTATTGACAAAGTGAGACAGAAAAAATGAAGTGAGGGAAGCGACAGAGACGCTGAGTGTTACAAAATGCTGTCAAACAAGCCATGCCACAGACATACCAAAGCTGTGAGGCACCGGCAGTCAACACACAACCAACCTGCATCTACCTTTACTGCTTCTCATCTGTAATTATAAGCACTGAGAAACCAATTAGGAGACACTGTAGCTCTCTAAGTCTTAGTATTTACAGCTGCACTATAGTTTAAAACTTAAACTTAATGCAAATTTATTGGATTTTAATATCTCATATATATTTTCGTATATATATTATAGAAAAAAAGGTTTAATCTTCAACAAATCAGCTGATCACAAATCAGTTTTGTAAAATTACAAATCAGGTCATTTTAAAAAGATACTCTTTTTTTAAAAGAAGACAAAGCTTATTTAACAAGTCTTTATTTTTAAGTAGCACTGGGACAAGACAGACATCATATCAGCCAATGTGGCACTTATTTCGTCTAGTTGGACATCGTTTATTTCTGTGCGCAACAGATGCGCCAAACCTGTTGCCCGCGCCGCTGCATCTCTAATTGCATTCGTGAGGCCGTGGGCTCTTACTGATTTTTCGTGACTTGATTATGAAACCAGTACGGCTTTAATTGAAATGCAATATTGCAATATCGAGACACACACACACGCACACACACACACCAATATGTTTAGTCAGACATCTGCGGTTCAACCGTGCTGAAGTGTCTCTGGAGGTTTGGTGAAGTCACGCTTCCCTGCGCTCTTTCTGCTCCAGCTGGACGTATCGATTGGTTTTACTCACAAAGACACATGTAGTTTGACTTATAGAGAGACAACCTGAAAACGTGCAGCTTGATTTATCTACAATTCACCCCTCGGGATCTGCACGGTAGACGCGCACATGCTGTCAGGGTGAATCCATCAATTCATGCCGACATTCGGACTTCGTTAGAGAGACGCATCGGTTTGTTTCTGCGAATAAGGCGAATAATTTTGCATTTACAGCGCAGACCTGTGAATTATAACTAATTTTCAAACCAACCAGTGCACCATCGAGCACCGGGCTGACTGCGGTAGATTTTTCAGTAGGTCGAAAAGGGACCAGAATTACTGTGAAACCTACTTTGGTTTTAAATCTTTTTTAAAGTGTGTCATGTCGAGAACACAAATGATTTATTCTGCAACAATTAAACGTATCAACACTTCAAAAAACCGTGAGTGTAAAAACAAAACGGGTAAAGATTAAAATAAAACTTGCAGAAAAAACTAAAGAGCAAATGGTTTTTTAAATTTTATACTAAGTACTCCTTTAAAAATACTTGTTTTTTTCAGCATGTTGCTGACGACATGACATTTGGACACACAGAGGACTTTGCTCCATACATGACCAAAGCCTTCATCTGAAGCTGGGCTTTGAATGAAATTTCTTGGAACTGATTGAATTCCTATTGAAATTCAAATAAGTTGGCTTTTCCACAATGGGGGCTCATTTGGACCTGCTCAGTGATTTAGGGCTCCGGCACCAAGCAGTGAAAAAACAACTGCGGTCACGGGATAATTGGCACCATAAATGCAATGTAGAAAATTAAGCAATGTAATAAATAACCAGGACACTTGTTAATGGGCCATGGGGTGATGATGCAAGGTAGTCCCTCACTTTCTAATATAAACAAGGGTAGATTTTATAGAATTAACTCAAGAATGGTAGTAACAACATAAAAATAACGCACCAATTATGTTGTTGATTGTATATTTAATAACAAACTTAATGAAAAACTCAGATTTTTTTACAGACACTTTAAAATATAAAAATGCAACTCTTTGTGAAAAAACTCAAAAATTCTAAAGAGTAAAATAGTTTTAATTTTGTCGTGCAGCCGTGAGAAAAAAAACAGTAGTACGCACCCAAAGGGCGCAACGCATTTCTACTATCGCGGAGCCAGTTTGTCGTGACAGCCGAAACCTTGACAGATGAGATTCAGAGGAAGCTTTGGACGTAAACAGAAAATACTTACCAGGGAGGAATAAAATCGTGGAGATCTCTGTTTTGGCATGCACAGATAAGGGAGGAGAGAGCATGAGCTGAATCCAGAGGGAGGAATGTCTCCAACTCCACACTGCACCAAAAAAATTTGCGAGGCGCTGCCTTTTTTCAGTTTACTATTCCACAATCAGCCGGCATCAACTCAGATCAGAGGATATATTCCAAAGCCGAGTGGCAGCGTAGTCCGATGCCATGCAAAGAAATCCGAGTTTACACGCGTTATCCTTCAAAAACAAGCTCGGAAAACCATACCGCTGTCCCCCCGAAACTTTCCTCCCCGTCACCAAGTTTCTTCTAGGGCGCAAAACATGCCCAGCGTCCCGAGCAGCGCACTTGTCAACTAACTAGAAAGTTTGCAGCTACTAAGGAGGTGGGACGGGGTTTAAAAGATTCAAGAGGATAGTTGTCCGATGCAAAATCTCATAAAATCCATCAATGTGCGTTCCCCTGGCGAAAAGAGCGTCTTTCGCGTCTCTTTCTCTTCTTCGGCCGACAGTCCTCGCACTGTTTCTCAGACGCTTTGTCAGGTTTACTAGGTTTTTTCTCCTCCTTACGTCTCCACACACTGCCCTCCTCCTTCACTCCAGTGGGTGTCATTCCCCCCCCAAGCACCCCCAGTGTAATTCGAGCCGCTTCCTGGCCGCAGTGCCTTTGGGCCCTGCCTTCCTCCGCCCATCAAAACTGCAGCGCTGCCTGCCTGCCTGCCTGCACTGCGATCAACTTGCTGAAACTGGGTCCGGTGCGAGCGCCCCTGCTCCGCTCCGGAGCTGTCAGACTGCCGCAACAACGCCCCCCAGTGGTTAAGGCATGACATCTGCGCCAGAAGACGCACAAAACAGAGAGAGAGAGAGAGAGAGAGAGAGAGAGAAAGAGAGAGAGAGAGAGAGAGAGAGAGAGAGAGACGCACAAAGCATCTATACATGCA
>JAPZDV010000003.1:6823595-6902559 GCA_029814665.1 Acanthurus lineatus
AGAGAGAGAGAGAGAGAGAGAGAGAGACGCACAAAGCATCTATACATGCATCATGCTGCAGTGCTGGAAATGTATTCAGATCGTTTTCCTCAGTAAAATTGGAAATATCACATTAGATCACCTATTTCAGGATGTTTTTATTTCTCTGAAAAGTTTAAAAAATACTTGAACGTTACCAGCAAACTGAACTTTATGGTTGTGCATGAAGAAAACACAATCAGCTCGTCAAATGATATGTTACCATTATAGTGTAAACTACACAAAAAGCAACAACACAAAGGGATCAACTGCAACACAACCAAATCAGAATACAAATAATATATAAAAGTGTGAAAGTTCTCATTTTGCTCAATAAGTACAACTTACTTATGATAATCTTCTATCTGCCATGAGAGTGCTGACATTAGCTTTAAATGCTGTTGTGTAAAAAGTACAATATTTCCTTCCTCAGTGCAGTGAAGAAGAAAAATGGAAAAATGCAAGTGAAGTGCAAGTACATCAAAATCATTCCAAGTAAATATTTCATAACTTCCCAACACTCGAATGCTGCATGAGGGTTGAGACGTCAACAAATACAATCAGATTCAGCAGGTTTGTGTAGCTCGTGTTGTTCGCTTGTGTATTGCTCAAGGACACTTCATTAAACACACTGACTGCTCAGCCATAAGGTCATCTTACACCACCTTTTTTTTTTTTTTTGGGGGGGGGGCAGATGGTAAAAGATGCTTGTCAAATGATATGTTACCATTGTGGTGGAAAAAGATGGTGGAAAATCTGCCTTTCTTATTGTAATAAGCACACATGGAAATGCATCAAAATGCAAGAATTAAACAGGGTGTTAAATTCTACAGTGAATAACATATTAACAATGTACCTGGGTGTGATCAAATATAAGGAAGATTAAGTAATGTGTAATAATCTTATAAAGAATGAGATACTTTATACATTTTTATATAAAGTTGTTTAAGCTTTAATTACCAAACTTATATCCATCTTGAGCAGTTAAACCCTTTAAATGCTACTTTTATGTAATGCATTGGTGATAATAATCCAATAATATAATGTAAATATAAGGCACCACATAACACTGAAAGTGACCCATCAGTGTGCATAATTATTTCTTTTGATTTTGACAGGTTAAACATACTTTGCCACTAATTCTTTTATACAGTTGACTAAAGTTTTGAGAATAGAACTTTTGCTTGCATTGAGTTTACAAAATAACATGATCTCAAGTACAGATCTAAATACTTCTTCCAGCACTGCTCACACAGTGAGCTCAACAGTGAATATTCATGAAAATCACATTATATACTATGTATCCAGAGTAGAGTGCCTGTGGTAACAGATGGATAACATGAAAGCAAAGAGCAGAGAAAAGAACAAAGTTTAAAGAAAGAGACAGAAGGATTTTCTCTATGATATGGTGCATTGTCGCAGAATTAGAAGTAACTGGGGTTCATAACTTTTCTACAAATGAACAGCCCCGTTCATAGCTACCCAGAGAGAGACTGAAGGCTGGCCCCCTGCAGCTCGTCCCCCACTGCTTCAAGCTGTCTCCTGCATTGGTTCAGGCGTTCAAGCGCTCTGAAAGAGACACAGGGGAGGGTGGAAGACTCTAATCTCCACAGAGGTTTTATTTTTGTCTCACTTCCACTGCTGAAGCCCACTTTTTTTTTTTAAACAAGGGAGGGGAAACTCTTCCATTCATTTTGAAAAGAGGCACTAACAAGGTTTTTTTTTTTTCTACGGAGGTAAAGGTTCAGCCTGTGAATGGAGACTTCTGCGTCTGTTTTTCTCTCTTCTCCCATCTCTGCCTCCACCAGTAAAGCCATCAGATAACAGTGGAGCTGACAGGTTGGCTGGAAATAAAGAGCGAGCGAGAGGTGAGGAAGGAGAGTTTGACTCATTTTTCAAGAGTGGCACAAAATACCCCCCACTGTTTCTCCCTCTCTGTGTGTCTCTTTCGTTCTACTACATAAGTCCATTTACAATCGCCCAATTTATTTTCTACTGCCCAGGCATCTCACATTTGAAAGAAACCTCATCAAGCAGAGTCTCATGGGCCTTTGACTGAGAACTGGATGGACTCAATGCCCTTGCGCTGTGGTATCTGTCAACCTGTCATTGTCCCTCTTCATCTCCAATCTTTTCTTCAGTCCTCTTTCTTTCTTAATCCCTCCTGTGCAAGCAGCCTCAGTGTTTTAGGGAGCAGAGTGAGAGGAAAAGAAGGTGACAAGCTAATGGCTCACCATCAGCTTCTTAGATTACATATTGATTCCTTATCATTGTCGACAGAAATCATCAGGTTATCGGGCAGGTTCTCCAATAACCGTGTGGTGAGAAAACCTCTCATTTCTGTGGAGATTGAAGCTCTGAGTGATGTTTGAGGCCGAGCCACTCACCAGTCATTAAGCCTGCCTCCTGCTGCTATGCAAATCTAAGATGCTGTTGAAGTGAGCTAATCAACAACTAGCCGTTACTTCTCTTTGTCTGCGGGCCGACTAATTGCTTCACATTAAAGTCCCCATACAGTCGGAAATGTGTTTTTCTTATTGTTAACTCATTTGAATGTTTTAGCCTCACTGTGCAGAATAATGAATATGCAGAGTTTGACGTTAGAGGGATGGGAGACAGTTAGTGGAAAAATGATTTTTTGACTTCACAACTAGTTTTGATGTTATGTGCTCCAGTAGGCTACTTATACAAATGTGATGTGGAGAGTCAAACCTCCAGAGCGCACACACCAAGAGGGAATTTTTCAGTTTCCCACTGGTTATATCGAATCTTGCAATGAAACTTCAGCAATAAAAATAATTGCATGTTCATCATTTATTTCCAGTTTTTCAATGAGAATTGAGCAGATGTGTTCATTATAATTTTCAGCGAATTAACATAATTTTTTTAAACACAAAAAACACGGATTATTATTCAAATAAGAGTACATTTATATGATTAAAACATGTCTAGGGAAGATTTTTAATCAGCCCTTACTTGAAAAACCTCACTAGCCATGCTAATATTTTGCTCGGTGCCAGTGACTTTTGCCTCTCAGGCCACACTGGCTCTGTGGATGGCTGTCGGGCTCTCAGTCAGTTGGTGCAGAACAGCCCATCTCACCAACTGCTGTGAAAATTGCTTTGCATTTTTATACAGACATTTTTTGGTGACTGCAGGATGAATCTCAGTGACTTTTGTAATCTTGACCTATCCTCTAATGCCTTCATTTAGTAAAGTTTTATCTGTTCAAACTTGTGCTAATGGCCAATTTTTTGTGAAAGTAATGTTTCATCAGCCTCAGTTGTGTTAAAAGCTAATTAACTAGTGTCAGCAGGCTTTTATACAAGCACGTTTGGTCCTGTCTCTTCTTCTGGTGTTTCTAACTTTTACTGCAGTTCATGAAGGGTCGCTACTCAGACATGTCTATTTTAAGCAACCGCAGTCATCACAACATGTCTTCTCAAGTCCCAACAGTAGCCTACATTAGTGATAACATAGGCTCTGGTTGTTGTGTAGGCCTCTGTCAGAGTCACTCATCCATTATACAGTGCTTTTTTACTGCAGTGGCACATAGACAATCCACTCTTACAGCAAACTGGGCCAGAACAGCAAAATCCCTCCCTCCGTCTGTCTGACTGCTGAAATGGAGATATTCACTGTTGAGAATCAGAGTACAAAACAGACTTATTCTCCACTGGACGATCATTCCTGCTTCCTCCTTGAGGGTGCTGCTGTTAATCATGAATGGCAGTGATATGTTATTAAAACGTCACTATGCCAAATCCTAGAGAGACCCCTCCTTTTTCTCCCAGTATATCACTGACACTATAATTAAAACAACAAACGTGGGTGAGTCACATCCTGTGCAAAATATGAAACAAATGCGTGGAGCTGTATGTGTGTGTGTGTGTGTGTGTGTGTGGTGGGGGGATGGTGGAGATTGGCGAGAGAAGTAAGAAGTAGACACACGCCTCAGGGTCTAATTTGAACCATATACTTCAGCTTGTCTGCAGCCGTGTGGTAACGTAAAAAGAGCCTGACAGAAAGTGTGAAAGGAAAGTTTAGGTGTTTGGATTAAAGAAGGAGTCGTGAATTGATAGCTACAGTGCACCAAATGCGTCTGAAAATGATGGAGTGTTCTGAAAGAAACCTCTTATTCTCATCATGTGGGCACTCTGGACGTCTCCTCCATGTAGGAGTCCAGCTCTCAGTCCTGAACTCTCCCACTCGGCCCGACATGAGCCATCTCACACAGTGCAGTCCCTCTGCTTTTAGCTCAGGAGGCATCCCCCCCTTAAGTCAGCGGGCTTTCCTCCTCGCTGTCACTGATACGCAGTAATAACCTCGTCCAAACAGTCGGGCCTCCACTGTCCTCTCCTCCCCCTCAGCAGGTAACAGAGAGCAGGGATGGTGGGAGTGGATGGAGGGGGAGTGGAGGGTCAATCATCTAGATTCCTCGCATGTTTCCACATCAGTAGTGCAGAGTGTTTGAAATAGCTGGGATGCCTGTAGATAGAGCTCGCAGCGCAGCTCAGCTGAAAAGGGATGGGGGGGCACAAAGTGAGTGGGGGAAGTTGATGCTTCCAGCTAGAAACTGGGGAGTTTGGTAGTTTTAACTCCCCAAGCTGCAATGGGAAGCAGCAAACAGCCACACATGTAGCAGAAACACGGGTGTGTGCTGCAGCGTCGCAGTACAACTCCTGATCAAAATGTCAGCTTTCCCTCCCACCTGCATGGCACCATTACTTCTAATAAAAATAACACGTGGAGAAACACGGAGAAATGCTGAGTGGAACTGACAACTTTATGCCTCTATATAAAATGAAGAATGAATGGAGCTTTTTCTTGGCATTTTAACAGTGACAAGGATTTCTCCCTCACTCCTTCACCCTGTCTTTGTCAATGCCTCTCTTTTTTTATTTCACCTCCTCTCTCTTTTTTTTCCATGGGCTAATAGCCAAACAACACATAAGCATTATGCACACACACATAGATACAAACACATTACACAGCTCATTTGCTTCGGAGAACAGGTCACTTCAGCCATTCAGGGTATGACTCATTCCTTGCAAGTCCGGACTTCAGCTTGTGCTGACACTGTTGAAGCTGGGTATGTTTTTTCCACGGGCAAACAGTCCTTTAAGAGTTAACTACAACAGCTCAGTGTTCCTCTTTAGAAAACCTACACGTACAACCATGAGTTGTAAGACTTATGTCATTGCAAAGCTGAGGAATCATGAATTCACAGTAACTCATCTCTTAGTGTTACTACCAGCAGGAAAAAGTACGGACCGAATAGATATTAAGTCCTTGTGTTTTTGGAAAATCATCCAAAAAGTGTAATAAAAATCACCTATTTGTTCTTTATGATGTTCCAAAAGGGATGGGGAGATTACAGATTGCAGATTACACGCCCTAATGAGATAACAAAGCAATAAACTCTTATCAACACGGATTACATTTAAAAACAGGTTCAATAAGATTTATTATGTTGTCAATAATGACTAGATCACATCTTTATTACATCTTTAAAATTGGTTTCTGGTTTTGTTAACCGATGATTTATCTATGATGACTCATAGATAATGGAGTTTTAATTCCTTTTTATTTACGCTGAAAAACGACATGAACATTCAAGTAAGTGCTCCTCTTGCATCATAAGAGCATTGTCCTCCATGTGGCCTTTGATTAAAAACAGCAGCAGCAAGAACTTACACTGAAGAAACAGCCTCCAGAAGGCTGCAGCATACATGCAGTACACCTGTGGTCTTCTGCAGAATAAAGAAGAAGAATAACTCAAATCTTTGAGGCTATTTTTTAATTATAAGATGCAGAATTTTCGATGTTTGATTTTGAAATAAACATATTTGCTTCAAGGCATGAGCTAAATGAGATGACTCATACTGTCGATAATGATATAAAGCTGTTACCAGTATTCCATGAGCTTAGGTTAGCGTAACACAGCTAGGTAAAGAAAGGTAAAGAAATCTACCTACCAGCACCTTTCAAAGCTCATTGACTAAAACTGAGGTCAAAAAACAACTAACCATTTTACCATTATTTTAAAAGCATATTTCCAAAAATTACAAACTATTCCCTTAAAGTACAAGTCTAAAAATAATCAAAAAAAATTGCCAGAAGTAAGATTTGCTTAATAAATTAATGAAATAATTTGAACTTGCTTGTTTTACAAAATAAACTGAAGATTTAACTTCTCAGTGTTAGATTAGGTTATAGATTTAAAGTCATTAATGTAACCTGTTCTTGCTTCTCTGTCGTCAGAAGAAGTCAGACATTCGTGCTGACTGCAGTGATCCCTGCCGTTCTCCTGACCGGAGCTGCAGGAAGTCAGGTTAAACATTACATGGTGTAAGAGCCGAAATGTTCCCAGAAACTAGCAGCAGCTCTGAGTGACAACTCCCAGGATGTGTGCTTTGTAGTATCTATAATCTACTGCTCTTACCAGCAGCACTATAAAGAGAGGAGATGCTATCTGAGTCCTCATGGACTCTCTTTTAAGGCAGTGGGGAGTCACAAAGACTTTCACTGCATTTTGAAAGCAGGTGTTTTCTATTGTGAGTCTTTAGACCATTTAAAGATGAGCGCTGCTCGCCATCCGGCTGATCATCAGAAACCGTTTGTTGTGGCAGACAGTGATAGAGTCAGGACTAAAGAGGGCTGGAGAAACAAACAGAAAGTATTTAGGAGCTTTCTGGAGTACCCACCTATAAAGAGAGTCAGGCATTCCCTGCATACACATAGCTTTCATTGTGATTGCAAATCGAGGGAGGCCCAGGGAATAAATCACGGGGTCAGTGAATGGGCTGTCTGACCTTTAACCCCTTGGGTCGAGAAAAGTCTCTGCTCTATGTCCTGATGTCATCAGCGAGTCATTACCGCCGAGGCTTTCAACACCTCTACCATCCCACCCTAACTCAGCCGGCCGAGCTGCTATTGGACAAGCCCCCTGGCCACAGCACCTAAATCACCCTGTGGAACGGCAGTTATAGACTTGACCTTGACTTAGCGCTGTTTTCCATTCCCCGCTCCCACATTTAACTCTGTTTATTGTTTCTCTGTGTCCCCGCTTACTCCTCCGTCCAGTGACAGGAGCAGAAGAAATAGTAGGTTATGAGAGCGGTAAACAATATTGCACCAACATGTTCCATTTGGTCCTGATAGTTACATTTAACCAGAGTTTCTCATTTTTCTGAGAATAAGTCCACTGGAATGACTCATTCTTCTGTGTGCTAAAATGTGTATTTGGAAGGAACTGTTTATCCAAGGGATGTTTAGACATGTGTCAGCGGTTCTTCGTGGTGAAACATGTTTGCCCTTGTGAGGTCGACAGAGTTTGTTACAATGAGACTGCGGCATTGAGGCAAAGCATATGTTTTCTTAAGGGACGATGAGGTGAGCTGAGGTTAACTATTTTGACCGTGAACGCCAATCTGAGGTCTAATTTGAGCTGAGCGGTCTCCTGAGAAGTCACCTCCTCACCAGGGCCCTGACCTCTGACCCCCGCAAGCTGCTTCTGCATTCATCCTGCAAGATAGATAGAGGAAGAGAAGGAAAGTAAAACAGATATGTCTTTTTAGACATCTCTTCACCCTGCGTCCTGGCAAAGTTACCCTTGTGCATAATGGAAGGTACTCAAAATGCAAGTTTAAAAAGACCAAACTTAGATTTCCATTATTTTTTGTCAGTGTGCAGTTATGCGTGCTGTTTTTCCCCACTGTTTACATGGTTTCCCGTACTCAGTAACAGAAGGCTGACTGTGAGCACGCTGGCTTGACTCAAGGCTTCAGGTTGCAGCATGCCCACCTCCGGAGCAAAGACTGACAGATTTACATTGTTGTCTTTGACATTGTTCTGCACTTGCAAGTCCTAATCATGCTGTTGAGCAATGGCATACCCTGAAGAACCCATCTCTCAGCATCTACCAGTTTCTATTTCCCCCTCCCTTTTGCCCTAGGCAATTGTAGAAACCCTGAGCTGTGCAAAGCAGAGCAGATTAAAAATTCCTACTAGGCCTATAAAAAAAACCAAGAACTTATGAAGGCACCTGGATAGACTCCTGAATGCACCTCAAGACAAAAGACCTATTGACTAATTCATTTATATAAAAGATTATACCGACACCAACCTTGGGGAGTTGCCAGGGAAAGTCTTTACAATTCTTTATTCATGTAAACAGACATGTTCGCCTGAACATGACTAGAGACTAATGTGTACTTCAATCACTGTACAAATAAATTAATCAGGCTACACTTCCTTCAAAGTACTTAGCAGTTTGGGTGCCCCCCCTTCATGTGTATTCCATCAATCATGATCAAATCAGTCTGGAATAAATGGGACGAGGCCAACGTGCAGAACTGTTAAAACAGAGCAGCAAAGAATGATGAACTTTTAAATGTGGTTTGTGATGAAAAGTATGGCATGATTTAAGAGCACAAGAGTTTCATCTGAGTAAAATGTGTCAATATCCTAACTTATGTAACCATGGAAAACTTGTGTGTGTGTGTGGGTGTGTGTAGACATCACTCCATGATATATACTCATTTATTAACACTGTGTTTGATTGGGAATTCTAACAAAAACATTAGGTAAGCTAGTGCAAACAACTGTGTTATTACACACAGAATTGTAAAATTACAAAGATTAAACTGTGAATATTTAATTGTCAAAAAAAAAATATAAAAAAAGGGTATGTTGTCCATGAAAATTGTAGTGGATGCGGGGGTGGATGTGTTTAGGTTTGGTGCGTTTGTGCTACTTTCTAATGATATATACTTCCTTAAAATGCTTAAAAGGATCATTCATCAGTGCATTATAGATTAGTAAAAAGTCATTTGAAGAAGCAACCTTTGGGCTGTGAGGTTGTAAAAACATCTATGTTATAAATAATATTAAATTAAATTATTGGTTATCTCACTTTTCTAATGCAGCACCAGGTCTGCATTTATAAATAAAAGAAAATCACTTTCTAATAATTCAAGTCTGCAGTTAAATGGTTTATGAATGAAACTGCAGATGTTTTCCAGAAAGGAGGCGTACGTAATTAAATACATGTTGACAGAGCTTCAGAAAAAAAACAACTGTCACGCAAGAAGAGGACATGAACCAGCAGAAATTATTTTTCACACGTTTGGGCAGCACCAAAAGTCCTTACTAACTGCTTATTATTGACCTGCAAAAAATTATTGAACCACCCATCAAACATTAAGTAAAGCCTAAATTCTGAGTATACAAAACCTCAGTAGGGATAACATGCTGTAAGTAAAATTTGTCACATCAGAAATAGCTGATTTGGTTTGGGTTTTGCTCTTTTACATAGCACACACACATGGTAATACCTAAAGAATGCATGCTGCCCCCCTAAGCATACAGTTGATAACATAAGCTGCCAATATAAACAATGTGTAACAGAATGGATGTATCCTTGTAACTGGATGATACACCTTGTCAGCCTGGAAAAGCCACAAATAATCCATCATCCTGTGGAATCAGTGTTTGCTGTAATTAAAAGTACAACCAGTGCAGCGCAGCAGTGTGGGAAAACCTCAGCTTGTAATTACTGTAACAGTGAAAGTCAAGGAGACACACCTTGTAAACTGATCCCTGAGAATCCTGATGTTCACACTGAATGCCACTCCCCTGTCTCTTCCCCCTGGCTGCACAGCTAAACTCCCCCCCAATCCCAAACACACACAAACACACACCTCAACCCTGGACCGGCCTGGTCCGGCCTCTCTCTTCTTCTCCTGTGCTACCCAGCACGAGCTGTCACTCCTTTAGTGTGTCACAGTAATTCACAGTGACAACAAACAACTGGCCATGCTACACACTACCCATGATCCTTCCCAGAGAACTGGGTGGGGGCAGGCTGGAAGAAGAGAGGAGACAGACAGAGAAGTTTAGGAGGTGACAGAGTGAGGAGAAAGAGAGCGCAGGTTGGAAAGACAAGAAGGAAAGAGCCAAAGGGATGGAGAAGCTATTGTAATGTTTATGAGCCCACTATCTGTCATATTTGTTCAAGAGCCATTTTAATATTTCCTTCCACATTATGACGTCCTGCTGCGTTACTGCAACACACAAAAAAAACAATTAATATTTAGTTGTATGGCTGTTGTTATCCCAGAAGGCCACAGCGAGGCTGACAATCAATACAGCCCTGTCAGAGAGGTTGATAGGTCGAGAAATAGTAGGCTGGTGACCTCTGACCCTGATGCATAGAAAAAAAGACAGAGGTGGTGTGAGGGGCGGCGGTTTCTGTTTCACACCCCCTCTCAAATGCAGTGCTTAGTTCGAGGTTTTGTAGGAGTGTGAGGAGCATTTTCTTTCCCAGAGAGACCTTAAGTACTTAAAAAGTAGACAAAAAAGCCAGTGAGGGAAATGGAGGGAAATAGGAGTAAAGGGAAGAATACCAAGAAGTGGGCAAATAGGAATGACATGGAAATAGGAGGGAGGAGGGAAAGCTGGGAGAGAAGAGGGAGAGAAAGAGAAAAAGGAACTTGATCCAAGGCTCAGCTGAAGACGAGGCATAAATCAAACATGGCGTGAAAACACGGCACCTCTGGGCTCTCTGTTTTGCTTTCCAGCTGAGGAGTTTTGTTCTCCAGCAGCGCTCGGCCACATCTGAGGCTTGATGTGCTAATAGTACTGATCAGGTGTTGTTTATCCAGCATTACTCAGAAGAGCCAAATCAATCACTGTGTAAACATTAACCAGGGTGCACAGAGCTGGAGGGCGGGAAACTCTTTCAGGGAAACAGAAAGAATTCACTCACACACGGCATGACAAACAGGGCAACAAGAGAAAGCCCTTAACCTTTTCGATCAGTTTTAAAGGAAGTTCCCACAGAATGGGGAACTGACCAAATATTTACAATGTGTGTAAAATTGTTTCTGGTCATGCAGCCCTTATCTGTACAGTTTCCAAGCATGTCTGCTGAATACTGTGTAGTGGTATGAATTTCAGATATCACAGCAAAACACATCTATATTAACAAGAACCTTGACTGCATCATTTTAAAGTTTTTTGTTCAAACTAATACCAAAAATATCAAGTCAATCTCTACAGAATGTGCCTAACGTGCCTAACTTTACAGCAAAAGTCATCACGTTTACAACCTGGCACAAAATGTTAAAACAGTCACATCTGCAGACTCTCTTCTTTAAGCTGACAAGTGTTGCCCCAGAAGTCAGCAACAGATTTACCTTCATTCATTATCTAGAGTGAAAAACAGATTTCTTTGGGTTTGAATATTGATGGAAACCTGTGAGATAATGTAAGCACACAACTCAGCAAATACACAGTCATTTTTGGGCATTTTAATGTGAAAATTTAACATATTGCAAGTTAAATTATAGTTAGTCTTGTAGTTGTGTATAATTCAGACCATGGCCACCTTCAGTGGCAGCAGCTGTTTGCTGTCAGCTGAGCATCACAGAGTCATTAGTAACACTGCTTATTCTCCCCAGCGCCACCTTGTTGTCAAAATACGTTTACTCCTGGCTCCATAAAAACCAGATGGCTTTAGCCATAACACCACACTCAAGGCTTCAAATGTTACTCTACAAAGACACTGAGTAACATCAAAGTGGCTTTGTCCACTGATTATTAAACTGTCTATGATTCAAACATATTTTCACTCAGTTTTTTAACTCTAAAGGCAGGTTTTTTTCACTTGTTATAAGGGTTATAAGGTTTCAAAGGCTCTTTGATTTGTTAAGATCAGACTTCTTTTAAATAAAATTTTTATAAAACAAAAGTGAAATGATGTTTGGTGGTGATAACTCATTCAGAGGTAAACATCCTCCTCACCATGCTCTTACAGCAGTTGTGTAAAGGGTGTCGCTTCAAGTGGCAAAGCTGATTGGGTCTCTTCCGTGTTAGACCACCACAGCATTGGTCAGTTTAGACAGGGAACTTGTTCGTTCACCTGTTTCAAGCCCAGAGATGCACACAAACAAACTTTCCCAGCTGCCTACAATTATACGGAACAGAGAGCATGTTCAGCTCTGTGATCGTTGGTATTGTTGTATGGAACATTAGATGTGCCTTCATTAGGACCAGCATCTGTGTGCCAGTTTGTACGTGTCCACAGTGTGTATGTTTACAACTGAAAATGAAGAGCATGCATGCTACACAGAAGTGTTCTGTTAAAACTGAAGAGATTGCACGGTAGGGAGGTAAAAAAAAAAAGAAACAGTTCAGTGCAGTAGATAAAAAACAAGAATGGGAGGGTTGATGTGGGTACAGAGGAAGAGTAGAATCATTTCCAGAGGTCAGTTCATCCTCTGTACAAACAAACACACTCATGCCAGATGAGTTGATTTAATGTCTTCTGCCTCGCTCTGAATGATGGACATGGAGCGAGCTGCCACCATCTGGCTCAGGCTGCTTAGCTGGTGGGTGAACTGTCTGCCTATGGTGTGGGGGTCTGTCGGGAGAGTTGGGCCATGTGTCCCCACTGAGGGGGGCACAGGGGTCCTGGTGCGCCTTGTGGCCTGTGACCATGATGCCTGTTCACCCTGACCCAGAGCACCACCCCTCACCCCAAACAAGATGCACGCATCCAAACATGCATATGCACAATACCAGGTCAATGGCCACTTGCTCAATCCTTTAACACTCTGTTAGCTTTGATACGAGCTTACAATGTTATGAAAAGCACACGTCCAAAGGTTGAAATACAAAGGAAGATGCTGGCAACCAGATTCAGTTTCTGGTAAAAGTAAATAATACCAATAAACTGTTACACTATTAAACAAGACTTTAGTAGTTTGTAATTTTCCACCTTAGTTAGAGCTTTTTAGTGTTATACATTTATGCTAAATCATAATCTTTTCTTCCTGCATTTGTAGATCAAAACTTCACACAAAAAAATCCAGGTTTCAAGCTTCTTTAAGCTGGATAGAGTGGGTGATGCAGCTCCAGTTTAATAGGACATCTATCAATATTTAAATGTGAAGATCTTTTGTCAACAAAATCGCAGGAAATGTTTACACAGATTTTTTGGTATGAATATACTTATAAGACAATCACAGACGGTTGATGTGGCATCATCATCCTGTGTCTTTTTGTGTTTTTGTCACACAGTATGAAATAAAAATGGGAGTCTGGCAAAAGAAAGGAATATTTAAAGTTACTAAAGAAAGCTTCAAGCATTTTCTCTTCTTAAAACTCATTAAAACGCCAACAGCAAGCTTCATTTCTCCAAGGCACATATGAAGTAAACAACGTGCACCCAACTGCAAGTGAATTCATTATACGTACACACAGAGTTATAATTGGGCTTTGAGAGTATAAGAGCGGGTGTGGGCCCATCTGCCCCTTGTATCCGGGCTCTGTGTTTGGGGGGCCACGCATGGGCAGACTGCTGCTGGTGTAGGGTCTGAATAGGCCGGCGGCTGAGCTAAGAGAGCTGTGTGCACATGGCCTCCATGGCTAATCTCCTAATGTATTCCAGAGGTCAGGAGGGTTTCGCACCAAATCAATGGAGGGATTTACACAGCTTTCCTCTGGAATGTGCTCCATCCGCACTCTGCGTCGAGGAAAACATCCACCTCTGCTTTGCCAGGCCGCCCAATTTTACGCGGCATTAAACGACTAAAAAGGAAGAGTGATTTTGGAAAAAAAAAAACAGAGAGGTGCAGTGAGGCACTCTCTTTGCCCGTCCCTCCTGTTTTACATGTCCATCACAAACAGTCAGCAGCAACTGCCTTCATGTTGCCACTGAGATGTTTTTGGTGTCCCTCTCTCCATGTTCAACCATATACGACCTCTTTGGTATTTCAGAGTTCACTGACACAGAGATGACTGAGCAGTGATGTAAGACAGGGCCCAGCTTTTACATGTTGGGGGGAAAGGTGAAAAGACAGCAGGGAGGGAAGAAATAAAGAATGCATGAGAGCAGTGACGGCCTTCATGTGGATCCACAGCCTTTGAACTGTATCCACTTTAATCCAAACTGACTATAGAGAGGCTTCAGTACCTTAAGGGTAAGATAAGAGGCAGAGCATTGATATATCAGCTTGAAACTCCAGACCAACTGATAAAATCTGTGTACTATCAGCATCTACAGATGTAGCAACACAGCACCGGAGCAGTAGGGCTCCGGAGCTACATCTGCACACCTCAAAGGTCAAATGAAATGAGGCAGAAAATGGCATCAGTGTGTGGTTGCAAAGAGTATGCGTGAAACAATCTATTTGGTAGGAAGTCTTTTATGGTTTTTGGAGATCAGAGGATGTTCCTGCTGCAGGGGCAAATATCTGTGGGAAAGCATGAGATAAATCATTTCAAAAATGGCATTTGGTTTCTGACATTTCTGTAAGTAAAGTCTTGGACCAGAGAATCATGACCCTGAAACAAATGCTTTGCGTGATCACGAGACAAAGAAAACAAGAGAGAGAAAATGGTGAGAAAAAACAGAAGGGAGGGAAGGTGGTTCGCTCTACGGTCTAGCACTCAGTTTCTGACTCTCTCCCAGATTATGGGAGATATTTCCATCTTCTTATCTGTAGTGTGTCTATGTATGTTTTTATGTGAATGTGTGTCGGTCAGGTCTCGTGTGCGTAGGAATGCACTGCGGTTATGTGGCGCTCAATACCTCCTCTTCTCTCTGTCTCTGTCTCCGGCTGTTAGAGCAGGCCTGGATCAGGTCATAAATAAGTCTGGATGGAGGAGGACGACCAAACTCAGACACAGAGATGCAGTGTACAGGGGCCCTGGCCTTAAATCCAGACAGCCCAGCTTGGACCAAACTGAGTCACACACACACAGAATCAACGTGCCTCACTTTCACTTTCACTGCCCTTCCACTCCATTGTAGAGGTCACAGGTCAACCCTATATAAATGTGTGCAACTCCAAAGGTTACACTTTGAAAAGGAGATTGATGTTCAGCCGTATAGAGACCTCTTCTGTTATTCTTTCACATAGCTGTCTCAGTGTGAGATATGTTTTGCAAAACTCCCACAGGGATGGTTGATAAAAGACGAGTTTTATGTATATAGCAGATTTACAGTATATAGATCTTTGGATGGTTGACTCATAAAGGCAGATAAGATCTTTACCAGATATTGCACAGGTTTTAATCTGACAAGCCTTACATTTGACACTAAACGTAACACTCTCATTCCTCTTATATCATCAGGCAACTATCACATACTTTTCTGAGACTCATCAAAATGCTCTTATTCTCTCCCCTCCTCTTGTCAAAACTCCCCCTCCCTCTGGCTAACTTTTGCCATCCCTCCCTATCATAGAGCTGATCTGTCTGCGGCTGCTCGCTTCACTGCTGCAATGCTACATGATCTGTTTACCAATACTGTACTAGCTGCCGGGCAGAAGGAGACAAACGACAAAAGACTGTTTAGAGGGATCAGCTCACACAGTTAACCTCCAGCTTGGTATCTGACTGTAGCATGAAGATGACTTGATGGTCCCATGAGAGGGAACATTTGAACACGTAGCAGCACATTTATAATGTCATTCAATCCACATGAGTGGTTTAAAAGACTAGTTTGACCTGTTGAGAAAAGTGCTTATTTGCTCTCTTGCCAAGAGCTGGAGGACACAATCGTTAGCATTTTCATGTCTAAATGTTAAGATATGGAGCCAACGACTGTTTTAGCTTAGCTTCGCACAAAAACTGGACACAGTATGAAAACTGCTAGCCAATGGTGAAAAATTAAGGAGTTCGGTATAAAAATGAACAAATCTTTAATACTTACTACACTGAATCACCATGGTAACGGACCAAATCAATAGCTTTGGGCATCGGAGCTCCTCAAACTGGCCTCAGTTCAACCATCATGTTACAGTATGTGACAAATACACAGAAACAATTATTATTTGTTAACTGTCACAGCTGGTTACCTGCTGAGCTGTCAGTTTGTGCTTGTTTAGGCCTTTTTCTGTTGTGATGTCGTTGAACAAGCAAAGATTAAACATAAAGTTGAGCTTAGCAACAAGTGTGGAACATCATTAATAGAAGATTTTGCTTTATTATGTCCATCACAACCCACCAAGTTCACCCACAATTCTCCCTTGCTCATCTTCTTTCCCTCCACATGACTCACCCCCACCCCCGCCTCTTGTCCCGGGCCCCATCCTCCATATTGACATGATCTCTCCATTCATCTGCCAGAGCGTTTCCTGTGCAAGGGGTGACGGGGGGTCAGCAAATTGATAAACCCATAAAAGGCCCCCATGTTAGCCCATGAAGGCCCCGGATGGCCTCTGTCACCCGTTCCCACAGCCTGCCTGTCTGTCAGCCCCTCTGACTGACAAGCCCTGTCACCCCACACCCTGTCGTTCACGCCCATCCCAACCACATTCACCGCCACCACCACCCCTCTAAGAAAACCCACACACATTAAAAATCATTCGGTCTGGCCTGCCACTCATTAATATGGTCAACAAAAGCCTCTCGCCCCTTGTCAGTCCGGCACAGTGTGGGCATGGTGCCCAGTGACTCCACCTCGTCCAGTCATGAACAGGGTCTCTTTCTGTCTTCTCCTCTGGCCCTCCAGACTCTTTCAAAAGGAAGAATGCACCATGCTAAATCTGCCCACAACGGATGGTGGGTGGTGTGAAGAAACTGACACTGATGCCACCCTCCCTCTGGCACAATGACACAGATGCTGCTGGCAGGGGGCTGCGAGCCCCCATGTCCTACAACACAGAATATTAGCATTTGGTAGCAATTTGGTAACTGAGTTTAAGCCTTGGATGTGCTTTTATACTCTTCAGACCTTATTAAGCAACACAAGCTGGATGAAAAAACATTTTCATTTACTGTTATGACCAAAGATTAAGATTGAAGATTACACAAGGGAATATGCTCTGTTGACCAATTTCTTTAAAGGATTAGGTGATTGTTGGGATGTTAGTTCAGTAGCTGAGCTATTTACTTACCCTAGATTCCCAGATTTGTTTTTTTCCTCTACTGTCTCAATTTTGAAACAGGGTCTCTTTCTGAAGGTCAGATTTCAACCCTTTAACTTCTTCCAAATTCAAAGTTCTGCACCTTCCAGGCCACCTTCTGGGTATCTGCAACTTCACAGCATCAGCAAGAGCTTTTAGTACAGGAAGACGCAGACAGTTAAGTCAAAACCTGCAAGTCAGCTGTAAAGGAAGTTTTCATCAAATTGTAAGAAGGAAAAAACAGAACTGTGTTATGCTCAGCTAAGAGAGTTTTTGCAGTTTTGAAAGGAAAACTTCAAGCCATCAATTTTACAACCTTATATCAATTTATTCTTGACGGGTGCACTCCTCAGCTTGTGAAAAACAGTAGTAAAATGTCATCTGTGGCTCTGTAGAAGCTCTGGTCAGTCTTAGCCAAGTGATTTCATCAGGGGTTTTCCAACTTGCAGTTGAAGACTACAAACTAAAAACCAAAAACTGTGCTACTTTATTACGTTGAAGGGTTCAATGCATGTATGTTTACCCCACGAGGAGGATCCAATAAATCAATGCCCTGGGGTTCACTTAGGAAAATTTGGGAAGTTTTGGATCTATGGCAAGGCCTCTAGCCAGCTGGTACTTGCATATACCACATAAAAATGAATTTCTTTGTATTTGTGGGTTAAAGGTTACATGATAATAGTGTGCAAATGCTGATATATTCTAGTTAGTCTTGTTGAAATGTTGCTCAATGCACAATTTAATCCAAAACCTTCATGTTTTTAATCTATATTTATTTCTATTTTTGTCACCAAACTGTTAAAAGACAATAAAATGGTCTTTACTATTGTTAACCAGGCAATGAAAAGTGTTCTCAATGCTGCATGTAGTTGTGATTAAACTGGAAATGGTTCATGTAATAGCAAAGATAAGACCTTTGTAACTGTTGCAGCTTTCAGTTCCGAGATGCATTCACAGTTTTCTCTCTGGAAATAAACAGGTTTTGTTTATGTTATGCTTTTGTTAACATTACCTTTATAATTTCCATGTCTGGGGTGTGGAGTGTGTTGACTGTTTGATTTAAAACTGTATGGCAGCTGATATTTAAATCTGACCTTGTTCCTGAAAGGATACAGTTACTAGCAATGTTCTCCATTCTCCATCTGTCCAGGTTTGTACTGTACAGCATGCAGGTACTTGACCGCATCGCTATATCTCACCCTTACACTCAGGACTGGGGAGGGAGGGGACTGGAGAGGGGGGTCAACCCGGCCAGTGGAGTGTGATGGAAAGTCACCTCAGCGGGCCAGGAACTCAGCTCACACTGTCCAAAGCCAGTTGCTTTAAAGGGGTGAGGGAGAATAAAGAGGACACTTAGGGGAGTGAGAGAGGAGGCTTTTTGTCAGAAGATGAGATAATATGAAGGGGGACGCCTTGGGTACTCTCTATCACACACACACACTCACACACACAAACACACTTGTTAACTCAGTGGAAAAAACACAGCGAGAAAAATGTATTTTAGAGGAGCTACGTGGGGTGTTATCTTAGAAGGATAATGAATATGTCTCTTCCTGCGATTGAGAGGGAGCTTCAGTGTCTCGTTTGTTGGGGTTTTTATTCCACAGAGACACAACCTGGTTCCAGTGTGGTGACCAGGGATAATACAGGTCATGCATGACTGTTTCTGGCTTTGTCTATGTGTGTCTCACTCCATCTGTCTGTCTATCCACTGACACCAGTTACTATTCCCCTTATTTATCTTTGCGTTGAAAAAAGAAGTGAACAAAAAGGTCTTCAAAATACAAAAAAAGTATCTAATTACCATTCCGCTTCCTTTTAAAATATTTTTTTATAAATCCTAGTGGTAAAAAGATCATTTTTCCCTCCTCTTTTTCTTAACTTCAGCTCATAAAGTCTGTTGATTCGCTCAACTTGAAGCTCTTCTCTCTTCTAGCTGCTGTATCCTGTGTGGTGAAGCTGGCACCAGGCTTTCAGAGCTTTCCTGCCCAGACGTTTTTGATTCGAGCGTTAAAGTTTCTTGGGTTCTCTACATGTGTGGCATAGACCATCTTCTCCTCTGCTCTGTTTACTGAACAGTAAAACCCAGAGGCCGCAGACCGATGTGGTCTCACTCTGAGGCTCCTCGTTCCCACCAGAGAGGAACCCATTTCGTGAAGACTAATACTAATAATGTGACCAGAGCCCAAAACACTTCCTTCCCCACAGCACTGCAGATCAGGTTTATGTTATATTATTCTTCCTATTACAGCGCTGGCCGCCTGAGTGCGTCATAAACACTAACCCCAAATTATCTAGCGCTTTTTCAAATTTCCAAACACTTTAGAGGCTTTCTCAGTCAAAACTCACAAAAACTGTAGAATTTATCCAAACAGGCTGAAATTCTCCCTCTCTGCAGCATTTTTGGGGTCTTTTAGGGGCTTGTAAGTGAATATGAACTGCCTTGAAAAGACCCTGGGGGCAACAGACGGTAGAGGGAACAAACCAGAGAGACGACAAGGAAAGAAGCAAATGAGAAACAGAGAGAGCAAAGAGAAGTATAGGATGTAGAGGGTGAGAGAAAGTGGAGTGGAGAAAAAGAGGAAGGAAAGGCCAGGTTTTCTTTTCCCCAACTCTGGATTCCTCGGTAATGACTGGGCTGTAATGGTCCTGAGCCTCAATTCGCCAAATGAAACAAGAGGCCCAGCCAGCCCCATGATGTTTATTTCTCTCCATTTTTCATCTGTTCTTTTTTTTTCATTTGTGACATTAAAATCATACAGAATCCGCATTTCATTTGTATGACAGCCCACTGTTTTCTTCCTTTTTTTTTCTCATCTGCCCCCTATTTTTTTCTTGCACATTCAGCAGAGTCCTCCGGCCAAAGCAGGGATTTGTGGCTTGCTATCCAGTGGAGGGGATATTTTCTGAGAAATCGCCTCTGCCAACCATTTTCTTCGTTAGTACTTCATATGCTGACCTGAGCAAACATCATTTGAATCACTGCTGAAAGAGACTTTGGTCTGTGCTGTCTTTGTTCGGCAGTGACCTGAGGTTGAACACAGATGCTAAAGTCTGTTGAAAAATGTCAAAGAAAAGAAATATTTCTATTTAATGTAGCTGTATTTTGACTTGGATTAGTTCTGGTATGAAGGAATGGTCCGTGAATCCCCGACCACGCATCAGCAAAGTCAGCAATAAAACTGCAGAGAACACTTTAAGCCTGCACACTCACGCACATTCAGCAACCTCGGTAGTGTGGAACAGTTTGTGTTCTGTGAGACTGATCAGCTCCGCGAGCCACTGACGGGCCCCCGTCCAGCGGCCACAGTGGCTGGATGAGAGCAGGCCAGGCTGCATGCCACAGGGGGATTTCTGGGATCAGTGAATCTCTTCTCCTATCTCCGTAAGGCTCGGAGGCTCCAGCTTTTTGCAGCGAGCAGGATTTCTGGCCTCGGTTCCTTATTTGGTTCGATTTACGGGCGCCATGTAGCGACCGCAAAGTCAAAACCCAGACATGAGTTCTCTCTCTGCACACACTGTCCAAGCAAACCACATCAACCAGAGAAGCGATTTATTACAATTGTGGTTTCTATTGATGAAATGGCTGTTATCTGAACTCTCAGCACTTGACATTTTGAATTGATTTGCATAGTTTCACTTCATTCTCCAGTGAGCTTCTTGAGGGTACTCTTCACAAAACTATTAAGTGCATTTAGTTCTTAGAAACCTTAAACAAAACTAAAACCTACTCAAAATGATGGAGTCATACTTCTTTTGCAGTGAATTTACATCCAAACTTATATTATATCAGAAAGACAGTCATCAAAATACATATCTGCAGTCCATGAAAAATGCTGCTACACCTTTCTTTACTGAACTGAAGTCTTTTCCAGACTCCATTTGTGAAAAGAATTGTGCATCCATCCTCCTCTCCTCATCCATCCACACATGGCAGCTCCACCAGCAGCCGCACCCTCTCCCACTGTTGTCTTGAGCCAGGCACTTCAACAGCCTGTGCCCACTTTTTGCTAGAAATAAAAATATTTGTTCGGTTAAGTGTTTTTGCAAATGGCTTAACAGTCTTATGGGCCGTCGGGCAGCTGGAGTTCAGACGGTCTGGTCCTGAATCACAGGCCGATTTCAGTTCTGTCATTCGCTGAATTCTCTGAGAAAGACATGAATTACCCCTGTCACACATGTTTCACGGATACATGTGGGTTCATCCACTAAACCAACAAGTGCCCCCATGGCATGCGGCCCCTCCCCTCTGAACCCTGAGCTCCTTAGCACGTAGCCTTTATCAGTCCTGTACCGACGTCTGACTGCACTGTTTGAGCTGAGACAAGGCGCATGAAACATTTCTGACATTTCTCAAATGTGTGGCTAATCAGGAATGGCTGCTCATGTGTGGAGGATTCTCTAACTGGTGGTGATGGGGAGAAAAAAGTGGGAGGAGATGCCATACAGCTGTATAACACTTTAGGGTAGAACATACAGTTCTGCAGATGATCTGCAAGTGATTTATATATTTTTATAGTTTCATAAGCTGTTCACGTCAATATAGTTTTATGAAAATATTACTATATGGGTCAGTCATACTGTGAGTACATAAATCCACGTACTCTGTGTTATTTATGCTGATATGATGAAGCAAAACCCCTTTCAGTTACTTTGACAAATAAGAACCTACATTGTAGAAACCTAGTTAAAACCTAATCATTAAAAAAATGTTACTTGTGGAAAAAATGGCTTATTAAAATATTACAAGCTATTAGGAGTAAACATTCTATTATTTATTGGTTAAGTTTCAGGGCCAACTGCATTTGGAGCATGAAAGTGTGTGAGTGAGGTGTGTGCAAAGGAGAGAAGTGAGATGCTGAAGATGAGATTGCATATCGTAGAGACAAAGGAAAGTAAGAACAAGTAAATACTTACATGCTTTTTGGCTTTTACTGTGAAAGTAATAATAGAAATTTAATAGAATTTTTTATGAAATTTCCACAGAAAAAGCACTGAAATACCTGAGTGGGAGGAGTGTTGAAAAAAATGCAGCGCTATAACACCCCGTCAAGAAAACCTGCATTAATGACATAGTGAGGAAAAACAGTGTCAAAGCAGCCTGCTTATAGGCCATAAATATCAGCGTTTTTATAATCTTAATTGTAAAGACATTTTTCTGTTCTCCTCCGCGAGCCAGCTCCCCCTCAGACCCAGCAGGTTGCCGTGACGATGCCAAGCACTCCCCTCCACAACAACAGCAGCATTCAACAGGCGAAGATTTAGAGGTCTGCAAATATTGGCTGTGCTGGCTTCCACGGACAGAGGCAGGGAGGGGGGAGACTTTTAGAGGGGTGGTGGGGGGGAGGGGGGGGTGTTGGTCGTGACTCTCACCTCTACCTGTTCTAAAATCTCTGGAAAATATATTTCCCACATCCAACAGAAACTAAAGGGGATGGCAGGGGAGGGGAGGGGGGGGGCAGTTTCCATAGTGGAGCTAAATGAGATTGAGGCCACAGAAGCAGCAGGGAGAGAAAGCGAGAGAAGGAAGATTTAGATTCCCCGCAAGAGACAGCACACATATTGAGAGGTGGGTCGACTCCCACCACCGCCCAAAAGCTTTACTCTATTCACACTGACACATTAGTATTCTGATGCCAGTGGGAATATGTATGACTGCCTGAGAGAGCTGTGCCAGAGGAGCAGGAGGAAAGACAAAGGAGGGAGAGGGACATTAGTGACAAGTGAGACATTAATGTGGTAAAGACCTGCAGTGAGCGAGAGGACAGAAGCACAAACACATACAGGAGGTTTTATATTATAACAAGATTTATCTCCCTGCAGTCATTTTCTGTATCCATGCCTACACAGCAGCACTTTGAGACCAGAGAGCCTCTCTCCTCATGCCTGTGCACCCTGCTTCACCTCCGCAGCCAGACTGTAAATTGATCACAATGAATTACAGTTCATCTTTTGTTCTGCCAAACTGTTTTCTCCTATAGTTTTAACTCATGTGCTCTTGTCCTTTATTTATGTAGCAGTGCCAAAAAAATGTAAAAATACTCCTTTATATGTAAAAGTTCTGTATTTTTAAATCCTAATTCAGTCAAAAGTATTATGAGCAAAACAAGGTTTCAAGAGTGAAAGTACTCACTCTAACTGGCCCCTATAAAGTAGTATTACGTATTAACATTATTAAAAACTGATGCATCAATGTATATTCAAATGTAGTCGTTAGAGGAAGTGGAGCTGCTTTTAATTATTTTATATAGAGTCTATGTAGTCCAGTGGTTCCCAACCTTGGGGTTGAGGCCTCCGAAGTGTCACAAGATAAATCAGGGGGGCTGTGAGATGATTAATGAGGTTGGAGAGAAGAAAAAGAAAAGTTCTTTCTCCTTAATCTGCACTTTTTAAGTGAAATATTGAGGAGCTTTTTCCTTTTTAGGCCCACAACAATTATTTAAATGAAACCATCTGAGAGGGTTAGAGGGGAATGTCTCTTTGATAGAACTGCTAACAACTCATAGACATTTGAAGCATAACAAGGGGCCCCAAGCACACATTGCCTCACTGTAAGGGGGGTCACAAGTCAAAAAGTCTGAAGGACACTCTTAATCTTTAACAATGCATTGTATTCTTGTAGCTTGACATGTTTTTACATTTAACTTTTATCTGAAAAATAAGAAATAGATGTTGTAGTTGACATACAACATTTCTCTCCGAATTATTGGTCTTATGAGGCATTACACTACATGTGCAGTGTGTAATATTTCCATACTGAAATATATAAAAGTGAAAATATATTTTGTTAATTTAAATACTTATATTGTCCCAAATGTTTCCAACAATGTCTAAAGAAAAATAAAAACCAAAACCATAATTTCACTCAAGATAATGGTTTGTTTTTATTTAGTTGCCTGTTGCTAACTTCTGGGGAAACACCAATCACAGAGTGAGGAAGGAAGTTGACAAATGTAGCATAACAAAAATATGTCACCTCATTATGAGCATTTCTGCTTCATTCAGTCACATAGATTGTCATCTGCTACCTTTAAATTGTATTAATGTAGATTACTAGAGTAAATGTTTTTATTGACAGTTTATCATTGCTGGAGAGTATTTCTAATGCAAGGAACATTTAAGTTACATTTTAAGATTGCACAGACAGCTGATTTACAGTAGTGTTCATATGTGCACACATCAGTCACTGATCATCATAAATCAAGTGATTATTATTGTAAATCAAATGTGGAGGAGTCTATTTATGCTTCTGTTCTCTTGTAAGTCCCTGTGAATTGTGCATTACATGTGCAATGGTTTTGAACTATTTTGCAAATAAATCAACTATAGTTTACTCTTGAGAACATGCCTGCATGGCTACAATTTACAATAGCTTAACATAAGGACATAACAACCTGATGCTTGTGAATATTTTCTGCATGTCCAACAGCGAGTTGGATCAGCTCAAAGCCCCATGTCAAAATGCATTTTCTATGGTCCCTTAATAACTCAGGCTAATCACTTTAGCATTGTCTCCAGGGGCACAATGACTCCCCTCATGGCCTGTATCCTAGTGAGGGGGCTAGGGAGCGGTCTGGTGACGGTGTGTTGAATTTGGGTGACAGGGCCCTGGTGGGAGTGGGCGCCCCCCAGTCCCTTAGATAATCCCCAGGAGAAAGGGCCTGCATTTAGGGTGCGATACGCTTAATCCAGGGGGGCCTTGTTCACAAAGGAGCCCGGCACTTCCTCTGGCCTGGGAGCTTCCGCTGGTCCGGGGGGCCTTGCGTGGGTGCCAGTGCAAACATGCGCCAATAATATACATCCACATTACAAAGGGACAAACAACAGACATATAGACACACACATATACACACACACACACACAAATGCAACACTAGACAGAGGACTGAGTGAGAGACAATAAAAAGACAAACTTGTAAATTTACACTGTCCTTATTGGGAGCCAATCCAAACAAGCAGCCCACGCACACAAAGGCCAGCAAGACAAACACACACACACACACACACACACACACAAACACATACACACTCACTACATAATGTGGGCAGAGGCGGTGTTTACATTCTGCCCCTGGGTCCGATGAAATAAAGCTTGTGTACTGCAGAAAGATTAACTCAGTGAAGGACAGAAACATGGAGATCAAACAGTTTACTGCCTACAGATCGTTTCACATTTATAAACAGGAAGACAGCGCTACGTAACAGCCACCTCAGATGCTCCGTGTACTCATACATATAGTAGATGTGATCAGGGGATGCTGGTGGATGACGCATATGCTTCATCTCTATCACCTGGCAGCATTTGTTTTCATACCAAAAAGGAAAATGAATATTTAAAAAAGATAAAATCTGTACTTTTCATAAACACATTTTCCCATCTTATTTACCACTAAAGCAAACGATACTGAGACAGCATGAAACATATACAGACATTGCGTAAACAGCTGAGGGATGTTAATGAATATTTCTCCAACATGGTTCCACATGCAAGTTTGGATCAGATGTTTGGATCAGATGTTTGGAAGAAAAGAGGGAAAATACAGGCTCAGTGTCTTTTTTCAAATTTTCAGGCTTGCTTTCCTTTCCCACTCTGTTTCACGCTGACACATCTTCTTTCCTGGCATTTTTATCTGGCTATAATACATCTGTCAGGACACTACAGCAGGTAGAAGTAAAAGGGGAGGAGGAGGTTTGTTGTGTAACAGAACAGAGATACAAGTAATTAGTTATTTAAGTTGAAACTGCTGCCACTGCTTATGTAACAACTGACACTTAAACTGCCAACAATGAAGGCTTTTCAGCTTCTTCTGTCATTTAAACTTTAATTTAAGTTTATAAAATTACCTAAATCTTTTACATATTAACTAACAATTCATGTTCTCTCACTCTTAACTTTCTAAATAACAGCTTAACTGCTTTCTTGGCTGACAAATTGACATTTGAGCTGACTCTTTACCTACTTTCAGTGCTTGCTTTCTCAATGCAATACGGACTTGCAATCCAACAGGGTCTGAATTTGAAACGAATTTTGCATTTCACATGACATACCACAGAACAAAACAAATTTTTTAAGATACTTTAAACTGTTTGCAGACTGCAGTGTTCAGCGAAAAGCAAACACACTGAAATTTATCACACTGAAAGTTCTAACAGGGTCATAATCTCCTTTCTCAGCTTTTTGGCAGTCTCTTTATTTTCCAGTGTGACAAACTCCACCCATTTGGCAACGACACGGCCTAAAATAAACCACAGAGTATTTAAACCATCTCTGTTACTCAGGTCTGACTTGAAGATAAAGCCTTCTCTCTCCAGACCCATTTATGCTCTGAATGCTGACCTTTGGCTGAACGGTATGTCAGCAGCAGTGCATGGTCAGTATAGACCTCATACTTAATAAGAGTTATGAGCAGTGACACAATTATATATCAGCGTAAAGTCCGAACTCTGCCATGCTGTGTCTCGCAGCATTATGGCCTCATTATAAAATAGCCGACTTGGTCCAGGCCACTTGCTTTGACAGAAAGAGCTCCACCACAGTACTGGCACATGTTCTCATGTGTGGCGTCCACCAAGACTAACTACTCGTGACAGTGCCAGGAGTGTGTGTGTGTGAGTGAGTGTGTTTGTGTGAGTGCACATTAAGTCTGAGGGGAAGCATGCCTAATGTGGGAGAGAAACAGTGAATCCAACATGGCGGCTGGCCAGCATCAGTGTTCCCTTCTTGGAGAATTAGCCTGTCAATCCGTCCTAATTCCTGAGGACACAGGCTGCTCTTAAACCCAGGTTGAGTTTAAACTGCAGAGACTGACTCTCTCGACTGTTTTCTCAGGATTGGGTGCAGGCAGTCTGGCAGTATGTGTGGCAGGTCAGGCCGCACTGGGGGAAAGAGCTGCTGCATAAATACGAGTCTAGTCCAGGGTCAAGCTGACACTTAACAGGCCATGGTTAGACTTTTCGCTCAGTTAACTACACGAATGTGTGTCTTTACGTGAGCATCCAGAAGAAAAGGAATTTCACCCCATTGGTCTAGAGAAGGATGTGTCACACACACACAGCTGGCATCAGAAATACAGTCATGTGTGCAGGATGATTTAAGTGTATTAGCAAATTTACTGGGCACTAACAGTATTGAGATCATGGTGCAAAAATCACAGTGACTTTTTAATGTGTGTTTAGTGTGAGCTCCAAATTTTACACCATGGTTGTTAGTTCAGAGTCTGCTGTTGATCTTCCTCCACATACTGCATCATGTAGCAACCTCAGCACCTGATTTATTTTCCAGAGGGTTTGCAATAATATCGTAATGCACAGAGTAATAGACACTACTGATTACAAATACTGTTAACTTATATATTGTGTGGCAGGTTTTTAGCATAACCATTGATGTTAAGATTTTTTTTGCAATAATTTAGAATGATCAAACTGATAATTTGCTAGCTATCAAGGGTTAGGTTTGAAGTTTAAGCATCAATCCAATATCATGTATATATTAGGACCAGGACCCTGCTACTTCCCAGTAGTGTCAAGTACACCTGTATGCAACCTAACAGATGTGTTTAACTGCACAGGTAGCCAGTATCCTTTAACAGCAAGCAACTTCTGAAACTTCCGGTGTATCCATAAGAAGGGCAATAAAATCCAAAACAGAAGAAAGCAGAGCAAACAGTATTACAAGGATGTCCTATAAATAGTTAAGCTAGTTTCATAGAGGCTGAGAAGATTGAGTCACAAATCTGTTGCTTAATATTTTTTTTCTTATTTCACAAATGGCTACTATTTCTTTCCTTTTAACACAAGGCTAAAAAACGTAGAAAGCATGTCAAAACCACAAAGAATTTTTAGCAGAACTACTAAACAGTCAAGTAGCATTAATGTCCTGAGTCCCTGCTATGGCCACTGTAGCCTGTGTGGTTAGTAGCGAGTATATCTGTGCTTTAGGAGCTGAAGTGTGCCTGCTGACACGAGCTCAGCGGAGCCTTGTCGTGGCTGAGAGCTGGACTGCTGTTGACACTCTGTTTGGGGGCGAGAGGCCATTCACATTTGTCCTCTGCCAGCTCATATATCTAACACCTGTTGCTTAGCCCAATTCAACATGTCCAACACAAGCACTTATCTCTGGGTGTGCATGTGTTTTGGGAGACATAAGCTTACTACTGTATGTGTAAGAATGTAGACAGTTTGTGCCAGCAAGACGACTCCTGACGCATTATTGCAGTGTTTCCAATATCCCTGTGCCACTGGATTTAGGGTTGTGTTGCATAATTAGCATGCAAGGGAAAGTCACAGAGTCCAAGCAGAGAATATACAACCCATTTATTTAGTTTAACCAAAAATAACAGGGTCGATTTGAAAAGAACAGCAAATAAAGCTATAAATATGACAGACAAAAACATTGAAGACACTGAGTTCTTTGCTTCACATGAACCCAGTGATAAACATCTTTACAATGCAGCCAGCTTGACGCTTTGGGTTATAATGGAAGCAACTGAACACCACCTTCAAAATCACTGAACATTCAAAGGAGAACACGCTCTTCAAGTGGCAATGCTGGCAGAAGTCTAAACCTGTGCCAGTTCAGAGGAGAGCTGTCACCTGTGTGTAGCTAGACGTACTTTTACAATATTATTTAAGCATACAGGATTGCACAAAAACAAAACAAAACAAAATAAGCGATAAATACATGATTTTAAAATAATAGTGAAGGGACTGGTCCCTGTGGGGAGTCAAACCAAAAAAAAGTATGCAGAAGAAATAAATTGAGAATGGATGCTTAAGGATTCATTGATGAACAGGCTTTAATTCATAAAATCAATGTGAATGAGACATAAGTGATGAATGAGGCCAATGGGTGACATACATACATACATACATACATACATACATACATACAGTCGAATGTGATTGGCTACTGCATTGTTTCAGCCTGTGTAGAGCTAAGCATGGTGAGACTATCGGGAGAGGCAGCAGAAAGCATTTTTTACTGACAGTGAAGAGACACACAGACATACAGAAAGAGACATACATTGCTTGAGAGTGTGTGTTTACTGTGTGTGTATTACAAAGGTGTAATGGTGTGTATGTTAGGCGCGGTAGAGCAAAATCCTCTCAGCACAGTCCTGACCAACCAAGCTGGCGTACTGCTTCACCTCTGCCTCGTCGCTGGAGCCTTTGCGCTTGCGGGTGTAGGCTGCATAGGGCATGACGGTCCGTCTGTATAGCACCAGCGCTCTGCCCACATCCTTCAGCACCCGAACATCTCCTGAACACAAACAGGCACACACCAGAACATAATAAGGATCAGTGTAGATACATCAAGCACAATAAACATTCCCCTTATTTTCGTTCATTCATATGAGTTAACCTCTGAGTGACTTGGCAAAGGTGCACCATTATTCCGAGAAACTGTTGGAGGAGCAGAAAGCATATTTTCCCCCCACAGCACTAATTCCCCAATGCCCTCAGCCTGGAGTCACAGTGGTGCGTGAGCAGGCTAGTTAGCTGGCCTTGTTTACAGGGCCTTGCTCGCTTGCCGGCTTGCCAAACTCAGCATTTCAGCAGGTTCTGTGTCATACACTGCCAGATCCCATTAGACTAGTGAAAACACTGCTAATCTCAAAAGTGTGCATTTTCAGCAGCTAAGATTGGTCCTCTGGAGAGTTCTGGAGAGAGTGGATGGAAAAAAGGTTAGAAAAAACAACAAAATAAAACAATGACCCTCTCTCTGACAGCAAAAAAAGCTACCTCTGGGAAAGAGAGGTCGAGCCAAGGTGCCCACAACTGGCGCCAAGAGGACATTCGGGGGGTACGAACCTAACCCAAGTATACTGCATATCATGAGTCAAATCAAGTGGGTCTCAAAATTCAGCAGAAGCACTGATCAACTTCCCCCCCCAGTCTCCTCTGAGTTGAATAAGCATTGAGTAAAAGTATTGAATAAGTATCTCATGTGGCCCTCTCCTCAGTGAAAAACATTTCTGCCCTTTTAAAATGCTTTCATCTCTCTCCTCACCTCATAGCTAGCCTCTTAGCTTGTCTTCTTGTCTCTCTACCAATAACAAAATGTCTAGAGTGTATAGTCTATAATGTGCCTTTTAAAATGCATCATCACTTTAAGGGTGTACAGAAAGTATTTGTATCCATCAGCCTGTCCTGTGTGGAGCATCCTGGCCTGGCCTCACTAAGAGGAAGCATATGAAAGTCTGTGGACCAGCCTGCCAGGTCAAACAGGAGCTAGTTAGATTTGGCATCAAAAGGCCTCAGGATCTCCCACTACACTTTCCCTTGACAAACACCCATGTGGCTCACAGCTGAGCATCAAGATGGTACAAGTGATGTGAGTGTGCATATTTTTGGCTAATTCCTAAATTATTCACTGCAGCACTGCCAAATCCCTCTTGATCACCTAATCAACTGGGAAATGCAGACAATAGAGAGAAAAACTGCTGAAATGTGATGTAACGTCGCAAACAAAGGTCTTTTCCCATGTGCTAGACATTAAAAAGGGTTCCCAGTTTAAAACACACTTAAAGGAACTCAGACTGGACCATGGTTATTCACGAAGAGGATGTGATCAAAAAACTTGTTAACAGCAATATAAGTCAAACAAGTCATATGACTGCTGAATCCAGCTAAAATGTTTCAG
Organism: Acanthurus lineatus; assembly: GCA_029814665.1. Lineage (NCBI taxonomy): Eukaryota > Metazoa > Chordata > Actinopteri > Acanthuriformes > Acanthuridae > Acanthurus > Acanthurus lineatus. The sequence continues at coordinate 6,854,175 of JAPZDV010000003.1, forward strand.
ATGTAACTATGGAAAAATGACAATGACTAAATCAGGAATGCTGCACCAAAGGAACTTTCTGAACTCCCACCAACAGGACATGCCAATGAGAATGGGCAATTATATGCAATGGACACTAAATCAAATGGGCTTGTGGGTTGAGAACAACTGAAAAAAAGCTTGTGCTCAGAAAAGAACACTATGTGGACACGAGCTCTAAGGTAATTATACAGCAAGTGAATTTTCCAACTATTTATGTACCACTATGGCATCAAACTTACACAGACTCAGCAAGCTGAGTATAAACTTTAAGCTCTGAGGGCTCCTTAGCTCTCACACCCCCCATCCCCATAAGATATTTTCATATTTCAACTTTCTTTTTTTAATTTCAAACCACACTATGCATTCATGTTTTATTTATTAGCCCCATTTCCCTGCTCAGTAATGCCCTAACCACTGTGCTTTTTCTCTTCTCTAAAAACTGCTGAATCACCTAATTGAAAAACACTTGATACAAACTTTTAAATGAAGAAAATCAGAGAGACTTACTATGAGGGGAAATGGGTTGTAAAATATGTAAACATGTTATGCAACATCCACATGACTAGGACTTTGTTCCATGAAGAATTAATGCCCCCCCATTCGATTAAAATGAAAATATTTAAACATTTGATGGTTCCTTTATAACTTAAGCTGCCCTCTTTAAGCACTATGTGCCTCCTCATGCTTTTTATCAGTGTGACAGCCCACTTACACAACAGCAAGGCAGTTACACTTGTCTACTCAAATGTGTGACACTGGTAGAAAACACCACTGTCCTCTTGTGAAGATAATATGTAGTGATCATTTTACAGACCAGAACACAGCAGCTTGCAGCTTTAAGATAGTCTATTAAACTCAGCAGTAATACTGAGCAGAAGCTTTCTCTCTTACTCAAGGCAATCCAAACATCCGTCCCTCACATAAACAACTTTCATTTCTTCTTCACTCGCTCTGTCCTCTTTCAATGCCCCCTCCTCATTTTGAGAAGCTCCAGACCCCGTTTCCCTGCAGGCCCACCGGACGTTCAGTGACATGCCGCTCAGGGGTCACAGCTCCTCGGGGTCGGGGTTCAAGGGTCGGGGGGAAGAGGAGTGGTGAGGGTCGATCGAGAAGTGAGAGGGTCAGAGCCAAGGCTGGGGGCCTTGACACGTCGCCACGCTCCTCTCTCTCTTCAGATCCATCTTGAACTTTCAAAACACTTGCTTAACACCGGACGCTGGTCAAAGGCAGGCCATCGGGTTATGACCACTTCCTATGACCCAATGTCGCAAATCCAAAATAGAGCCTAGTTTGAAAAGAAAAAGGCCAAAATGGTGGTGTAGTAGGAAGACTGCTCTTTGAGACTGGGAGACCTGGGTTCAAGCCCCTGTGTTAGCACGCATCCGCCCAGCTAAAAGCGAAACCCTGAGTCTTTACAGCTGACCATGAATTTTGACCTCCGCAGAAAAGAAAGCAACAAGAGAATTCCCCTGGAAAGGATCATTTTATTCTTATGAAAATGAAGAAGAGCTTCTTCCACAGGGGTAAAAGTGCAGCAGATCCGGGGAGGGGATGCTAATGCTTTATAGCGCAAAAAAAAAAAAAAAACTGACAGAGGATTCAGAGGAGTGAACATCAGTGCAAGTCAGACTGAGGAGCAGAAAGCCTAGTGAAGAGCAGAGCAAAGTGGCTCAAAGTGGGTGAAGGCAGGGGATTTGGGGGTAATTTGTGGGTGCTGTCAAGCTAGCACCGTCTCCCCCACCTAAAGTTTTAGCTTTACTCTGCATGGCTAAAAGCACAGATACTATAGATTTCAAAGTCACTCCACTTGATAGGAGATGAATGTGTGTGTTTTTATGAGACATGAAAGAGAGAAATAAATTATTTTGTTCAACTTTTTTGCTATTTTACTAAATGCAACTCAGTGTGGTGCAGTTAGTAATTTTATGTAACTGAGTTGGCATCTTCTGAACACACACAAAGTCCAGGCGGTGACTGCTTGTGTCACACATTTGTGCATGTGTTTATCCTGCTGAGCGGGCAATGGCCCCACTTCTTTCTGTCAAGCAAACACTGATTATAAGTGTGTGAGAGATAGTACATATGTGCTGCGCAGAGCGTGTGTGTGTCTATGTGTGTGTGTGTGTACATACAGTACGTTAATTTGTGAGTTGCCACAATGAGACCCCAGGCCCCTCGATGTGTCAGCAACAGGCGTGTAATCAATGTGAGCCTGCTTTAGACAGAGTTGTGTAAACTTTAGATTAACACCTCATTAGGACAGCTCTGCAACCCCGGTCACCCTTGCGATCTAATCACACAACATGCACCCAAATTTTCATTGACCCCAGGGTGAAGCTGAGAGTTCGAAGAGAAGCCTAGCAACAAGCCTGAGTTCAAATTAAAGGGGTCTTTTGCTCAAACTCTCTTTTGCCCAAAAACTTTTGTTTCATGTTCAGGTTCTGACTTTCAAACACCATCAGCCTGCAAATGGACATGACTGGAGACTGTACCTTAAACATAGTAATTATTTTGGACTTGATTTGACATTTAACTGTGAGGGCATTTAAAAGAGTAATAGAGTAATAAGAATGAGGATAAGACAAGTAGCATGCATTTAATCCACCTCTAGCAGGTTTTAAAGGGCATTAACTCCACATGTTTAACATATACATATACAACATATATATAACATATACATAAGTTCTGTTTTACTATCAGCTGGAAATACATTCTGACTTGTTTAATGAATTATTTCAATAGGTTTACTTTTCTATAATCCTGTTTCTATGGATACATTTAAAACTAAGACTAACTTTTAACATTTTTTTCAATTTAACTTAATTATTAAAATTATTAAAACTTAACTGTGCTGATAGGGTTAATGATAAAAATGTCAAGAACTGTACCTGCCAACCAAGCAAAACATGGATAATATTTGATATAATCTGTTGAATGTCGTTAATCAACAGAACAAAGTAAATTAAATGTGGAATTCCTGTGTAATTGACAGGCAGCCGACTTGCCGGGACTCTGAATAACAACTGACATATTTCAAAGTAAGGAGTGGACAACCAAAGCTGTGATACACTCTTATTTTATAGTTGTAGTGGAAATTCTTACGGGTATAAAATGTCATAATTACAGCTTAGAAAAGCAGCTAAATAAATTAGACTGCAATAAATAGTTACTTCCTAAAAGATACGTACTAGATTCATGAACCATTACATGCGGTCAAGACTTAAAAAACAGATGCAACATGTTATTATTTAGGCCAAGAGCAAGCCAAACATGGACAAACTGTCAATTATGACTGACCACAGGCCTCGAAAGTGTGTCATTCGGTCAGCCAGACGATAACACAGGGCAGGCTGACCTTCTGACCGACTGACCACTGGATGTATTTTTGAAGAGGACAGTCGGTCAGAAACTTCTGCACCACCATTTCCCGGGCATCCCACAATTTGGCAACAAACCTAAGAGCTATCCATCAAGACAGCTAGCACTGAAACATAATGACACTGCGTTTGGACAGCTAGGCCTGAAATAACGCCCAGATCCGGCCAGAATCAACAGTCAACGCAGGAACGGAGGAACCACAAAAGCCACAGACATACAAACATACTCAAGCCACAGTGAAAATAGCTAACTCTGAAACTGCCACTTTGACCTCAGTAATTAGTGCCTACTCAAGGGTTAGTGGTATCACTGACAAGAAAAGGTCAGACCTACCACTGCCTGAGCTGTTAATGGCAATGTTGTAAATGACCAGCCTACAAATGGTCTTTTAAATGCCCTCATTTTTTCTGGGTGTGGTGCTTTCACCAACATTTTAGTCATGATGAAAGCTAGCCAGGAAATCGGAAAATAAAAACAGTGTAGGATCTTTATTTCCTTCACACATACGTTAAGGTCTGGGTTTTTTTTTCTTGATGATGCACTGAATGCCAACGATTATTACCTCATCTCACAATCTGACCTCTGAAAAAGGGGACAGACATGCCAAAACATTTTGAAGTGTCAAGTAAAGTTTTTGCCTCACTGCATGACACTGAGTCCAAATATGACCTGTGTCTTCAAATTCATACCTTCTTTCACTTTTTGTCTTTTCTATTTTAGCCTCCCCTCTCGCCCTCCAGCCCTATAAACCATTTTTAATCACATAACCTCCCCTTCTCTCTCTCTCTTCATCTATTCTTCTATTACTCCCTCTTTTACCCTCCAGTCCCAGTCTACTTAACAATCAAATTCTTGTCCTCTAACATCTCGTATTTCCGTCCATCACTGGCTCTTTCCTGTTTGGTGCCGTTATATGATGCAGATTAATGGGGAAGAATATGCCTGGCCCCTGTACACTCAACCACTCAGGTTACAAGCACTTGCATTATCCACAGTATGAGAATGTACTGTATGTACACGTTTATACCCGTGCACAAGGCACACTCATCCCATTTAAAGTCATCTCTTCCAAAAATTTGTATGATACAATTGATACAACACTGATACAGTAAATATTCTTTATTCTGAAGATCAGTAGATCAGTCACACTCGGTGTTCGTCTTTCTGCTCAGCATGCAGGACCATATGATACAAACAGCTGGTTACTGCAATGAATTTTCATGTCAAACCACCTCGAGCACAAAAATGCAGAGTCAACACAGGACAGTGAGCAAAGAGAGATTTAAAAATTATGGGGGCAGAAAAATCATTCAAACTCTCCTTTCAAAACTTTTAAACTCACTTACACTCTGTTAAACACTTTCCCTGAACCCCATCTCTCACCCTGCCAGTCCAAGCAATGGGCGTCTGTCAGTCTACCTTCCTGTGGTTTATTATTGCTGATATCACTATTCATCTAATGGCAACACAGTCCTTCCATAATGACAGTGCCGGCTCTGCTCGGATAATGCTGAAGGATTGTGGGGGTTAGACGGCTCAGAGCTGCCTGCCCTCCATTTACCCCCATTCAGTGACTGCATACTAGCATGGAGTGAGACCGCAGTTTTTAATACACCACAGTGAAACCAGATCCCATGTTAACACCAGGTTCACGGGTTCATCCAGAACTTCACATATAAAGAACTGGAGGATCCAAGATCAAGCTCAGAGCAGCGGGTCAGTATCTTAATGCTAGACATATATTTAACTGTATGTTATAAATACAAAGAAAAAGGTTGTCTTATCCTGTTTCAGACATTCAGGAGATTTTTAATAAATTAACAATAATGACTGGCCAGTGGATTGTCGCATAGTTGTACCTGCATCAGGATCCTGGTTGAAACGAGCATAGCGGGAGTTCTCCAGCTTGGGTAGACATCGCTCTATCGGTACCCAGACAAAGGTTTCAGGGCACAGGAGGTCTGAAGGCCGGTACTGCCCCTGAGGAAAGAAAGAGAAAGAGGGTTAAATCTTCTGCTAAAACAGTTGATTATTGTTTATTTGATCAACAGAAAACAGGTCTGTAACTAGAGGTTCAAAGTTTTGTTTAGAACATTGACATCAGTATTCTTCATCAACATTTAATGCTGCACAGCTTCTTTTTGTAACTTGTCTGTTCATTCTGTGTAAACCTGGTATTTCTGTACAGGTGCAGATACAGATTAGAATGAAATAATCTTATCAGTATTATACTAATTTAGAATAAAATTTCAGTGGTTAATGTGCAGGACCTCAATTTGTGATTTAAGAGTAAAATTAATTTGGAAAAAAAAATAATAAATAAAAAGAGACAAATTTCATTTTTTGAAGCATAACTTTTTTATCAATTGAAGTGTTTTATTAAGGAAAATACAGAAAATTAGCATATTACAGCTGCTGGCTATTTAAATACATTACCTATTTTCTGATGTTTTAATAATTTTTTAATCTACAAAAATTACCAACAGGCAAAATAGTTATATAAATAATCACCATTTGCACATTATTTTAACAACCCTTTAAAGTTAAAGGTTTGAGAATTTGTAAACTGATCTCAGTGTCATGATCTGGTCTGTTCCCTGGATCAAACTTTAGCTTTGTTCATGTCCTTTGTTTGAGTCGTTTTCCTCAGTGTCAAGAGTGTTATACTGTTAGCAATGTTGAGCAGAAAATGTAAACACCCTTGCATATTGTAATGTGTGCTTGTGAAATGGGTACAAGTCTGTATTTAACCAAACATTTTGGATGGAGAGTAAACCAAGCTGAACAATAACAGCTGCGGGGCAAAGGGAAAAAAAATGAGTGAGGGGTTGAATGAACAGAAAGGAGGAGGAGACTCCATTATCAGTGACCTGCGTTCTATCACATGACTCTAAACAAATGCAAACTGTCGAGATAGTTCTGTAAACAAGCAGGCGCCTGCAACAGGCCCGCTGCACCATCTCAACACTCACAATAATATTTATAGTCTTTGACACATTAAACTGTAGGACAAAGACTCGACCACTTCATGGACACGAGTTTTATACACAACTGAGGTCAAAAGGTGCTGGATGCTTCAAACTAAGAACAAAAGAAAAAAAAAACATGGATGGTGTTTTGTACGTAAAATAAACAAGACAAAGAAAAAACTATCCTTGGAAAACGCTGTTGCTATACAAGTGCTCTGACCATGACCCATCTGTCAGTGGGCCTATATGGAAAATATGCGGCCTGTTTTTACATGCAGGATAGAATGCCATGAGAATGAAATAGCCTCGGCTCTGAAAAATGAATAACAAGAAGAATTTGGGAGAAAACACTCATAGTCAAGCTTTCCCCTCAAGGCGGGCTCCTCATGTGTTGCAACTCTTTTGCAGTGCCCCACAATTAAATAAAGAGGAAAAGGAGAGAACATCAAAATGAAGCACTAAATTCATATAGTCATGCAAAATTTTACAGGCCAAGACTGAGGCAAAGGTTGTCAGGTTGGAGAAAGCAATTCAGAGTGAAGCAAAGGCCACTAGCATGCTTTAAGTGCCTCTGCTAACAGATGGATGGAGGTGGAATGCTACACGTCTGCAGCTGCAATGGATCCGCACATTGATCGGATGCTCTCCATGTCCCAACAACCTACAGCCTTCTCCAACTGTCAGCACGGTCAGCATGACACTCTCACACTCTGCCTCACTTCTATGGACTCCTTCAACACTGCATTGGGACACACCTTTGAGCAGAACGCATGCATACACACACCAACTTCCCGCTTTAGGCCTGACATTACACCTCATCCCCGCCTAGAAACATAAAGGGAGGGTGGAGGGGAAAACAGTGCAGAGAGGTGTCACTGAAGTAGGCTGCCTTTAAAGAGAAAGAGTCAGATAGAGAAGAAGAGTAAAAACATGCAAAGACAGACCTTTGGATAAGCTTTAATTCCATGAAGAGAAGCAGTTGCCTTTTAATGTATTTGTGAAAGAAAATACAGTGGACTCTGATTTCTGAAGGCCTTTGTTGGGTCTACGGTCTGCAATGATATATCCAGTTAACCGCTGTAAAGTTTCAAAAGAAAGACAGGCCTATCGAAACAAAATGAGAGACAGAGTCTGGTAATGGCACAGGCACAATTTCTCAATTCTCCCCCTCAATAGAGGAAAGGATGAAGAAAAAAGGATGGAGAAGTATGAGAGGACACAGCTATTAGTGGTCTGGATAGAGGAGAGAGAAATCAAGGCAGAGAGGGGAAAGAAAAGCTTAGTTTGTCACAACCGATCGGTCAGCCTCTTTTCTTTATTGGACTGAAAGTGAAGACTGAGCTCACCACTGACTTTCTTTATCTTCCCTCTAATTTTTCCCCTCCCCAGGCTGGCTTGAAGGCCCTGTAATTCACAGCTACCCCTGCAGATTCCTTGGCACTTTTTCAGCCCAGGGTTTTGCTGCTTTTGCATCAAATGGCTCACAATACCCACCACTTTTTCTAACTTGCAGAGTATTATAACCAGTCTAATAGCTGGAGGTGAAATAGTTACTCCAAACCTGTGGTCATGAGTAACTGTTAGCTTAGCAAGTGGCATGCAGAGGCCACAGGAAGTGATAGTGATGACATGTGAGTAGCCAGAAAGCCGTGTGATGAGGGTTTTTTTTTTTTTGTTTGAGGGTTAACCGGCTGCTCTGCAGATAACCAGGATGAGGCTTTCCAGACTAAAAACATCTTTTAAGTTTGGTCCTCCTCTCTTCGGTGACTGTCTTCCTCCCTCTCTAAATTCTCAGCACCTCCCGCACAAACTAATCCGTCACCATCCTTCCATCCTTCCCTTCTGTCTGCGCTCACATGTTCAGACGGATATGGAGGTGACACCGATGACTGACAAACTCTGAAAGGCTCGTTTAGAGAGCGAGAGAGAGAGAGGGGAGAAAAAAAAACAAGTAAGGAAAGAAAGAGCTGTACAAACTTTGGTGGATAGACTTGGCTGCCATCAGTGGTGTGAGAAATGAGAGGGAGATAGGAGGGAGACGGGGAGGGACGAGAGAAAATTAGGTGCAGATGAGTAAAGGGATGGTATTTAACGTCACTGAGACATGGACTGAGCCGAGCTGATGGAAGTGATAGGAGCAGTTGGAGTGCCAGGACAGAGGGGCCCAGCACAGAGAGAGAGGATGTTGGAAGTCAGGGATGAAGAGGGAGGGCTTGGAAAGAGACAGAAACGGGGAAAGAGCAGAGTAGACTGAGGGGGGAGATGGAGAAGAAAGAAAAAACAGAGCGATCAGATGAGGGAAAAAGTTGTGTTCAATAATAGCCACATGAGGAGAAAGGGAGATGATAAACAAAATGGAAACTGTGCAACTACATGTAAAAGAATGTCCTCAAACATTTTAATCAACTGTTTTGCTGTGCATTTGTTAATTAATATGCAGAAGTAAATGTTTATGGGAAAGTAATCTTCTACAGTGCAGGTTTTCCTGATGAACTGATCTTTTTACAAGACAGAGGAGAAATTACTCATTTGAATAACAAGCTTCCCCAGTGTAAACAATTACACAACCTCAATCATCACAAGTAAATAAACACATGTCGCTACAAGGCCTGACATGGAGTTACACAATACTTTTCAGATCCATTATCACTTTCAGCCCCTTGATGACACAACATCGCACATTCTTTTCAGGCCACACAGACTTCACACATCAGATAGCAGCGGCCCTGCTGTCAAAGGGAACTTTATTGCCAACACAAAACATACAACTGTCACCTTGTTTCTCTCCATCACTGTGCTGTCTTGTTTTCTCACACACCTCAAGATGGGGAGCGTTGCCCCGGGCTCATACTTATGATTTATATGAAAAGCAATTAATCAGACACATAAATCGAGGGCTTTCACTGCAGCCAAGGAATCCTCATGAAAGCTGACACTTCTTTTGCCTTCTCCTTCTCTTCTCCCTCCCTGCCTGACTATGAGTTTGGTATGTGCAGAGTTGAGACAGCCTTTATCAACAAAGAGACTAAACTGTCTTTCAAATCTTTAGGTTGTCCAAACTGGAGATAAAAACACCAGATCATATCCAATTCAAATTCTGATTCAGATTACTATAAGTAAAAAAGTAAATCAAAGCTTTAATATTTACAAGTGTGTCTTTACCACAGCACATCCTCTAAAACAGGTGATGTGTTTTATGCTACTTTAAATAGCATAAGTAGCAGAAGCCGCCATGACTAACTTCATGGATTTATACAACCATGCTTTCAGCCCTAACACCACATGTTGAGCTGAGATGATGTGTTAATCTGAAATCTGATCAGAAACTATTCTGATAATGGATTTAATGTTTCAGTAATTTAATGTCAAATATTTCTCTGGTTCCAGCTTCTTGGATTTTTTTGCTTTCTCTTTCATGGTCAGACAGAGGAGTGATGTTAGGACATCTACATCAGCTTAAGGAAACTGAGTTGAACATTTTTCACAATATTCTGCAATTATATAGATTATACAATTAGTCATGGAACAAATAGCTGAATTAGAATGACATTGAATAACTTTAAATTTATAGATTTAACTTGATTCCTAATGTATTCTTTCACAGTGTTCTATCAATCTTTCACATTTTCTTCTGCTTCATATTACTTTTATTGCATTGTATGTTATGCTATTAATATCGCAAAATGCAGTTTATAAATATGAGGGAGAAAGAAGAAACTATCACATCTTGCATCAGAGGGAGATTTTTTAAGGATGAGATCACTTATTGTGTCACAGTGGCACATCAGTGTCATGGTTCAAAGTGATCCTCTTTCAGACCTCGTTGAGGGAAGACCAGGAGGTGCATTTGGTGTCCCAGTAAGAGGGGTTTCACTGCCTTCATCTGCATTACTATACACCACATCTGCTGCTGATTTCCTGAGTTCTCACTCACCCTACTTTTAGCAGAGGTGTCCTTTTATTTGTGTGTGTGTGTATAAGTGTGTGTGTGAAAGTCAAGCACCGTGCAGAATGTCTAAACGCAGTCTATATACATTAATTCTTGATAACAGTATCAGTACAGCTTAAATCTCCTCAGGAAAGAGCGCTAAGTTATACAGTAATCTGCTGGTCAGCTGAACACCTACTTTAGAATGAGACAGAGAGGCTCCAGGAGTGTGATGTAAGGCCGGTTGCGGGGAAGATGAGGTCACTAGTGTAAGACTCTGCTCTGTTTGTCTCAGGCAAAAGATATATTATCCAAAAATAACATGCAATACAAAAAGGAGCCTGTTTTATAACCCATTAAGTTGAACATGAACGTTATTATATTGAATGGGATATTGTGTCAGGATTACGTATTTGTCAAGAACTCTAAGCAGAACATGGGCATTTGACCCAAACAGACAAATATGGTCTCCATGTCACATTTGTGGTCTCTTTGCGGTACGTTATCCGGCCAGTTGTCACACAGGATAAGCCTGAACTCAGACGGGGCACAAAGGGGCCTAGTGTGACCCAGAGCCTGGCAGGCCTAACCTCGACTGGCCCAGGTCAGAGTGCTGGCCCCGGGTCACATTCAGCCAATCTCAAGTCAAAAAAGCAATAAACACAGGCCCTGATCCTAACATCCGCACTCTCACTCAAACACACAGCTCTCACAATATACTCCATCGTCCTAAGACTGTTGAAACACATACATTCTGCCCAGACAAGGGGGCATGGCCGGGGGGACCTCCAGCTGCTGACGGACACATGTAAACAGAATAGCTCAAGCAAACACACATGCAGCTAGACAAATAACACCAAAAATCGAGCCGGCTGGACAGAGGGACAGCCCTGATGAAAGACATAACCAAACAACGTGAGTTTTAGAATAGTGGCACAGACGCACTTTCATCACAGGCCATGACAATATGTACATACACATTTGTGTGTGAGTGTGTTTTAAGGTCTGTGTGTGAGTGCCCTGAACATGTCTAGGGTCAGCATTTGGGGAGATTTACGCTAACTGCTGCTGTTTAAACACTCGGGGCCCACCAAGGCCTTTTCACACTACTCAACACATTACCACAGGACGACCTTCAAATAAAGCATCCTGGCTGGTAAGTCTCCCCCCCTTGGGCCCCTAGACAGCCCCCACAAGACCCCTCCACCCTCCCTGCTCTGTCCCAGCACTCCCTCGCCTGGCTATGCGTCACGGCTCCACGGATGACAGGTTAATGAGGAGAAAATATTTTTACAGGATCGCATTTCGACGGAGCTCTGAGAACCAATGGCAGCGCTTTTATGGGCATCAGCTCACAGGCTGGGCACTTTTATCTCTTTATCTCCTCTGGCCTTTATGGGCAGGCGAGCTGTTACGCCCTGTCTGACACAGACCACGGCTTACCGACTTGAAGTCAGAGCCGCAAGTCCCTAATCTAGGTCTTAAAACCCCACCTCAAACTTCTAACTGCAAGAGCAAACCAGAGGCCCTCCACCCAAACTTTGAGTAAAAGTCCAATGGCATTTATGAGGAAAACTCATTTTGTCCACTAGTGTTTATCAAAGATCTGAATGTGTTTGCTTGCCAAAAAAAAAAACTGGGCATTAGAAAAAGTGGCGCAGCTGCAGCGGGTTTGAAAATAAATAGTGGTGAAGTTAATGGCAAAGCAAACACCTCAGGCTGGCAGCTAGAGGGCTCTGGATCTGCTCAGCATGACAACCATCTCCAAACTCTCATTTTTGCCCTTGTGACCTTCACACCTTCATCTTGCTCCAACCCTCCTGCCACCCGCTTACCCCCGCTCTGATTCTTATCCTTCCACGCACAGTAAGACTGAATCGTCTGACCTGACCTCCTGAACTCTTGCTTTCTCAGACCCTCACCCTGTCAGCGCCCCTCCTGGGGGTGCCAAGCAGTGGCTGCCCCCAGACTGTGCTGTAGCCTGTTAATGATTTGTTAAAAACACAACCATGCAAAGACATGAGGGGGAAAAAAAAGATGATGAGGCAGAAAGGAGAAATTATCAAAAACTTTAAACAAATGTTTCTGCTGAGAGGTGCGCTGTTGGTGGTCTCCTGTCGAGCTAAATCAAACAAAACTGTTTCTGTCAGAAAGGCTCCATTTAAGACAGGGGGAGGGGAGAGAGCTGGAAAGCAACAAAAGAGGTATGCTTTAGCTTATAAATTTCACAGAGAGGGTGAAAATGGGCCGGGGCGGGTTTGATCTTATTTTGATTGGCGCTGGTTTTGTAACATGAGAATTGCTGGAAAGTAATGCTACTGGCATATTAGAAAAATACCTTCGCAAAACCAACTGAATATTGCTTCAGCTAAGGAAAAGAAAGAAAGCACAGAGCAAAAAGATAGAAAAAAGAAATGCGTCTGTTGTGGTAAGCGCATGGCGAAGGCCAGCACTTTGATACATGGAACACTGCATTCACCACAGTAATCTAATACCACCACTATTTGAGCCGTCTTGACTTTGTGCATCTTTGCATGCAGATATGACATTTGAAGAAACAGAATCCTCACCACTACAAAAATACATACCACTCCTACTTGCCAGCACAGTGATAGCATAAGACAGAATTATCTGTGGATGAAATCAGTTGGAAGTTTGCTCGGAACCCTTCTCTCTCTCTATCAATCTTTCATCCAGACCAGCATGGTGGCTGCTTTCTTAAAGCAGTTGCTGAAAGAAGAACGGAAACAAACAGAGGAGCAGAAAGAGAAAAAAGTATGGCTGCACTGTGTGCACACAAACACTGCGGTTCACTGTTAAGTTTTTCAATACATCTAATTAAATTCTCAATAAGGGTTTTATAGTTTATGCCAAAAGCAAAACATTCAAAAAAATATGTAAGAATGGAATGCCTTCATGAGCAAATCCAGCTTTTTTTTTTGAGCTGTGTACTGTAGCATAGTATGCAGGGATGGGGGCCTCTATGGGAATCATCCACCTCTAGATGCCTCAAACTCAGTCACTGTCACTCTTCATCTGCCTTAAATGTCACGTGCACACACACACACAAACACACAATATATAGTCTGCGTGGGCCCTCTCAGTGAACATAACAAGCATGTGAAGTCCTGATAACTGCGGCTCAGAGCCTTTCAGCATGTTGTAACCTGCAGCTGCGCACCTGAAGAGAAGAGTGACTGTTTAAGAGAGGGAGAGTTTCATTCCATTAATAAACTGCTGATTATTGATAGACCTACAATGATTCATAAAGATGACAGTTTCTCTTTTAAGATTGATTTGATTGAACTGAAATTACATTGGTGAAAAATAGGAATGAGGGGTTTGAGATATCCTTAATATTGATCTTTTTATCTTACTATTTAACTTTAAAACACATCTGTGTGCAGGTTTGTGTAAATATGTCCAGGAAAAATGAGGTCTGATGTACATCCCTGAGCCTGGAGGCCTTTTGTCATTTCTAATTGATGTCATGAGAACTTGGCTCATGCAGCAGGTGACAGAATAGGCCTGCAGGCACACACTGATTACAGCTAACATTAGCATCCCAGCAACTGACTGAAACCAAGATCAAATTCTTTCATCGTATCCTGACACCTGGATGGATTCATTTCAGGTCCACTGAATTCAAAAGCTTTGGCCATGTGGAAAACTGCTGGCTGGTGCTGGAGAACTCACCGGCTCTCTGACCGTGTTTGTTGTTTGTGTGGTGAGGAGGAGTTAGGCTGAAAGGGAACGGAGGTGCAGCTGCCGCTAAAGGGCTCTTTAAAAGTCAGCGGAGTACCGCCGGGAAACGAATAATCCTTTTCATCTTGCCTCCTTTTCTCATTTGGCACACATTTTGTCACTCCTTTTCTTTCTCTCTCCATCTGTCCTCTTCCTCCTCCTTTCACTCATTTCGCTCACTCCTGCTTTCTTCCTCTCTGTGGAAAATTTAATGGTTTCCTGGGCTCAGAGTGAGACATTCTTTCACAGTGAACAATAATAACAAGAGTAAGAGCCACTTCATGTAACCCTCTCACTCCCTCACCAACTGGGTACAACTGGGTATTCTGTCGCTGTGTGTATTCTGTAAGTACTTGATCTGCTAAGACCAGGTACTGCAGACTGGTGAAGCCAAGTGGGTGACCGCCTCGTTTGTTATCATCAAAGTCTGCTTATTCAGTCCTGAAAAATAACCTACACGGGCAAGTGCTCACACAGTTCTGCAAAGAAATGGAAAATCACTACAACGTGGCTAAGATCTTTAACTCTCTGTTCTGTCCAAAATGAAAAATGGAAACCGAGCACTGAGTTTGCATTATGCTGACACTGGATTGCGAGATTATTGGAGGATAAGGTGAGAAATGTGAGAAATGAATTAAACTGCAGGGGAGAGTGATTGTGATTTATATGGATAAATATGCAAACATATAATGCCAAGAGTCAAATTTTAACTCATGAACTTTGAGGAAATGAATAAACTATGGCAACATCTGCAAGTTTGTTTAGTCCAACAGTTTTACTGAGCGTGCAGTGATTTTTTTAGGCCAGCCACAGGAACTGTGTGTACTGTTGTCACCGGGCATACACTACAAGTGTAAGTTAACACTGAGCACAATCCATCCAAATGAGCTACACATATGCAGTGTGACATCATAGCTTATAACAACGAGCCAGAGAATTCTGCTCTCTAAACCAGAGTCTCAGATACTCTGTCTCATGTCACAAGAGCGGTGAATTCAGATGACTTTTAGAGAGGCAATCTTAAAAAAAAAGAGGAATGGCAGAAGGGCCAAGACCTTTGGTCTCATTTAGCCTCCAACAGCTTCACCTTCTGCTCTCTACAGCTCAACATCAGAGGGCTGGGGAGGGCCAGAGGACCAGGGACATGAGCCAGGGGCAGGATGTCACGTCTAACCCTGAACCCACCAGCCAAACCAGCAAGACTCTGTGGGACACTTCGTCCCAGCTCTGAGAACAAAGGAGAGGGTCTGACACTGGCCAGGCAGCCCCCTGTTCCTGGCTGGACTCCAAGTCTTCTAGGACTCTTTAAGGCTGCTCTACAGGACCATGTCCAGGCTCGGGCACTGCTAAGAGTCACACATAGCTCTTAGCAGTCACACATGGAGCTGTTCTCCTGGGCATGCGGAGATGTGACCTGGCAGAGAGGACTTTCCTCCCATCTAAGAATTCAATAATACTTTAAAATGGAAACACAGATAAGATACTCTTATTCTACAGCCTTACACAGCCAAATCCTGAACACACATGCAGGAGGAGGACGTGTGGGGACAGAAGAGACAGGAGAACAGATCAGGTAGAAGCTTAAGAAAGTGTCCTTCTAATAGGTTTAAAAACTCTGTCTCACTATACAGAGTCACCTTTCACAATGCTGCTGGAGTCAGTTACACAAACAATGCAATCCTAATGCTCCTCTGGGAATGAGAGTACTGTGAAAACCATTGTACTAAAACCACAGAGAGGAAACTGGTTTTTAGATGGATAGATGTTTTTAGTATTCCCCTCAGCATGTTAGGTCGAGTGCGGCAGTCTGAGCCTCCACTGAAATTCAGTCTATGCTCACCATATTAAGAGACAGATTACAATTATAGTCCTACAGAAAGTCTATCTAGCACACAGCGTTCTTTAAAACTCTGCTGTCCAAATTGAAATTACAGAAAAATAAATATCCATCTCTCTTCCTTTCCCCTTAGTTTTCAGTTTTTAATGAACATAATAGAACAATTTGAAAAGCATGACTGGAAACTTAACACCCTAACTGATCACAGAAGTAGGGTTAGGGTTATATTATATATTACTCCACAATTAACTGAAGTTCAGCAGAGTGATCTGGGTGGCAAAGACTAATTACCAGCTAAGAGCCAGGCTAAGTTACTCTTCAAAAAACAGTGCACTTACAGAAGTTGGAAGAGTGCTTTGCTCTCAGATCACAAATCACTGTATATAGATGGAGACTAATGATGAGCTGTCCACTTGTTCCTTTAAGGGAATTTAGCCTGGCTTGAAGCCGTTAACAAGCCTCAGCCATCCAGGACTGCTCTTCTGATAAAGGAGGGTAGTGAGACACTGCATTGGTGTTCATAAACAGGAATTTTATTTCCTCTATGGTAGCACATACGCAAACCTCTAAGTTCATCAAGCTGAACCTAAGCTCATCAGGACACTTACACACTAAAAACTATCACGACCTGTAGCATGTTCTGTTCAGAGACAGTAAAACTCTGCAGAGATCTACTTCCAACAACACCCAAACAACACCCAAACAACTAATCAATTACCGTTCAAAAATTTTAAAAAATCTTGGCCCATCCTCACACAAAAGTATAATAAACTAATCTAAATGAGGGTCATAAATGCTTCAGACTGTCATCCTAAGCCCCCTACTCATATTATTTTGTTCAAGTTAGGCCGCTACTGACAATAGAAACAAAAAATCCTTGCTGGGAAACACCCGTATTAGGTAACTCATAGCTTTAAAACATAATATAGCAATAATATGTGGTTAGAGGTGACAGGGCCCTTTAATGGTTTTGCTGAATAAGGTTTGTTGGCAGTGTTTATGAAGGATTTACAACCTGACAATCATACACTGGCCCTTTTAATATTTTCTTTATATTATATGAGTACTTTCATATTTTTCCAAACGTCCAGATATTTCTAAAAAGCTCGGATTTGAGTGTAAAAAGGACTCTTTATGTGCAGTTAGGGCCCACATGGAGGGGTAGAAATGTATTTTTAGATGTACTCACATTAGTGTGAATTTGGTCTCAGAAAGAGATGGGTACAGAGAGTTCTCTGAAGAAGTGGCATAGGGAAAGGAGGGTGTATGTGGGCAAAATTGAGAGAGGGAGTCGTGTTCAAGGGTTTTGAGTGGTGTCCAGCAGGGTTCAAGTGCTGGTGTTTTGGTTCCTAAAGAGGCAAGCAGCGGGACTGGGATTCAGAAACCAGTAAACCTCCAACACAATAACAGTGGAGTTTAGAGGCTCCCCATCTTAGGGACTTGAACAATTCCACAGTATGTCTATGCATTAATGAACTACTTGGGCTCATATGTAAATCAGACAATGGAGCGAGACACTGTGCATGTGTTGAGAGTGTGTTTGAGCGCGGGTGTGTTTTCTGTGGGAGTGAGAGAACCCAAAGGTGGGAACTGGGCAACCTCCTAACCCTTGTTCTGTGTTCCTCCCCAAGGGTAAAATAGGAAGAAGTGGGGAGATTGTGAACAAGACGCTGCTATGGCAAACACACAAGGACAGATATGGGGGTTGGGGGAGCAAATACCATAGCAGGGGGGGTTTGATGCTGTGGTAACAGCGTTCTCAGACAAACAGCATGATCAAGATTCAACACACAGACACATAAACAGAGCAAACACACTCATGCCTTCCATACACAAGCTCCCAAACTGAGAAAAAGGAGCAAAGCACTATGCACAACACAAAACAAGATGTAAATGGATAAAAAAAAAAGATGTGGCACTTTGCCATAATCCCCAACAAGACATCACTCTCCCATGGACAAGAACAAGCTCTGGAACATCTGAATGAAATGACAGAGAAATAGAGGAATTAGTAGATGAATGAGAGAGAGAAGGGATGAATGGTAAATCCTGGCCAAACTAATGGACTTGGAAAGGCTGCCTCTTTTTAATCGTCCTCCTGAAGCTATAGATCTAAAGTGGTGTTTGATGTGAATGAGCATATTTGCGAGGAGAGGCTCTTGTGTGCATGTGCATGCATATACATACATTTTGCATCTGCGAAAGTGCGTTCACAGTACATCAACTGCACTTGGGTAAAAATAGGCATATATCTGTGCATGAGTGTCGCACATTTATTGCTGCTGAGTTACAGTTACCGTCACCGGTGTGACCTTTCTCTCAACCTTTAATGTCTTCAGCAGTCTTGTCTCTCTTCCTCAGCTGTATCTCTCCTTTATCCCTTTTTGTTTCTCACACTCTGTCTATGTCTGTAATGGTCTCCATCAAATTCCATCAAATTTATTTACATTTCTCTTTCTTTTTTATCCTCCTCACTTGAGGTTTACTGCATTGGAATCAACTGTTTAGTTTTATAACTATTCTGCGTGCATTTTAATGCTAGTAATGTTTAATGTTTAATGTTATCTTGATAGCAACTCGGGATCTCTGACATGGCACCACTAATCTCTCTTTGAACTGTTACAAATAATTTGTCTTTAAGATAAAACTATCTTAAATCCACTGTTGAGCAATTAATCAAGTCTTTCCTCCTAAGGGTACATTTGATCCGAGTCTTTAAGCTGGATAGACCCATAGACAGTGAAAATCCAGACTGTAATACATGAAAAATTGAAGCAGGTGCCAGAATTCCTGTGGAAATGAGAGAAAAAAAAGCACATAGGTAGGCCCCTGTTGAGGCCTTTGCACCTATAATAACAAATGTAGGGAGGAAAAAGAGGCGGGCTGGTCTTCCTCTTCCTTTATAAGCAGGCAGTTGGGACATTCAATGCCTCTTAGGAAGATAGAGCCCAACATTATGCAAAAGTAATCAGAGGAGAAAACACTTTAGTCACTGGCTTGAGAGGTGAGCAGCAGCACAGGGAGAAGGGATGGAAGGAGAGAGAGATATGTAAATAGTGTGGGGGAAAGAAATCAACACATTTATTGAATCTGACACTGCCACATCATGAAATGAGATGAACATTACTGCTTTATGGTCTACACAGACCTCGGCACTCAGTGTGGAACATTAAAACACCAAACAGATAGAGCAGAAACATTTATTTTATGTGAACTGGGTGTGGACGTCAAAATGTTAGTCATATATCAATGTGGCATTTTTGGGAGCAGGGAAAAAATTCACTCCTCAAGTGAAATATTAGAGACAGAGAATTAAAACAACATTTTGAGCTTAATGTTGTACATCCATTAAAACTGGTTGCTGTTAACAGTTCATGGGAATTGTAATTTTAAGGCAGGGAAGAAAAAAACAAATGTTGCAGTGCCTCCATCAGGTTAGAGGTAAAGGCGAGGGCAGGCAGTGCATTACATCAGAGCTGAAGTTTGCATAGCATATCTGATATTGCATAAACACTGTCCCAAATGTTTAACCCACACTAAGACCATCTAGTGTTGCAAAAGATCCTCTTACTGTTGCAAAGCAAATGAATAATTAAAATACAATATCAGTATAATACCATGTGATAAAAACTCTAGTGTTTGCTTGTTGCATAAAGGTGAAGAACGCAAGGAACATGTTGCACTAATCTTACCTTATAGCGCATCTTGGGACAGGAATGAATGTAAAAGCCCAGGTAGTAGTAGCACAGCTTCGGGGACTGTTTCTGCAGCTGCCTGGTGAAAGCAATCTCCCTGTAGCAGGAAACACAGACACACCTTTTTAAAAAAGGTACTGCAAGGAAAGGCTCAGGCTTCATGTTTTCAGAAAGAGCACATAGACATGCAGCCTGTTGTTATTGCTTCTTACAATGATGGCTCACTTCAGCACCAGTCTCTCATTTTCAGCTTATCCTGCTTGGAGATGCTGCACTGCAGTGCTCCGTGTTTTAAAATCTAACTATGTTTGCAGTTTACACAATAACAATGACTTCAATTTGATGCATTGCGTAATTTACAGGTGATTTTACCTTTTTAAAAGTTTGTTTATGAAAGCTGATGCCAACTAGATTGCAGTGTGTTTTTGCTACAAATGTATGCGCATGTGGAAAGATTTTGTACGCTTCAGGGACAAATAAAAAACAAATAAAAAACACCAGAGCTGATCAGCAGCTGGTGCTTGATTTTCAGCACTGAATATAATAAGTCAGACAAAGTTAACAAAAATTTATAATACTCATATCACAGTGCCTAAAAGTAGTGTCCTAAGTGTAAAGCTGCACCCTCAAAATGTGTTTTTCTTACAGGTAAGTATATCAGCAGCATATAAATGAGGGCAATAAGAAAGTAAATTGGTACTAGCAGCTCTGACTGGAGCAGTTTGAGCTGAGGAAGTAAACACCCACACTCAAAAAGGCAGCTTTTCTTGGTCTCATTTCATTACACAAAAACAACTGCCTTCTCTCTATCGGCATTGGGTCCTTGGGCAAAAAAGATGGTGTTGAAAAAAAGAGGGAGAGAGCGTGTAAAATAGAGATTTAGAACTTGGAAGATTTATACAGCTTCTTCAAATACAGTAAATGTCTTGCCTGCTTTATTTTTCCCTAATAGTTTCTTCCTTAATTGCATCCTTTTTCTAAAAGCCCATTTTCTCCTTCCCTTCTCCCGTTTCCTTCACTATTCCATAACTAAATTCCAGCTCCTCTTTCTTCTCCCTTTTTGTTTCGCTCTTCCTTCCACCCTCTGTGTTTCACCCGCTTAAATGAAGGGGGAGAATTCTCTTTCTTACAATACTTAAGAGAGAGAGAAAGAGGCCTTAAAATAAAATAGATGCACTGAAAAATAAGACATGGGACAAAGCAGGCCAAGCCAGGGAAGGGGGAGAGACAGGGAGAGAGAGAGCAGGAGGAGAATATAAAAGAGGAGGGTCAAGAAAGAGAAAGGGAAGGAGAAGAGAGGCAGCTCGAACGAGGTGCTAGAAGGTCACCCGCTTGCTGCCAGGTTCCTGGGTTCCCATCCCCTCTCCACAAAAGCGCCCGGCAGGCCTGAATTGGGGGAGGGGGGTCAAGAGAGGCGAGGGGCCCATTCACAAAAAGCCCTGAGCCCCCCCCTTCACTTGAAGCCTTCACACCCCCACCTCCTTCCCCATGGCAGCAGCTTGAGTCCGCCATTATCCCCTCTTCATCCATCTGACACTCCAGCACAAGCCAATTATCAAGCCCTCTGCTCCTGCACAGCTTCCCTCATACTGATGTGCATACATACACACACATACACACACACACACCCAGACACAAAGGGTCCATAACAGTATATACCATGAGGTGCCGACTGCAGCCTTGCATGCATGCGGAAACATTTCATTACCAAACATTACAAGAATAGTGTTGATTAGCCAGATGTAACATGCTACTGAAAGAAAGCACACTGAAGCTTCTTTAATTGAAGACATAGGCCTAAAATCAATATATGTCCTATGTATATATTAAAAAAATGGTTTCTTGGTTTGAAGGATTAAGAACTTGGCTAATACAGCTGTTTTTAGATCAGTATTATCTATGTGCAACTGTTTACAGCCTTCATTTGTTTGCTCCAGCACACCAGCTGTCAAAAACACTCCATCCAGATCACTCAAAAACTGCAACTATACAAAGTTGTCAGAAAGCTAAAGGCAAGTGAACTGAACAGCACACAAAACAAACAGTAATCTGCAGTTTCAATCAACAGTATGAGAGCATGGAGCACTAGCAAGTGTAAAGAGCCTCTTTGGGTTTGAAAAATGTTGCTTTCTGCAGGTGTAACACACATTTAAAAGCTGTTAATTCAAACTTTATCTGCATTATTTTCTTTAAAATTAATACACAACACTATGAGATATTATAAATACTATTTAAAAAGAAGAGTTGTTATGCAGGTTATTTTATTTTGAAAGCTGGCCCAAATCTACATATTTCTTTGGATCGAAATGTAGGCTTACTGTAGGCTGTATGTTCATTCTGCCATTTAAAAGTTTACACTAAAAAAATCCATGTGTATTTAAGGATCTCTTTTATTAAATGCCACATTAGTAAATACTGACAGTTTGGGTAGTTGGATCAGGATCAGGGGCAACTCAACATAATCAGCACATCCCCATAAGAAAGTGATCTAGGTTGGACACCAGCTGTGTTTCTTACACACAGTGCTTTAGGCACCTCATTATGTGCCCCTTTACTTCTCCTCCTCCTCCTCCTCCTCCTCCTCCTCCTCCTTCTGTCCCAATGGCCTGTGGTAGAAGGAGCTATACTCCTGTAAGAAATTTCTCAACATCCCCCTCTTCTGTTTCTACTGCTGAATCACAGGTAAATACACATACACACGTACAGGAGACCAAAATACAAACAGTGTGTAACTGTTTTCTTACTTTTTTAACACCCAACATGCATTTTTAAGCACAGTTGTAACATAATCCAAAGTCTACGCCTGTTTTCGCTGATGATGGCCATGCAAATATGTCCAACAAATCCAGGTTCCCATTGAAGTACCCACGTAAAATTCCGAAACACTCCTCTGTCTTTCCATAACCTTTCCATGACTCTTTGTTACCAGGAAAACTGACGTTCTGCTACATTACATGTAATTCCACCATGAATTTCTTTTAAAGTTTTAAAGCGTGTGTGTGTGTGTGTTTGGCTGTGAGTGTGTGTGTGTGTGTGTGTGCATGTATTCTGTGCACTGAGTTCTGGACAGTCAGCCAGACCAAGCAGACTTGGGAGTGTCCAGACCTGATCAAAGGCCTGAGCTCTGGTGTCTCTAAACAAGCGGGAGGATTTTAGTCCCGCTGGCTCCGTCCTTCAAGGCCTCCTCCACACACACCGAGCACTCTGTGTTACTCTTGGAGTTACACTCTAGCAGCATAAAGAGATGGAGAACTGTGTGCTTATGATGACCAGGGTGTTCCCTTCTATACGAGCACAGGCCGTCTGTCCTTACTGCCGGGCTGACTTAGTGTGCGATTACACATACACACATGAATGAGCACCCAAATACTCACACCTGTACACACCAACTTTGAAGTCCAGATCACCCAGTCTCCCACATCTGCGCAGAAATATTTTAAAAAGCTTTCTCACATGATTGGGTTACATTTTACAGGAAACTCCAGATATGTGCGCCTGCAGTGTATGTGTGTGTTCTCGAATTTCACCTTGGCAGAAAGAACTGTCGTCAGCTGAACCACAAACGAAGCACTGCCTCAACCCATCAAGTCAGAAAAAAAGCTTTTTTTTCCAAACTGCAGTACTTATAGCACTTATAGTATACTGTTCTAAGGAAAGATAAAAATTTGGGAGGAACAGAAAAGATCAAGAGTCAGGGAGAGTGCAGGTTAAGAGGAGGACAAGTGAAAAGGGAGGAAGAATAAAGGAAAAGAAGATCACCAATGAGAGACACTGCGGTTTCCCTCATTAAAGGAGCTACATGTTGAGTTTGATAAAAAATTTCCTTATTTATGTCAACCCAGAGTATATAATCTAGATATTACTAAAGCAGCATTGTCCTCTACATAACAATATGCTTCATGTACCATTGGGTTACATAGGAAGTTATTGTTTGATAGCAGTTGGACCAAACTGCTGCATCAAAAAAATGGCCCAGCTTTTGTGAGATAGGAGTACAGATGCTATCACTGACATTCCATTAAGGGCTAACAATCATCTCCACCATTATCTAATATGTTTACAGGATTATAAAAAGGCTTTTAAAACATTAGAGAAAGAATGACATGGCTGATCTTAAGCCCTGGCAACCGACCTGAGAGCAGAGTAGGAGCCCAGAGACAGTGAGGCAAAGTCTGGGTGGTAGTACAGGTAGACAGAGGACACACAGGTGGGCAGGATATCAATAACCCCCACGGCCACGATACGCCCATCCAGCCAGTACTGCTGATGGAAGGAGCCGTAGCCCACCTCAGGCCCATCTGGAGAGTATTCGGCCTGTGGAGAGAGGCAAGGAGGGAAAAACCATAAGAGACGGTGGTCACTGGTCAAAACAATAGTAGTACTCTTGTGTGCGATATAGCTTGTATGTAAAATATATAAATCACAGTGGAATGAGAATGTGGTATTTAATAGGACTGTTTTTACTTTCTTGCACAGATCTACTTTCTTACACACACACACACCTGTATGATGGTGCATTATGAGCCAGGCCTTTCCCTGCCAGGCCTCACGCATTATGTGTGGGGGTGTACAGTAGCCTCACGTTCTGCCTGGTAATGGCTCCCAAATGTGGAGTGAGAGCAGGAGCTCAGAGATTTGGGGGGGTGGGTGTTCCTGGCCCACAGAAAACACTCCAGGAGAGGACTTTTTAATAAAAGACCCTGCATGAGCAAAATCCATTTCACCAGGCGGTGGTGGAGTGTTGCCAAGCTTTCTCCTATATGTCTGTGTCTGCTCTCGCCATGTGGTATGAAAGAGAGTGGGTGTAGGGGTTGCACCCGCGTGCTTGAGTCTACCCCATTAATAAAACAGTTAAGTGTTTGACACACATTGTGTTTCTCATAGGGATCCACATGCTGGGTTTTTCAATGAAGTCACTTGACTGCTTTTTCTCACAGAGGGTTAAGACCAGAGGCTTGGGGTTAGGGTTAAAAGTCATATTAAGCCAAGGTATTAGTTCATGTTTGTGTGCCTGTGTGTTTGTGTGTGTGTGTGAGTGTCTGTGTGTGAATGTCTGTGTGTCTTTTTTCAATGCAAGTAACAGGATCCTTCTCCTTCACCAGCGCTCATCTGGACCCAGTTAAGCAAAGTAGACAATGCTAGTTACCACAACACTGAGAGAGCTAGCTTGCTAATCCACTGCGCCACTGGACCCAAACCTGGCCAAATAGAAACAGGGCACATATTCAAACAAACACACACACACACTGACTCCTTGCAGCCCTGTGCACCCAAAGGGCTGAACATCACTAATGGGGTGACCGTGTGCCAGAGTCCTCAACAAGTAAAGGTTTTCTCAAGCAGAGCTGGAAGAAAAAATATAATTTTATCCCTCTAGCTCAGGATCTTAGACACTAAGGTCTGATTACCTGTCTGACACAATGTAGTCCATTTATCTTTTTGTGCGTGCGGGTAGTTAAATGGGAAGAGACGATTAAACTGTCTAACTGCTGCTCCACATCAGAGGATATATGATATGAGATACAGATGATGGGGGTTTTACTACATATTAGCTGCAACTGACAGGCGGGCAGGCAAAAAAGGAGAAAAGTATCAAGGGGAAAAAAAATGTTATTTGGGAGCTTAAAGGGTGACGAGCACCACATCTGGAGCAAGAGTTGCACTTTGTGTGGCTGACTGTGTGTGTGTCACTCTGTGTATGTGAGGTTGGAGGAACTGTCTGTCTGTGTAAGCAGGCAGCCTGTTATTTCTTGGCACTGGTTCTCCCAGAAACACTGGAGGCTTTGTCAGAGGCCCCTCTGTGTCATTTTAAAGTGGTAGGAAAAAAGAAAGTGCGCAAGGTGATCAGTGTGTGTAAGAGAGGGAGATTTTTCTTACCCCACCTCAACTTATAACACGATTGAGCACAATTATATAAATCTGAATGCCAGTACATCGAAAGTAATGAGTGTCTTTGTTCGTACATTTGTTTACAAGTTCATACTATGATCAAGGCCGATCTTGTCTGACTGACCTGTTCGTCACCTCGGACGACAGTTTAATGGTTGTGTCCTTGCCACTGTGACAACAATCTAAACATTCTCTGGAACACTTAAAACCACCTCAGAGCTTCCCCCGCTGACCCTAAATCACTCTCATATGTCCTAAAAACAGATCCATGAAAGCAGTGTGCTTGAAAAAGTGAGCAGTACACTGCCTGCTTTTTCAACCTGCTTACAGAGACATTTAGGTGGACCTTCAGTATTTGTCACAAACGGGGGCCTGATATTGCAAGATATTGACTTTTAGACACTTTCCAGTGTCTGTTTAAAGTTGACGACATTCACAAGGTTATATATTCTGGTGAATTCAAATCAGATATATGCATTATAAGCCTTATCTGGCTCTTGAGATGGTATACAATGGAGAGAGAGGAAAAAACAATGCAGAACATGAAAAGAACAGCTGGTACAACTACAGAGGTGATACTACTCTCTCTCTCTGTCCCTCTTTGTATCTACCAAGTTTTAATATTAAAGCACACTTACATATTGCTATGATTATTTGTTCATTAAAAGTGACATATTTTTCACATCTGTGTTTTATATGATGGATGATTTCAGGATAATACACATCTGTGTGTAATAGTGAGTTCATCTCTAAACAATAAACAGAAAGTGTGACATACTGATTACAATTTTTAGAAATTACTTCAGTGGTTTTATTTGTCTCATGTGTGACATCAAAATGCCCTTCATTTGAAGATGCAGGAGACATCTTTTCAAAGGAAGATATTGTACATGGCTGACAAGTTAGCAGACCAATCTTTGGTCAATTGGATTCTCTTACATTAAAGTAAGATGTGTACACATCAGATTTTGCAGAGCACTGACGCCGATGAAACATTTATTTATGTGGGTTATGTGCAAAACATTGATCAAAAGTCCTAATTCAGTTCATGAGACTCCAAGCAAGCAGATGATCAAAGCAGTTGTTTGGAACATTGTTTTCCAAAAACAGAATGGATAAAGGCTTGGCTAGTGCTTAGAGAGTTTAAATGTGACAGACATCAGTAGAAAAACAGATTTTGAAAATTGCTTTTGAGTTTCTTCCATTTCCCCACACCATTTAGGGGGTTACACAATATCTCTTAAAATGATCACATTTTTGTGTCTTGTTTTTTTCCACTCCACTCAAACCTCAAACACTGTGCTGATTTTCATTTAATGTGTTTTTATTAATCATGTTTATTTGTACTTTTCTTATCTTGTTTTGATTTATTATGTGTTCATTTATTAGACAATTTTATGAGTTTAATAAACATTATTTTGAAGTAATACTATAACGTGTGGTTTATTTTTTCAATTATGCTGAATATTTGTATTACTGTTAATTGAGGTGGACAAATTGCACACTTATATTATATTAATTGCTTGGTTACTTTGAATTGTTTTTGAGTTGATTTTAAATCAGTGGAGTATGAATGTTTCAGATGTTACCAGTTGTTCTTCCTGCTTAACCAGAACTCTGTGTAAATCTGCAGCACAGCATTACCACGGTTGGTAGTTACACCAGCCATGGTAATGCTGTTGTTGTGATTCTGGCACTGACCAACAACAGATGTTGAACTAACACATATTAAACGCCTTCTCCTTTTTGGACCTGAATGTGCATCCACACACAACCGCAAACATAAGAAAACAAGTTCTGCAAGCTGCAGGTGTAGCACAGCCCACATCATGAGCACCCGTGAGTATATATGTATATATTTATCTCATTCACAGAACTGTAAATGTAAACAGTAGACACAGCTAGTAGACTTTTTTCCTGGCTTACAGCTGAAGCATGGACAGTTGGTCGACTATAATGTGTCAGCTGGTGTATTCCCTGCTGATGTACCTCTGTTTCCTTCCATAAAAGAAATTCCAATTCTACTGGTCTCAGGGAGGAAAAAAGAGGAAAAAAGAGAGACCACAGCACAGGAGAACAAGTGGAGAAAAAGTCTGAGAGTTATGGCTATAAAAAACCTAGTGACTAATTGGCCAACACCCCTGTTAATGAGTGTTTGCCCCTCGGTAAGAGGCATTAGGAGGCTGTCAAGAAAAATAAATAGAAAACAGAATGAGTGCATGAACCTCACCCAGCCCATAAAAACCTAGTGTTTCTCCTGCACATGCCACATGGACCTCACCAAGGTCAAGTGTAGTGACAGACACCTGCTCGCCCGCTGCAATTCACGTTTGCAGGGCTATCAGAAATCACTAATGTATTTATTCATCTGTTTGTGTCCACAAATGCATTTTAAAAACCAAAGGCATTAGTGACAGCTGATGTTAATTACCTCTGAGTTTCGGCACGAAATCCTCTGCAATTTTAGTGAAATGGAACACAGCAACAAACAAGCCAGTCACACAACCTAGGTCCTAATTAGCTGCAGTTGGATTTGTAAGTATGCCATTTGCATACATTTGTATAAACACGGGCTTACATCTGAGCTGATGAACCACACAGTATGCAGGTCCATGTGGTGAGTGTCTGTGTGTGTATTTTAATAGCACCCTGATTGGAGACAGATGGAGGCCAACACGCAGAGGTAGCGCAGAAAGCCATGCATAATAACTTTGAAATGGAGAGTATTTGGAGAGAGACAAGAGAAAACAGGGAGGGAGATCAGAGAAAGAAATAAAAACAAGTTAAGCAAGAGGGGGCCAAATGAATGGAGACGGCCCCCTAAACCAGTCTGAGAGGAGGGGACAGTGAAGGCAGGAAGACGTGTGAGGCAGTATGCCACAGTAAGTGTGTGCACACGTGTGTGTATGTGTGTAATTCAGTGTGCCTGGCCGCCAGCCTTGACGAGGTGATAAAAGCTTGTTTCCTATAAACACTAATGATGTTCATTAGTGAAGACCTGAGGGGACCCACGGGGCAACACAGAGCGACTGTGTTTGTGTGTCTCTGTGTCAGTCAGTTTGTGTGTGCTCCTGGACCTCAATCCTATTAAAGTGGCTGTAAGAGGTGCCCATCCTGGGTCTAATTGCTGGTGTAATTGTCCTGACCCAACAGGTCCACTGGTGTTTCTGAGGGCTGCAGCCTACCAGGCCTGCTCAGTGTTAAGCGATGCCCGCCTGCAACTACATCTCACTGAGTGACCACAGAAAGTCCTCTTCCAGAAGCCATCAACATCCTCAACATTAGAACCATGCAAAAATTTAGTCAACAACCAGAATGATTGAGTGAATAAATGCTCCAAAAGCTGATATCACAATTTCCATGTTGCCTAAATAATTGCATTTTTTGCTTACTAGACTAAAAGACATCTGTAAGGTCCCAAACTGATGCCCACAGAGATGCCTGATCAGCCTGTGATCTGTGCCGCACCACACAAAGTGATGAGCAGTGGTTTGTCCCATTGTGTCAAGGCCAGAGGAAAGTACTGTTCCAAAGACTACGTGCACAAAGCAATCTGGACACCACATTTCACTGTGTTCCTCCCTCAGCTACCCCCTTTCACTGAGACAGGGTTTAATTAAAACCCCTCCAATATGAAAGACAACCCTCTCTGAATCCCTTAACACCCCCCCTCCACCAATCCAGCTGCACGGCTTTAGAAGCAAGAGAGTGAAAGGTGGTTGAGTAGGTATGTGCTGGACAGGAGGAAGTAGAGTGTTTGATGAGGAAGTAAATACTGACATGCTGAACATTTTTCAAATCATTATTCTCATCTCCATTATGGTAATTTCGTCAGGAGAACCCTTTTGGTCAGGGAAAGTCATTACAGGTAACACATATGGATGAACTGAGACATTTAGAAGAGGTTTTTTAAACTGTCAGCAGGCCAAAAGAAATACATACCTCTAGTGGTGAATCACAGAGAAATCTCCGGAACTGAGGAGGGAAGCAGAAGGGGAAGAGGGGGGAGAACAGAGAGAAAAACAGTTAGTTCTCTGGGTCACCAACTCTTTCGAAAAGACATAAATGAAAACCATACACGTCTTGGTTGCTGTCCTGTATAGTTTATCCCTCCTGTTTTCTCCCAACTCAAGTGTCAAATATCAAATGCACCCCCCATTCACAAAAGGGCATAAAAGAAGACTGTATTTACACAAATGAAAACATTTAGCCTATCACCTGAAGCTCTAAATCCAGGGGGAATATAATGACAGCTTAAATAATCTGCACTGGCGATGTCAAAATAGTCTATCTCTGAACACTTTCAAATGCACATCAGATATCAATTACTGGGGCCCTTTATGGCCGTGGAAACATTAAATCTTTCTTCCATTCTCTCTACTATTTCCTGTGCTCCTTCTTTTTTAGCGCCAGGGGTTGAGAGCAGTGTGTTTACAGACAAGCTGACCAGGAGGACTGGAGAACAAACTTAGCACGCTTCCATGTTTGAACCAAAACCTCTATAATGAGTACCAGTACGCTCGCAGTGGAGCAATGATGGACAGCTTTTGGTTTACTCAAGTCTGTCTCACTCTCATGCAGCACACCACAGTTTCCAGTTCAGATTTCACAAGGAAATGCTACAATCCGGCTCTGTCGCTCATTTGCAGATGTGTTCGACAGATATGTTCCACTGTCTGTTGAGCTAAACACAGGACTAGAATAGCACCCAAAGATTATAAACAAAGAATAGAGAGGTTGCAAGCAGGGCTGAATAAGAGGGAATATGAATGATGTAAAATGGCTCATAAAATAGGAAGTTAAATATCTTGCTCTCATTTAAACCTTGATTCCAACTAGCGTTTGAATCATATGGGGTTCTTAATGGTAATATATTGGATCAAACAGATTCATAGAGCTTTTCCTGAAATATCGTTCTTATCTAGCGTAGAAACAAGACGAAACTGCCAAGCTCATAGTGTATTTGCTCTGGCAGATGTGTCTGGCCTCCCTTCCATTCAGACAGATTTCCAACTATACTGGCTCATATCGAACCAATCAGCACAGTCTTTCTTATAAGGGGTGGGTTTAATTTGCTGACTGACAGAGGAACATTCCAGGTCCAGATTTGAAAAGTCACATGTCACGTGAGCTGTTGTTCTGATTGGTTTCACCAGTGCAGCCCAAGCAGGTCAAAAACTGAGATCACACTGTCAAATTCAGCAGTTTCCTGCCTCTGTTTTAGAAATACATTTTAGTTTGCTATTTGGCAGCAAACTGAGAATGTTTGTGCCCACTCCCCTATTTTCTTCTTGCTTAAACACTGTCCCAACTTGCATGTGTTGTTCTGATTTGCTGATTGGTCCAGTTGCATTTCAAGGCATTTTCTGAAATTCTGGTCAGTGCCTATTGACAACATTCCTCAGAAATCAGAAATAAAATGAATTACCACACCAAGTTGCATCTGCAAAATCAATCACAGAGTCCCTCTGTCAATAAATGACACTATTTTTCTCTTAAAATTTCCTAATATTCACACAAACACGACATCATCAATGTCAGTGCATGTGTGTGTTTAAGTGCGGCAGTACAACTAGTAATAGTGATGACTGCTCACTGGGTGGGACAGTGCTGGCTTAGGTGCAACTCAAAATCCTGCCAGTAGCCTGAACTCATCCAAAAAGTGTGTGTTTTTGGGTTTGTCAGCTGATGTGTGTGTTGGCTGAAGAAATGTAGTGTTCTCCAACACGGGGGATGTTTTGGCAGACATGAGCTAAAGAATGATGCACTGTCGCCTGTCATTTCTATTTTACCTTCATCTAAAACAAACTGTTTTAACCGCTTTTCAAACTCGCCCACTTGATGTTGGATTTTAGTCAGAGAAATGACTAAATCCACAAAACATTGGTGTAGTTTCAGTCAGAATAAAAGGTGAATCTATAAAGTACGAGGATCAAGAACAAAGATAGCTAGTTTACAAAATAACAGAACCAAAAAACAATGCTCGCACTTCTTGCTCAGAGGTGTTGTTGTGAGCTCAGTCTAACAAACCGGGCTCCCTGCTGTGCTAAATAGACACACAACACACTGACTTCATTCTCAACTCTACTTCACAACAGGATGGCAATGCACAGAAACAGAACAAACACAAACAGCGCTTCTCATCCTACAACTGCTCTTATATCACTTAGATTTACATTTTTCTGCTCAAGGCCTTTTGGCCAACTCTATGTAAAAAGTCTCTACATGCAGTCGCAGCAGCAGTCCCCGAGTTGCTCTATGCCAGAAAGAATATGTCAAACTTTAAGCAGTCTTAAATTATAGCAACTCATCGTATGTAATTACACTTCTACATATTTTTAGACTCAATTTCAATGTACTGATATTCCACACATTCTATGTATAGAATTTCTCGATGCTAAATGGAGCATTTTGTACAAATTCAATGTTTTCCATGGAGATGTGGAAATTTAGTGTCTACATCTGTTTATTCAATAATGTTCTTGCTCATGCAACAAAACGCGTATCCAGTTCCCCACCTGTGTAACCATGCCAGTGAGGTGTAATTTTCCACTCCAAACTTTGCAGTGACTACTGCTCTGCCAGTCAATAAATTACCAACAGCAAAGCCTCCCGATGTGCGATATTGCTGAAGGGCACAACTAAAACTTTTGCTTAAATCCCACAAAAAAACTAATGGTTTACCGACACAACAGCTGCAGTTAATAGATGACATCATTCAATTAGACCATGCTATGACATTGGCTTCTGTGGATGTGGAACTGACATCTCCAACTGGCCTTGTAGTAACCTCCTGTAATATTTGATTAGACTAGACTAAGTGTGCGAACTCTTTACACATTGAAGCCTGTTGAAATATTAAAAAATGTATTATTGGATGAATGCGTTATGATACATTGTAATAGCTCTGAGCTCCTCTGCAGCTCTCAAACTGGCTGCTGGGTAATCATACCAAAAGGATCGAGCAATGGAGCAAATTGCTGCGTCAAGTCGCTCTCCTGGAGCCTGGCAGGGTTTGGCCCCTCTCTAGCCACTGACAAACTTACAAAATGGCCTTGTCACGCTAACACAGACATAGAAAAAAATATATTTAAAGACACACAACATACAGGAGACAGATAGTATTGTGTGTGGACAGGCATAAAGAAAGCAAATAAACAGACGTGAATGCAATCTCAGCTTCTTTTCTCTTTTCCATCTCTAATACAACAACACATATGTCTGTAAATGGAGCCATGTCCAGAGTAACTTCTGGAACGCTCTCATCCACAACACATGGAGTCCATCACTTCCTCTCTAACTCTCCCTTTCCTATAGTAAACACTCATCTGTGTACGATTAGGAGGGCAAGCGGCCGTCTCACTCTCTCACTCTCTCTCTCTCTCTCTCACACACACATATACACACACAAGCTGTTTTATTTTCCCTCACACAAATACAGTTCATATAAACACACATCTGCTTAAGCCTAATTGCTACTTAGACCTCTCCTCATTGTGTGAATTACTCACTCAAATTGCTGTACTTATTTGAGGGACAAGGTGCCTGTATTTACTCTTTTATTTGAAGAGAAACAATAAAATAAACCAAACCAAATAACGTGTCTTTATCTCTTCAACAACTTTTGTCTGAACAGATCATTAATAAAAGTGTACAATAAAGTAGCAAGCTGCAATGCAAAGATCAGTGGGTTGACATTAATCACAAACATTGAGCTCTGACATTAGAGTATGTGGATCTACGATGTTAAACATCTTGCTTATGGAAGGTTTTATTCAGTCTCTCATTATTCCACATTACCATGTTGTCTAAAGTTAGCTAATTTGATCCAAAAGTTATTTTCCTCATTCAATTCTTCCATTTTTACTGATAAATTTTATTGCCGTTTCTATTTTTTTTTCCTTTTTTTCCATGTGTCTTTGTTAAGGCCATCAAGAAGAGTAAATACAGATTTAACAGGATTTGTTTTCCTGAAAATGAATGCCACATGTGCAGGAACTTGGAGTCACGGCTCAGTACAAGAGTTAAGAACAGTAAGTGTGAGTTAAACTGTGTGTATGTGTGTGTGTGTGTGTGTGTATGTGTGCCTGCGTGCGTGCGTGCCTGCGTGCACATGCATGTATGTGTGTGTGTAAATAATTGCAAGCGAGGCCATGATAAGATGTGGAAGGAATAATGTCTGGCTCACTTCCAGTCATGGTATGACAGGAAATGCATTTGTCCTTAAACAAACAAAGCCATTCCCCTTTAGGATGTCGTCCTGTCTAATGGTAGCACAATCTGCACAAACACACACATACACATACACACACACACTCACAAACCCAGAGTCCCTCCTATCCACTGGCTCTGAGCCAGACTGCCGGTATTTAACATTCTGTCCCCAGGTAATTCTTTAATAGATTAATAAATACCTCCACAAATACTCAATGACCCAACCTCCTAAGTAGCAGCAGGCATACAATGGCACAGCACCAAAATATGCCATCATCACCACATCCACAATGTGTTTCCAATTTCTTTATGAATGCCACAGGACAATGGGGGGCTCTCGGCTTCTGGGAAGCAAATAGGCTGGTTAACCAGGAGCCTGACAGGGCAAGAAAGTAAAATCAGCACAGTTTAGTACTGCGGGCTATGGAGCGGTTGTCACTACGGTAAATCCAACTAAGTCCATCTAGAGAAGGTTTTTGAAAGTTCAGTTGGTTTGAGTGGGAAAAATCAAAGCTTATCTGGTTGAAATTAACTGCAATGTGTTGAGAAAAAACAAGAAGAAGACAGCATGGTATCTCCAGTTCTGGTATTAATGCGATACAACAGAAGATCTTATTCACTGAGGTGGATGCCAGGGGAATGAAAACCTTGTGCAGAGACAGCTGAAAACTAACAACCCAGCTGGCCAACCTCAAGCATATCTCCATGTAACACAGAAAATGTTTGACTGTATGGATTGTACATACTATCATCCTAATCAAACCATGTCAAAATAAATATATTAAGTTGTTAAAATATAGAGTCTAGTTTTTTTCTTATTACCACTCCCTGAGGTAAAGATGTCAAGGTGAATTAAAACAGGCCCGCCTGTCAGGGTAATTACCCCCCAACCCTAATTCACTCAGAGCTTTAACACTGCACAATGCTTAGCTCAGTATCTAATCTGGAAAGTCCATCAATTAAAACAAAACTTTATTTTCTGGCAGTCCAACAGACAGCCAAGTTGTTTGTACAGCTCCACACCTCCTCATTTTTTCTGTTTTTTTTTTAAGATGTTAGTCCTCTAGTTGTTGAACCCATCCAATCCCTGTACAGTAATAAAACTGAGCTGAAGCTATGCACACAAACACACACACACACACGTTCCTTTTAATACTTAAATAGAGCTAGTGTTATGGCACTGGGAAAGAATCTGCCACAGTCTGCCCAATCTGACAGCTTTTATTATTTATTAATTACCTTACTTTTACAAGCTGGAGAATTCAGTAATTTACTGAGGCTTGCTGGCAGGAGGGTGGAGGGGGAGGTTGTTTTTCCAGCCCTGAGGGACAAAGGGCCCTCTCAGGTTAGAGAGAATGTCCAGAAGTTCTGCATCCCGCACAGACTTTATTCTGTCTACTTTTATTTATACATAAAGTGGAGAAACGAAAGTGTGTACATATATATATTTATAAGGTGCTGTGTACATTATATGATTCATTTTGAAACTTTATGGATCTATACTTTATACTTTATAACTGGTTCTTATTACTGGACAATACTTTTCCTTCACTGCATAAACTACTAAACTTTTTTTTTAAGTTAACAGTTGCAACTCCCACATTCAAAGAATAAGAGAAATAGAGTTTAAATATTCACAGTAATTTGTCAAGAAGCAATTAATGCTACAAACCAACAGTGGAACACTCATGCTATGAACCATGAAATAAGTGGTTACTGATGAAGCTGTGAAGGCTGTAACTTCAATAGTCAACAAGGAAATTCATTTTCAAATCTGTTAATCATTTTAACAATTACTGAATTATTCTTCAACTCTACAAAATCCATGAAGATAATGACCAATGTCAGTTACAATGCCCAAAGTCAAGGTGATGTCATCAAGGTCTTGTGTTTTCTAACAGTCAAAAACACAAAGAATGTATATTAAAGCAACATAGAATTTAGAAAAGAAAAAGAGGCTGGAGAAAAGCATGTGCAAAAGTTTCCTACAGTAAGTGCAGAATAATAATCATTCAGTACCTCGCTCTCACTACATTCGCTGGGGTCATCACCATGAACGGTCATCTGGTAGCAGGCATACAGCGCCACCGACTGCAGATAGGACGCTGTGAACTGAGGGTCCTCAAAGCTGACCGGCACTAGCCTCACCTTCAAGCACAGGGTTTGGAGGGAAAGGCGAAAGTTGGAGGGAGGTATTACAAAGGTTGATAACCAGTGCAAGGACGGGTGGTTAAAAACTGAATTTGAAAAAAAAGGAAGATGAGGAAGCATTTGTGCTTTGAAGGAATGTACAATGCAGGATTCAACAATAGCTGTTTTAAACAGTGTTACACAAGTGCTTCTGCATGTTATGGTTCACATCAGTCTCCTAGTCCTCCAGGCAGGCTGGTAACACAGCAGGTCTGTTTTGAGTTTGAAACTTGATTAAGTGATTTTATCAGACTGTTGCGCAAAGAGGACCCATAAATGTATGAAAACAATGGGATTCTAGGAGACTGAAAATGTGTTTTTAAAATAACAAGATGCCAGACAACTTGAAGATGAGGCTAGTGCGCTGCCCAGCTTTTTTCACAGACCGAACAGAGAGGATTGATACACACAGTGTGTATAAGGTCCAGAGCAATTGTGTCTGAATGGATCACCTAAGCCAGACAGAGACAGACTCTTCCAACACTACAGACTCCTCACAACAAGCTAAATACGGTGTACCGCACGCACAAAATAAACTGAAATCATGTACTACCAATGCTGCACCTTATCCTGAAATAACACTTTAGATAAGACACAGGTGATTATAGTGAGGTTGCGGTAATGTGGGGGGCACAGACAAGGTGAATGTGTGAAGGTCAAGAGGGTTCAGCTGACAAACTTGCCCCCACAACTGAAACAGCTCAAGACTAACAAGCAGGCTGGCCGACCGAGGGCCAAATCAGACACCTGGAGAAACACTGCTCTCAACCACGGCGTATGGAAACATTTTCCCCTCCATTTCCTCTCCTTTCGACTCTAGCACTGACACACATGCACTTGCTTTCATACTAACCTGTTCATTCAGTTTTTCCCCCAATCATACAGTCTATACCCACTTTCAATCTCTATTTCCACTGAGTTTAAGTTCAATTTGTTAATTACAATCTATATTTGGTCTCATACAATTTGAATATATCTACAGTACAGTCCAGACTCTTTTGTTTATTATTGATTAAATTCATCAACTGAGTCAAAAATTTAAAAAAAATTATTAATAGCCATTTTATACTTAGAGCACAAACTTAATGATTTACTGTTGTTTAATAATTAAATATTAGTTAAATATGAAAAGAGATGTTGCCCTTTTTACACAGTCGGATCAAGGTGGGAATACTGCACCATTCTTATGCCATGCCGTTCTGTAAAAAAAACTTACAAGGACGGGGGGGCACTGCTGTTCTGTCTATAAGCCTAGCAGCAGAGTAACAGGGCAGTAACAGAGCTGAACTGATGTCTGTGTAAAGAGTGAGCTGGTGAGCCTGCGAGTTGAGACGCGAGTTGTGATGCTTTAATGACTTATGTGTGCAGATTTAACAAGCAGCTAGCAGCAGTTAGCAGCTAAATCAAAGAAGAACAACAACCGATATTTTCTGCAAATAGAGGGGGAGACAACCAGGACTGGGAGCTCCTTTCCCTCAGAAGAGAAGACGAGTTTACTGCCTTATAACTAGAACATTAAATCATTACTATTGCAATGTTAAGTTAGTGTCAACATTGAAAAAAGGGCTCCCCACCCTTTATAAAAAATGTCGCTCTAGATGTTGACACTATATGTCACATTTCTTTTGCTTCCGGAAAGTTAGCATGATATCTAAAGGCATGAACATGCTAGAGTTTTGGTTCAGTGAAGCAAGAATTTTTTTTTTCAAAAAAAAAGTCTTTACTTCAGCAGTATTGTGCGATCGCTGTGTAAAAAGGGCTACTATGTAAAAACTACTAACTATGTTACATTTGTTTAAAATACAAAATCACCTCAAACACTTCCAATAAAGAATTAATGAAGTAATAATGAATTTAGGTCATTTTGAAATATGAAACTAAAAAAGGGCCAGGATAACATACTCGTAAGAGATAAAAGCAAGATAAAAACCTTTTTATGTCTCTAAAGGTACCACAACTTGTCAAACCTTCTCCCTCCCTCCCTCCCCTAAGGCAGGTTGACCTATGCCCCCCACCCTCTGACCTGGCTCTCGGAGGGTTTTTCAGGAGGATCCTTGTGAATGGCCATCTGGTAGAGTTTGTACACCTGGTAGGAGGCGTCGAAAGAGGCTTTGAACTGCGGGCTAGGGGGATTGGAGCGCACTAGCCTCACCTTCAAGAAGAATCGGGCACACAAAGGTTAACATCAAAATGGAAAAAAAAAGTACTGAAAGTAACACAAGTGGTGATTAAAATCTTACAAAGGAAGATATAATTACAAATCAAAGAGAGAAAATGTGTGAAAAGAGTGCAAAGGGAGGGAGGGACTGACACAAACACACCCTCTTCTAACTGGGTGACACGCCTATCCAGATTTGAAACCATTTGGCAAATAAAATGGAAACATTTCAAGTTTTAAGTTTTATGCTTTCCTTTAGTAAATGGCCATATTTTTACCCATAGCAGCTGTTGCACACCATAGCTGTAAGCTTGATGAGACATGAGAACAATACAAAGAGGGTGTGTTATGTCCATCTCCATCTTGACACAAATATTGCAGTTGTTACTCAAGATAAAAAAAAAATGTAACAAACATTTGCTTTGATAGAAAATTCTTAATACATCATTGAAAAACAAGTAATCATTAGCCCACTTATTTTTTGTTTTCTAATAATATTGTGTAAACGAGCTGCACAGTACTTCACCATGTCATGGGGTTTTTTCTCAATCCTGATAAAACTCAACAGAAATTAGTGTCCAGAGACTTTTTAATGTAAGAAGGAGCAAGTGCAACCAAAAACTTTCTTGAGTAAGCATTCTGGGTCACATCACTGGATTATCACCAGAACTTGACTGACACATGATTTT
This sequence comes from Acanthurus lineatus, assembly GCA_029814665.1. Lineage (NCBI taxonomy): Eukaryota > Metazoa > Chordata > Actinopteri > Acanthuriformes > Acanthuridae > Acanthurus > Acanthurus lineatus. Next base: position 6,892,887 of record JAPZDV010000003.1, read on the forward strand.
TATGACCACTGGACCGTGCACATTTGTGATTTTCTGACTCCCTGGCAGAAGTACCACCATGTCAAAGTCTACATAGATCTCTGTCAGAAGGCCTGGGACCCAAACTTAACGTGGAGGATCATCAGCTCTCGCTATGATCCTGGGAACAAACAGCAGTCTCCAAGACCAACAAAGGCACAGGAGTACAACCAAGAGCATGCTGGGGGTTTTCTTTGACATTCACAAAATGACAACACACCTCCTCACAGTGTCCCCCTCTCACTGAATGTGGTCCCTGTTGATATTTTTCTGCTATCAAAAACAAATTTTTGTTTCTGAGTCGAAGTTTCAGGATCATGGTGAAATCACAAGTGCACATGTACCATTGGTAAAAAAAAAAGTCTGTAACTCAGGTTTTGATGCTGATGAAGTGATGAAACTTGGAACACTTACTAAGGGAAGTTACTGCTTACAACTGCTACATGAACTCTACGGTGCAGCGCTCTATCTGAGCACAACAGAAGCAGTCTCAGTCATATCACCTTGTCATTATGTCTCTGATCAGCTTTTTTATAGTTGGCTCTGATCCCCTTCTCTCGCTTTAATATTTCTGTTATTGTTCCTACTACTCTTTGATAACTTTTCATGTGTCTATATTTGTGACTAATTTATCAGTAAAATACTAGCTTATTTTTAGAGATTTAGTATTAGTGGGTCTGAAATAATTATAATGATATTAATATAAAACAGAGAGTGCAAACACACCAGACAAAGTTTGAGGTAATTTAGAAGCACTGGCACCATTACATAGTCTGTCTACCTGAAAGTATTAACAAGTCAATTTTTACTGCAAAATGTCCCACTCTGTATGTATCTCACTCAATATTATTTTAAAAATGTACCCATAACTATCAATGTGTAATGTGTTTGTGTTAAAAAGTTATTATTGGCTCATGCACCATTAATTTAACTCAAATATCAATGTCAGTAAAAGCCTCAGAAATCCACTACTGGTCTGACAAGGGTGTGTACAGTTTACTCTTAAAAATAATTTTTAATAAGCAGGATGCACATTGAAACGGGAAAAGGTTCGTCTAACCTAGCCCAAGAGAGCATGCAACTGTTTGAAATCAATTAATTAATCCATTCACATGAAAGATTCATAGTTTATAGGAAAATGTCTGGAGTACTGAAAATCAATCTTAAGTGAGGAAGTCTGTAATAGAGAGACTTATGGAAAGAAAAATTATCTGAACATTGCTAATGTCACCACAAACTAGAAGAAGAATTCAACTTCCACATTCTCAGGCCTCATTTAATTAACTGTGTCTTCGTTTGGACGCTTTTGTTGGCCACAAAGGCCGTGCCATATGAATTCCCTGGACGGACAGGATAGAAGGACTGAATTGGGGTTTGTTTGAGTTGGATCTATGTGGGCTTCTCTCATATAACCACTTGGCATCTACAATCTTTACTCAGACAGAGACATCGGGCCTCTTGCTTAAAAGAACAATGCTTAAGTTCAGCCTTTTTAATTTCAGTCTAAATCTAAGGATATATTTTGATAGGCTAAAGTCATCTTGTTGAAGCAACACTGCAGCAGATAGTGGACAGCATGGAAATGAAATTTTAACAAATCTCATAACAGCCTTGAAATCTAACACCAACAGCCTGATACTTGACCCCTTCAAGAATGTTCAAATAAAGCCTCACAGAACCAGTGGCTTTTGTTTAACTCTGATTAAAAATGAAAGACAATGTTTTTTTGCTCTATAGAGGATCTTCAAGACATTAAAGTACAATATTGTAAAGAAATGTAATTGAGAGGACAAACAAAAGTAAATTATAAGGTTTAGAAGAATGGCTATAAAAATATGAGAAAAGTGTGGAGTCAATAGACAATACTCAAGAGGGGAACAGTTGGTGTATAGTTCCACATTTCTGAGGTGCCTGAGGGAATCTAAATCATGTTCTCACAGTGACCCCTGGTGGCGGTTAATAGTAACAAAGCTATATTTTAAGGCAGGGAAGAGTGAACTATATGCATGGCACACCTGAACTCATCCCCACTGTCAATGTGATTTATCCCTTTACTATGTGTTAATATTATTAAAAAAAGCTCCTCCAAGCCAACAGAAGCCTCAGAGAAATGACAACTCAGCAGTTCAACAGTGAGCAAAAGTGAGCCTTTGATGATACCACTGAAAAGAAACCAAATTTCTGTTTTCATTTCCTTTAAAAAATATGCTTTTTTCTCCTACAAAGTATTTTCATTGGTTAAGCAGCTTGATTTGTTTATGATGAATTTGAGTTGGAATATATTTCAGTGCCCTTATGTGAATATTATCTTTTGGCGCTGGTGTAAAAAAACCTAAGTTAATAGTATAAAGCCCAATTATCAGCATCAGAAGGATTCACTAAACTGCTTATCATCCAAATTGTCCTTTAGCCACAAGTCTGATTTAGCCTTGCTGATGTAATAAACAGCTTAATGGGTCAAATGAAGGCTTCTCTCAATTATCTGACTTGTAAAACATACAATTATCCTTCATTTGCAAAGAATGACCTTGTGTTCATGCCCAATTTGTCATATTGAAAGATAATTGCAAGCAAACAGAATAATCCGATTGAGAAGAGCTTGGCAGGAGGAGGTCTTGCTTTGTCTAGTCTCGGGGGGCACACAGACAAGAGACAGACACTGCCTGGCTCATCGCTGCATCTGGCTCAAATCTCAGTCAAGACCAAAAATTACGTTACTCTACCAACCTCATCTTAAGGCCTACGCCAGGGATCTTTCTGCATAGCTCTCCCTTCTGCTAAAAGTTCATTTCCATGTCGTCTCATACAGGCTGAGCTGGGAGTTGTGGTTTTAATGTCATCAGCAGGGTAACGCGACCCAGTTTGTGTGGTGTGCCTGTCATTTGGTTGAATTAAAACTAGGAAGAGGTGGTTTTTCCACTCTGCTCTGGCCAGCCATCCTCTCCGCACACATAAACACATGGTGAAGTCACTGGAGCTAGAGAAGAGGGCTCTAATAAACCAAAGATTTGAGCTAACTAAATCCAAACGTTACGGAGACAGAGAGCTCAACCAAAAACATTATTTTTTAATAATCGCTGGATTCATCACAATAGGCTAATGTTTACTTCAAGTCACAAACAAGAAGAAAAGAAAGTGCCTACTCTGTATTTCTGCTCACCTCAAGGCAATGAGAAGAGTTGTCAGGCAATGACTCACTAATGAAATCTTCCAGGGGTTTGGGCTGGTTGTTTTGTGAAGGAGTGGAAGGGGTGGGAGAGACAATGGAAGAGACCCCATCAGCCCCAAGTCTCATCTGCTCTTTCTGAAGACGTCGCTCCCTCCTCAGGTCTTTGGCCTTCCGACATGGCGGCCGACTGGCATCAGCTCCCACCCCTGCACCCCAGGAAAAAAAGAAAAAGGGAAGACATATGTCAAAAGCTTTTCCAAAGGTGCTGGCTAGGTAGGGTGCCATGTGAACACCAATCCGAATCTATTTCTGTGCAAATGGCGTGGTGTTGCCCTTTCAAAGCTTTTTACAGGTCAGAATGTGAAGGAAAAACAGGCAGTTAAAATAAAAAATTTGGATGTGGATAACAAGTTTTGCTTTTATGCTGCTTTCAGAAGGAGACTCAACAGATGAAAAAAAAAAACCTTTCTTACTTCAAATGGCTGGCATTGATGAGCCTTAGATTTGGGGTGTTAGACCATGTTTCCAATAGATTTCTCCCTGCCCTTCTGGGCAGATGGGCTACCATAATCATTTAGGTGTAACAACTACCTCAGAAACTTCCTTGCGTCAACAATCTTAACATTTCATCTTTGTTCAGGAGGCTATAAAACAATTTAATCTTAGTTAGTTAAGCCTAAATAGTGAGAGGCCAGCAAGTGCGTATTTATCAAGCAACAGAAGAAGCAGAACACGGTATCAACACAAAGGTGTTATGTTTTTTCCAATAATGACAACAACAAAAATAAAGTTGTTTTTCCCTGTTTTTCTCTCTCAACAAGACAAACAGGGACATTCTCTAAAGCAACTGAATCTCTCCTTCATTCTCTCTGTCTATCTGTCCCCCCCCTCGTACTTCTAATACTCCTCCTCCCCAACACCACCACATCCTGGGCTCCTGCCAAGCCCTCCAGCTCTCCGGGCATCCCATGTCAACAGTTTACACGCCCACATCCTGTTTGGAGCAATAAGGAAACGAGAGCCATTTCCTGCTTGTCATACTGCCAGCCAGCCACCATCAGCTCACTTACAAACTTTCCCCACTATCGACGTCACGAGGAAGAGAGGGCCGGCTGGTCCTGACAAGGGGACAGGAAAACTCTGCCAGCCACCAAGGCAGAGTTCAGTTTCAGCTGACTCAAGCTGCTTTATCTACTATAAGGTACAGCTTCTGTACTGTCATTAATAAAAGGAGACCACAGCTTCTGATTATTTCATGATTTATCTAAAAAAACAAAGTTTCAAACATATCAGGACTACTACGGCGAAGTATACTCAAATGATTTGCAATCGGACTGAATTTTTTTTTATCAGTAACTGCTTCTCTGAGTACTTGTAAACAAATTGCCACATAAATCTTTATAGCTACTTGATGGGAAATAACCTGGTCCTTATATGATCTCAAGTTCCTTGTTTGCTGTACTGGTCTTTACTGGTAAATGACTGCAGGCACTGAAGGGAGAAGCATTTCCAAGCAAACCCTCTGACATAAACATATAGTGCTGGGAGTTATAATGTGTTCAAAAGGTTTTCTCTATCAAAATAAACAAGGTGAGGCCACAGCAGACTGGTCACACGGACAGGAATCAGAATCTGGACTGTGCACATCACACCAACCTAACCAAAAACACATTGTCCCTTATCCACTATCACTGTCCACGTGCCTCTCTTCCCTCTGGTAACACTCTTACAATACAGACACACACACACTTTTGTCCCCCTCTGTCTTGTTATCTCATACACAGAGACACAGGTACTCCTGAGGACAGAGCACGCAGCCCTGGCGAAGATTAAGTCTGACAGATGAGTTCCTGTGGAAGACAGATGCTCCCGCTCCAGCAGTTAGCACTTCATAAAAGCTGTGACACTTTGCCGCCCCTCTTCCCCCAAACGCACTTACGACTCTCAGCCTAAACTGTCTAGAATTCTGACATTCTGTTTTCACGCATTTAAACAAGCTGAGACACAAAGTTACTCAGCGTGGAGGGAGGGTGCTGTTATCTGTAAGCAGCAAATAAAAAATGATAAACTCAAAGCTGTGTTGCTGTGTTGTTTTATGAATAGGGAAAACCATACTATGCATGACAATTAACACTGACAACTTAAAACAAACTACACTGCTTCCTACTTCTTAAAAACAACCATTTGGGTACTCAGCCATTATGCTACCGCTTAAACTAACATGATAAATCTGCAAAGGCTAACAGATGAAAAATATTCTTTCTAAAGCCTAATTCAAGTAAGTTGTTTTTACTTAATAAGAAAGAAATAAGAAATAATTCACTCATCAACTATTATTGCAAAGAGTGCCTTAAAACAATGAAAATGGCTTTATCTTACATTTCAGTACTGGGCTCCTTGAATGTAAGTGTGAGGCAGTTCTTTGAGTTGATAAGTTTCTCTACTTCTAATGTGCTACAAAGAAAACACTAGCACAGTTTTTCAAAACACAACATTCACTGTGTACTTCTGCATCTGTTTACCTCCAGTTTTGCATGTGCTATATGGCAGATGGGAAGTCATGTTTTCTCAAGCTGGAGCCGGAGCCAGCCAAGACCTATAAAGTGCTCCAGTCATAAAGCTAGAGGAAAGATATGGCCAGGTGTTTTCTGTTGAAGGTGAACAAGGGAGGAGTGGACTGGAGAACCACTGGCTAAACATAGTAAATCTTTCTTGTTTCCTCTTTGGAAGCCTTCTGAAAAGGCTTTTTATTTTGGACGTTCTGAAGAAGAAGAGTGTGCTGCTGACATGGGCGAGAGAGCAGAAGAACAGTGACACCTCTGACTGGTCATTTTTGTGTGTTAATGTCTACATCTGGATCAACATGTGCCAATCCCAAGCTTTCCTGATCCAATGTATATCCTCATTATAATGAGCATAAGGCCTGTTCTTTTTGGATGTTTGAGAGAAAAAAGGAGTCGCTGAGAAGTAAAACATGAACAGAAATGCCGCTTCCTCTGTCTAATAGGAGTTTTTTATTATCTCATTACTGTGAGTGTTATTTCTTCATTAGTGTGAGTTGGCTGTGAAGATATCCTGTATGGGAGAGTAAGGAGGAAAACATAACAGATATGGCAAAATCAAACACACTCCTGAAAACACACCAGCTTCATTCAACAAGTTGCTGCTCAGTGCCTGTACAACAGTGACACCTTCTGGCAAGCAATGGTGCAGCTATAAAGAACACCAGAGAGGCAGTCTTTTATGTGATTGTAGTGAATTATCATTAAAGCTATTGTTCCAAGAGAACCAGATTTCTTACCTGGTTTAGGAGCTGCATCTGTTGTTCTCCCATCCTGGACAGACACTGGATCCTTTCTTGATGTTTCTGAGCTGGCAGGTGCAGCATCTGCTACCTCCTCCTGATCTTCTGTGATTGCGGGACACTCTGCTATGTCTTTCTGAATGTCTGTGACAGCAGGACACTTCAATTCTGAGTGGCAGGTTTTATTTGGTTCCCTAGGACCTGCATCTTCACACACTGAGTCCATCGGTTCTCCTGCAAGGCACAAAATCAATGTTGCTTGTAGCAGATAAAATATAGTACAGAACCACAGCTATAACACTGTTTTGAGTTTGTGCCCATGTCTAATTGTACTCTCAACCTTATACTCTAATGTATATGCAGTTCAGTAGTTCAATAATGATGACTCCCAGCAACTGCATGACCAGAACTGCTGTTTTCCTTATCGCTATGCATGATTTTTATACAATCACAGATATTTATCGTAAATGCATATGCAATAAAAACTATTTTATAAAAATGCATATACTCTTACCATCAATCTGCTCTTTTGGTAGTTCCCCTTTGGAAAGGTATTTACCCATCTTTTTCAGGATTTTCTTGTGGGATTTGGAAGGCTGGAAATTCAGTGCATGACATCTTGACAGAAAAAGGATAAAGACTGAGATGAAGCAGTACGTCTGTGCATATTTGTGTTTGTCATACCAGTGTTTAGTAAGTGATTTAATATATTTACAAAGCTACCATCTCTGTCATGTGTTCAGTGTTTTACTGGTCTTGTCAGTTCTCCAGTTTAATAGAGCATAAATCATAGGAAGAAATGCTGGTGGATAAATATCATTACCTGATGGTATACTGTGGACAGCAGGTCTTGTTCATTATTGGCTTGTAGACATATTTGCCACTTCTGGAAAAGGACAAAATAAATAGTCTTTACTAAGAGATGAAATCAATATTAGGAGTCTCTAAAATTACATTTCACAAGCTTTTTGACTGAGGCAAAAAGTAGAGTCCATGTGTACATAAGCAGGGATTGCATGGTTTGTATAGAGTTGGTAAAAGTAACCCACCGTCTCCATCCTCGGTCTATGAGGTCTTGATAGTCCTGTACAGTCATGGTGTGGGACCACATCCCTGTAGAAAACAAAGCACATCATATTTTTAAAAGATTAAATTGACCCAATATGATTTAGACTTATATGAATATGATTTGAAGGAACCATTTGTCCCAACACGTTGTCTAAACCCAACATTGAGAGGATTATATTAGGCAGAAATTGGTCTTGAATCTGTCTTCTTTTTACAGCTGAATAAAACAAAACTCAGTTAGACATGAGAAGAAATCAGAGAGGGTAATCTTTTAGCCGGATATAGGAGGGATGTATATATGTAAGGAAGAGTCTTGTAGGAAGTAATTTTTTTTTGTTTGCTTCAGCTTAAATCAGTTTCCTCTGAGGCATTGTGCATTCCCACACTGCTTCAAGCCCTCAGCGGTAACATACTAATTCATCACTTGTATCTGCAGTAACTTGGACCCTCCTTCCCAGAACTGAGGTCTATGCACCCCGTGTCAACTCCTGACCTTCTCCTCTTCAACCATATATACAGACTGCGTGCACAAATACACCAACTGCTAAGTTTCTATGACAAGCTATCAGTTCCCCTCTAAAAAAAACGAGGGAAGTCACTGTATAGCAGTTCACACAACACACACTAAGTTAGCAACTGAGTATAATGGCCTATGTCCCTGGAGAATGGTGTTTAGCCAGAGTCCACAGAGACAAGGAGACAACACAGTATGATCCAAAAGAGCAACACCACAGCATTGAAGCTGCAAATAACTTGAGATAGATCTGAGGCCTGTACATACAGCAGCAAGACAGCATGTTTTCTTTAAAATAAAAAAAAAAATAATAACAAAAAAATTAAGAGGGATTCTGTGAGAGACAGATATTATCATACTGGACCACCAGTGAAGGAGCTGGTAAACATAAGGCAGATCAGAAAAGCAACTGTTTCAACACATAATAAAGACCAGATATATTCTTTGTAACAAGTGACGTATCTGATTATCAGTATGTCAATAGTTTGATCTTCAATACAATGTGTTAGCACATTGCTGCATTAATAACATAACATTATTCGTGGCAAACATATGGCAAGCTCTTCTCTAGGACTGCATCAGATCAAAGGAATCAGAAAACTTTAACTTATATACAGAAACATTTCCAATACTTGTCAGTGATAAAAAAGATTGTTATTGTTATGCTACAGATGATTTGAGAGTTTAAAGCACATTAAAATGCATACTGCTATCATAGAGCAGAATGTAGACACAGAGTAACACTGATTAAAACAGAAAAATTCTTACTTAAATGAGTTCTTGTTGATTTTTCCAGGTAGTAACATAGCCTGAACAAGTGAGATCAACCAGAGATAATGCATAGCATACATCTAAACAGAAAGCTCTTTGGGAAGTTCTGTTTAAACACCATGAATTTATGGCCTCACCATAAATCTGGAAAGTAATCTCTCGGGGTTTTTTTGTCCTGTAACTTGATTTTAATGTCCAAAGATTCCCATGACCTCAGCAACTACAGAGATGTCAAGGTGTCATAACAATTAGAGTAAGAAATAGTTTTAGTACTATATTTTTAAAATGATAGAGTAGGCTCCACATGGATTATACAGAAAGCATGATTTATTCAAAGCCTGTGTATCGAGTAACACCATCCAGAAAACTTAAGAGCAGGTTGATGTGGGAAAGGACAGTGCAAGACCAACTAAATGACACAAAAGCCTGATAAATCGTCAACAAGTCAGAAGTTTAAAAGGTTAAAAGCTTTAGAGTACAAATTAATTGTGCAATATGAGCTGTACAAGAGTGTGACAGCTGCCATCGTCAGAGCACAACAGGAGAGCCTTTTCTTTCATTCACACCTGATCCATTTGCCTCCACTGAGCCATGACAGACACAGTGACACAAAGGAGTGCTAATGATGTTCTCTTTAGGGTTGAATCATTATGCAACATCGCTGTTGATAAGATCACAGTGCCAAACACACAGAGGAAAATATTAGCTTGTTGAGCATTTGCTTGGAAAAGTCTACAACACAAAAGAAACAGTGTCTGTGTAGATTCTCAGTCATCCAGGTCATGATTATCTTAAAGAGTCATAAAAACAAGGCAACTGGACTTAAGTT
>JAPZDV010000003.1:6902659-6943420 GCA_029814665.1 Acanthurus lineatus
TCTCGGATGAGAAGTGAAACGTCTTCCCAAAAACTCAACTTAAGTCCAGTTGCCTTGTTTTTATGACTCTTTAAGAAAAGAAACAGTGCTTATTTATCTGATACACTGTGTTTATCCATATACTGTTCTATGTCCATACAAGCAATGGTGTACGAACATAACAAACTGCAAAAACTCGTAAACCCATGAAGAAAATTTTGTCTAATATCTACTTAAAAACATTTCAATTTAAAGACAAAATAAGACAAGTATCAAACAACTAAAGAAAGAAACGAAGTAATCTTTTACATTATATGCAAAAAACATGTATTTAATTCTTGTTTTCACTCATTTTTGAAGAGGCATTCTCCAGTGCATGACAAATTATAAACCAAGAAAAACTTTTAAAAAACAGGTTTTGTCTTATTCCTGCAGCCTAAAATTTATTATCAAATGAGCTTTGGTTACCTAGAATAATCATTTAAAGTTTTAAGTTTCATGCACTTTCATTTCACCCATATCCACACAAGGAACCTTTGACCCTTTAACACCATTAATGATCACTTACAAGAATTACACAGGGAGTTTTGCTTCCTCCACAGAACTTGCCATGCCCACATGATGTAACACATCCAGCTTACCACTCTTACCTTACTTCAGTTGACAGCCCTCGTCTTCGGGCACTGAGCCCAGTCGTTAGTTGACTGCAATAGGAACTGCCTGAACCCTAATTAGAGTTACCTCTGCTCACCTCCAGTGAATGACACCAGTCTGTCTCACACAGAAAATCCCTTCCTCTTATCCAGCTCTTTTAAAGCTCTATGTCAAAGTCAGACCTTCTACTAGTGCTGTTACATTAACCTTGGTTGTCTTTAAATGACAGCCTCTTAGCATAAAATACAGTGCAGCATCTTTTCTCCCTTCCAAGCTCTGCATTTTTGTCTACTTTGACTTTCAAGAGAACATTTACAAAAGTCATGTGACTGTGTCATCTGTGTTATCCCTCCTGTGAACTGATTCATAGAAGGAATGTTCTTGGCATACATCGCACAAAAACAATTTTGTTGCTCCCATTTCCCTTTGTTTAGACATCTGAGGCAGTGCTAAGAAGTGATGGCATAACCAGTGAAAATGAGACATTTTGAGAATTAAAAGTAAATATGAACAGCATCTTAAATTATGAAATGCTCAATTCACTGACTGTTTCTGTGTCTTTGTTTCTTTACATGATCATTTTAAATAAAGTCATTTCAGATTCACTTGCAAGCAAGCGTTACCTGAGGTAACTCTAACAACTGGATTAGGGAGAGAGGATTTTCACGGCAGTGAGACAGAGTGGCTGCTCATCTCCTTCACCTGAACTAAGACTAAAGGTTCTCTAGCCTTCACTTCAACTAAAACAGGGATCATAAACAAACAAGTCATTAAGGGTACCACTTTGTCATTTTTATCTCAGATCATACTGCCATTATGAGTTAATCGGGTGCTCAAGGCCTGAATTTCAACTCAGCACCTCTAGAGAATAATAATGTTGTCAGATTCAAGTTCTGTGGCCTAAATTTACATTGATCTTCGATCCTGTATTTTATTAATAAATTGGTCTTGCTGGGAAGATTTTATAGCACTTTATGGCACAGTAACAAAACAGGTTGTCTTCAACTTGCTCAACTAACTCAACCTACCTCTCCTCTACTTTGATCTGCGTGTGAACAGTGGAGGGGATTGTTTCACCCTTTTACCCACACATTGACACACTCACACCCACTAGGTCGAAGGTGCAAACAAATAAGAGCGGAGGCACCTGTCAAACACAAAAGGGCCCTGATGTTAATCTGGACTGTGTTTCCAGAAAGCATCACATATTCAAAAGACACCAACTAGCATGTAAGTAGGATTCTGTCAGTGCCAGCTGAGCTGTTGGTGGGGTTTTCAAGGTTTGAACATGCCTTTTAGGAAGTTCACCGGCTACTTGTAGACAAAAACTGCACCTTGCTTCTTTCAATGATATACATAGGCCACTGTGATTACTTGATGCTTTTAGAAAAGGCAGCCCAGACCCACTCATTTAAGCATATAAGTCAGGTGTTTATTCCTGATCTGGGGAAGTGTAAATGTGGAGGAGAACTAACTGAACCAAACTTTTGTGTGATCATGTGAAGCAGTTGTCAATTAAGAATAAGTTAGAAGTGGGTGGGCTAGTATTGTACAACCAAACCTCAACCCCTAGGATTTCCCACAACTGGTTGCCAGTATAACTTGTTGATTTATGTTTCAACTTGGATATGCAATTTTCATGGCAGACACCTTTTCATATCAAGGATCCCCTTGCTAGCAAACATTACAGCATTTTTTTTTGTTAAGTTATGAAGTTAGCAGAACATGTGCTGGCAGATATTACTTTGTGTTTTGTTTTCACTGGATTTTTTCTTGAATAAAGTACCCATTGCTCTTCTCTTGGACTGTTTTCTCAGGAATTTAAAACGTGCATATTTGGAGCTCTAGCCCTCATTTTTTATTAGGCAATGGTTCTTGCACATCCTGCATTACACCACTTCACCAAGGTCATGTACTGACACCGACAAAAATAGAAATACTTCTGAATGATAACCCAAATACCTGATAACCTTACAGTGGAATCTCATTACTTAAGACCTATTCATTCACTACTCCAAAATGCCTGTTTTTTTTACAAAAAAAATTGTGACTGAGACACTAAGCAGGAAGTCTGTGGATATAGTTCCATAGTGTCAATTGTGACAATATATGTTGGATGATACTGTGTGCTAGATAGCTTAGACATTAATTGCTTTTGAAAGCTGCTCACTGATGCTAACTGATGCATGTTAACATTTTAGTATAGGTAATACCTGACAGTATTCTGATAGAATGGAACCTTGAGGTACATTTATGTTACATTAATGGACAAGGAGTTGAAGCATAAAAGATGCAGAATGAATTTGAAAAGGCAATAAAGATGTCAGCTTTGCTAAAGCCCTTTTCAATTTCCTGTGTGACCCAAATGACATGTTTGTTTTTCCAGTAAAGGATGTTTTTTTAATCAAAGCAGCCATGTTTAGACAGGACAGTGAGGTCAAAATGATGTTACTTGGACTGCATTTCCCACAGCAACCCAATATTCAACTAGGTTAATATTATAAATTCAAGTGGATTCTCCCCAGCGTCCAACCTCTTATATATTATAAGTACTGACTGTTGCAATGTTTACCCATTGGTTCACGGCACAAAGAAAGAGAGAGAAAGAGACAGAGAGCAGGAAGAAAAATGTTGACATATATTGATGTCAGGATTGTTAAAGTGAAAAACAAGCAACTCTTCAGCTAAAAAAATCCACGTACACTAGAATTTTAAATGTATGGGAGGGCTGAGCGTACTAATCGCAAGATGATAATAAGACGATTATCATATTATGCAACTCGCAGTGTCTGATTTGTATAACGTTCACTAAAACCCCTATGCTCTGAATGACTATTAGATCTAACCTCTCTACGCCGTGACGTTAAATACAAGTGTTTACATCTCGTATTTCTGCATCGCTTTTCACCCGAAATGTAAAGGCTTAAGTTCTACTGACAGCACTGACTGACCAAGTGAAAAAGTCAGCTTTGTCTTTCTTGTAAGGGCAAAAGCCCTGCTCTCCTGACCTGTTCCTGCTTATGGACTAGCCGTTGGCTAGCAGGATGCTAGTAAGGATGTTAACAGCTCCAGTGCTAAGCCTGTGTTGTAAACAGCGTTAGACTTGAGCGAATCATGTTTGGTCGACTGAAGGGTTATCAAATAACACAAGGATAACCTCGCTTAGTTATCTTAAATAATTTTATTCTACGACAGTCTTGATTAGTTTTCTATAACGTTAATCAAAGAGTTGGCTGTAAGATGCTAAGGAGCTAAGAAACTTAACAACCACACACTATCCAATATTATGTGATTGCTAACTAGCGTGTGCACTCTAAAGAGTGTACAGTACTTGCAGCGCTGCCAAAATAGAGTAACGTTAGATGTAACTTTTCAATTATTTAATAAATTATTGACAATAGGATTTTACTGGAGTGCCGACAACAGCTAGCATCCTTCCAAAACCGGTGACTATTCCAGCAAGTAGACGGAGCAAGCTTGGTCGTTAGCATAAGCCTGTTCAGCGATACCCACTATCTATGTTTGTTTCATCGGTACTTTACAAGACACTTACCATGAGAGAAGTTTCCCAGCTCATTTTTACAGTAACCACAGCGGTAACCGTCATCCCCACCGAAATATTCTACTATAGTGTAGGACTTGTTCCCTGCCATCTTCAATGTCGGTGCAGATGACAGCTGAGTTTGCCAGCTTGGGCAAACGCTGCCGGATATCAAACCCCGCCCACAGCCATACGACACTAGAGATGAGTTAAAGGCCAGTGGGAGCTTTGTGTTAGTGGAGCTTTCACAGTGTGTGACACTCAGCCTTCACATACCTGAAAAAAAACGTAATAATGATGATATAATTAAATAACTAAATAATGATAAAAAAAACATACAAGTTTAAATGCAGTTTTTTTATTCTAAAGAATGAAATAAACCACTCAAGGCCAGCCAAACGAATTACCTACCTACGTGATCGTGAGCGTTGAATTTTTCATATTTTTTGTTTTAGTGTTATTTTTGTGTGTGTGATGATAAATTAATTAAACTTAATCATGTCAATGCTATTATATCATATAAAACGCTACAGTATGTCAACAGAAAATAGCTGGTTTAATCAATTCCGTGAAACAGGAAGCTTCGACCATTTATGTACCTCTTCAAATACAAATTTTTCCTCAAATTTCCCTTCATGGAACTTTGAGGTTGTAAAACTGCCACAGATGGATCAGACTCAGCAAGTAAAGAAAATCATCAAACCACCAACTCGGTTACATCTACATAAGAACTGTTGGGTTTTAGAACAAATTATACCTAACCTGAGTACATGCATTTGAACAGCAGATATAACTCTAACAAAACAGACTATTATCATAATTTAATTATTTTAGTAACAAAAATTTGACTAAATCTCATTTTTAATCAGTCTTTAATGCATCATTTTCAAAAGCTGATGTGTATAAGAACCTCACACACACACTCACAGGGTCATGTGATTCCCCATATATGGAGAAGAGGGAGGAAACCTTGAAAGTGAAAGTATTCAGTTCAGATTCCATTTTTAGTTGACGGAGCAGAGGGTGGAAAAGTAAATGCGCAGGCAGGGTGAGTGTTAATACAACTTGTTATTATTTTATTGTTAAAGTCTATGAGTCGATTTTTTCCCCTGTGACCCGTTTAGGAAATAAATTTAAGAATAAACTTTACAGTCCAGAAGATGAGTGTTTGTTTGGAGGAAGAGGATGACAGAGCAGACTCTCCAGTATCCAGCTGTCTGTCTATGAAGAGTGACTGGTCCAAAGATCCTCCTCCAAAGTTCAGTAATGAGCCTGGACCCCCAGACACAAAGTAAGAGAGCTGTTAGTAACACATATTTTGTCTTTCTGGCTTTGTGATCAGAAAAAGTTTTTGTGCCCTTTTTAACACTTACCTAAACAGGCGTACTTTACATTCAAACTTCATTTAAACTTCATTCATTTAATAATCTGTCTAGCAGCAGTAATATCAGTTACTTTGTTTATGATTGCTGACTGGATTGAACTCTCTCAGGGGTGTGCCTCACAGATGATTGGTGCCGTGATGTCTTTTACTAGGACATTTGATAAATCCCACATCACAGAAATCTAGTAATGAGAAAGAGGACAACACATACGTTTTAACACCAGAGTTTAAACTTTTAATTAATGAATGGTTTAATAATACTTGGTTCATCCAATAATTTATTGAGGGTCTATATAATGTTATTGAAAAATGGTTGGGTTTGCAGGTGTCAGTCCAACAGACAGAGGACAGAGTCTCTAGTATCCAGCTGTCTATCTATGAAGAGTGACTGGTCCAAAGATCCTCCTCCAAAGTTCAGTAATGAGCCTGGACCCTCAGACACAAAGTAAGAGACTGCTTTTACTGTACACTAACCTAATGAAGATTTTGCACTGAGGATGCTTCCTTTTTGGAATATTGCAGCCTTTTAGAGTGCTTCAACTGCATTTATACCTTTATTAGATAGATGACAGTAGAGAGTGACAGGAAACATAAGGGAATGACACACAAAAAAGGAAACAGTCTGTACTTGAACCTGTGAAACCTCAGTCACTTGTAAGTGTGTGACACTGCTGGTCCACCATAATTATTTAGACCACTTCTAACCTCAGTTGAAACAAAACTAACCCAAGCTAAGCTGCCTAGAGTAACTATAAAACAATGAATGGCTTGATTAGCTTTCTTTAATGAAAGGATTTTACTTTGAAGTTATCTGCTTGTAGTGTTAAGTTTGTATTAACAAAACACTACAAGCAGATCACTAGCAGACAGGAAAGCCACTCTATGTCTTTTATGTTTATGCAGACAGCGCATCACCTTAAATTGGGACCAGTGTGCCTCATCAGGAGACTCACCATTCCCTCAGTGTGGAGAAAGACCCAGAGCAAGTGCTGGACTACACACAGACAGTCAGAGCAGCACTGTACAAAGTAAGACTGAACATCTGTCTGCAGTCATTATGTCTGAAAACAGGACTTTCTGTTTCATTACAGGGACATTCGTTGTGTCATGCAGGAAATTTAATATTATCATGAATATCATAGATTCAGAAACATTTTTATTTATCTGTATTGTCACTCTCAGAATTATTTTTCTTCTCTATCAGCAGATGGTGGTCTGCAGGAAGTTTTAGATGAACATAAGATTAGTCTGAGGAGGAGATTTGAACATGTGACTGAAGGAAGTGATGAAGCAGGAAGTGGAACCCTCTTGAACAGTATCTACACTGAGCTCTACATCACAGAGGGACAGAGTGAAGAGATTAATACCCAACATGAGGTGAGGCAGCTTGAGATGGCTTCCAAGAAGACAACCTTCCATGACACTCCAATCAAGTGCAACGAAATCTTTAAAGCCACACCTGACCAGCCGAGACACATCAGGGTCGTTCTGACGAATGGCGTTGCTGGCATTGGAAAAACCTTCTCAGTGCAGAAGTTCACTCTGGACTGGGCAGAGGGCCTGGAAAACCAGGATGTCAGTCTGCTAATTCCGCTTTCATTTAGGGAGCTGAACTTGATCAAAGATGAGCAGTACAGTGTTTTCACACTGCTTCATGTTTTCCATCCAACATTACGGAAGGTCACAGCAGAGACACTCGCTGTCTGTAAACTTTTGTTCATCTTTGACGGTCTGGATGAGAACAGGCTTTCAATGGATTTCCTCAACAATGAGGTCATGTCTGATGTCACACAGAAGTCATCAGTCAGCGTGCTGTTGACAAACCTCATCAAGGGGAATCTGCTTCCCTCAGCTTTAGTATGGATAACTTCTCGACCTGCAGCAGCCAATCAGATCCCTCCTTCATGTGTTGACAGGGTGACCGAAGTACGAGGCTTCACTGATGCTCAGAAGGAGGAGTACTTTAGGAGGAGATTCAGTGATGAAGGTCTGTCCAGCAGAATCTTTTCACATATTAAGGCATCCAAGAGCCTTCACATCATGTGTCTAATCCCAGTCTTCTGCTGGATCACTGCTACTGTTCTGGAGCACATGTTGACCACAGAGCAGAGAGGAGAGCTGCCCAAGACCCTGACTAATATGTTCTCACACTTCCTGCTGGTTCAAACAAAGAGGAAGCAGCAGAAGTATGATGAGGAACATCAGACAAGTCCACAGAAGCTTACAAAGGTTGATGAGAAAATTCTTCTGAAGTTGGGAAGGCTGGCGTTTGAACAGTTGGAGACAGGAAACATCATGTTTTACCAAGAGGACCTGGAGCAGTGTGGTCTTGATGTCACAGAGGCCTCAATGTACTCTGGAGTTTGTTCAGAGATCTTCAAAAGAGAGAGTGTGATCCTTCAGAAAATAGTCTACTGCTTTGTCCACCTGAGCATCCAGGAGTTTCTGGCTGCAGTCTACATGTACCACTGTTACACCAACAGGAACACAGAGGTACTGAAGGCATTTGTGGGACATTGGTGGGACCATGATGACAGTGATTCATCCCTGGATGATGATGATGATGATGATGATGATGATAAGGAGGAGGATAATTCTGGAAAATGTGATAACACATATCCTTCCCCAGTGGACTTCCTCTTGATAGCAACAGAAAAAGCACTAAGCAGTAAAAATGGCCACCTGGACCTGGTTGTTCGCTTCCTTCATGGCCTCTTTCTGAGGTCCAATCAGAGACTCTTAGGAGGCTTGCTGAGTAAGACAGGCAACAGCTGTAAAATCCTCCAGAGAGCCATCAACAACCTGAAGGAGATGAACACCCACAAAATATCTCCAGACAGAAGCATTAACATTTTTCATTGTCTGATGGAGATAAATGATCACTCAGTACATGAGGAGATCCAAGAGTTTCTCAAGTCGGAGAACAGATCAGAGAGGGAACTTTCTGAGATCCACTGCTCAGCTCTGGCTCACATGCTGCAGATGTCAGAGGAGGTTCTGGATGAGTTTGACTTGGAAGCATACAAAACATCAGTGGAGGGACGACATAGATTGATCCCTGTAGTGAGGAACTGCAGAAAGGCTAAGTAAGTACAATAAGCTTTGTTGTAGCTTTGTTGATATTGCAGATATGTTTAGAAACGTGTGGTACTCTTATCAAGGCAAAAACAGTCATTATTACAGATATGTTAGAAGCCTCACCCTCTATTGTTGATGTGCTGTGAATAAAATGCATCACACATCCTGCACACTCCACCCAGGAGCCTCTCTTTACCATAACCTAATGCAGTATGTCCTTATGAGAAGGTTTGAGAGGTACAAATCCAAGTTGTTTGCTATATATGTAAAAGGGCAATGCCAACAATATCAAGAGCTGATTCTGTTAATATTAAAGGTAGTTTGTATGTAAAAAGCTTAATAAACTTGCAGGATGATTTCATTGAGTAAACATAAGATTAACAGATAGATATATCAATGTTTTATAGATTTGCCAAAGAAAATTGTTTGCCCTAATGCTAGACACCTATTCACCTGTCAATAATCAAAGCACATACCCCACCTTAATGTACCATAATAAATCAACAAGTTAAACAACTGAAACCTTAAGGAAGGACATTCCAACTCATGGTCAGCATAACTAAAATAAAAAAATGCACTGTGTGTCAACAAAAATAAGGCAAATATGTAAAATGGCTCCAACACAAACAAAAAACTGCATCTTTGTTGTGGCCATAATGAAATATTTGAATCCTTTTGTAAATGTTTATGTTCAATCACTGATCTGCTTCATTAATGCAAGATTTTACATTATGTTTGTTGACACAGACTCTCTGGCTGTGGACTCTCAGAGACTCACTGTGAATTCTTGGCCTCAGCTTTGAAGTCCAACCCATCCCATCTGAGAGAGCTAGATCTAAGTGGAAATTATCTGCATCATTCAGGAGTGAAACTTCTGTCCGCTGGACTGGAGAGTCTGAATTGTAGACTGGACACACTGAGGTCACTATGTCTTTTCACGAGCAAGTTCTAACAATTTGTCAGTGTATGTTGATAACCATGGTTGGAAATGATGTAACAATGTATTTTCTCTGTAATTTCTGTTTTGGTGTTTATCTTCCAATTTCAGGCTTGACAGGTGTGAACTGCCAGGCAGCTGCTGTATTTTTCTGGCCTCAGCTCTAAAGAGTCCGGACTCCAGACTGGAGAATCTGAGGTCAAACAGCAGTATTGTGTTTTGAATACGTTGACTTTTTCAGAACATCTACTCAAAAAGGAAAAACCCATCATTACTTATCTACTCCTGACACTTGTTAACACAAGCAGCAGCATATCATTATTTTTCTCAGTCACACAATTATTGATAGTTTTTGTGTTATTTTTTTCTGAACTTACTAATCTACTGGCTTGAAGTGTTTGGAGTTGGCTGTGTTATTTTAGAAAAATGTACACTACCTTTAAATCCACTAATGTCATGATGAATTAGATAAGTGATTGTACACAGAAGTTATGGTTTGGTTGGTACCCAAATTAGGAGTCATGGTTTAATAGGAGTTCAGTACGGTGTGAAAAAAAATGCATTGGAATATGTATATCTGGGTGCTGCGGTTAAATGTGCATTAGCATGTTCAGTGTGTTTCCATTCACTTATCCAACAATTGTGGAATGATGATGACAATTTACCTTTTTAACAACTCACTCTGTACCTGTTGAAGCTGACTCAGAACTGGAATTGTTCCCCAAAAAAGTGATGTAAAAGAGATAGACAGGTCTTCCAGGTCTGGATTTTTATTCAGTGCTCGCCATGGTGTCACTGACTTGCACGCCAGTCAGTTAGTTGTACTTACCTCAGAACATGTTGCTGCTTTCGTACAGCTTAAAGTATTCAATTTTGAGTTTTCTTCATGATCTAGACAGTTTTTTTAACAATATGCAAACTGTTACAGGCCTATCAGGAGTGTTTATTTTGTTATCTCACACCTGGTTCATATTTAGATTGAGGCACTGTAGCTTGGCGGACAGGAGCTGTGCATCTCTGGCCTCAGCTCTCAAGTCAAACCCCTTCCATCTGAAAGAACTGGACCTGAATGACAACAACCTGCAGGATTCAGGAGTGAAGCTGCTGTCTGATTCTCTGGAGAGTCCAGACTGTACCCTGGTAACTCTGAGGTAAGACAAACCTTTATCAGCTATTTTGTTGTTGCTTACATTTATATTATAATGAAATTTTTGATGTCAGTCAGGTTAAGAGTGACATCATAATAATGCCAAAAAATAAAACAAGTAAGAGGTTCCTTTGCAATCAAGATAAAAGCTTTGCTGTTAACAGCAGTATTGAATTTTTCATATAAAGTCTGAAATGATCTTACTGAATATGAAAGGATTTTGATGTATGTGTTGTATTTGTTTTTTTCAGACTGAATTCTTGCAGGCTGTCAGGAGAGGGCTGTGCTTCTCTGGTCTCAGCTCTGAAGTCCAACCCCTCCCATCTGAGAGAGCTGGACCTGAGTCACAACAAGCTGCAGGATTCAGGAGTAAAGCTGCTGTGTGATTTTCTGGAGAGTCCACACTGTGGACTAGAGACTCTGAGGTAAAGGATTTCTCCTTCCCTCTGCGGAGCTTGACTAATACATCAGCATCAGAGTGTGTCAAAGCCTTCTTCTCTCTGTAGGCTGTCTGGGTGTCTGGTCACACATCAAGGCTGTGCTAATCTGGCCTCAGCTCTAATGTCCAACCCCTCCCATCTGAGAGAGCTGGACATGAGTGCAAACAAGCTGCAGGATTCAGGAGTAACGCTTCTGTGTGAATTTCTGGAGAGTCCAGACTGTAGACTGGAGACTCTGAGGTCAGACAGCACTTTAAGCAATACTGTAGCAATATTAGCAATACCACTTTTTATCAACAACTTGACTAAATTTGTGGACATTATTTTCAGCCACCATTATGCACACTACTGTTTCTACCTGTTGTTTTCTTTGTTTAGACTGAGTCGCTGCAGGTTGTCAGGAGTCAGCTGTGCATCTCTGGCTTCAGCTCTGAAGGCCAACCCCTCCAATCTGAGAGAGCTGGACCTGAGCTACAACAACCTGCAGGATTCAGGAGTGAAGCTGCTGTCACAGATGGTGGAGAGTCCACAGTGTAGACTGGAGACTCTGAGCTCATGAGATGTTTTGAGTCAGTCGAACAGTGTCTGATCTGAGGTTAAAAACCACAAGGTAACTTTAAGCGACCACATTCATTTACAGCAGCTTGAAAAATAGGAGCCTTTTGTGAAAATGAACAAAGTCCTTACCTCAATGGGAGCTCCCCTCTCTCTGCCAAAACTGATAATCAGTCAGATGATGTTAGATTACAATAACATTTTGGATCTCACTTTCTTTAATTTATGCCCCCAATGCCCTAGAAAAATCCCTGCTGTCATAAATATACTTAAAGTTAGACCTGTTAAGGTTAAAACTTCAAGAATACAGGGGGAAAATGGAAAAATTTACAAGTACTTAAGTATATATAATCAATAAAATGAGCTCTGTATTTACCAGCTGCAACACTTCTAGGATGAACTCGTCAATACATCAATTATTATAATATGATTGTATAATTTATATGATTCTGCATAAATCTCTTTACTTTTGGTACATTAAATGTATGTTGAGTAACATGTTGAATGCAGGTCTTTAACTTAAAACAGAGTAATTCTGCACTGTAGTTTTACTCTACAAGAGGAGACTTAACATCACACCTGCCACCTGATTTATGTAGATGTGCAATTAAAACCTAAAACAAAACAAAAAAATTTAAACCCAAAGGGAAAACTTTTCTGCTTTCAACAAAACTACTGTCACGTAAGCAGGGCCTAACTCTGTTATTTCCTGTGCAACTTGAAGACAAAGTTTAACACATGGAGGCATCAGTAGCTTCATCTTGACACAATAACACATCAGGAAGGAGGAGACACTGGTATCTGAAACCATGCTGCTGCTGTAATGAACGTGAACGACTTACTTACTAAAGTCTATGTTTGTCAACTAGACAGTGGTTTGATTCTCCGCTCGAATTGTCCACTTGATGAGTTCTGAAACTGGCAGCTGTGGTTTGATATATGTTGCCTTTGTTTCATGTTTAATTCATCTCAGTATTTACTCACCATCATTGTACCTTGATTTTACTGTCTTATACTGTCTTATACTGTCTTATATATAAAGCAGATCTGAGACTTGCAGAGGGATCATTTTCTTTGATGTTGAGCACCATTACTTTGATGTGGATGGTATCTAACAACATGTACTCAAATACTGTGATTATTTTAAAATGTATGTACTTTAAATTTGACTTGAATTTTCTTCTTTTCAAGCTATTTTCTGCGTCTATTCCACTACATCTCAGAGGGACACAGTGTACCTTTAACTCCATTACAATTATCTGGCGGCTACTGTTGTACACTTCACCACATAAAAAATTGTTAAAACAAATTGAATGAAGAGTTTATGAAATATAACATCTTGCAATCAATTACACAACCCAACAGTTCATACAAGTACAGCTGAAACAATAAGTCTACTCATCAATTTATTGACAACTGTTTTGATCATTTCATTTCATTTTTCTTTGTTGCAGCTTCAGAAGTGAAGATTTGCTGCTCTTTCTTTGAATGTACTTGAAATAAAGTGGAGCTTAGGATCGTTGGTTGGACCATTTAACCATTGTAAAGTTGTCACTTTGGGCTCTGGGTCATTGTAAGTCTGAAATGAGTACTCTGTTAAGTAACTGAATGACAGCACTAAATACTGAAATGCTCCATTACCCTGATTTAATGTTGTACATATGAAAAACCAGCCTGTTCATTAAATGCATGAAATTTATGACAGATAAAAGACAAAATTGTGACTGAAGAACTGTACAGTGGATTTATTCAACATCTATGCAAGGAAGGACAGCAAAATAAATCTGAACCAAGATCCTGCACAAACAGTAAAATACAAAAAAGACCAAGAGAGAATATTTTTATGTAGAAAAATAAGTTAGAAAATCACAGCTGGGCAAATGATTTTTTTCCTCTACCACCATAAAAATGACCTTACAGAGGACAGGAGCTGTATC
Source organism: Acanthurus lineatus (assembly GCA_029814665.1). NCBI lineage: Eukaryota > Metazoa > Chordata > Actinopteri > Acanthuriformes > Acanthuridae > Acanthurus > Acanthurus lineatus. The sequence goes on from JAPZDV010000003.1 coordinate 6,916,312, forward strand.
TGTGCTCAATAAATGTTTTATCTGTCACATTGTCATTCAAAACATAGTTGAATTTGATTCTTTTTACTTTGTACCATGATACATTTCACTCTTGGCAGTCATATAACAAGTCATTTTCTCAGGAGATAAGTTTTTCTATAAAAAAAAATCTCATTCACAGGTTTATGCCCAGGTTCAAAAAACCAGGAGCTTAGTTGTTTGATAAAAGTAGCGTCTGTTCTGCATGCAAGTTTCCTGCAACAATATGGTGGATTTATGCAGGTGATGAAGCAGCAGGTCAAAAACAAAAGTTCGACTGGCAGACACAAACCTTTAAATAAACTCTGTAGACATCAATATCTTGTCTCCTGTTGATGGCTCTTTCATTGGGCACCTAACTAAAGCTTCCATGGGGCACAGGGATGTTTTCATGAAGGTATTTCATACTGCCTTGTTCAGAGAAGTCAGCCACAGTGTGCCCATCCCCACGAAGAACCCATTTGGTGGTCAGAAGTCCCTCCAAACCCACCGGACCTCTGGCATGTATCCGTGCTGTACTGATACCAACTTCAGCTCCTGGAATCAAAGTAAAATTAATTCTCCTACCAAACTTTAAAGACAGTGTTAGATTATCTCCATTTACAAAATTATTTATTATCTTCTGTTATCCACAGAATGAATTTAAAGGCCCTATTTTTCTTTTTTGGGCTTTTCATGTGCTTTAGTGTATTATAAAAGTTGTTTGTGCATGTAAAAAGTGGGAAAGGGGGAAAATCCTGAATTTTGGACACGGGAGCTCCTCTCTTCCACAGAAAACATTGCTCTTGATGTGCCTGACACACCTTGTTAGTGGTTCAGCCTGTATTTCCAGAAATTATCTAAAGCAATTACACACCACTTAACACATTTGCCCGCAGTTCTGTTGATGATATTAGTAGTAAAAGGAGCTAGTTGGAGGCAAAAACCACAAACAGAGTTGACTAGGCCTGTTGTATGCACCAACCAATCACTGGGCTGCAGACTAGGCTTTTTTGGAAGGGGGTCTTCAAGGAGGACTGGGCTGACAGACAGGGGGTGCTACAGCAGTAGACAGCATAACAAAAATAATGGTATTTATTTCTAAAAGATGTAAAAATATATTTCTGTAGGCACCTAAATCAAAAGGGAGCATAATATGGCCTCTTTGGATAATACCTTGCCTGCGGCTGTACTTACCTAGACCAAAGCGGTAGCCATCTGCAAAGCGAGAACTTGAGTTCCAGAAAACACAAGCGCTGTCCACCTGTTGCAGAAACTGTTCAGCTGTCTCTTCATTTTCTGTGACAATGACATCAGTGTGGGAGCTGCCGTATTTGTGGATATGGTCCACAGCATCCTGCATGCTGTCTACAACCTCTATGCAGCACTCTAGATCCCCATACTCTGTCCTCAGAGACTTCACTTCAGATGGGCTGAAGGTCAAATAGGATGCAAACTGGGGGCCTGCATGGATCTTCACCTGAGAAGAAGTGATGACACAAGGATTTATTATTAGGCAGACCGTTTCTGTTCCTGTCTCTGGAGCTAAAACTTTTATCAAAATGTAAAAACCACTGAACCAAATACATACTGTACTTGTGCCTGTTTCTTACATTTTCTGTTCTCAGCATATCAATGATTTGGTCAAATACAGGAGTTCGCAGCAAATCTCTGTGAATAAGGAGGGTCTCCATGGCATTGCAGGCCGCAGGGTAGTCACATTTGGAGTCTCTGACTGGAATGAAAGACAAGTTGCTACAAGCAGTTAACCACAACTCTCAGGTAACATGGACAATAATAATGATTCCATTCAAAATATATAAAACAGGATTTCTTTCCTTTTTTTCATTTGCAGTTTGAAAAACACTGTGACAAAGCCATAGCAGAAATGGAAATAACACCAACAACTATAGAAAGGAACCACGTACCAACATCAACAGCTTTGTCTATGCTGGCATCGTTGTCTATGTAGACGTGACAGACGCCCTCACTGTGGCCAAGTACAGGAATACCCTTAGCTGCCCTTTGGATGTCCCGGACCAGCTGGGACGAGCCCCTTGGAATGATCAGGTCGATCAACTTGTCTAGCCTGCATAGATCCTCAACTTCTTCACGTGTGCTCACCTACAAATGGTACAGGTTTTTTTTTTGGCAATGAATGTCTTGGTTAGTACTGTAATAGTGATACACAGATACATTAACGGCTTCAGTTCTTACCAGCTGAATAGCATCTGCTACCCCATGAATGGAAAGTGCTTCCTGAGTGAGTTGATGTAGAATTTTATTGGTGTTGGAGGCTTCTTTGCCTCCCTTCAGAAGCAAAGCATTTCCACTAGCAATAGCCAGAGCTGACACCTGAAACACAATAATAATTACATGAAAATTTGAGTCAATTTTCAATAACAAAAATTTTAGAAAATGAGACCAGCAGCCAATAATGATCAAATCTACAGGATGAGTGTTGGGATTAACTGACCTGTGGCAGACAATCGGGACGTGATTCAAAGATGACCAGCAGGACACCAATGGGGACAGTGATCTGCTCCAGCTCCAGGTTGTTGGCCACCCTAGTCCTCCTCAGCACCCGACCAACACTGTCCCTGGAGGACACGGCCAGCTGACGGAGGCCGATGGCAAGGCTGTTCAGTTTAGAAGGTGATAGACTCAGGCGGTTGATCAGAGGCTGAGACAAACGACCTATGAGGAGAACAATTGATAAATAACATCAGAAAATCTTGCACCCATGCTATATGCTAAATGCTGTGTATTCACAAGCCTCTTACTAGCAACATGGTTGATGCACACCAGAATTAAGATACACTCAAACCAAAGCTGACAACAGATGATCCAAACCTGCTTATGCCAGTTTCCCTCAGTGGAAAGTGCTACAGATGAGTGATAACACTGGTAGGGACATTTAGTCGGAGGACTGAATGCAATTAGGGATTAATGTGATCAGTGTATCTTCTCTGTGCCTCTGTACCTGATGCTGTTGCTAACTCCATGTCTGTCCTGTTGGCACTAAGAATTTCATCCTTCCTCTCGGTAAGCAGTTCAGCAAGACAGCAGATGATCTCCCCTCTCTGGAAAAACAAACATATAGCATTTGATATGACTGACTAAAACCATAATCAAGAGTAATTAAAGATGCTACCTGAACAATGTAAAACTTAATGAGTTTTATGACCAGAGGGGCAAGTTCAAGTAAAAAAGATTCACTTTTTTCCTGTTTTACTGTTGATAGATTTTATATTTATATATATATATATATATATATATAAATCATTCCCATGAACTGTATCTCTTAAAAATCACATTTTTAGTAAGCCAGATCACTCTGGGGAAGCAAAAAACCAAACCTGTTCAGGACGCAGAGAGGCCAGAGTTCTGCCTGCATGACGGGCCATCTCTGTCTGCTGCTCCACAGTTGGACCTGGTGTTGTCATAAAACATGTATCAAACACTATCACACATTAAAAACAAGTGAACAAAAATTCTTTCCAGGTGGTTAAACCCATTACTTACCTGCAGGTTTCACTTCAGAGAAGAAGGTGCCAACTTTCTTCCCCTCCACGATGTCTGTGATAACGTGGCCTGTGACTTTGGGATGTGTGCCATTGGCAATGACAACAGACGTCCCTCCCTGTAGTGCCCAAAGGGCTGCTTTCACCTGATTCAGACAACGTGATAGAGTATGATGAAATTTTTTCACCCTTCAACAGATTCAGTTCTGTTTACACTTTGACATAAAACATTATCTGTCATGCTGACCTTGGCTTCCATGCCACCAAGGCCGACTCTGGACTTAGTGCCGTACGTGATTGATTGCTGGTCTCCAGGATAGAATATGTCAATGAGCTTGGCATCATCTGTTCCTGGGGGTCTGTCGTATAAGCCTGTGAAAGGATTTTTTTTCCTTTTTAAATCTTTAAGAAAGCAGTCCTTTGCAGTAATATGAGGAATATTCAAAGCAGCCAATAATAAGACATTCTGACTGTCACACATAAAGATAAGTAATGTTTTTTAAAATGCACAGTAATTCATAATCAGTCACTATGGGATGGTTCTTTACCTTCAACATCAGACAGAGCAATGAGGAGGTCCGCTTTCATTTCAACAGCCAACCGTGCAGCCAAGCTGTCATTATCTTTAACACTGATTACCTGAAATACAAACAGAAATTTCACTGAGCCAAAGCAAAAATCAATGTCTCTAACATTATACTGTAGAATAAGCACCTCTCATATGCTACCATGCAACAAAAGTCTCAAATTCCCACTGACTTGCAAAAACAAACAGCACATGTTCACCTCTTTTCAGAAGGAAATAGCACAAGCAGGTTCATGCAAAATAACATGGCAGGAAACAGGACCACCATACTTTGAATGGTTACAGAATATTCAAAGCAGCCTTAAATTAAAACCATGTTTACAAGATGTTAAATGTTAGTGAGGATGGAAATTTAAGTGAAGTCTTTAATTCATGCGAGGTTTAAGCATCCACTGTCATGACTCTGGACAACATTTAACATTCAGAGCATGCCCTTTGTACAGTACCCACATTTACCCCCTGAAGATCACTGTTAGGAACAGTAGGTGGAACAACAGCATCATTGGTGTTGATGATAGGAACTATGTTCATCCGCAGCAGCTCATGGAGTGTGCTGTTTAGGTTGCGACGCTTCTGCTCATCATGAAAATCCAGGTTGGTGACCAGAATCTATAGAAGTGGACGGGAATTAAGAAAATTTTGTGATATTTAACAAATATTCTATACAGTTTTATTCTGATATAAAGGTAAAGTGCATACCTGAGCAGTGCAGGTGCTGTACTGGGTAAACATTGCTTCATACAACGCCATCAGACCACTCTGTCCAGCAGCTGCACATGCCCTTGCTTCCAAAACTGGAACTGACTAAAAAACAGAGATCGCACTAAAGTTTGAAACACTGAACAAAATTCAATACAATATTTTTTCTAATATCAAAGGGCTCTGACACATCAAGCTGACAGTGTGTTGGAGTGTTGCCACCTGCTTTTAGTTGTTGTCGTTTTGGTGTATCAGTAGACTAAATAGTTGACAAAGAGTCAATTAAAATCAGTGTTGAAAAATATAACTTACCATGTCTTTGAGTTGGTTCTGTCCAGAATGCAAGGCCTGCCTGACGCTCTGAGACAGCAGGATTTCATGTCTTAATCTCTGCTTCCCAAATGCCACAGCACCACTGGTGACAATCATCATCTCCCTGCCTTGATTCTGCAGCATGGCCACCTGACAGGACACACACACAGACTATAACTTTCATGTTCCTCTTACACAGCCTGGATCACTCCCCCAAACCATGTTTTTTAAGTCTTAAGCTCACATCATATTATTCTCTAAAATAAACAGTCATCATCATTAGAGCTCTTTTCTTGTCTGCATAAACAATGTAGTGTTACCTGCTCTACTATTGAAGCCAGTCGTCCCAGTGCCAAACCGCACTCATCCCGTGTAACCACCGCACTTCCCAGCTTCACTACAATGCGTTTGGCCTGCTTCAACTCACTGCGGTGAGCAAAAGATTTCCCATGGGGACGTGGGAGTGAGACTGCAGAGATTTAAGAGTCATATTTCATTACACATCGGACTACATAGTATCATAGATAGTGAAAAGTTTTCCCTTCAGATATAGCAAAAAGTTTGTTTAGTGTACTTACATTTAACCTGAGAAAATGCTCTGATGGAGACTGGACAGACACTGGACTGCCGGATTCTGGATGGCAGGCCAGAGCACAAAGCCAGCCTGGCAAACATGGCACTGACACTTGAGGACAGCTGAAATGGACACACAAACCTGTGTCAGGTTACTATAACAGTGCAATAACCTTACCTGAGATAAGCACCTCCTGGATATGATAAAACAGGATTAGAACGTAAAGAGGATAAAACAACTACAATAAAATGAGGTAACTAAAGGTTTTTGGTTTAAACATTTTACTTGAAGTGGAAAGCCTTGCATCATGGGCAAAGCTTTCGATTATTGTTTTTTACGTTACTTGCAGATGACACACTGACCCAGTAAAGATGTTGATGTTTGGATTACCTTAGCTGTCGTTAGCTTCGAAATATTAGCTAGTTTCTGAATCAAAGGCAGGGTATTTCTACACAAATAAACACTGATATATATAAAGAACGAGAAGTTCGCAATTTAATTTGTAATGCTAACAGACTGTAGCTCTCAGTCTTGTGATACTGCTGTCAAAACATACCTCCGGTTAGCTGACATTAGCTAGCATTAGCTATTGTAAGCTCCCTCACTGCATATATTAACAACATTTTTCGACCAAACAGACAGAAGAAACGTCGTACAAAAGGACAGCTTACCTAGCAATGTGAAAATCTGGAAAAACAGCCACAACTGCACTTGTGAGTGAACTGTAGGAGACACGTAGTCAGCCGGGCTGGCGGTGCTTTGCTGCCACATCCACAGCCCACGTTGGGTGGGAAGTGCCGTAACAGAGCTATACACGAACGACATGTACGTAAGATATCTGAAAATGTTCTATAGAAAGCACGCTACCTTCACGTAGTAAGAGGAGCAAACCAGTCTTTACGTACGCAGAAATAGTATCTTTGATGGTTGGACTGTTATAGCAACGGGAAGTACAAGTTCAGGGACGGAGGATAAAAATATCCAACAGTGTGATCTTTGCATTTTGCAATAAGAAAATTTATTTATAAAATGTTAATAGCGAATTGTAAAACTTATGCTTGATCTATACCACTAACCATATAACTGTATATTCTCGAATATTACTAAGGTACATTTTAAGGTACATTCTGTTCAGTATAAATCCAGATTTACGTAAGTGGACCATATTGTCAAATGCTCTTTCCATCAAACAAAAAAATGTTTTTAGGACAAGTAATTGGTAATTTAATTCACTGAATCCATTTTGTTGGAAATGTGCCATTCCATTGTTTGTGTTCTCCTGAGAGTAAATGGCTTGAAACGGCTACTGGAGGATGTCAACTCATCTTTAGTAATCTGACACTAAGGCACATGAGTGGTGTGTGCGTGCCAAAAGAGAAGCTGTGAAACATTCATGAGCAGGAAGGCCAGCAGCTCAGTGCACTCTGAGCTGCCATAACAGGTGCAAGCAGAGCTATGGGGACTGTTGAGGAAACTTTAAAGTGTCCCGTCTGCCAGGACTTCTTCACAGATCCTGTGACACTGCCATGTGGACATGATTTCTGTCTCACCTGTATCCAGGCTGTTTGGGAAACAGATGTGTCAGACAAGGGTCCTTTCTTCTGTCCAGAGTGTCAGATATTCCTCCCCTCTGACCTCACTCTGGAGATAAACACCAGCCTTCAGACTAAAGTAAAGGACTTGACCACTAACAGGCCATCAACAGCAGAGCTACAGACAGCAACACCGAGCAGGGAAACTGAATTATCTTCACCTATCCACTGCGACCACTGCATAGAGACACCATCAGTGGCCATAAAGACCTGTTTGACCTGTGATGCCTCCCTGTGTCAGGCTCATGCGCTGCAGCACCAGCAGAGGTCTGCTCTGAGGGAGCACACAGTTGTGGAGGTGACGGGGGATCCGCTGTCTCTGAAGTGCAGAGAGCACCGCGATGAGCTCAAGCTCTTTTGCACGGAGGAGAGGATCCCTGTGTGCTGTTTGTGTGTCCTGGTTGGCATGCACAAGAACCACAAAGCATCTCAACTTCATGAAGCCTGCACAGACTTCAAGGTGAGTATTAGTATTTTTTAATAACTGGCTAATGTTTTTTTTATCATTTTCTGTCAATTGCTGTTATGTCTTTGCTTTTATGTCTGGATATTTATTGTCTATAGGCCTGCATTTCTCTCTGTTAGAGCATGTTAGAGACCTCTATGAAGCAACTGCTGAAGAGGAGAGGCGAAGCCGAACATGCCATCAAAGACCTAGAATCACTGTACACACAAACAGTGGTACAGTTGATATGAAATACCCTTTGAAATCACCTTTTTTTTGCATAATCATCTTTTGTATGTATTTAAATAAAGTTGTTTTTTTCTCTAGAAGTCTGCAGCAGATTTCAGAGAGAGAGTCTCAGACAAGTACAGCAGGATCCGTGTTGTGTTGGATGGCGATGAGCGTCTGATGATGCAGATTATAGATGCAGAGGAGTCATTTATGACAGAGTGGCTGGAGGCCCAGAGGGGCATCATGGAGGCTCAGATCAAAAAGATAGACAGCCTCAGGGCTGCTAGCAAATCACTCCTCCAAGAGACAAACGATCTACGTTTCCTAAAGGTAGTTCAATGGAATCTAGCATTACAAGAGTGTGTAACTTTGATCATGAGAAAATTTTGCATAAATGCTTTCTGTATACAGTAACATAGGACCTGTTTATTTTTAACAGCAAATCACAGCACAGAATCTTTGGTGAGTTTATTGCAGCATTTTTTTCTATCCTAAATCTGTTCATTTAGTATGATTTTTGCCTTCTAACATTTTTTAAGCTTCTCTTGCAGTGACCCTTTAGATTTAGCACCAATGCAGGAAGTAAACAGAGATCTGTGTGAGCCTGAGAAGCTGAGGACAGTAGAGAGGCTGGTAGATGACCTGACAGTGGCTCTGTCCCAACACTTTCCAAGAACGTGGTCATGTAAGTAAAGAATCCAATGTTTTGCAATTGAAAATCCACCTCCGCTATCTTTGTAGTTGTGTACTTAACATTGATTTTTGTTTGCAGATCTAAGTTCTCCTACTCTGGACTCCAACACAGCCCATCCCAAATTGGGAATGTCCCTGGACAAGAAACAAGTGTACTGGAGACAGCAGCCTGTCAGTGAAGCTTTAAGCCCTCAGCCATATAACTCAGAGTACAGCGTTTTGGCTCAGGAGAGTTTTACTACTGGTCAGCACTACTGGGAGGTCATCGTCCAAGATAAGCCTTACTGGTTAATAGGTGTGACCACTGGGCCAGTTAATAAAAAAGATAATCCAGGGCAGAGTTACTCCAGCCTGGGTGTGAATAACACATCCTGGTGCATCTACCATGGAGATGGACAATACCTGGCATGTCATGATACCCAGGAGAAGCAGCTGTCAATGGGAAAGAGGATCAGAAAGCTTGGCATTCTGGTAAATCTCCAGAAGGGGGAGCTGTCATTCTACAATGCTGATTCTATGACCCTGCTTCACTCTTTCCGTGTGCAATGCAAAGAGCCTCTGTATCCAATGCTAAACCCATGCATCGATGTGAGTGGACTAAACAGGCAGCCTCTTACCTTGTTTTGGGTTAAGGACCCCTGGGACTGCTGTTTAGAAATAAAAGGGGGTGAACAGTGAACTTTGAACACAATCTTTATAACAATATGTGCAAAAATACACAGATAAAACTCGAGCTTTTTCTTCAGAAACATTTCATTTTTTATTCCAGCTTTTTAATACTGTAAATTACTTTCAGAACCTTACCTTCATTTGTGTTTTAGAGAAGTTAGAACTAAGATGATATTTCATAAACAACAACAATGGGAGACACTTCATTTATTTCTGTATTTTGGTGGTCTGATATCATATATTTTGTGACTGTATAATGACAATGTTTTAAAGCTATCATGGAAGAAATTAAGCTGAGAAGAGATAGTTCAACTCATTTAGTCTTGTTTGCGTTTATATTGTCACTTGTGTGTTATCTTTTCATCATTGTCATGTACATTGATTAATTCATCAAGTGTTATTGGGTGTATTTTCAAATAGTATTCTTGTTCCATAGTAAAGTCAGCCTGTTTGGTTACCATCTTACTCTAAAAGCTTTCGTGTTTGACTTGATGTAGTTCAGGGGGTAAATGACCCATGTGTAAACTACTGGCTTGCTCTTTGTGCAACTGTCCCCTCAGCTCACCAGACCATGGAGGCCACACACGCCTTCATTCTCACATGTCAGTGACCCTGCAGAGTTGTTGCCCTGCGGCAAACAAAATACCCAATGAGGCTAAATAACGTGAGCAGTGACAGAGCACAAGAGACTTAGCTCTGTTTTTTTTAACAGTTTCATTTTCCATTAGATACATAAATAAACACCTTCTCTCTGAAAAGAGACCAGTCTGGTCCTCAAGTGGTATAAGGCACAAATTATCTAACACATATGACATTTTATAGACTTTAAAGCCCTTTTGTGGCTTATCAACCAAACATTGAAATACACTATGCTTTTGATTTAAAGCAATAAGGTTGTCTATTGTTTATTTAAGGGTAAAGTCATAAAAACCATGAGCCAGTTCTTAAGTAAATAAAACTAACAATTTATGCTCATTTGTGGTTTTATGCTAATCCCATCTCTGTGACTCCCTTTGTCCTGTTCAGGGATGTAGCTATGTGTCCTGCTACCTGCAGTCAAAATATGAGGCACAGCAAGGTGAAATTATCACATCACTACTTTAGACTTTTACTGTTGAGGCTATGCCATCACTGATGCATTTGACCCATTTTCTTCAAGGAATGATGTCATATCTGCTTCTTGTTCTGTCTCTTTCATTCATCTGCCCCTCCCACTATAATCGCAATGCCAAGAGACCACTGAGAAATACCTTGTTTGTTTAATAAGAAATCATGACACTTTTTCCTAAAGGTCTCAGAGAAATAAAAATTTTAATTTCTTTTTTTGTCATTCTTCCCCTCCTACATACATGCATCATATGCATAATATAAGGATTGCCCTCAGCTGAACAAGAGTAAAGCTTCAGGGCAAACCAAGGAAATATGACTTAAAGATGCACAGATGAGACAAACACCAAAACCTGATAAAATGCTCTCTTCTTTGGGTTGTGCAAAACAACAGTGGGATTTAAAATTCCATTGTAAACCTGCGAAATAAAATCCCAAAAGCTTTATGTCATAATGAGTTTGACTTTTCCATGCTTAGCTAAGTCTTTGGCTACCATTTTTTGGCATGTTGCTGAGTAATAGAGGTTGCTTATGGAGATGCTGCCTGAGTTTTTGATTTGATCCAATCCACAAAGTTAACAACCCTTGTGTAGACCCCAGGCTTGTTCTTTCTTCCACACTGGTCTCCCCAACTCACCAGACCATAAATAACACTGGTATTGTTCTCTTTACAAGTAAGTGGTCCTCCAGAGTCACCCTAAAACAAGAGAAAACAGCTGATCAGATGGCAGATGCGCTGCTGCACACAACTACTTAAATGTCATCTCAGATAAATAACTCATACAGATATTTTGAATGATTGTATGCACTTAGCTGGCACATTTTCTCCACCAACCTGGCAGGAATCCACCCCTCCTTGCAGGTGACCAGCACAGAACATACTATTATCCAGGACGGGACCATAAATCTTTCGTTCAGAGCATTTTTCCCGATTTATCAGCAGCACCTTGGCATCTAGCAGGTGGTTGGAACCATAGTCAGCTGCAAAGAAGGGACTGAAAAATTAGGTTTAGCGAAATACAACAACAATTTTAGCATAATTTTAATACACAAAATATTCTCTAGATTCACTGGTTGTAAGAGAATCAAGATTTAAAGTTTATGGGGTCCTCTTCACTAAAAAAACATTTAACCCTCAAGTGCCTTTTAAAACAAATCGAAAGATCAGTATCTTTTTTATTTTAAGGCTGATTGTGCAGAAGTGGCCTTACATTGCTCAGTGGCGCCCCAACCAGAAATGGTACACTCCATCCCATCAGGCAGTTGGGCATCAGGCAGACAGGCTGTCTTCACAAACTGCGTCTCATTGGCACAAACTCCATTAGTACCGTTCAACCTCAACAAAGCTTTGGAAATACAGTTTTGATAAAAGTCACAACAAAATCTATATTGACATAATGAAGTGCTTATTGTCTTGTAATTTTTTACATCATAATCACATTACTTTTGCTTCTTACTTGAGATTTTTCTTAATTAATTATCAGAAATACTATACCTTTCATCAATTCTACCATAACAAATAAACTACAAATTTGACTATTTCTTTAATTGGTAACATTCTCACATCTCAGCCCTTTGAAATACTGAAGTATGATTCTGCCAGTAAAATCATTGATTAGGCAATGAAAATCTTATATTATTGGTGCTATTTATGATTATCACTTTATATAAAAGGCAAGACAGACATGGATCACCTATGTCATTGTAAACAGCTGAGGGCGTCTCCCTGTAGTTCTCATGTACAATAGCCTCTTCAACTTGTAGGGTTTGCTGTGTGGACTCCGCCTTATCAAGTGACAGGCCTCCCATAACCACCTGCATGTCCTTGTTTTTCTCACTGTTCAAACACAAACAACACATTCTAATAAAAGCTGGGTCCATACGTGAAAGCTATCCTACAATCAGCCACTGTTTAGTGTTTTCAGCTTTGCAGTCATTATGTTTGTGCTTACACGCAGTGGCCAGCTGTCAGTACCCAGCAGCTCTCGATGAGAACCCCTCCACACGAGTGTTTGAATGGCTGGTTGCTGTTCTTTGGTCTCAGTTGCACGGACACCTGCCAGGGTACAGCACCAGGAGCGACCTTCAGGCCCCCGTAGATTCGGGTTATGGGCCTTTTTGGCTGAGCTACCCCACAGGTGGAGAACTGTTGCGGCACAGTGGTGGCAGTGGGGGTGGCAGGAACATCAGTGGGTGCAGAGGAAGACTGTGGAGCCTCACTGGGCTTCCCACTCGTTGGGGGTTTGCTAGTCACTGGCTCGGGGACTGCTGTCGGTTCAGGTGATGTGGGTTGGGGCTCGGGAGCGGTTGGATCGACGTCAGTTGGCGTCACACCTAAAAAAATACACGTAGAAGAACATAACTGAACATAACAGGAGATAATATCAATTTTTTTCGTACTTGATTCATAATCATAAATCCGTCTAAAGCTTAAGGACAGACCTGTTGGTTCAGGACACTCTCTCACATCACAGTAGTCCCACAGCAACCTGTTGCGTTTTCTGTAGAAACACCAGGGCGCCACTTCTCCATCTGGGTTTCTGTGTTATACATAACGTGTGAGTCAGCATCTTTTTGAAGATGTCCTTGGTTATTTCAGGGCACTTATTTAGTGTTTCCTAACCTGCAGAAGTTGTGCCGACCAAGTCCGTCTTTGTCCTCGAAGGAGCTGAAGGGATCAACCCCTCTGTCCAGGAGGAAGTGAGAGTTCCAGTAGAGGCATTCACGGCCATCATCTGTCTCACTGACGTTGCCACGATATGACTCTCCATCATCCACGTAACAGTCATCTGGACCTAAAAAATACAGTACACTCAGTCAATGTATGAGATATGATGATGCATGTATTGAAACTGGAAAATGTCAACAAAAATGGATTGTATGGTACTTACCAACATGGCAGAAACGTCCTCTGTACCCTGGAGGGCACTGGCAGTCAAAGTCGTTACCATCCCTGATGCACGCCCCACCATTTCTGCATGGATTAGGCTCACACAGTGAGTCTTTGGAGAACAGTCAACAGTGGAGGCTTGTTAGACAAAAACCGAAGAAACATATGAAAAAGAGGTATTTTGTCTTGTTTAAAAAAAAAGAAATACTCCTTACAAGACCTGCAGTGTGGAGGCTGGAAAGGCTCCTTGCATTTGCACTCATAGAACGGGGGAGTTGAAGTCAGCACACATTCACCACGCCCACATCTACCTTTCTTACAGTGTTTTGGACCTGAGATCATAACACAACCATTTGGATTAATTTTTTTGCATTATATTTTGTGATTGGTTTACCACCCTTTGCAACATGGAATAATTTCAAACCTTTTTCACATCTCTTTCCCTTGAAAGGTCTGGGACAATCGCATTTGAATTTTCTCCTGCCTTTCTCCTCGCATACGCCATTATTAAGGCAAGGGTTTGGGTTACATTGGCCTAAGAAATGATAGAAGTTAAGAGGGAAAGGTAGGCATTCAATCAGAGCTTTTCAGTGCATTGACTGTTATGTAGCCATGGGAATACATCTGACATTGCACAGGCAAATACAAATAGTTTAACAGAATGTTAACTTTCTCACCTTCTGGCTCCTGCAGTTCATAAAGCCAGTCTGAATTACTTTGGTCATCTTCATCATCTTCATCACCAGGTTCATCGACGATCGCAAAGAATAAGTCTGAAACATTTGGTTTTTTGCTTGATTAGGTATAAAGTATCACCATCTCCATCTAATTCTTACCCCCACCTCCCAAATAAGTCATACATACTTTAGGTTTAGTGAACACTTGCAAAGTGTTGCTGTCAAACTCTGTACTATGTATAAAATGTTGTAAAAAGAAAAGGAAGAAAGGACTTACCTTCAATTATATCTGCAAATGTTTCTTTTCTCTTTTTAAGCCCTGGTCCGTGATGTTCATGATCATGATGGCGGTGATGTTGATTCTTTCGCTTTTTAGGTTTCAACTATATGACAATATGACCATATTAACACAACACAATATTAAAATAAGTTACTCTTTCTCAAAAGAAAAGTGGACAACAAGTTCTTCTGCATTTTATTCCCAGTAAAATGCATATCAAATATTACAACATTTTCAGGAGTCACTACATTTTCATGTTACTAAACAATCGCTGCCCAATATATACAGTGAATACGTACTTCAGCAGGTATGAGGAGCGCTGCTAAGAAGAGGCAAAGGAAGAGGAGCTTTAAGTTCATGATGCCAGTGGATCAGAGGATATCCAGGAGAGTAAAATGCCAGTGCGCTGTCTGGCAGATCACTCACATTTTTCTAAACACTGGTGCAGGTACACTAACCTTTGATTCACCGGGGGTGTCTGGCATTCGTCCTTGGTGCTGAGTCAGTTTTTGTTGACTTTAACTGTGCTTTTGGATAGTTATTTTCCTCGAAATAATGCAGAACATTACTCATATTATCAAAAACTTACAATAAATAAATCAATGGTGTATATTTCACATTCATTGTCTCTGGTAAGCTTGACATTATTTCTTATCGAAATTCATAAAAATTCATTTCTATTGAACAGGATAAACGGATGCAGCACAAATGCTCAGAGAGCATGTTTGCAAAGGCAACTGTTTGTTTTAATGTAGACTTTGAATCCACCTCCAGGTGCATATCACGATACACCACCATGTGCTTTTTTTGGATCTCTTTATATATTTGAAATATCAGTAAAACACACATAACATGAGTGTATACTCAATTAAATATACCTATAACATTATGTATATAAACACACTATGAGTACCTGAATTACTGAACCCTTTTTCAATAAACCTTTGTCATAAAGAGAAAACATGTAAACGCAATATGCATAAAACGTGTTTTTCATGACCTTTTTTCATTTTTCATTTAAGACGCTTAGAGTTGTGCCACATCACTGCTTTTTTGTACATTCATTTGAAAGTTCAATACACATTAACAGGCACTGATGTTAAAGTGGGGTCTTCTCCTTTGCGTTGTGAGAAACTATCATTCAAGTATTTTTTATAACATTGTGACTTCATGCCATCTCAAATATATTTAAGGAGCAGTTCCAGTATTATCCAAGGTACCACTTCTTAATGAGACATCTTTTATAAAAGCTTTATTTGTTGCAATTAATGGCTTTATTAATGGTTGATAAAGAAAAAAGTGATACTTTGTAGATTGACTTTATTCTCCTATAGAATAACAATCGCTGTGTGTTTTCAGAAAACTTTGTCTTTTATCAGACACTAATGGACATTTATCCCTTTTTTCTTCCTCCATGTTTTTAAAGACTAAGTGGACCTCAGAGTGGTTTTTAAGAAAATAAGAAAATACTAACATTTTATAGATGTACTGCGGACATTTAAGTTATTATTATATAGAAAAACACCAAACACAAAGACAGATAAACACCAAAAACTGGGTTGGGCACATATTTCCTACCCTAGGAACCAAAAACTTGCTCTTTTTGCTTTTTTTTAATTCTAATACTTCTACAAAGCATTAGTAGAGATTTTTTAGCCAGAAATGTTTGGTTGTTGGTATGCTGGACTGTCCAAATATACCATGTCCAGACCCAAATATAATTTTGACTGCAGTTATCCTCCTACTTTTCTTTGTAGCACTACCATTAAGATTGATGCTTTTGGCTTTTGGAGAAAAAAATTTAACAATGAATTGTCATTTAGTAGGGTACTGATATTTATGATGACCAGAGGATGAACTCTGATGTGATGGTGCATTAATTAGAAAGTTGTGCCTCAGCAAAGAATAACTAGAAGCCTTTCTGTGGAGCTACTGATTCAAGATCACAGGTAGGAGATGGAGCATTACAGATTACAATGGGTGTAGAATTGGTGCCATTGTGGTCATGGCCGGGACACAGGGCCAGGTGGAGGCAGTCTGAGAAGGTTCCTGCACAAAAGGAGAACAGCGGTGTCATATTGTCTGCCTCAAGAAACGTCACCAATCCTGCAGGGAAGTTACACAAAACACCGATTCGACAGAAGCGTTTTGTGAAAGGAAGCTGATGAGGCACCCCTCCATGCCAAGCTGTATACTCCCCATCAAAGAACTCCACACACCAGGATTCGTCCCCTCGGCCCAGCCAGCAGTCCTCAGTGGTGCCCTTGCGGGAAATGGTGGGATATGTGACGCCCAGCTCCCAGTAAGTCTTCCCAGTCACATCAATCTCCCAGTAATGGCGTCCAAAGCTGTAGCCTTGCGAGCTGATGACGTTGAGGGTGGTGTCAAAGCGTCCAGGGAGGTCAGGAAGTTGTTGCCAGGTGTCTGTGTAGGTGGCACTGTCACCTTTAGGGGAGATGATCAGCTTTGGGTGGGCCGAGTCTGGATCCAGATGAACCTCACTGGAATCTGAAAACACACGTTTAACACATTTTACACCAAAAATTTTTACAATATGGAAGCCTAATGATGGAAGAAAAAAAGTGAGAACTGACAGCTCTTGGTGAGTGTCTTGATTATAGGGGTCTGTGAGCTGATGAGCAGAAGCATGTTGTTGGTGAGGTTGAGGATCTGGTCAGCTTTAACTTCATCCAGGCTCACACTGACAGGGTCTGTCCTGTTCAGCAGATCCACCACCCTGGAAAAAGCAGACCATAGTAAGAAACTTTAGCTACTGCTCTAATATTTTACAATAGAGTGTTTTTTATTATTATTATTCTAATTATTATTTACAATTTACTTTTGTACCTGTCCACTGTCTCCATGTCTTGCAGCTCAGGGAAAGAAAAAAAAGACTGAAGAAAAGCAGAAAAACACAAATGAGGAAATTAATATTCATACGAAAATTTTAATTATATTTGGCCAGTTGGATTTTGCTCCTCCAACTCTTCAAAGGATAAGTGGATGGATGAACTTTGTTGTGGTCAAGTTTAATCACCATTGTATCAGGCTCTGTGTCCGTCTGGTCCACTGCTACAGAAAGTCTGGCCAGGTCCTGCTCTATCTCCTGGATCAGAGAGCAGTTCCTCTCCATCAGTCCATCCAGGGCAGAGACAGCAGCGCGCTCCTCCATCTCCAGGTGGGACAGGGTAAGCCTCAGGTCCTCATCCAGGACTGCATGGATCTCCTGATATTTCTGTATGATGTTCTCTCTTATTACAGAGGACTTTTTCTGAATCAAGAATATGCATGCATCAGTTAACATGCTGCCTGATTTCAAGTTTAATTAAAGCACTAGTGTTTTTTGTTGTAGGATTACTTATAAAATGTTTAATCTTCAACATAAATGTGAAAACAAAGAATGAATTCATGTTGTGGCAAAATGCAACTAGTTTGACAAACTTACTGCTATTTCTGATTGCCGTGCTGCCAGTTTTTTCAGTCTGTATTTCACTGCTTCCTTTTGCTTCTTTAGAAACTCTTGGTGCTTTTCTAATGTGTCCTGTAGAAAAGGTCGCACACACATTCAGCCCACCATTCAGCCCAATGCTCTGTGGCGTAAAGCAGCTGCACCAGCAGAAGCAGTTTACAATGAGACCTGGTGTAGGCGACACAATGCAGGTTAAAGGACAAGAGGTCATTCTAACAACCATCTTGTTTTTTCAGTTTTTCTCATTTAATGTTTTTTGAGACTGTTTTTTTAAATTATACAATTTCCTAACGCTGCACTTAAGCTTTTGCTGTCTCCCTCCAACCTAATTGAGTGGAAAATGATGCCCATTGATCTCCTCATAGCCATTCCATGACTGCTAAACTCCAGTGTTGTGACCCCAGAAACAGGCATCTGTCTTCATTTGCCAAATTGTCAGTGTTTGTCAGTGCTGTCATTCTTAGAATGAAAAGTCATGATTGTTGTGTCCACGATCAATCGGATTGTCCCACAATAATTCCCCCAGTGACTGAATGAGGCCACACTGCAGCTCCCACAAGCATTCACAGTGATGAGATGTGTCAACTGCTTAAGAGTGACGTAATTTGCCTTGTGCAGTTCATATTACAGAGCAAACGCGGTCAAATAAGGATATTTTTTGTGTGTAGTTTTTACTACAAAATGCTTTAATGCTTTAATCTAGTGCAGACTTTTTTTCTAAACAAACCATACTTTTCTATATTTTTAATGTCCCTCTTCACCCAGAAATACATTTTGTTAATTTTGCTTCTTATAGATGTTTGATTGTGCTGAATGAGGTAGGTGTATATTTTTGACACTAGAAGTCACCTGGTGGTAGCAGACAGCTCTGTTCTGTCCTTAAATCTCAGTGTGGGAGGAGTATTCATGAGCAAGATTTTGTGACATCACAACGAGCCTGAAGCCAATCATTATCCAGTCTCCGGCTATATGTTAATGAATGTTAAAACCTGAAGAGCACATACACTGAGAATAGACTTCAGTGAAGATATATCATCTGCTAGTTAACTTTTCATAAGAAGAGAATTCCTTAATCTACAATATTTCAGTGAGTGAAAAAGAGTAGATGCAATTTTAATCAATTTTAATTGATTTATTAAACTTTTTTCTTTTTGAAAAAAAACAGATCAGACACAAATAATCATTCCAAGCAAAGTAATTTATGTTTCTTAAAACAAGTGTGGAGGGGATCTTTAACTGTGTTTCTCCTGCTGTTCAAAGAATAATTGTGTAATTCATCTCAGTATTAAAAATTCAAATTGAAGAGATTTTTAACATGCTCGGGGTAAAATATCCATTCAGCTGAAACTTAGTTTTCCTTCCTTTTTGTCAGATAAATTATGTGGGTGCATTAAATCAATATCAAGCATTGTCTCTAAAAGTCTTCAGGGCAATGCTTTGCAGTCCAGTGATGTTCCGGTGAGAGACTCTGACAGGATTTACAGCACTGCTTCCATGAATACACTGAGTTACCATGATGTTGGAAATGTGTGTGTTTGGAAACCCAGACAAAAGGAAAATATCATAACAGAGTAAGTGAAAAAAGTTGATTTGATAATTTCTTGAATTAAAAAGGCTCATAAATCTATTTCGTTTTAATTGGACTTATGTGCATGAATCTGAAGGAGGTGTTCAAATAATTACTGTTTGCAAATAATTTAACACACACAGATAAACTGACAAAACAGAATGCCGTTTAATGTTCACAGTGTTGCATTATCTTTTTCAAGCATGATTTGCAACATTTGCAAAAATGTATGAATAAATTCAAAGCTGCTTGGAGTGAAAAAACTTCAGAATTTAATCGGAAAAAACACCTCACTCAGGAAAATGGCCAGTTGTGCAGTATGTGATGTGCAGCATATGAGTTATGGTCTTTCAAGGCACAATCTGCAATACAGTTTCAATTTCCATAGTGCCACTAAAATAATGACTAAAGTTCTTGAGTTGTTTTTTGTTAATTACTGGTTTGTTTATTAATATCAGAGAAACATAAACCATAAAACTTTCAGATGCAGATATATATATACTGTACACCAGAGTACCTCTCACCCTGTGGATCATCACTGAACCGGTGTTTTTGTTGGTGAAATGCAAAGAAGAAAACAGAGAACAGAACAGAGGCGCTGGGTACCTTTGGTATAGCCGAGGGTCATGTGGTTCATGGTGATTTAAAGCTTTATTGGCTTAAATTTCAATACAACAAATGGCAGTGTGGGTTTTCATTTATAAAACAGTACTTTCAAATACAGTTGCTCCTTATGTTAGGTGTTTTATCTATTCATTGGTTACTGTAGGGTACGGCATTAAAATATATTAAGATTTGTACTTCCAATACATGTAAAGGGAAAGTGTCTGGCCATGTTTATGAGAGCCTGAGAAGAGAGACATTTTCTTTTTGTCGGGGTCAGATGAACGTTTGGCATGTACAGTAGGCGAGGGAGGGAGACTGACGATGTGTAGGTGCTTGGATGATTCATTTCCATGTAGATCCAGTAAAACAGTTGTTGGGTCAGCTGATGCTTTCCCAGTGCCTTTTTTTTTTTTTTAATTCAAAGACTCACTGAGCCGATTCTTGCAAACTTTGGACTAAATCTGTTTCAGCCCAAGCAGAGGAAAGCTGACACATGTTCAAGCTACAAGCATGGACATTTCATAATGGCGCCATGAGGTTCTACTGTACTTACAAAGTTCCACAGGAATCAACAGCAAAATATAGTAGGAGGAAACAAGCAAGAAAGAAAGGAAAGCATTTTTCACTCAAAGCAAAGCAAGAAGTAAAACAAGCGCAGTCAAACCAAATAACATGACCCTATTTATCATTCATTCTTTGTCATTTTTGAACATGGAAGAGATTCCCATTCCCTGTTTCCTGTGCAAGTCTACTTGGACAAATCATTTGGCTCACAGTCTCAGGAAGCATCAGAGCGAAAAAAAAAAAAAAGAGTCCATTTCCCCGCTTCCTTGATTATGCCAGGATAAAACAAAAAAAAAAATCAGAAGAAAAGGAAATAAACCAAAAACCTACATCTAGATTACAGTTGTCGTGTGCTATCTGGATGAATGTACAGTATGTGCATGCGGCTCTGAGTGCTAGAAGAGCTTGGCCTTCTTTTTCATGTCGTTGCGTTTCCACAGGGGAAGCCTGTCAAACTCCTGGATCTCCATTCCAAAGATGTCAAAGAACGTTTCAGGTGCTAAGTGGCGCTAGAATTGAGAACAAAGGTGGAGAAAAACAAAGGAGGGGAGGGTGGGAGGGTGGGAGGGGTGGGGGTGTTTGTTCGTGGTTAGCACCAAAAGCCATAAAGAGGGTCACTGCAAAAATGACAAGAAGCAATGGATACTGCACATTCCTTGCTACAGTTGCATTTGTGTAACATGTCATTTACACAAAAAAAGAGGAGAAATCCAGTATCAATTGCGGACAGTCAGGTGGAAAACTGATACCTCCAGTCTGGTTCTGTCCACATCCCTTGGCAGTTTAGCTCTCCCTCTACTGGTTATCATGAGCATTTCATAGGGATACACCTTCAGAAGGAGACACTCGTCAGTGACACAGGTCAAACCTACAAGCTGGAGTTAAGCTTGAAATACTTGCAGACAAACGTTTTATCAAACAAATCTGTCATATTTGGATATTATTTGTAGCTCTGACTGTGACAGAGGGAACACTGGGTGGGAGAACAGGTACGTGACAGGAGGCCAACTGGGAGTGAGAGCTGTTTTTTGGGTTTCTGGGGAAATGCGGGGTGCTATGGTGTGCACACTCTTTTTTAGTGTAAAAAACGTGCAACAGATTAGGTAAGGGCAAGAACATGAAAACAGAGTTATGTAACTGGCTGTATTTTTTAGAGTAATTGAATTAAAACTAAAAAAAGAACTACCATCTGTAATGTAGGCCAAGTAAATCCACATGGGAATGATTGTCCTGGAAAACTGAGGTGCTTCTGCTTTTCTAAATAACATCTGTACCAGAAACTGGCAAATGATTTGTGTTAATTTCACTGAAATGCTCAATAATAAGCAACTAGAAGTTCTTTGAGGCCTCTGACCAACTCATATCCACACATGTAACGTACAGTCTCTTATATACTACGCAGTATATAGTGATATGAGTTGTTTGGATGACAGTCTGGGCGTTGGATTCTCCACTGTATGCTGCATACAGTATCCAGCCACTTTAAGTCAAAGCTATGTGCAGATGAGCATGGAGAAGCCAGCATGCTAAGCGCTAGAGTGACTCGGCAGCTCCTGAAGCGGCATGCTAGATCAGGAACCCAGCTGATGTGAGTCTTTCACCTCCAATAAAAAAAAAATCTCATTTCATTTCCTTATTTCTTCCACCAATGTCCCCACACTAAGAAGCTAAACACGACATGCTAATTATTGTATTTTCCCCTCATCCTTCTCTTCTGGGCTCATCTTGTCCTGATTGAATTATCAAGGTCGAACTTATTTAAATTAGTCGCTGAATGTAGGTTAAAATGCACTTAAATAAGTGAACAGTGTATAAATTTTTGTAACATATTTCAGTTTAGATTACAATATTGTCATCAGTACAAAAAGAAGAAGATACTTGCTTTTGGTTCCAACATATTAGGCATAGATACTCCCCTGTCCATCCTTGCAAGTGCTGCACGGCCATCCTTAATGTGCTAAAGAATAGAACATACAAAAATGTAATATAGTGGAAGGGGACTGCAGGGTTAATGGCAATGAATATGTCCCCTAATGACAGTGGGCACAGTTTTCACTGGATGGAGAAAGTAGCTTGGATACTGCTGTGTATTTTAATTAGTATTTAAGATGGGCAGTCGTTTACATGTTTTCTGGATGTCTTTGTATTTTTTTTTTCTTTATGGTGAATATATTTAAATGTGACATTTAGCTTGAGTCATAACACTGGTAAACAAAACACAAAACAAGACAGAAGGCGATGATTGTACATTGCATTTACAGTACACTGGTTCAGCTACTGGGCAGTGCTGGAGTGTTTGAGCATTTATAATCACTGCACCGCATGCCCTGTAGTTGACATAAATCCAACAGTGATGCAAGCATGTAGCAGGAGTGAGCGGTGTGCATTCAGGGCAAGGTGCCTCTTTCAACCCATGAGCAAGCAAATATATGATGCAAGGTGAGGAATCATGCCATGTGAAAAAGCAGATGAGAGACATACCTGAAACTCTGCAGGACAACATGGGACAGAAAATGAGACTCACAGTTAATGGTTTTGCTGTCAAATCCCCTGCCAGGCTACTATCTACAACACTGCCGTCCCTGACGACACATTGTGTGAATCATTATGCAAACATTTCAAAACGCATGTCTATTTATGTGCACATAGCGAGCCATTTTTGAATACTGATGCTGAATAGCTAAAAAGGTGAAATTGGCAAGAGATTTGCTCGGTGGCCACATTTGGGTCGCAGCTCTCACCTCTGCCTCCCCCACACATGTCACCATAGCTGTTGTATTGGGTGAAATCTGTAGACTGGGGCTGCAGACACACAGATAACAGCACATCAGTGTTAACATATGAATAGTTTGTAGCTGATTAAGGACCAGAGTGAGAGCTAATTGTAATTACTAAGTATAAAACAAGTACATAGTAAGTGTTTCTTGCACTGGTGCCATGTTACGATAGTTTTTTAACATATTATTTATGCTTCTTGGTGACTGAAATGATTCTTATTGTCAACTATGTGAATGTTAGTATGTGGCAGCTCTCACCCGATGCAGCCCATTTCTTCCATAACCAGGCAGAGAGTTAGTTTTAGCTGGAGAAGTTGGATCTAAAAGGAAAATAATTGTTAAAATTATATATAATTTTAGAATTTAAAAGAAGTTGACCCTATTCAGAAACCTTTACATCAAAAAATCATTTAAAAAAAAAAATCCATAATCCAGACATGGTACTGTAAAAAGGCAAATATCTAATAATGATATAAAGCACAGACATTGTGTCAGAGTATATTGGTGGTGAGCTGATGAGGCTGCTCAGTACCTGCATCACAGTTGGTCTGTTTGGGGTCGTAGCGCTGAGCAGAGAGACTACGTGCATGACGCTCCCTGATCTGCTCTTTTTCCATCTCCTCTTTCAGGATGAGCTTTCCCAAACCAGACTGAATCTGCATAAACACACACACACACACACACACACACATTCATATGTTTTACAGTTTATCCACAGATATGCATAAATCTATGACCCAACTGTTGAGGATACAGAGGCTTTTAGACTTTCAGGTTTATGATTAATGGAGAGTATATTGCTTTTATGACAGCCAGTGTGTGTTTATGTTTGCATAAGTAGCCAATTAACTGAACAAGCATGGTTATCTCACAGACCTTGCTGAGATGTTCCTCCTGGATCTGCTTCCTTTTCAAGGCCTCTTCCTCCTCCTCTTCTCTGGATCGTCTCCTCCCCTCCGATCCTATGAGTGTTGTGAACAAGTCCAAATATTTACTTTAAAACAAAGATACGCACTCCTAAAGATGCAAACACACAAACACATCTTTCTGGAGGAAACCATGCTTTATGTGTACTTGTACAGTACAACCATATGAAATGCTTTATCTGTGTTTTAGACAGACAGAAAGACATGGCGGCTTTGTTAGGCTGTAGAGCAGTGAGGAACACACGGTAAATGAGTAAAAAGTGGACAGAGGAACACAAATGAGAGACAGAGTTGACGAGACAGACAAACAGAGAGACTTACTGAAATATTCGACACATTCACATTGAGATTTTACTGGATGCTAAATACACAGAACAGCACAATGTAAGACGGACAAGACAAAAGTCAGTTTGAAGTCAGTCTCAGTGATCTCTGTCCAAGTCATTTGTGGCACTATTGTGTACATAGCTAATGCACCCATCATGTGCAGTAAGTGAAAGTAAAATGGTGAAACTGATGCTACCTCAAGCAGAAAATAAGATGGCAGCAACAGAAACCAAAGAACGCCTCTGCTTTGAGCAAGCAAAACTTAAAGGCAAATACTGTAACGTCTAAATAAGAGTGTGAGCTTGGAGTGAAGCAGGGATGCAGTGAAGCTTTTGGGGCAGCTAGAAGGAAAAGTAAGAACAGTTAGGTTGTGGTGACGTTCCTATTGTACCACTGGAAGGTAGCAGTGCAAGCATGCCCATCAGGAGCCTACTGTACCTAAAACAGTGAGAGAGTAGGGCCAACGGTCACCCTCACTCCGTGAGCTGTCATCCGGAGAGGGAGCATGGGCAGCGGGGAAGGTGGCGGATCTGATGATGTCATCAGCAGACTTGCTTTGGCGTGCAAAGGCAGCTGTATCTAGGTTGGTAACCATTGGAACTGATCTATCAGTGTCTGGGTCACAGTCTCAACCACAGGTTAACATGTTAGCACCACCTCATCATCCGACCCAAAGATAATTTAATTCTAAATCATCCGGGTTTTAAATATATGGTGTTTTAAATGCAAAAATAATTTCTCACAACATGTCACTGGATATTGGATAGAGCCCTAAATATGATCTTCTAAAATAAGGAGTGAAGAATTGCCAGTAGTAGAAATCAGCACAGTTTTAAGTGTGTTTCAAGATTGTTTTAGTGATATCTTGCAGAAGCAAGATTACAACTCTTCTGAGAAACATCACTTAAAGAAAGAAAGGTCCTGAAACCAGCTAGCGTGCAGTGTACACAAGTAGAATCTGCTAACACCATTAGCATATTGGTCAGATCTGTTTTAAAGCAAGACTGTAACTTTTGAAAAAAGAAATAATGCATTATTTGTCTTACAAATGAAAAGTAAAGTTCTAAAAGTAAAGTAATAAAATGCCTCCTTATTCAATTAAATGCCCTCACAAGTTTTTCAGCTACAACCTGACGTGGTGTAGTAGGAACTCTACAGAGGCTAATGTTAGCTAATATTCACGAACTGTAGATACATTTACAGTCAGTTTACTGACTTTATTACCAAGTCAGTTTACTTATTCTATCACTCAGCCAAGAACAACTTTTGACACTGCTAAATTTCATTAAATAAATTTCATTAGCCATGAATAACAATGTTAATGGTTTAATCACAAGGAAAGCAGGAAGTAAACGCAGCTAGCCCGAAGACATTTTGTGATGCCATTACTCGATGGCTCAGTCAAGTTTTATTATCCTTTAATTGTCACAACTCAGCTAAAGTTACAGAGTCTTGTTTTAAGAAATGGCTGACCTGTTCATTACTACAGTACTGAGACTTGTTTAGATGGACAAAGTGTGTTGTACAACAAACTACAAGACAGACAGAAGAGGATTGGAGACAGACTTCAAACAGTGCTAATGCACTGACACTGGGGGTGATTACATGGTTAGATGAATTAACAGTTTCACTTTATTAACAAACATATTTTCATTAAAGAGGACATTAAAATAACTTAGAGCAGTGGTTCCCAACCTGTCTTTATTAATGAACCCTCACAAAACTATCAAATGAATATACACACTCATCAGTTACCACAGATCATATTCCAGACATTTAATACTATTGATAAAGTGGGCATTGTTAGAGCAATTTCTTTTTTCAGACAACTGTCAACATTTTGTTTTTTTTGGTCAGCAGTCCTACATTATGGGACCACCTGGAGTAAAGAAAAAAAATTCCAGCTATTCATTTATTACTTTTGTTTAACTTTTTTAGTAATTTTCCATCTTTTTCATTATTATTTTTTTAACATTACATTCTTCTCACCAATTCATGATCTCTAGCTTTTGAAATTAACTGGGCTATTCCACACTCTTCCCACGTAATCCCTAGGAGAACGACCCCGGTTGGGAATCACTGATAGCTCTGAATTAGTACTGAGATGGACTTTTTAAAAAAAATTCTCTTCTTCCACTAAATCTGACTATACTGTAAGGGGAAAGGTACCGTGTTGTTTGTAGATGGGTGGTTTTCTGTAGATGTTGCTCCCCTGATCTGAAAACAATCAAATACATAATGTAAAGACAATTACAGAGTAATCAGTTATTATCCAAATGAAAAGTCTATTGTGGAAATGACATAGAGGGATTACACTGAATTTTCACCCTTTTTCCTGTGATACATCTATGGGCTATAGATGTGAAAGACGACGGGCAAAAGCAAAGGCTGATCCCAAATGGAGTTTAATGTCAGAAATAGACAAATCAGACAGACGGAGAGACAGACCAAAGGACAGACAAACAGACAGACAGATAGATAGACAGATAGACAGACAGACAGACAGACAGACAGACAGTGAGACAGATAGATAGATAGATAGATAGATAGATAGATAGATAGATAGATAGATAGATAGATAGATAGATAGATAGATA
>JAPZDV010000003.1:6943520-7055076 GCA_029814665.1 Acanthurus lineatus
ATAGATAGATAGATAGATAGATAGAAAGAAAGAAAGAAAGAAAGAAAGAAAGAAAGAAAGAAAGAAAGAAAGAAAGACATTAGGGACGAGCAGTGACAGGGTGCGCTCCAGCTCCTACCTGGGAGGTGGAAATGTTTAGGGGTCTGAGAGAGAGGCGGGGTGACCGGCCGGCTGTCAGGCCTGAGTGGGAGGGGGGAGCTCCGGCCACTCGGTGGGTCGGTGCCTCCAGTGAGAAGAACCGAGAACAAAACATAAGCAAGGAAGACTAAAAGGGGAACCACAGTCTGAACGGTGCAACACACAGGGACCAACAGCACCAGTTGAGTCATTTTTAGTGAATGGGAGACATTCTGGTTGTTTTTAAAGATGTATTTCATGGTGCTGCATGGGCAAGATTAATGTACAAATGCACATCAAACTAGTTTATAAGCAAGATTAAATGCTTGAGAGATGTGTTATGACACATGAAGCATAATGTCTGTTAGTTTGTATAAGTTTATGGATTAGTAAGCATTTACAGTTAAGAAGTTAAAACCTTCCAGCATACAACAGCACCCAGTTTACTGACATCTGTAGACTTATTCTGAGGCCAAAAAGTCATCCATCATCAACATCTTGAGTACTGTCTTATTAGATATTAGATTTAATATCTGTCTGATTACTCTCAAACGCATGCAAAGCTGCAAAACACAAACACAAAGAGCCTGTCAGCTACTTTGGCAGAGGCTGTGTTGAACAAAGGTGAATAAGCACATGGTGGTTAGTGAAGAATCAGTGCCTGCATGGGTTTGAAAAAGGTGCGAGTTTGACCAATCAGGATGGCAGATATACTCTAATGGGAAATGGACATGGATCCAGAATGACAGATGGGGCTTTGATGGCAGGTGGCAACCCAGGTGACGATGGAAATGATGTGTTGCTTTTTTTTGGGGAGGGGGCAGCGGACAAGAGTGGAGTGGGGCCCTTACCTTGGCTATGGGGGAGGAAGTGGTGTCTGAAAGGGGAGGTGGGGCGGGAGTCACTATTTCTGGAGCCCACACTGTTACTGCACAGGGAGGAGCAGAGCTTCTGCATGCCTGTCAAAGCCTCTGCAAGGAGGGAGTGAGACAGGGGCAAACACCCCAGGACCAGGCAGCAGAGGTGGACGATTGGGGGGGAGGGAGATAGAAGGTGAAAAGGTGAGGGATAAAAGAAAAGGAAGATATACAGGAATCAAATGTTGAAAAAAGCGGAAATAAAAGACACCCAAAGTGAGAGATAAGGCATATTCAAGATGAACAGTAAGAAACAAAGGAAAGTTCATTTCAAAATCAATTTTTTTAAAGAAAAGAATAGCAAACTCAGGAGAAAAAATTGTGTTGGTAAAGGTTCAAAATTGACTTTAAGGTTGTTATACTACATGAGGAGAGACTGTCCATTATGTCAAACCAAAGTGTTACAAAAAATCAATAACATAACAACCTGAAGTCAATTTTGTAAAGTTCCCCTTTAAAGTGGTAAACAGATCAGCAGGAGGAAAGTGAGAGAGTGGAGGGTCAGTGAGCTCATCCACAGTGTTTATTCAACTGCCACCACCCGACCAGTAAAGATCTCATTGATCCACCTCACAAAAAGCCTAAAATCACTGATTTTATCACAAACAGTTCAACAGCATCTGCACATACACACACACACACACCCATAACGGTCTTTTTAAATACTCACCTGGCCTGTGAAAATGCTGCGGTGATCTTGACAAGGTGGGGGTGTAACCATGGCGATTATAAACTGGTGATCCTATAGAGCCTTGACTGGTGGACCTTTGAAGGATGCGTTCCCTCCTGTCATAAGAGCCCTGACACACACACATACACACACACACAGGTTGTTAAAAAAACCTCTGGGATGTATATGAATACATTATATAAGGGCATTTAGATCACACATACGAGATAGTGAATTATAAAAAAAAATGTTGTGCTCACCTCACAGGGTGGGGTCGGTGACATGTTTCTTGATAACTAAGAACAATCAAACAAGTCTAAATTAATACCTTGTTGATAAGAACTTCATTGAAAACAAAACAGTCTATCTAGATACTATAAAACTGCTCCACTGAGGCAAGAGAGCCCACACAGACAGACATAAATACCAGAGTATCATAGTGTTAACAGGCTTTAAATAACACCACTCTGTACCAAGGCTGAGGGCCTGCTGATCTTCCACATTTTTTGCAAGCTGTGTAACTACAATGCACACTGTTTCTTTTTTATGTGACGCACACCTTGTTTGCCATTTAGGATCATTTATCATCGTCAGCGCACAGTGACGTATCTTACCTTGTCATCAGGCAAAGGGGAACGCTCCCTCCTGGCAGTGTGGAGCTGTGCGGGACACAGAGGTTCAGTACTGCATAAAAGCTTTTATCACAGCATGAAAAATCTCACACACTCGGTAAAGACTCCTTTTTATGTATTACTGCTTTTTTTTCAAGATCAGAAGTCCTACTAACGGAAAACAGAGGATCATTTGAGGATCATTTCTCCTAATGCACAGTGCAGTATGTGCATAAAGATGGCATGCATGCAGGAAAAGATGCATGCGGTCTGTGTGTTTACCTCTCCCACACTCTCTCGTCTCTCCTCTCTCTCATCCAGGGAGGTGGTGTACAAAGGTTCATAGGTAATAAGATCAGGGCGCTCAATGTCATAAATGGCTTTGACTTTTGGAATGGCAGCTAGGTCTCTGTAATCAAGGATCTCATTGTCTACTTTTGCCTAGAGAGACAAACAAAGACACACATGCATACACACACAAGGGTAAATGGAGATTGCTACTGTAAAGAAATTCTATTACTGAACACGGTGTTGCTGTCAAAAAGGGATTTTTCGGACTAGAGAGACAAACGGTCTGCATCAGATCAATCTATTCAGACATTTAACTCCACAAACATTTAACTTACATAGATCGTGTGACCCGGTGAGCCAGGTATGCTTGAACCAGGTCTGGAACAAATACTCTCGGACGACGACCTCGTAGGCTGTGAGGAAAAAAACAAACAAGCAGTTGTTAGTCACAACATCTGTCAGGCAGTCAGTCCTCCATGATCCACAGCCCCCTGCCTTCAGCATAACACCATCATTTTTACCCAAAACACTCCGACATGACACTTTTTGGCTTTGTTCTGTATGAGCAATGAAAGGGGAATTACAAACTCTCTGTTTGCGTTTGATTAATTACATGGAGTACGTAAAAATACTAACATATCATCTCATGATTAGGTCATTCATTTGCAAATTTTGCAAAGTGAATGAGTGCTTTATTGCTGTGAATTCGTGTTCTTGAGAACCTCATGCCTGTTTAATGGAAATGAACTGTTTGGATGGCAGCAGCAGGTCTGAATGTAGAGTAATTAAATGAGCTTTTTACTCAACAAGTAAATGGGGATTTAGAAAAGAGTCATTAGTCATCTGTGCTATTGTGTCTGCTCCTCCAAATATGTGCGCGTCTCAGTCTCATGCACCTTTGATATGAGCGGAGTCGAAGGCGTTAAAAGACAAGACTGAATGGCTCCATATGACACACAGAGAGGGCACTGCAGGCTGTCTCCAGCAGATGGCAGCATACAGTGCATCGTGTCCTATGTATATAATGGAACACAGGATGATGCCATCTCATAGCCAATAGCGAATACAGTACCTGCCTTTGTGTTTTTTGGAGGAATAAGAGGGACGGAGGCAATAGCTGTGGAGGAAGGGAGAGGGGGGTTCACAGGACATCACACAGGGATTGTGCCACTCCAGCGCGACTCACAGTTCACACACACATCAGGGTGAACATGTCAACGTGTAAATATGCACATGAATAAATATTTATACACACGTGCAAAGGCACACACACACACACAAGCAACACCGCCTCAATAGGCAAATGATTAAACCACATAGTTTAAGGTTTAACTGTTCACGAAGGGAGCGGTCACACCTCAGGCAGAATAGCTTGGTAAATATCCTGAATTTCTATCTTCTATCCAGGAAATCATTGTCATGAGACATGAACAGAAAGGTGCTTTAAGTCAAGACAAGGTCAAGGACAATAGAGCCATTGATGCCTGAATTCCTACCCGCTCCCTGTGTCTCTCCTCCGTTCTAGTTGTGTTCTTGCAGCCCGGATGCCAGACTGTTGATCCTAAGAAGGAAGACAGAGAGAAACTCTATTTAGATCAACATAAGGAAATAAAGTATATTAACATAATTAAAATATTTAGTGCATTTATATGCAAAACAACATGTTTTCAAAAGTACATCTGGCACAGAGATGTAAGCATATGTAAATGGGTGGGAAATTAAAGGGCTCACTAAAAGTGGTTTAGCACACACCTGGCAGACAAAACAAGAATATAATAAACTATGCAAAAAGAAATTTTAAGCTCCTAGACACTGTAAGCACTAAGTTCATTGAAATAAAAAAAAAAACTTTGTAACACACAAGACATGCAGATACTCCACATGGGGTATAAGGGTCACTGCTTGATTAGAGTAGAAAAATAATGTGTATCATGCCCCTAAAGCTCTCTGCATTTCTTACCTTTCAGCTCTTTAAATGAACCCAAACTTAAGTAAAAATTCTCGTCTGACAAAGCAAATAGAGATGCTCACCTTGCAGATACATTTCCTCTCCTTCTGTGAACATCTGATTGCACCTGCTGCATCTTGCACAGCTGGGGTGGTAGTGCTTATCTCCTGCCTGGAAAACACAGAGCGCACAAAACAGTCCTGACATCACAGGAAAGTGAAGATCAGTGAAGCCTGCAGTAGAGCAGGAGCTGAAGTGAAGCGGAGCTGTTACTTTTACAGGAAATAAACTCAGGGCTCCACCTGTTCTCAGCTACATTTCTTCCTTTAACACCCAAAGCCTGATAGTTTCATCAGTAGCTGTACGCTAGAAGCCTCTCCCCCTCCCTTCCAGAACAACTGCTGATAAAAGTGTGGCACCGGGCAGCTGTTGGTGAATATGTTCCTGTGAAACTGGTCTGCAGACTTCCTGTATATATCTCAACAGCGTGTGTGGGAATGTGAAATCATTTCATATACTCTAGTCATTCTCTTTTAATAAAAAAACAGAGTAACAGTGAGATTGTGCTGTGCATATTAAATATGACCACCATGACGTCCACCTGTTTGACACATGCAACCTGCTGTCAGATATCTGAGTGCTCCTCTTTGTGATAACCTAACACAGCGCAATCCACAAATACTAGCTGACGGCTAGAGCACCTGAATTTCCATCAACACTGATGTGGCACTGTGGCAGTGCTGATAAATACCCAAATGAAACGCTGCTGTGTAACAACCCTCAGTAACAGTATTTTCAGCTGGTGAGTGGCCACTCAGAGATATGAACGGAGCCACTAACTAATATTTGCATTTTACATTTTAATGGATCAAAAAGTGTGCAGAATGATTAGAGTAGACACTTCATGACACCTCCTGCCCAATTCTCTCCTCACACACAGTGTAAAACCAAATATCCCTCTCAGGGATAATAAAGGCACTTACCCTATATGTGCAGTATGCCATAAAATACTCTCTATATTTCTCTATGCATTTAATAGCTGCATTAGTTCCAATTAACTCCCAGAGGAGCAGACGATATGCAAACCCATCAATGGCAACATTTGACCTGGGTCTTGGGTCAGTGACTAGACTGACTGATCAGACTGGCTGCTATGGCTTTGGCTCCACTGATCCACTGGCAGCAGCTCAGGGGCGAGATGCCAAGGCCTTTTCCCATTGTCATAAAGGCCTGCCTTAGTGCTGGATTACTGTAAGCCCAGCTGGCCGGCTAGCGGGGACATTTTCATACCATCAAATGACACATAACTCAGTGTCTGATTGGATCACTGTGTGCAGAACAGACAGGCTTGCGCTTGTTCAAGATACCAGCAAGCGGAAATAGCATCATAGACAGTGATGTTGGTAATGTTTAACGTAAATTTGGCTCAGATAACAGTATCAACACTTAAATAAATAAGAGTTTCATAACAGCTGTTTGACATAAGGCATTAATGAATGATGATCACTTCCTGAAAGTCAAATCACATTGGGTGGTTTATGTAATATTTATATAATTTGTGGTGAAGCAAGCTTGTATGTGTACTAAGACACAGTTTGAAGATCTAAAAAAATCTGCTAAGAATTAATCTTTTATTCGATTACAGTCATGTCAAGAGTCTATTTGGCTCTGTAAAGAAGAGATTACATCAGAGATTATCAAACTACATTTCACAATCACGCTCTAAAGCAACTTCCTCCAACTGTAGAAAAAGCACAGCTTAGATGTAAGAACAGACTCTTCAAATGTCTAAATTTGAACCAATATCTGTGCACTACAGAGAAATCCACATATTGCAAATATAGACAGGCTTTCCCAATGTACCAGCTGCACAACTTCAGTTAAAGTGAAAGTATTTGTTCGTTTAGAATTCATTTAAACTGAAATCCAGGTGCAATATTGATATTCACTATGGGGAGCCAGTCAGAGTGATTTTAAAGTTGAGGAATGAATGTTTGTGTGTCAGTCTTACCTCTAGCACTTTCCCTGTGATAAACTGATGACAAGCTTCACACTGAACTCCAAACTGGATCTGGTAATCCTTCTCACAGTAGGGGGCGCCATCCCTTAGAGGAGAGAAACAAATCTAAACTCCGGATAGCGAGATGTCATGTTGCGTGTAAACCTCATGCAGGCCTAAATTTGACCATGTAGCCTGTAATTACAGCGGGTTAGAGCTGCTTACTTGCTGATGTACTCCCCGGTCAGCACTTTGCTGCAGGCCTTGCACTTAAAGCAGCCCAGATGCCACTGCTTGTCCAGTGCTAGGAGAGCCTGACCGTTCTTAATGTCTCGACCACATCCTGCACAATCTGTGAAAAGCGAAAGTGGCATGGCTTTTAAAAACAAAAAATTGTGATTACAGAATACTACAAAAAAAGAGAAAGGAGTAACTTGTAGATTGCTTTAATGATTCATGCTTGCTTAAGGGTTTGTGTCATGTAAAAACACAACCTCTCATTGGCTCAATATACTATCACGGTGGATAGGGGGTGTTCTTGCATGCAGAGTGAGCCATCTTGTCAGTTATGACCCAAGACACTAGATGGTGATAGAGGGTAACAAACAATGTTCTGACAGCTGCCTCTTTCTGTCATCCACATCACTCCAACCATGGCTCTAAAAGCTCCAATCCATATCCAAGCAGGATCCTGGGGCTCTGGAAGTGTAAGAGGTTGGTTTCGAAAAGAACAATCATCTTGTCATCTCCTCTTTAATTAATAGAGGATGAAAGCAACGCAGAGCCCACTGCAACCACAGGGGACGATAACTACGTAAGGCATAACGAGGCTGGGATGATGACGTGAGGAGAATCAGCATGCCTTATTTATAGGTGACCTTGTCTAAAAGCTCTTCAAACGCCAACAGAGACACCAGTGGGGTTGAGAGAGAGGGAGAGAGGGAGAAAGGGAGGGAGGGAGGGAGAAAGAGGAAAGAGAAAGAGGGAGATTGAGATGAGTTGGAAGAGGAGGGGTTTGAGGGCTGCATATTCCCCATTTCAGAGCAAAGGAAATGCATGGCCATGCATTATTTAGCAAGGCCTGTCTTGGTGTTATTCATAACGGAGCATTACTGGTGGAGCACTGCTGCGTTTTCAGAGAAGAGGAGAGAGGGGTGGAGGAACTCCCTGAATGATGCCTCTGCATCAGTCCTCAAGCATAACTTGGTTGCAGAGGAGCTCCTTGAATCTTCTGCTATACTTTACTGTCATGTGGAATTGTCGAGTCTTGCTGGCTAAAAACTTTTCTACACACACCAGGAACCCCTTAATATAATATGTCTCATTAAAAGATTAGCTTGAAGTTTTGTTAAAAATGCAAATTTTTTTTGTTTCTGAGAGTTGGGGAAGAACATAAATTCCACTTTCAAATCTGTCTGTTCAATATGTAGCTGCAGCTAGCTGTTACTGGGCTTAGCTTGGCTTAGCTTAACGCGAAACAGAGAAAAACAGTTAGTCGGACTTTCTTTTAAGTTACAAAACTGTATCCAACTTCTGCTTCTACACTTCTTTATTTAAAATGTTACATCTTATTTATTCATCACATACAGAAACTCAAGTGTAAAGACAACTAGTTGTATGTTTGCTTCAGACTTGTGCATCAATATGTAAAATTTACAACCTAATCCCCCATGTTTTTAGTTGCACAATTTCTTTAATGCTTTGAAGGTTTCTCTATAGTAAAGTCTTTTGGTCTGAACAATGTTTGACAGTAGCACAAGCTTATAATGGCTGACACTTGAACAGGTTGCTGCTTGTAAGGGGTTTATTGTTTATGATTTCAATTTTATTTAAGTTACAAGTCTTTAATTGATCTGAATATTTCAATATGTGTCCAGTTAAATTTATGTTTAAAATGTGTGGGCAAGATGCCTGACATAGAGCTAAAAAAATTATCCTCACAGCATAAATACCACAGCTAAAGTGACAACAGCTACATTAAATGTCATGCATGAATCATATCTGAAAAGCACTCTTTGTAGGCATTTTGTTGTTTAAAACTTTTTTTAGTTCCTTCAAGTAATTCACTTTCACTTTACATCCCACTGCACACCTCCCCGTTCTGTGTGGAAGCCAAGACAGCATCAATGGAAAACAAATGCCTTCCTGTGCATTAAGCCTGTTTGCATGTGTATAATAGACAATGGCTACTTACTGCTGGAGCCCAGGATGTCCTTTGGTCCAGGAGACATGGGCTCTACACAGTATTGACACAGACAGTCCTTCCCATTAAAGGTCACCCTGTCTCCGGCAGGGAACGGTCGTCTGGAAGCAGGGTGACATTAACAATTGGTCAACAAGACATGAGCTGTGGCTCCATGCTAAGTGTACAAGTTTATTTGCCGGGGCTTTCAGGCTGTCAGAAGCGGCTTCAGATGACAGGACCTGATGATGTGAATATGTGTCAAAACTGTGTGCCTAGGGAAGCCATCTAGTCAGATGACACAGATGTGACACACCACATGGTACTGGACACTGCCGACTTGAATTCCTTGTATCATGAACTTAAACTTTGTTGGCCATCATTAGTATTATTATATTAACATCCACATGATTCTGAGCAGATCTTTATTGCTGCGTTAGAAGGCTGTACTCAAATGCAAGAAAATCAGACCTAAGTAACTTCACAGAGTTACATTTTTGTGCATTTTGTGTATTGTAAAAAATCTTTGGTTTAAAAAATATGAAAACCAATGAGCAAATTCATGTCACAATCATCCACAGATATAAGGTCAGATTCAACCAGAAAGACTCTGTGTTGGTCAGACTTTTCTACAAACAGTTTTCCAAACCTACATATGAATATCTATGTATTCTGTAATGCAATCGTATTATTTTACAGCTAACAACAGTTAAGTCTTTGTGGGTTTGTCTGTGTGTCTTACTTGCAGATGGTGCAGACGAAGCAGGCAGGGTGGTAGGTCTTGCCAAGAGCAGTGACCACTTCCCCCTCCACAAAGTCCCCGCAGCCATTGCAGCGGGTGCCGTGCATGCGTTGGTAGTCCAGCGTGCACAGATACTCTCCATTCTTCATGAAGAAGCCCCCCTGGGCGAGGTCACAGCCACACACTATGCAGGACACACACATTGGTACTTTGTGAGTCAGGTCATTTAGCGCTTTGCCCATATAACAAATAAAGCATCCAACCATCAAGCCGCCCAAGTCCTCCACGCATCAATGGCTTTGTTAAGACTTGCAAGTCTGTGAAATCCTGAGTGGCTCACTGATTGCATGAAATGGATGCTGACTACAAAATCAGTGAAAAATAGATTTTAAAAGCTCTGTGCAGGACGATGAGCAGCATAACGTAAAATTCTTTCATCAGCGGTGTTCACAAAAAAATCCCTTTGGACAAAGATTGAGGGCTCATGTGGCTTAATCAGCACTCTTACTGCAAGGTCTTTTCATTGTCAGTGGGGAGGTAGGCTGTTCAATGCAACAACAATTCTACAATTGTCTAACCCAGGAAATGGCCTTGATCTGTTTGTGAAGATAACTGGCTCTAAATACTTCATATTATCTTCATATTGTCAGTCTCCAACAAGCTTCCTTTCATTCAAATATAACCTTGTCATCTACACAAACATGAAAGACCGGCAGAGGAAGAAATGCTACTTTGGGAACGATTGAGAGCTTGGGATATCTTAATGCTGATAGATTTGTTATTATTAGGTTTTGCTAGCATATGAAAGATTAAATACAAAGTTAAAAGGTGGAATACTACAATATCTTTCATCTCACCCTCTATTAATACAAAGCAAAGACAGCCAGGGTTGCTAAAGGCTGGTGGCTTTTCATATTTTGACTGCTCCATCATGTAACCTGCCAGAGTAAAATTTAAAGCCAAGCTAGCAGCTATGTTTAGCTAAGGCACAGCAGAGTTTTAAACTAAATGCTAATGCTTGCATGATGACAAGTACACAGTGTCAATGCTGGCATACTTATGCTTGGCAGCTAAAATGTTTACCCCTTTACCATGTTGAAAAGTTTAGTTTGGCTAGTTAACCTCCTTGGCAATTTTTTTAATTAGCACTGAACAATAAGCACAGCTAATGAAAGGCTAATGAAAATGAACATGAAATTAAAATGTCATCGGGACTGTGTATTTTGTCATTGCACAAGGTATTTGACAAATTAAAATTTAGACCTGATAAATTTTAATTAAATTTAAATCTAGCAAATTTTTTAAAGGAGAACCAAAGTTTTTGCAATTCATCCTGAGGGGGACATGAATATCTGGGAAGAATTTCATGATGATCATTTAAAAGTTTTATCATACTCTCTCTAATAGAAAGAGTGGAGACATTTTACTCAGAAACATAACTGTCAACTTCATGGTTACACTAGAAGAAAAGTAAGGGGATCATAAAAGTCATTAGGATTCATCTTCTAGACACCATGAATATATGTACTGAATTTAATTACAATTAAGGCTAAAGAAATGCTTTATATCACTATCATTGTGTAAAAGAATTTTGCTCATAACAAATAACATAGTATCAGCAGAGCCAGTTGGTAAATAAAGACTTACTCTCCACCTGTCAGGTAAACCACACCTGTAGCGGTTCCTTCTAAGATGCTGGTTGTTCTTGTGTCTGTGGCTCAGACACAAGCCCATAGCTTAAAGTCTGCTGAGATGAATTTGTGAGATCACATGATCATCTGGTTGTGCAAATCCATCTGTCTTGCACGGCAATCTAATAATCTTATAATCTAATATTATAAGTGTCTGGTCCATGTTTTATCCAACCAAAAGACTCAGACCTAAGGGGTGACTGTATGTTAAGTATTTTAACCACACGATGAGCACATGAGTATTACAG
The DNA here is from genome assembly GCA_029814665.1 of Acanthurus lineatus. NCBI lineage: Eukaryota > Metazoa > Chordata > Actinopteri > Acanthuriformes > Acanthuridae > Acanthurus > Acanthurus lineatus. Next base: position 6,954,937 of record JAPZDV010000003.1, read on the forward strand.
TCCAACATTCCAGAGCGAGCCTGGGAGAGTAATAGCCTTTTGGAAATACCAAAGCTTAGAGGGAAAATATTTTGATGTTTGAGATGACCGTACCTAATCATTCTTATGCAATGAGCCACACTAAATCCTGAGGATGAATGGGAGCGAGTGAAGGAGAGAATCAGATTTAATTGCATTAGGGCTCAGAGGTGATGAGATTAGCTTGTAAGCTATCTGAGTCGAGAGAAAACCAGCACCAGAGATTTGGTGGCCTTTGACTGTGATGTCCACCTACTCATCAGACTTTCAACAGATGCATGCCATTACACAAAAAGCCTTTTTGGAAACTTATGAGGGTCAATTTATGAAATTGAAATGAAAGTGAATTCAGGGACACTGAAAAGGTTTGCTTTTGTTTAATTCATGAAAGGAGAGAGATGCGTGCAAAAAGCGGCTGTTAGAGAGTTTTGCGCCAAGGGATAAAATGTGTTGATAATCTGAGTGCGAATAAACTCAGTCTACCTGACAAGAGCTGGGTTTTTGTATTATTAGTCCTCCTCCCGATTTTAGACGGTCATCAGTGCATAAGTTTAGAGCAAAGACATGAGGACAACATGTCTTTTGGGGATCAAAGCTGTCCTCATGTCTTCTTTGACAACCGCCAACTCGTGTTCACACACACACATACATTTTTAGTACTACAGACTGTCTGAAGACATGTATATCCACTTGTAAAGGACAGAATTAGGTACTAATCTTAGTATTTGCTTGTGTTATTCTGGGCCTTGTGTGAACTAAGCTAACTCTATATCAGTGCTTCAGGCACAGATTAACTACAAAGGCTTCAGCAGGGCAGGTTCAGCCTACAAGAGTGACACTGCTTGTTTAACTGTGGGTGGCTACATTGTAATCATGCCAGACTGCCAGAAATCCATCAGTAATAAGGATAAATGCAGAAGGCTTTGCACTGTCACTTGTCATAGTGGTCTGGATGCTACTTTAATTTTAGCTTGTAGGCTGAGAAGTAAAGAAGAGTCATGCCATCATGTATCCCACTCATTAGTGGAGGATGGAAAATAAGCTGTGGCCTTCAGGGACTTTGAGTGATTAGGAAACTTTTTGGGATGGTCACAGACACAAAACTATTAAGTTGCAAGTTAATCTGTACCATGCCATGAGACATACTGTATGACTCCTCTTTACCTGTGGATTATCATCATATTTTACAAAGCACAGCTGCAATCACTGGGCAGTATCAAGCAGCATGCACTGAATGAAAGGAAGCAAATGTCCTACTATTGTGAAATTATCAAATTAGCTTGGAATTTTAAAACTTCACACCTAAGCTGCCAATTTTCACACAACCCCCACATTCTTCTTCTGCTGTTCAAAAAAGGAAACTGATCTGAGCTGTCGGCAGGCTTGTTTTTTAATTTGTAAACAAATAACTAATTTACCAGAGACTCGTCTATTTGGTGATAATATTAGGGTTGTCTGACACAGAGTAAACAAATGCGAGTGAAACCCATTTAACACAGTACAATCAACAATTTGTAATTATGTGCCTCCATTGAAATCCAGCAATGTTAATGATTATTTTCATTTATCAGCTGTGAGTCACCATACCTTTACAGGTGAAGCACTTGAGGTGGAAGTGCTTGTTCTGCACCCGCAACACCTCGCCCTTACATGGCTCCCCGCACTTGTAGCACTGAATCAGGGGCTTCTCTGTGGAGTGGTGGTGTGTGTTCTGCGCATGAGCCACTGCAAGAAAGATGACATTACCATTACAATTCGACTATAATGCTGATGAGTCATCATGGTCCCTGGATTTGGTAGTAAGCACACTTCTTTTAGAGTTTTTTTAAGTTGTGTACAGCTGAGGACACGCTCAGCACAAGGATCTGAATCTGCAGCATCACATAAACACCAGAGAAAAAGACCAACTGCTGAGAGCTTGTCAGGGTAAAAAAAGAACAACATTGAGCAGGACGGCACAACTTGGGTTCACGGCCCAGATATGCTCTCTAGAGAGCGAAAACCTAAATATAGTTTGCCTTGATCGTTGAAGGATGGAGAGTCAAAATGCTCAGAGGAGCCAGACTTAGTAAATGGCACGCTAAAAGGGTATTGATAAAATACTATTAAGTTTCATCCTCAAAGGAAAATATCAAGGACCATTTGATGTCTATGCCTTGTCCATGTTTCCAGTAATCATTCTGCAGTGTGTGCTATGTATGGTTTCCTTTTACCATGTTTAAAAGTTCAGTGTCAAACAGTTTGAGATAAACTAATGTCCTATGCTTACAATCACCTTAAAAAAACATCACTGAAGGGACAAATACATTTCAAAGCTACACTTCCTTCCTCCCTGTGGATGTCATATGTCTGACAGTAAGCAGAGCATGGCACTCAGCTCTGGTACAATAAAACAGAGCACACTTAATGTTTTTCTGTGGTCACAAATGATTATCTCACTCTGTAAAATAGCAGTTGTTATGTTCCTGTAAAGGCAGAGGAAATTGCCCTAATATTTCCAACTGGTGCCTGTGTGCAAAAGCAAGAGAAGCAAAAAAACAAGATTACAGTAAACAAGATAACGGTTTAGTGTCTTAACATGCTAACATAAAATTACTATTAAGCTACACTAAAGCAATTATTTTTGTAAGTTTGGTAAAAATAAAACAAGTGGACAAAATCATGTTTTGACCTGATGAATAGCCCAAACTGCATGAAAAGTACAGCCCATCCTCACAGGTGTATCTGAACCTAATTTCATGGTAAGCCATTCAAAAGTTATTGAGACAAATAACACACAGCCACAAATGCCGACTTCATGAAGGTGCTAAAGAAAAAGTCAAGGCATCCACCAAAGTTATAAGGAGCCATTGTGGGAACCATGATTGTATCAAGTTATGGGCCAATCCATAAAGATGCTGATGTATTTTATTGAATACATAAAAACTTTGACCCTCTGGTGGTGCTAGAGGAAACATCAGGGGATCATCAAAGTCCATAGATGGAACAACTCTAACATTTGCATACAATTTGATGGGGATCAATTACAAAGTTGTTGAGATATTCCCCTCTGAAACAAAGTAGTAGACAGTAAGTAGTAGTAAACAGATGAACACTGCTATTTTGAAAGCCACACTGGTGTTGCTAACATGACTACAAATGATACTGAAATATCCTTCCTCACTCTGGTTGCACCAGGATAATTAGATCTTAATCTATACCAAGCTTTAGACATCACTTTCTTAATGTGACATGTGAAAGCCGTCATAATTATGTAAGACAGAGAAGCTTATTTAACATCAGCAGATCCATAATACATCAGCCTGTGGCCCTCCTCAGTAGAAAGTTTGGGCGTCTCTCACACAGACAGACAGTAATCCAGCACTACTGTACGAGACGTAAATACTGCTGCAGTGCCGCACTGCACACAGCTTATCAGCTATTCTAAAACCAGCAGATTATTTCACATTCAGGAGCAATAACTAGCAAGGCAGCCTCCTTCTTTCATCCTCTCACTGCTCTCTCTTTTTCAAACAAAGATACACACACACAAACAGACACACACACACACTCACACACACCCTAAGAATGCACATGAAAGGATCTTTGCTCTTTCTGCTCTGCAGTGAATCATTAGTCTGCATTGCTAAAATGAGACTCCACCAAAGGCACAGAAATAGCATCATGACCAATCGATGGTCTACCAAAGACTGACATTACTCTGGATTATTGATGCCTTGGCCTACCTCGCATCCCTCTTCTACAGCAGCAGTGGCTAAAGGGAAAGTGTGATTGCAGTAAAATCATTAGTCTTTAGAACATTATTTTCTTAACAAGACACTTCAACAGGCTTTGATTCATCCTCTTGTAAAACGTCCAATCACAGTTCTTAAGGGCACCATTAACAGAGCATCGGTCAATTCGAAACTTGCGTTGAAAGGTAACTGAGAGAAGCTGTAAAAAACAGTGGAAGAAGGAGACAGGTTACAGCAGGGAGGATGGAAAGAATGTGGATACGAGGGGTTGGAAGGTGGAGGATCTGTCCCCCCGGTGTCTCTGATGTGATTACACTCAGCAGGACAATGAGTCATCTCTGGGTGAACTAGACTACCGTGACAGTGAACTGAGTCTCAGCAGCTCTGTGTGTGACATCACACATTCATAGAGAAAAAACAGACCATCTGGGTAACTGCCCTCTGCAAATATATACAATTTAGCAGGTCATTTTACAGCTTGTACACATCGTTTGTGTGGAACAACCTCAAGGAAATTCCAATTTATTCCAAACCAGCTTAATATATCTATATATGTATATATGTACATATCTTTTTTGCAATATCAGTAATGATGAGACTGCACTTATTAAAATAATTACTACAGACAGACATCACTACAGCTGACTTCCCCTGAGAAAGACACATGAGTGGTCAGATGATCAGACTGGTTGTTTATTATTAACATCTGTACAATCAAAACTAAGGACACTCAAACTGTAATAATAATAATAATAATCCATTAAATTTGTGCAGCCACAACTACAGCAAGGATTAAAGTTGAAGGCTTCACCGGGGAATTAGCATAAATTGTGTTGCATATTTTAAACAGAGATTTGGGTTGAAATTTTACATCTTTCTCCTTTGTTATTTCTTAAATAAGTTCAGTTCACTGAGAGTTTAACAGTCTGTGTGTCTGAGAGCTCGTTTCTCGCTCTGCTCTGTTAAATCAGTGAGTACAATGTAACTATGACTGATAAAAATCATGACCTAAGCTGCATAATAAGTATTAACAGGTAAATCCTTAAACACTATAGAGGGCAAGAGAATTGTTTGTTGTGTCAGTCTTAAAATTAACCAAACAAGTTTTAATATCATGAATGAAATTTGATGATGTCATTCAATTTTGGGAGAAGTAAACCCAAAGAGTCACTTACAATATTTACAGTTGATATATACTGAACTTGTGACAATCCCTCAGAAACATTAGCATTAAGCATATAAAAAAAACAAATTCAATCACTCATCCAAACATTACTTTACGTCATGATCAAAAGTAATGTGTTACTGTACATTACTTTTTTTTGTCTCTCAGCTCAGTTTAGTGTAATCAAAGGTGCCTTTAAAACAACTTCAAGTCCTCCATACCAACACTTTTCATCTTTCATTTTAACACGTATAAAAGCAGAAAACAAGACACTGTGGTTTCACATCAGGCAAGCAGCTAGCTTAGCTTCACAATTATCCCCAGGTCCTGACTTCTGCTGTGTGGTTCACACCCACTTAGTCCTAAACGTGGTGAACTCGAGATGTTAAGCACCTTAGCAGCTGCATGGTTATGGTGCAAGTCACATTATCCACAATGTCTGGTTTAATTCCAACCAGGGACTTTTGTTACAGAGAGACCAAATTGATCTCAACCCCCCATTAAAATTCTGGTTAGACTGTGAAAAAAATCGACTTCCTAAGTAAGAAAGTGTTACTAGGATAAGTAACTGTAATTAAATCATTGAATTTAAAACTGTTATTGTACGTACTTGTTCTTTACATAGTAAACACATATAACAAAGTAATTTGTTACTTCTCAACACTGCATTTGAACTCATATTTGTAGCTAAAACGGGTAATGAAAGGCCAGTACTCTCCTTCCCTTTAGCTCTGGTTTGGTCTCCGTCAACTCCTGAGGGAAACATTTGTCTTTCTAGCTGCCAAATGCTCAGCCATGTTTAACAGTCGCTTACTTTGTCTGCCACATGGTGATAGGCTGACAGCGTAAAGAGGGTCTTTAGAGCTATTTTGCTAAAACAGCTGCCTTCTTAAACTAAAAAGGAAGCCGTCAAACCAAAACAATGTGTTAATAGACTCTAAAAATCTTCACAGAGTTTAGGAAAATGGAAGAGATTAGTGGGTTTTTAACTATATGCTAAACGTTTCATCTAACACATTTTGTCCGATGATGATTTAAAATTCATGCATGTTTTTCTCATTATTGTGAGGCCAATGATCTTTTGAAGCTCGCTTGTGCTGCTAACTTACTATTTTTAACATTTCATAGAGTGGTGTGTTGTCAGCGGGGACAGCACTGCATGGAAAAGTCAACACTGCTAACGTCATAACAGGTTGACAAAAATCCAAGACAGATGTTTGAAGCCCATGCACTAAGCATCGTAGAAATTGAGCTGTGGATGGGAAAGTATGAGCGCTGTGTGTTTTTCCAGCTTAACCCTGCCTCTTCTTTGCCTGTTAAGTGTAGTGTTTGCCTCAGCAGCGGCTGCACTGAGTACTTATGTACGGTACTCATGCGGGGTACTCTAAATAGAGTTTTTCATAAAAATTAAAAGAAGTCAACATAAAAAGGGTCATTAAATATGCTGAGAGGATTCAGATTGAACCATTTATGAGATTTATTTGGACACAAAATCCATCAGTGAGATCTCTTTCAAATGTTTAGCAGGATTTCCACACTCATGACTCCATGTCTACAAAAGCATGACTTCAAGCAATTTCGCTCCGATAACATGGATATGAAAAAAAAAAAATCCATTAGTGAGTCTTTAGGGGTTCATGTGATGGCAGCAAAATGGTGCTTGATTGGCTAGAGTGTATCTTATATAATGCTATAAATAAGTAAGAGCGCAGTACATGAAGCAACCTCAGCACAGAGCAACTTACTGTGAAATATACAGTAGTACAATTTGTCCGACTGCTGCTCACATTCCTCATTCTGGGCTGGATGTGTTGGCTGTGCTGACAGAGTGATCTGTCCTGCCTCATCACCAGAGGATAGAGTGACTGATATGAGCCTAAACACACAATGAACACACACGCACACACACACATACACGAGCACGGTGCTGCTGAGGGAACAATAACCAGCAGAGCATGCCAAAGCCAGGCGCAGAGGAAAGGGGGCTGCTCTCTCCACCCCGACATCCCAACCACCACCACCTCCAGCCATTTAGATAGAGCCTAGCTGCGTTGGCAATAATAAAGGCTGCAGATGATACTCTGGAGGGAAGTGAGGAAGGCCATCTTGAATCCCTTAGGGACAGATTTCACCGTAGCACGTGCCCCAGCCTTGCTGGTAAATAACAATGGAGTGGGGTTATTGACAGAGAGGGTGCAGGATTTGCTGAGGAAGCTTCAGACTTTGTTGCCTTCATTTCCTACCGTGAACCCAGAGGAATGCAAAGCCTCAGCAGCAGCAGCTTGGAAATGCACTGGGAAAAGGGGGATTTCAATTAAACAAAAGATGAGAGATGAAAAGATCTAATGAAATATTCACTCCCTTACTGCCTTTGTTACTGTAAAAGTCACAGACAGAAGAGTTTCCAGTACAGACAGAGAGAAGCCCCAAAGGAGTGTGTGTGTGTGTGTGTGTGTGTCTGTGTTTGTCTTTACAGTACGCATGCATGTGCCTTAGTGTTAATGAGTGTGTGTGTTTTACAAAGACAGATAGAGGGGCAGATGAACAGAGTGGAAAAGGCAGTCATCTCTACTTTGGGCATCCATCATAACATTCTTGGCCCCTGATGCTACAAAGGCAACAAAACACACAAAAACACACTTTTAACTTCAGTATCCATCCAATCCAACCAGCTTGTGGTGGAAAATTCAAGGGGCCTGACCCATAATGAATATCAAACGGCACAAACCAAGCCCATCACGAAATCCTGATGCTCTGTTGAAATGTGCATGTGTGTGCATGTTTGGGGGAGGGTACGCGGAGCTCTTCATCATCCAGACATAACAAGAAGCTCTTAACCCTCCCCTCCATGAATATGTATGGCTGCATTCAACGCCTCCCCGCCCCTCCGCCCCACCACCAACGTCCCAGACAAAGCACTTCAAACGCGGCCACAAATTGCGGGGGGGAAACCCTATCGGCCTCCACCAGGCCCCCCAACCTTGATAACTAATCCTCGGGGACATGGATTTGGAATAATGATCCAGTCTGAATGGTTGGGCGCCACAGTGCAGAGCGTTTGTTGTTGGGTGTGTATATAATAATAAAGCTACACTGATAAACAGAGGGACTTCCAGCTCAGCCACTTTTCTGAAAGGAGACAATGGTGGCTTCATGAACTGCCGGAACCATTGTGTTTGTCAAAGTCGAGGTGATGAAGGTCTTGGCTTTTTACCTCTGAATGACAGCCCCTGTTTCGTATTTGCCGTGATAATCAAGCCAATTGATGACAGACAGGGAGGATGTTTGTTGACTGGCACAATGTATGGCTACAGTCTGTGTTCCTTTCATGTGATTTTCATGCAGCGCTTGTTGTTTTAGCCTGTATATTTTAGGTCAGTGACTGTCTCTCCCCAGCTGACCACTTATCTCATCTGTATATTCTGGTCCTGTGTGCCAGCTGTACAAACAGTGTGTGTCTATGAGAGTGTTGCACTGATGTCTGTGAAAGGGTTTAGCTCCTCTTTCAGAGGGTAGACACTGGCAAGCCTCAGAGATGAGGCACCACTGCAGTTGTCTGCAGCACTCTGCAAAATCGCAGGAGGCAGCTACAGGGGCACATGACATTAGACTTCCATGTGAAAAGAAAAGTGCTCGGGCTGCGAATGTAGACAGCTCTGGAAGTTGGTGGGTCTTTGCACGAGGCAGATGACGTATATGGGATGACGATCGTCTCATCCCACAGAGTCAGCAGGGCTTCTTATGCAATTTAAGGGAGAGAACGTGAGAAGGAAAATGAATTAATCAGCTGTTGGACAGATGCACAGGAGCACGTGCGGATCAAGGTAAAAAGAATGAGAGTGCCTTGGATACATTTGGCCCTAATAAATTACAAACTATTTTAAGGGTATTCTTGGCTTTGAAAATAGAACAACCACCTGCAAGCAAACAAAACGCTAACACGGCATCACTTCATCATATGATTCATCATTCTGAGCTTATAGTATAAATCACTATTTGGTCAGCTGTGCATCCTGATGGTACAGAGCCCACCTGGCCTCTGACAGGTTGCATGATGAAACCTCTGGAGGATACACTAAGGAAATCGTAGGTCGAAGCAGCAATCCCACCGCTTTCTGTTTAGAAAATGAAAAAACTCGAGGCCTCTAAATGTGGATGATAAACCCAGACAAGCCACCAACAACTCCCAAGAGTCTGCATACGAGGTAAGTCTATGGAAAACTTTCAGAGGGATTGTAGGAGATGGAACATGTGGCTGCCAGAGGTTATGGGTGCTCTGCCAGCAGTGGGACTCAGTGGCAAAGGCCTCATTTTTTTCTTGTGGCCGGTGGAATCCACATCAAGAGAACAGCTCCAGAGCCGGACGCCCGCCTCCGATCACCAGTGTGCTGTCAGATACAAACAAACCTACACACTCCTGTCTGTCAAAAAAATCTGTAAACATGTTTTTTTTTTCCAGTGATAGAAATATTTTCAGAGGAAACATAAAAATATCTCATGCCCACACATAGAACACGAGCTCTGTTTGTCTACACGAGCTGGAAGATGAACTCAGAAAGCATCAGCTGAAACACAAGAGTAATATTTTAAACTGGTTAACTTGAGACACTGATGAGGGATTTGGAGAGAAATAGTGGTTATCACTGTGATTGATTACTTTGGTATTCAGTTCCAGTCAGGTTGACTTCAATGTGGAAAAAAAGTGAAGCAATAGTTTGCTTTTAGTAATATTCAGAGTCAGTACACGCAGACGCAGACACTTAATAATCAAATATTCGTCCTTCGTTTTCTAAATTGCCACGAATGTCAAAAGGCAGAAAATTGCTGTCATTACTTCTCAATTGAATTGAAACGGGACATTTTTATGATAGTAAAATTGTGCCTATGTAGCGGCTTGCTATGAGTCATGCTGACAAACAATGGTCAACCTCACGACCACATGCCCCTGTAATTTGCCGGGAATGTTAATATCTGTGGAACATGCGCCCTGACTTCGCCTAATTCAGCCCACACAGCTGGACGACCTCTGTGATAGGTGCAAACAATCATCTTTTTCTTTTAACAGGACACCATGAATGAGGCCACAGCTGACAACAATGGAGTGTACCTTTTAGATGGTCGCCATGGCAACGGCTGCAGACAGAGTGAGAGAGAGAGAGAGGGAGAGAGAGTGCAGGTCCATAGCTCTGCGCAGTGTGGATCCCTACACTGGTGCTCCACTTTTTCTCCCTACATGTTACCTCTTCCATCAGTCTGCATCCAAAGACAGACTGTTTTAAATGAAAACTATCTGCATATTATCACCCTGAATGATTTACGCTTGGTGTCAGGCTCCCATACAACATGCCAGATGCTTTGCTCCAACATCCATTTACATAAAGACTGACGCTGCCAAATTAAGCAGATTCCAGCCCAAGCATCAGCTGCTAGGCAGTGTAGAGAAGGGCGTAGCATGTTCAAGTCCTAAACTAAAGAGACTATGTTGATGTGGTGTAGATGCACATTCATATTGTGCCATTAGGCATGCTTTTTGTAAGCAACACACACCCACATAAAGAAAACCATGTCCATATAGCTGTGACTGTATCATACATCCACACAGTCTAAAAATAATCAAATCACGGACTAAAAAAATCAGTTGAATTAGATCTATTTCAGACATCCGGAAACAGCAGTTCAAATCCAACTGGACACGCTGCACATCCACACACACTGCAGACAGTCAACAGCACGACAAGGAAAACAAATCCCCTAAAAAGACACTCATCTCTCTCTCTCACACACACACACACAATCTGTGACCATGACTGCTGGAATACCTTTTTCCTTGACCATGACCATTGGACTCCAGGTAAATCTGCACCAGAGAAGGCTCCTTGTATCGATCCCCACTAACACAGCAGCTGCTAGTCCCTTTTTTTTTAGTCAAGACTGAAGAGCAAATAAGAGAGCTGAGACAACACAGGGAGGAGAGAGAGAGAGAGAGAGAGAGAGAGAGAGAGAAAGGGAGAGGTGCAGCCGCTGCTCAGCTTCCCTCTCGAAAAACACCGCTACAGCGTGGGGTTTGCCTCCCGACTGCCTGTTTTCCTCCCATCCCTCTCCTCCTCCCTCTCCTCCTCCTCTGCCAACTCCTCCTCCTCCCTTTTTCCCTCCTGCTCCCTCTCTCAGCCCCTCTGTTGTGTCAGCCGCCTCCTCATTGCAGCAACCAGGTGGCTGCCGCTGCTGCTTCTGTGTGACCAAAAACAGTAACCTCAAATCCCCCCCAAACAGACCCCTTTAAGACATAATGCAGAAACACACAACACAAACCATTTAGGAACATATAGATACACTGTACCACTGACTGTTACGGCATAAAGAACACAAAATTCTGTTACATCACTTTCTTCTTCTCTGTCTTTTTTTAGGCGCAACATCTTGTCCTCATTTAGCATCAGTTTGACTTCCACTGTAAACAGTGTGGTACACTGTGAATCTATCATGTGCAAAAAATCAAGACTATTTCACAAATACAAAGTTTGACAAGCTGATTTTTTTCTGGGAATAACCTGTATAACCAGTTCACTGCGTTGAATAACAAACTCACACCTTAAGACTTTGTATCAGTACAATAGGGCAGCAGGTGGCGATCAATTACTCTTTCAGGGCAATAATTAGCCTGCTGTGCTGAAAATTGGTTCAGTTTAACAAAAATTAGCATATTTGGGGGGAAAAAATACTTGGCAGCCTTAAAATAATTAGAAATAAAACAGCAGAGTAAAAGACTTACTACTTTTTTGGAAATGTTGGTCTTTCATGACAGAAACTAGAGGTGGTTACAGCACCAAAATGAATAATTAAAATTAAATAAAAGATGTGCTAAATAAATTATCTATAGTTTAAAAACAATGCCCCAAATAAAAGGAGCTTTTCAGTTAACTGTTTTACAGGATTATGACTGCCATAAAAAAGGGCTTATCTAATCAGATCCAATCAACACTGTCGACCTGCTCACACGCATTAAAGCCGGGCTCACCTGCAGCGACAGCCCGAGTCGCTCATAATCACACCGTTTCCAGCAGGTCATGTTCCGTATGAGAACTACATGCAAGGCGTCCATGTTAGGTCAAAGTTCAGACTTACCGTGATCTCTAGCATGAGCTTTGTATTAATATCTTTAGTGGATCCTTTGGAATCCAATTAGAGAGAGCACGGGAGAGCACGTTCCTGGCTGAGCCTGGTGAACAAACCAGCTCTTATATCAACTGCAGCTGAAATGACCATATGAAAGACTGACATTATTTGTCACCTCCACTTTTGGGTATGAACTCAAATACTTGTTACTTAAAACTGCTGCAAAATGAGATATTTGCAAGGGTCTCAGTTTGCAATTTATTATACCATAAAGAGATGGATGACCTTTGTACCACGTTAACCTGCCTAATTGTAAACGACTGTTTAATGCTAAAACTTATCCATCTACTTCTCAAATGAACAAAGCATGTGGAACTACTAAGAAATAATATTTTACTCAGGCCTGACCAACTACAAACTACAGCACTCTGCAATTTATTGTATTAGTTAAGTTTTCTATAAAAAAGAAAAAAAAATCCACCACAGATGTAGCATGTTTGTAGACACTTCAGTGTGCGAACTAAAGACAGTGTGATTCCAGAGGAAACTCAGCCACGTCACAGCAGCAGCCACTGAGGACCACACCTTCCCCCATCCATCTGCCCCATTCTGGAGCCTCACTGTGCCTCTCTGTGGCTGGAGGGAAGGAATAGTTTTGCATCAGCACCACCTCTGTAATTGCTGATGCATGCAGCCCATTATGCATTCAGAGTGCATTCAGCCACTGCAGTGTCAACTGTGCCACCTGCTGGATATCCCACAACTTGCACAAATTTGTACAGGGGCGTTTTTCTTCCCATCGAGTGAGGGAGTCATGCCAGTGAGGCAAATGTTAAATATAGTTAGCAGACTTTTCTCCAGCACTCCACCCTTTTTTTTACTATGAAGGGAGTGGAACATATAATGAGCTCATAATGACCAGAGATTCTAGTGGCTTTTTAATGAGACTTGTATTTCATATGTTTGCTAGTCACAACATATTTCCTTTAAACTAGATAAGTTTCCATAATAACAACAACAATAATAATGCTTTTATACATTATTGTGTTTTTTCACAATACTTTAATGGATCAACTATCTCTTTTTTTCGTTTAATAATCTCTCTGTCGAAGCTGCTGGACATTCATGCTACATAAGGCTTGCCAAGAACAATTCCAGAGAAGCAAAGCCTATTAACCATGGATGAAAGGTTTCTACTGCATTTGGCTCACCTATGGATGATCCATGTCTGACTGTCCAGTAATAACCTGGCCGACAAACTAAAACCTGCACATCCCTCATATTAGCCCAGATTAGCACTGTAACATATAGCCTTTGCATTTCATTGAGGGTGATAAATGCGATTTGACTGACATTTATAGACTTTGAGCTTTGAGTTGTAAAATCAGACTGACATCATAAAGCAAGAGGTCACATTTGCAGTAAACAACAGCAGTTTGTGTGGCTTTACTGCACAGTTATTCCCCAGGAATAAAGTTAGGATTGTGGGATGCTAGACAGGTATATACACACAACACACATACACACAAATGTATAAAAAGCACACAAGTGCCTATACACTCAATCCACTGGATGACGAATTGCAGATTTTTACAAAAACAACAGACACCTTGCACGAGTGTTAAAAGATCTTAATAACCCACATTGACCCTTCAACTCTTTTAAAGCATAGACAGACATCTCTCTGTCTCTGGATGAAAAACAGGCACTTCCCCTTCATGTATCTATTTTAAAATGGGTCACAAAAGAGTGAGAACCTTTTGAACAGCCATCCTGTGCAGCCAAGCTCACTTCTTCCACATGTGTTTCACTCATGTCATATTAACATTCCTTGGTTGTAGCTACTCTGGGTCAACAGGAATATTTTTTACTTCAACATTCAATACAACATGTCTCTGTTTTTGTAAGCACTTATACATATCTCAAGGAAAAAAACACACAATTATCCATGAACCACATGAATTTCAAGTTGCTTAATGTTTCTTTGCAGCATCAATAATCACATGGTGACCTCTGGATAACTTCACAAAAGGTGAGTCAGTGCCTCTTATATTCAAAAGGACTCAGCTGGTGAAATAACGTTGCAGTGTGGAAACAACGTTTCAGTTTAAAAGGTTGATGGTTCAACACTTGAAAGGTTTCAGAAATGATTAAGGGTGAAAGATGGGTATGTGTCTTTGTGAGTTTAAGTCTTACAACAATGTTTTGTACTGATATCAGGTCTCAGGTCATGAAAGAATTCTTTGAGTCCCAAAAAGAAAAAGTGAAAAGCAGCCATTGACTGTCACTGTAGCGGTTTGATTGATTTCAGCTGTCTCTGAAGAAATGAAATGGCCAACAAAAGTGTCGACCTCTGTCATCTTTGATCTAGGGTCAGTGTGCAGAGACGAACCTTGCTTAGTCAAAATCAAATTCTACCCAAAAATAGCAGGAGTTGTTTCTCTCTGCGGCATCTGCAAACAACCAAGCGCGGAGCAATGATAATTTACCACTGCGCCTGGCATGTAGTCAAAGAATACATAAGGTCTGGAAATCTCAATTTGTCCTCTTGCCCATGTTGTAATCCTGATGTAAGCCACCATGTCGCTTCCTCATGTACTGTTGCTTGGCAAAATGCAGCAGGTCTGCCCTTGCATATGGGTTTACATTATATAACTATGAAGTGGTCGGTGATTAATTTCCTAACTTTTTTTTTTCAACATTTGCACTAACGCTTTTTGGCGTTGGGGAGTGATAGTTGCATAACATCGCACACAGGAGCTCTCACACATATGCACGGGTCATATGTGAGAAAGGTGTAATCACTCGCTGCCAACTAATTGAGGTAATCTCTGAGCAACAACTAATCAATTCACTGTCAGACACCTACACACAAACAAAAAGCAGAGCAGCCAAACTGCAAAGCACAATGTGAAATCCTGGTAATAACTCTTGATAGGAAGGTAAAGAAGAGAGGGAAAGGGAAGGATATAATAAAATTAAATGCAACTGTAATTAAAAGTGTCTAAAATTAGAACAGTTTACTCGCATTAGATCCATGGTCAGTCGATAGGGAAACAATTAAAGCTAGCTGGTGTTACAGTCACAGGAGGAAGGGATGGCTGGAATGAGAGTGCCTTACATACATGTATCAAATCTAAATTCATCTTTTCTCCTGTCCTACCTGTAGCGACATCGTTCAGCCTCTCGCTAAGATAGTAGTCATTTGGGTTGAGGTAGGGCACCTGCTCCATGTATTGTTTGGGAATCAGGTACAGGACCTCAGCCACATGCCCATCCTCGATGATGGACATGCGCTTGACCGAACTCTTGCGCTTCACCCGCACGCGGTTGACATTGTGGCTGCGGCTGGAGCTGCACAGTTTGCCCAGGCTGTTGAGATTGGGCAGGGTGGGCATGGTGCCCTGCTCCCCTTCAACTGTCCCACAGAGAAGGGTGACACACTGCAGGTAGACGTCAGCCAGGGTCGGGCTCAGACCCGCTCTAAAATCCAGTTGAAGTCTTTGGACATCAAGAGCGAGGGGTGCTGGTAGAGGCACAAAATGAAAACAAAGGAGCCAGAGCTTGATGGGTAACTTCACAGCAGCTCATCATAAATTAAAGGCAACATCCAGTGAGGCCTCCAGTGGAAACTCCTCCTGTTGGGCTCCCTCCACCTGTCACTCTGGATCTGCGATGGATGCAAAGAGTGGAGTGCCGCTGTCCACCTTGAGGGTGGAGATGCCATACAACAGGCAGCAGGTATGACAAAGCACTGTGCTGCAGGTGGAGCAGAGTGAGAAACGGTGAAAGAAGCTTACACTATGAGTGTCTTCAGCCCAAACCAGCCTGGTGCCTTAAGCAGCTTAGGGCTGACGTCGAGCCTATGATTATCTTCTGGGTGGGGTTACGCGGCTCTGCATGAGGTTTGCCCAGCGGAAGGTGGGAGTCTTCATACCTGACGTGACCCTATGTGTCACATGCACCCCAAACACTGCTCTGCCTATCCACATCTGCCCAAGGAAGAGCTAAGAGCCTGTCAGACCTCTCAAGAAGCAAACATGTTGTTGTGGTGGGCTGAATTTGAGGTCAAAGTGAGGGATTAAACAAGAAGAATCTCTCTGAGCAAGCATTTTGGATGCCACCATGATCAAAAAGTGCATTTTTGCATGACTGAACTTGGGTGGGTTCATGTACAGTAAGACCAAGCGGATTCATATCTTCGCACAGCATCACAGTGATCCAACACATACTTTCAGGGTAGATTGCCTTGGGAGTCTGCCAGTCCTTTACAAGGTCAACAAGCAGCAAGGTCAGTCCAGCAGCCAACAATGCACAAACCCACTGTTAATCATCAGCAGGACCCTTCACTATCTAAGATACTGTGACCACACTGGTGCTGAGGCGGAAAGGCCAGAATCTGCTCTCATGAATCCTGTGAAATCATCGAGTACAGAATTTTGATGTAGGGTTAGAAAAAAAAGGTTATTCTGTGTTTATAATCCTCAAACTATATAACATTGGGGCAAAATTATTTTTGTAAAGACTTCCACAATGTTTTTTTGAACCAGCCAAATCTCTGCAACCAGCTATTAGCTATTGAAATTTTACAAGCTCTCTTTCTTGAGTCAAAGATATGTTCACCTTCCTTGGAAATGTGAGTTGAGCAAGAGGTAAATTTTGAGTCATCAACTCGTTCTGGTGTAAGGCAGACTCCTCTCCACAAAGCAAAATAAACTTCACAGTGCCCTGTGTTTTTATAAACCCAAATGAAACCATTATGGTTTCCTGAAACTCTCACACATACACACACCGATTAAAAAAAAAACGGAGGCAGGAAAATACAAAAACCTTCCATGACATCTAATATTTATCACAGAGATATGGCTAATCACAGCTATCTGCTATCTCCCACCAAATTTAATTAATCTCTGAGGTATGAGGCATGATATAAAGCACAGCTCACAATGACAAAGCACAAAATATCCTCTTAGTCTCGAGACATCGGGTTTTGCCTGCACTTCAAATTGAATGGTTTTCCTCTAGTCTGAAGGGTGCACAGGAACAGGACGGCCGTAGCTTGGCTGGCCAAGTTAACTTCTATTTACACTGACACAGTATTTCACTGTAACATTCAGGTTCCGCTTAAAATCACACCATCATTCTCCCATTCAGAAAGACGGAGTTGCATCCCAGAAAGAAGATGACGTGTGACGGTGAGGTATAAACTTGAAGATGTGGACTCTTACGCCCACACATGCAGACACATGGACCTGGGAGTAGCTAAGGACACGCTATTCTGCTGCAGTGAGGCACTGCCCTCCAATTGTCATCCATTCTGTGGTAGCTTTGACACAGCTACCCACACACTCGAAAATCAACATATACATGCTCAGAAAACAAGACTGCTGTCCCTGCATGGAAAAAAACAGCTCCGCACACAAAACGCTTCCCAAACATTTTCCCAGCCTCTTCCGTCTCTGCTCCACAGCAGAAGAAACACACCCCTCTCCACTTCATCTGTTTCCCCCCCTGTCTTACCATCCAGTCCGAAGCAGGAGGTGATTTTTTGGGCGTAGTTGCAGAGCCCGTCGTAGCCAGGCTTCTGCCACGCTGTGTCCCTCTCCCCCATCTCTACACACTCCCACACACACACTGTCCCGTCCGGCAGCGCTTTACTCCTTCCCCCTGCTCATCAATTATTCAGGCTTTTGCCAGGACACATGCATGCGCGCGCACACCAAACCTCAGATTCACACATACAGTATACACACACACACACAGAGGGAGACAGAGAGAAAAGTGCTGATGCAGAGGGTCGTGCAGTTGGTGCATGAGCAGCCCTCTCCAGTGGTCGGATAGGGAAGAGGCATCAGATTAAGTTGCTGCAGTATGGAGCAATGCCTCCTTTTTTTACACCATTGATCATCCAGGTTACACTGCAGTGTAACAGGTACGCTGTGCAAGCTGCGCTCACCCTCCTCGAGGAAAAGGCGGGGCGAAGGACTTCAGAGCACTGCAAAACTGGGAAATGTACAGTTTATCAGTGGGAGGGCTTTCTCTGCCAGTCACTTGAAGCTATCCAGACATCCAAATGCAACAACTCCTTTCACATTTGATAACTGGAAAATAAGCACACTGGCATAGCTCCTTGTGGATAAGGATAAAACAAGGAAGAAGGGCCCAGTTTTACAGGAATGACACAATTCCTTATGACACACTTTGATGCTACAACTTTTAATAAGAGAATTGATTGAAAAAGTACATTAAAATATATCAATTAGTATTTTAATAATAATATAATATTAAATTAATATTTTAATATTGTTAAGATAATAAAACAATTTTTAATCAGATTAATTAATATCAGAGTCCTTAACTTCACAGTCTTTCACATGGAAACCTTTTAAAATTTGATGCATGTAGCTGAATAAAATATATTAATTCAGCACACTTGACTTCTTTACAACAATGCATTTAAAGGCTCCATCCAAACTGTTATAGAAGCCCAGGAGCAGCAGAAAACAGCATGCACAACATTAGCCCACACATGTGACAACTCCGCTGCCAAACATGTTGTTTTAAGATTCTGCAGTGGAGCCGACATAAATAGCTTAAATGGACCAGGATGAACAATAAATTCTCCCACATATGAGCAGCCAACCTAAACAGTGGAGAACCAATGGGAGCAGAGCAGCAAACTACAAAAACAGATGAAGAGATTATGCTAAATGGCATAACTGCGGTAGGTTTTTAGGTGATTTCCCACACCGTGAAGGTGAATATATGCAGATAAAAGAAACTGTCAAGAGACACTCCACCACCCCTCAAAATGCTACTACTGAGGCGACCTTGAACAATGCACTTGACCCCTGTTGCTCCGGTGGAACCGTTCAATTATCATCAGCAGAGTCGCAGAGCAGCTCACAGCTAGGAACCAATGTGAAATCATTGCTTGAAATGATAAACACTATGTGCTCTGTGAACATTCATGTGAAAATGATTTAAATGGAAATACATTTATAAAAGCTTTTTTAAAATTTAAATCATGCTATGCTTTTCTAGTCAAAAGACAACAGCACAGGAAATATGATGATACTAAAAGGCCTGGAAAAAGCAGTCTACCCACAAGGCTGTACTGTAAGGTGGGGGGACTAATGGAAGGACATTGCTACCAAGGTAAAAGCTGATGGCCTTGTGCTGATAACAGGAGGTGGGGGGTGGGCGACTGTAAGACTGAGAGCACGATAATGGCTGATACTTGCTGGACAACCGAGGGAAGGGCTGGTAATCATGAATGCATACTGGGAGCGAAAAGTGGAGTAATTTGAAACATTTTCTTACTTCCTGCTCCATTTGGAAGAAACATGTTTCAACCAACTGTTCTGTTTCAGATCTTGCCTGTAGACATAGATACATGGATTCAGATATATCTGGATGCTAGAACATCTATAGACTTATACAACTGAAGGTCAACAATGTGGGCTGAGCCTGCACCTATATTTGGATATCTTGAATTAGAGTGGAATCAGGGATACTATCAGTTCAATGCAGTTTTCCAAATAACGGCCGCAAATAGCTCTAATTTGGTTTTATATGTGTTTGTTACATCTGATGTTTGCTTCCTCCACAAACAAAAAATATATGTTTACTATTACATAAAACCAATAAACTCCTCACATATCTAAAGATGGAAATTGGAAATGTTAGACATTTTGCTTGAAAATAACCTAAACAATAAATTGATTATCAAAATTGTCCCTTCAAATTTCCTGTTGATTGATTAATCAATGCAGCAACAGCTGAAGTATGACAAGTGTCTTTTAAAATACATTCTGGCTGCCTAAAATTTATTGGTATGTCAGTGCAGAATCTCTTCGAAGTATAAAAAGACTATATTTTACCCATCAAAAAAATATCTGAATTAATATTTACACAATGTATATTAACTTCTCAAGTATAGCCAGCGCAATTGAAAATGCATTGACTCAGCCTGTCCCATGGAAAATATGTGTTCGATTTGACATACTGTTACAAAGACTTTGGTTGATGCCTGATTTATCTGTGATAATGAATTAATAACCTCATGCTTGTGCGACTAACACTAAGATAATTGGCACTTCCCTATCATGCTACTGTAGGGTGCAGGATAGTTACTTCTCATGAATAATGATTGGCTGTTTGCAGGGGTTTAAGCGTGCTAATCAGATCTATGTACCACAGGGGGGCTGTCAAGCGGTGGTCTCTGAGCTCCATCGATCTCCACAAGCAGCCATGGAGGACGGATACAGCAGGCCACATTAATGATGGAGGGGGGCAAACAAAGCCTGAGGGAGAGTGACACACTGTACGGCTTGAGCTTCTTCGGAAAAGGTTGATGTTTGACTAGATGACAGTATTAGATCCATTATGACAAATACAACTGCAGATTCTAAAAAATAACCTTGAGGTCAATAACATGAGGTTTATTATGCTAATCTAGAACAGCACAAACGCCCACCTGATGGGAGCAAGCAAGCCCCGCCTGCACTGTTTGCAGGTTGGATATCAGGTGTTTCATACTCAGCGAGAAACAAAAACATCCTGTCAACATGCAAAATGATGGTTGCTCCACATGATATTTTGCATTTTGTTGCTTTTTCAAAAATAAAAAACATACTTTTTCTTACCTCAGAAACTAAATGCTTGACAGGTGCAATGATCTTTATATCTCACTAATCTTCTAATTACAATAACTGACTAATTACAAGTCAGATAGTTGATGTAGCATTTTACTACAAATTTTTTGTAAAGAAGTCAAAGTAGCTCTGTGATTTGTATGTACAGGGTTGATATCTGGTTTAAACATGCTATAGAAGTACAAGAGTGTATGACAGTGTAATAATTATTGACTACAAATCAAGAATCTGCTCCCACCTGAAAACCAGGTATGTTAACCATAAAAAACCTGTACATCAAAAACCCTGTACTTTACATTATGACCCATAAATTAAGATTGGATCTAATGATTTTAAGCAGTCCACAATTTTTAGCCCCACACGAAGGAAGCTGTGAGATTTTAAGTGAACTATGATTGGTGCTTACATTTTAGATCGCTCACCTTTAAGGGGGCACAACATACCTGCTCTCCATCAACAACTTTCATTTAGGCAACAATTAGGGTGTGTGCAGCCTTTCACTAATAATATGCACCATCTCTGATTAAAGATAATATGAAATGTTAAAAAGAAGCAGCAATCAGAGGAAGGCTCATTATCACAGCTGGGATTACAAAGAAAATTTGATCTAATCATGGAAAGCACCAAAGTTTAAAGTGTTGATCTTAATAAAATAAGTTGAAAGCTGTCTAGAAAGGGCTGCAGCAGTGGGAGCTTTGGTTTTAGCTATGCGCCGGTGTAACCTACTTACAATAACAGTGTCATTATCACAGCCTGATCCTCCCGAAAGACGTAGCAAATGGACTCTCTTCTCCAATGCATCCATCCTTGAGCCATGACCCCTCTTCTTCCACAAAATTAGGAGACTTTTTTTCTTTATATGTATTGTTATGAAGGCTTCTGCGGCAAAAGATACTCACCTCTAGCAGACATGCCCGGTAGGTAGAGCTTCTCTTTCTTTTGCCGAAATTATCAGGAGGAGATGCCCCGGTTCAGCTATGGAGGAGGGAGAAAGACCGGTTGATAGCCTGATATTATCTGTACCTTAAGTTTTCGGCCGGCATTTAATGGGATTAAACGCAGAGAAGCATACAGCCTGCGATTTGGTAGACTAGACTAGACTGCGCGATGGGGAGAGCACTTTCCAACGACAGGGCGTGTCCTGGAACAGACAGCATCTTTCTTATTTTCCAACAAGTTTATGTCCATTTTTAAACATAATGTCGGAGAATTACTGAGCTGTAAATTAAACACATTCTCCAAATTCCTCGCCTGCACAGTGCTGTCAGGTCGCCTGAGCGTTTTGCCGGCGAGCCTACTTTTTTGTCTGGGATGACTGTGCTGTTCTGGATGTGGTAGTTGGGCTACATCATAAAGTTGACAGGCACTATGGAGCAATGGGGTTTGTTTTTTTCATCCTAGCATTAATGTGGCTATTTTTAGAGAAATATTTTGCAACATCTTCATCACGTGGGCTCCTCAACTTTACACTGAATGCAAGGATACTTGCGTACCCTCAGTATTATGAGGGAAAACACTGCATTTCCAGAGAAATAGCCAACATCAGTGCATGTGGGGAACAAAATTAATTGATTGTACAGCTTTTCTATATAACCTTTACTAGTTGCTTATCGGAATTCCATACTTGGTTTTGTATTTGAAGTTGATTTATTGACTGTTGTTTCCACTCTGAAAATATTGATCGACTTGCCTCACTCTATTGGTTTCTAGTCTTCAGTCATTTGTATGCATTGATCATTCTTAGTAATCATGAGTCTGTGTCTTATGTTCCTGCGCCCCCTGGTGGATAAAAACTGACACGTTTGGCGAGGGAAGTGCCACCGTGTCCAAAGTGAGCCCACGATACTTGAGTCTGTAGACGTCTTGTTTACAGTGGTGGTGCCAGGCCTGTAGGGTCCTGTGGCCAGCGACGACTTACGCTTTTATTGCTCACACATATTCTTTCGTTACAAGGGTCATTATATGAAACCTCCAATCTGGATCGAGGCGGTAACAACAGGAAGAAGAAGATAGAGGAATTCTCTAGGTCTTCTCGGGAGAAACTAGTCCAGTCGAAGAACAAAATGTTCTCCAAATTTACGTCCATTCTTCAGCACGCCGTGGAAGCGGTGAGTTTTTCTAACCCAAAACGTATTTTTAGCCATTGGCATGCTTTTGAGTATCATCTGTTTTGGTTGAAAGAGGCCTCCGGTGGTGGAGACATCACATATCGTAACGTCAGCGTTAAGGTTACGCTGCAAACTGGAGAGCTAACTAATTAGCCTAAGCTAATGTTAGCGTTTTGTGTTTGTACTGACAGCTTGTTTGTTCCTGCCAACGATGGTTAAATCCATGTGTGTGTGTGTGTCTCTTTGTAAGTTTAAGAAACTAACAAATAAATTCCCCTGCTGACATATGTTAGTGCAACAAGACAGTTGTGTTTACGGTTGTTGGGCAATCTGAGCTAGTTAGCCGCTAATGTTAGCCTCAGGAAGCTAGCCGGCTATCTTATTTCAAACAGCAGTCTTATCATGAAGAACGATGACGAAATATTCGGACAGTGTAATCTGATGTTGCGCCATCGTTTTACAGTTAATATTGAAGTGGTAGATTGTGAGATATTTCACAGAGCTTATATTTACACGTTGGCCAGCCAGATAACGTTACCTAGCTATAAATCGCTAGTAACTTGCGTGAATATTCTTTTGAGGCTTCTTAATGTCAGCTGTTTCAAACGACAAACAATTGGCAGGTGACTCAAAATTACACATCTGTCTTTAAGTGTAAATGTGAATTCACGAAAACTCGTCTAATATTAGTCGTTTCTATAATACTGTTGTTGTTTTTGTTGTGAATAAGGATATGATGATTAAAAAGTATAAACCTTTAGTGTCCCTGGCAAGTGAATGCTTCATCCTATTGTTAAACATGTTGTAAACTGTTGATATGTGTCTTTAATCACTTCAAACAAAGTGATTGAAGACATTTTGTTATGGCAAGGCAGAACCATTGCTCACCAGCAAGTACTTAAATGATTTTAAAGTGAAACATGTCGCCATTATAATTAGTGGTGTCTCTCTTGACCACCAGTATAAACATACATTGTGATTATGTCTTTATTTACAGCTTGCCCCATCGCTGCCCTTGCAAGAGGACTTTGTCTATCACTGGAAGGCCATTACACATTATTACATTGAAACTTCTGGTAAGAAAAGATTGAAAGAATAAGTCAACACTATGTTTAATGTATCTGCAGAGGTGGATTGTCTGTTGTTTAGGTCACTGTGAAGTTGTTTACATCTTTTTTTAAATTGACGCCAGTCTAAGTTTGGTAGGAAAGTAGGCTTGTTCACAAGTTGTTTAGATTTGTGTTTATACTCACTGATTGGTAAGTCATTGATGTCAGTTTGTAAAAATCAAATACAACTAACAAGATACGAAAGAGCTGTCTTAAATTTGCATTTTATAAAAGCAAGCAAATGATGCAATATTAAGCTTTAGTCAGAAAACATACATATTTTTTACACTAATGAATTAATAATCAAATTTTCTGTTGCTGAACTAATTAATCACCTGCTCATGTGGCACTACAGTATACAAAATGAACGCAGGCAGTGCAAAAGGGATGGTTAAGCAGAAAATCCAAGTGGAAAATGTGAAGTATGCTGGGAATGCTATGCTAGTTTGCAATAGACTTAAACAACTCTGACTGATTGTCTAACTATGAGAGTGCTTCCCTCGTTTTCCTGTGGGATCTGCAAAAGTACAACTCATGCGTCTTTGTCAGGTTGCATCTAAGATGTACTTGGTGGTCAAACACTGCCGTGTAAAATTTTGACAACCCCTGTTCAAACGACTGATGCCTAGTCTCTGTGTATTGTGGACTAGGAAAGGCTTCTTTTTATGGTTAACCCTGAACACCAGCCTCTCTGCTGCAGTTCTCCCAGTTAGGCCAGTTTAACAAAACTTACTCTAAACAGTTGAAGGGGATTGTCTGTACGAAAAGTATTATGTAGCTGAGGCCTTTTTTCAGACAGGGACATTTTATTTCTGGTTTACAAAATAGTGACTTAAATGAACTTGACCAGTTTTTCTGAGTTTACTTTAAAGAAGCCTGACCGTAAGTCCACATTATTACAAATTTGAGGAATTATTTGATTAATTTATAGTGGGCTGTTGTTGTGATTTATCTTAGAAATTAACCTTTAATTCAAAGACAGTCTCCACTGACATCCATTCACCTTTACACCCCTGGCATTTAATTGTTTTACTCATTACTTTTTGCCACCAGTCATGTAAAAAGCATAAAGGAAAATGTGTAGTGAAGGAAGGACCTTGCCTTAGATAGATGAAGGAGACAGAGGTTTATTTCACTGGAACTTAAGACTTTCAACATCTACTGAAGATGAGAAAGACCTTTTCACTCATGTTCATATCTTTGAAAAAAACATAGTTTCTCATGTGTATCTGTGTTTTCTCTTGTCAGATGACAAAGCTCCGGTTACAGACACAAACATCCCATCCCACCTGGAACAGATGCTGGACATTCTGACCCAGGAGGAAGCAGAAAGGGAGTCTGGAGAGACAGGACCCTGCATGGAATATCTCCTGCACCATAAGATCCTAGAGACTCTCTACACCTTGGGCAAGGCAGATGTAAGCCAGTCATATGTTTTAACAAAATGAAGGATATCTTTAGGAAAATATACATATTACAGAACTGTTCCTGTGTGTGTGTGATTTTAAATGAAATCTAGTGAAAATCAAATTTTTGAATTAATAGAGTTTAGGGGGCTAAACAGTGTTGAGTGTGCAGTCAGCTGCAGTGCAAAAGTGAATTCAGAAGCTATACAATGATTGTGACTGTATGTGACTGCTCAATTTTGCTAGATAATTATTCAGTTGATCTGCACTGTAAACTGCATTTCCATGCGAAGAGGGGACACAACTGTTTTTGTGAATACCTGATTGAATTCTAACATAATCTCTTTGCATGGTTTCCTGTCAGTGTCCTCCTGGGATGAAGCAGCAGGTGCTTACCTTCTACACAAAGCTGCTAGCACACATTCGTCAACCTCTATTACCACACATCAACGTCCACAGACCTGTACAAGTAAGCAGTATTGCAGCCTGGTGGTCAGGATATTTTTGAAAGTGCTTTGCCTTAAATTGAGTTCCAAACCAGTGAATTATGTCATGAATTTGTAACTTTCTTTTTCTGTGACTGTGACATTCCTATTATAGAAACTAATCCGTCTGTGTGGGGAGGTGCTGGCTGCTCCAACAGAAAATGAAGAGATTCAGTTCCTTTGCATAGTCTGTGCCAAACTGAAGCAGGACCCGTACCTTGTCAACTTCTTTCTTGAGGTGAGTTACTGCGATGCCAGTGAGAAAAAGAGTTGAACAGCACATTTATTAATATTCATCTCTGTATGTTACTAGCAAAAGTCAGCATCTTGCACAATATCTAAGCGCACAGTTTACAGAATATTTTTTTGTGATGGTTTTTGCAGAACAAGTCAAAGAGACCTGAGACAAAGAGTCCTGTAGGGACAGAGGGGGTGAAGGAGAATGTGTTGGCTCCCGACACTGGTCAGTCTCCTGTAGAGGAGCAGGCTGACAGCCCAGAGGAGCCCCAGGCTGCAGCCACTGCTGCTGCTTCCAACTCTAGTCCAACCACTACCAACAATAACAACAACAATTACAATCTTGTCACCTCCCTGCTCAACCTCACAAAGAGCCCTGTAAGTCATAACTGTGCAAAGACTTTGTCGTTTTCACTTGAAAGCTCAGTTCTTTTGTCTTCATTAGAGTTGAAAGTCTAGTTCATGAGTTGTATCCATTTCTCCCCTTCTCAGGATGGCAGGATAGTGGTAAAGGCGTGTGAGGGCTTGATGCTGCTGGTCAGTTTACCAGAGCCTGCAGCTGCCAAGTGTTTAACAGAAAACACTGAGCTCTGTGAGCTCCTGACTGACAGGCTGGTTTCCTTCTATAAAGCCCTGCCACAGTCCATGGACCCCTTGGACATTGAGACAGTGGAGTCAGTGAACTGGGGGTAAATGTCTTTCTAGTGTTTGCTGTGTTTAACTGCATATTTATTGAAATCATAAACATAATGACCACTGTATTTCAATTCACTTGTGTCATCATGTAAGGTTTTGATTTAATTTATGTAGCTTGTAGCCTTTAAATAGCATCCCCTGTTAAATGCTACTTTAAGTGGATTTGTGAGAAGAGCTGCATCAGTACTTTAATGTTTTTACCTCTCTCTATCTTCTTTCTCTTTTCTTATTTCTTTCTTTGCTTCTGTATTTCTCTCTTCCTCTCTTTTAGGCTGGATGTATATAACCTGAAGGAGGATGCTGCTGTCTTCACAGGAAAGAGAGCTCTCATCTCCTTCCTGTCCTGGTTGGATTACTGTGACCAGCTCATTAAGGAGGCTCAGAAGGTCCTTAACTACTGCTGACTCACTGTGTTTTGATGCATCGTATTATCTCCCGAATCTCTGAGAGAAAAAGGAAAAAAAACTTCTATCCAAAAAAAAGTTGTTTTTGTAGCTGAAAGCCACAGAGGGCTGATCTACATTCTTGTTTTTCTTTGCTGTCTTCCAGTCAGCTGCTGCAGTGATGGCAAAAGCAGTGAGAGAAAGGTTCTTTGTGTCTGTTATGGAACCACAGCTGATGCAGACGTAAGGCTTGCTTTGAATCATCAATCAATCATCTCTCTATTGAAATTCTTTGTCTTGTCTTGTGTGTCGTGACTGCTGAGTAACACTTGGTGCATTTGTGGACACACACAGGTCCGAGGTGGGCATCCTTACCTCCACAGCCCTGCTGAACAGGATCATCAGGCAGGTTACATCAGGGGCTCTGCTGCAGGAGATGGTTTACTTCCTGCTGGGAGAGGAGAGAGAGCCAGAGACTGCAGCAACTGTTGCTCAGAATCCTCTGAGACACCGACTCATCGAGCACTGCGACCACCTGTCAGACGAGGTTCTTACCAAATTGTTGTTATTATTTAGGATGTGCTGTCCTGCTAAGGCGTGTACCTTAAACACCATTTATGTCTGACAGATCAGACTCAGTCACACCCTTTTCTTACACCCTTTTCTTAGTCACATTAATGAGTCTTCAAAAATCAAAGTCATTTATTTATAATTTCTTTATCTTCAAAATACCATCTTTCCTTCAAGGATTCTTGGTTCCACTAAAGCCTATGATTAACCAAAAGGACATGAATTTTAATTAGTATCTGTTAGAGCCATTGCATGCATTTTCATCACACAAAAGGGAGATGAATCATCTCTTTGATGTTTGAAGCAGCAGCTGCCTGCTTTCTTTGTCAGTGAGCACATGCTTGGCCTCTGCTCTGCTCTGGGTTTATATGAAACCAAGCAGCAATCTTCCCTCTGTGTCTTTAGATCAGCATCATGACACTGCGGCTATTTGAGCAGCTCATCCAGAAGCCAAACCAGCACATCCTTCACAGCTTGGTGCTGCGCAGCCTGGAAGAAAGAAACTACCTGGAGAACAAACCGCAGGAGGACCGGGAACCCTTAGAGAACGGGCAGCCCCATGATGCCGTGTAAGGACCTGCCTTCTGACCTTCGACCCCCTACTGAGCTCCCTTAATGCCCTGCAAAAGATACAACTGCACAGACACACTCCACTGGAAATAAAGTGAATGCATCAACTAGCTGTGTTTTTTCAGATGTACCACCAGTTCAGTTACAGTGTTAGTCATTGTGTTGCAGTTGGTTTTAACCTTTATGAACATTATTGGAAAATTTATGCATGAAGACTGATACATACTGAGTGATGACTTTCATGTTTCTGGATATTATTTCATATGATTCATTTTTGTTCATGCTGATGAACTAAGTGATCAAAATGCAGTATTGTAATATTGTGTTAGCATTATTTTTCATGAGTATATTTATTGCAGAGGCGAGATGAGTTCACGGAAAAGCTCAGAAAGAGTTGTTTATCCATTGATACACTGTAGACACACCTCTAGATACTGTAAATGCTTTCATTAATATTCATCTTAACTCTATAAAGACATTTTTCCTATATCACACAACCCAACTCTAAGCTGCCGGGCAAGCTCAAAGAGCCCTAAAATGCTCTCATCCCATGAAAGACCACATATTTTACCCTTCACACTACACACAGGAACAACAGAAAAGCAGACCTCTCATTTTCTAATAACAGAATGGAGAAGTGAATTATATACCTACTTTGCTATTACACCAGTGGGTCTCACCTCATAGAGTTGGGTATGAGGTTAAGAGATGATTAACTCGGGCAGAAAACCAGCAGCAGTACAGATCAGAGTCAGGTAGTGTTCTCACACATATATACCTTTTAATGAACCTGTTCTCTTTCTGCAGAGACCTTGAGGAGGATCCTTTGTTTGGTGATGACGTCTCTCCGGACAGCAGGCTGTCTGGTTCTGATTGGCTCAGCTCCTCTCCACCACAGAGTCCCGACCACTCAAAGTCTGATGGGAAGACAGAGGTCCATAAGATTGTCAACAGGTACACGTTCCGCTTATGAAGGAACATGCAAGTGGCGTGATGAGTACCTGGGTATTAAAGTAACACCATTGAATTCTGTTGCAGTTTTCTGTGTTTGGTGCCCGATGAGGCAAAGTCATCATATCATGTCGAAGGCACAGGCTATGACACCTACCTCAGAGATGCACACAGACAGGTAAGACTCATTCTGCAGTGTGTTTAAGGCTTTGAGTGCACTGGAAAAAAAAACAAGGTTCTGGTTTAGTGTTTCACCCATAGTCCTTAAAATTAAAATAATAACTGAGGACAGTTCTTCTCTACTGTAGCTCATTAGTTCTTTTATGTGTCAGTAGTTGAAAAAAATATTAAGTGTAATTGAATTGTTCTCCTCAGTTCAGGGACTATTGTGGGGTCTGCCAGCAGTGGGACTGGAGGGGAAATCCAAAGCCTTTTGAGAAGTGTAACCTGGACATCCCATTCTTCGAAGGCCACTTCCTGAAGGTTCTCTTCGACAGAATGGGTCGCATCCTAGATCAGGTCAGTTGGATCCTTATTATAGTAAACATCTCCAGCGGTGCTTACATCATTCAGAGCAGCTACATGCTTTAGTGTTGAAATATCAGTTGCATTGTTTAAGCCTCTCCAGCTTTGGTTGCAGTCAAATCTATTTAGGAATAGCAAGTGCTAATGAATTACAAAGTCATTCTAATTAGCTCAGAGTTTGTAAGGCAATAAATGCCAAGCTGGTTAAATTAGCTTGGCATTTACAACCAAAATCTTTAAAAAAAAAAACAAAAAAAAAACCTCAGCGTCTGAATTAGCACAATTTTAATTTGAGGTCAGAGTAAAAAGAGCAATCATTTTTGTTTATCAGTTCCAACCAATTTTCGCTCGGATTGAATTCTCCCACACATCCAAAAGTCTTTTCTTAATGCAAGATAAAACTGTTCACTGCAGCTAGAATAAAGAGGGTAAATGAGGTCCACTAGTGGAAAGAGAGAGAATAATGGAATGAAAATGCAAATGAGTGTTGATTCTGCAGAGGTCTTCCATTTTGAAATAAATGAAAAACAAAAATAATGAGCTCTGGCAATAAACCCATTTGAGAGATGATGTTGGATGGGAGTTGTGACTAATAGAGGTTCAGGAGCGAAATGCACGTTTTGGCAGCTCATGGGTTTCTTGGAGCATTAAGGAAATCAAATCTAAAAAGGGGTTCTGTATTAACTGATAAGTCTGTTGTTAAAAGCTTCTGACTTCTTTGACAAGATTATTTATTCAAAGCTGTTCTTTTACACATATTTTTTTTTGTTTAATGGAAACCAGACAGCTTCATTCAGTCTTCATTTCACTCTGATCTCCTCTAAATTTCCTGAGTTATTGTAAATCTCATGGCCTCTCTGTCCTCCAGCCCTATGATGTGAACCTGCAGGTGACCGCAGTGCTGTCCAAGCTGTCGTTGTTACCTCACCCCCACTTGCATGAATACCTGCTGGACCCTTACATCAACCTGGCCCCCGGCTGCAGGTCTTTGTTCTCGGTCATTGTCAGGGTAAGACACTTGTTTAGATCACACGATGGTTTTCTGATCCATCCAGGAGAGAAGACGCTGTGCTTTCTTGTGTTTTTTTGTATGTAGTATTTTAAATGTTTTATTATGGATATCAAAGTGTCGGTGTAACTAACACCCATGTTTGAAACCACTTTTTGCCTTTATTTCATGCTGGTTGTATGGATTGTGCAAATGTTTCTGTGAGCCTCGTACTTGATGTTTGCTCTTGTGAGTGTGCTGCAACTCGACCTGCTTCTTGCTGGAAGAGCTGTGCTGTGATTCAGTTCAGCTTGTTTTCTTTGAAATCTATCCCAGTAGCTCGCAGTGTAAAAAGCTGTTTAAAGACTTGTGGAAGCAGCTAATGCTCTTGTTTATAGTCTTGTTTATTTATGGTAATTACAGAAATGTCTCCAGTGCGTTTGGTAATGTTTTACCAGTGATACACCCTTGCTCAGAGATGAAGGCAGCACTGTTGTTTTGCTAATTTCCTTGTATTTGTGTGTGTGTGTGTGTGTGTGTGTGTGATAGGTGGTGGGAGATCTCATGTTGAGGATTCAGCGCATCCCGGACTTCACACCCAAACTGCTGCTTGTGAGGAAGAGGTTGTTAGGTCTGGAGCCGGAGGGCATCACGTACGTACTTCCAGGTTATTCTGTGATCTTATCATTGACTTTTGGAATGCACCACTCACCTTTCTGTTCATTCCCTCCTATAGCATTGATCACATGACTCTGCTGGAAGGAGTGATTGTGCTGGAGGAGTTTTGCAAAGAGCTGGCAGCCATCGCCTTCGTCAAATATCACGCGGCGTCCTCCTCCTCACCGTAATCTTCCTGCTGCTCGTCCATCTGCCTCAGCCAGGCAGACAGGTCAAGATCAGACTGGGGCTTTTGGGGAAGGCTGGTATCGGTGGCACAGGGTTGGAAAAACATTACCACTAACCGCTCATCCCCGCAAGACTGTTAAATGCCCACATAGACGGGTTTCATTGCTCCCCATCTTCTGGCCTCTCACGAGCAGGTCAGAGCACAGACACTGCCCAGCAAGCAGAGGAATAAGAGGAAGGATGGAGGTGGAGATGCAGAGAGATGATCAATGGACTCCTTCAACCTCTGCATTTTCCTCTCACTCCCCCACCAACCATCTTTTTCCTCACCAGCCAAAAGATGATAGCCCTGTAATTACCATATCATGGAGAAAAGATGTTTGTGTATTTATTTCCTGTCCCGTCGTCACCCATTTGTAAACGTCATTGCCTTAGTGTGAAATCACACCTTTCAGTTAAAGAAGATTGTTTCCTTTTGAAACATTTTTATCTTAACTCCTCTTGTGTGTCTGTTTGCAGACAAGAGGCTGTAGATACAAAGGCCCACTACCTTCAACCCCTATATGTACCTGTAGTTACACACACAATGAACTGCAGTATTTATGATACTGCACTCATGTTTTATATGCCAAGTTCACTTATTTATTTGCTTTCAGGTTGCCTTTTTAACTATTAAGATAAAGTAAGGTTTAAAACAGTCAAAGTAGGGACTGAGTAAGCAGATTATATTTACTTTATTTGTTGTCCTCATTCTTAAGTTTGTCTTTAAGTGCTTAAAGCTCATCTGTAATCACCCAAAGATGTCATCATCCTTCACATTTAGTCAAAAGAAATGTGAATTTTGCAAATCTCCTGAATTTGCAGACAGATCTCATTGCATTGCACTTGTTACATGACTCAAGTTCATCCATGGTTTGCTGGTTTTCTTTTAGGAAAAAATGTTGAGTTGGCATTATGTGGGAAGAGACATCTTGTTTTTTTGATTCTACATTAGCTCTGAAATGTTTTTTTTCTAGACCCAGTGTTGCATATCTCCCATACCAGTGTTTCATTTATCCAAGGGATAAAAGTGTTATCGTTTATACACCATTTATAATTCTCAATAATGTGTTTGTTCTGTTGATGGAAGGGATGCAGAGGATTTTATTTTTTTCTGATGTTATTGATTAATGTCTTAAAAACACAATTACCTTTCAGCGTTCTGTAGTTGCAGTTTCAGTCCCAGCAATGGTTCCCAAACTTTATTAGCATATGATTCTTCAAACAAAGCTTCATCTGATAGTTGCAGCCTAAGAGTCTGACAAATATATTATTCAAACATAGCAAATTCTAGTGATTCTAGTTTTTATTTGCAATGATCAGGTCTGAAAAAAGAAACATTTTTTTGTGTAGTAGATACACATCATGCTGACACATTGCAGCCCTTTAAATTGATTGCAAGAGCATTATAGAAGTACAGACCCCCAGTTTGGAAATCATTAGTTAACAGTTTAAGAATTCTCAGTTCCTCTGCAGATTAATCATGACTACATAGGAGGTGTTTGCTAGCAGTATTACCTTTTCATGCTGATCTTGGATGACTCACTTGAAAGCACTCATGGTGCTGTGCATTGTTTGAGCGGGTTGTTTGGTTGCTTATCGCCTTGATATCTCTTGAGGGTGAAGTCTCACCTCACAGATCCGTCATTTATTACCTAAGATTTATTTGAGTCTAATGAAACTTTGGTTCTTGTGTCGTGTTTCCAGTTTGAATGTTTCCACGATCTAAAGGTGTGTGTGGCTATGAGTTTGTGTGTGTGAGCGTAGTGATTTATTATTGCGGGTGGAGAATGCACAGAGCAGCCATGTGTCCCTGGTCTTGAGCCTTGTTTTGTTTTGTTTTTTTGTTTTTTTCATTACCTTTATCAAACCCATCACTCAAGCACCTGAGCTACATTATGCAACTGCTTGCATGGAATCAGATTTGCACATCGTCTGTCTTCATCCTTGTTCATAATGTAAATATAAACAACAAAAAAGCTTTTTCTTTTTTTTTTCCAAAAATGTTTTGTTTCATAAACCAAAAAAAAAAAAAAATCTAGGATGTATTGGGAGTAACATTTCTATTTTAATGGGAAACTTTTTTTAAACGATCAATCATGCACATTTTTAAATCAACTATCTTTCCAACTTGTTCTGTACATTTGTATATTGTACGTGTACAATAGCAATAGAGATATACTACCTGGTGTAAATGCATGCTTATACAGTATTTTTCACTGTTGAAAGAGTGGTAAAAAAAAGGCAGTCCAGCTATCTGTGATGATTTCTTAGCTGTCAGCACTTTGTTCTTTGGAGACACTGACAGGGAGATATGATGCCTTACTTCACACTGTGGATCTCTGAGGACTCGTAGACTCGTGTTCGGGGTTTGTGCTTCACTACAGTTTGTTGTGATCTTATTATGCCTATCTCTTGTGTTATATAGACTTTGTTTGGTTTGTGGGGATGTACAGGACTTTAAGTATAGTCAAAGATATGATGCCAATTGATTTTTTTTTTCTCGTATCGGCCTAGACCAATCATTGTATGATGTCGCTGCATTTCTTTCATGTTCGTCGCTGCTTTCCTCTGGTGTGAAATGGGACAAGTCTCATTATGCTTCTTCTGTCTTATGGCCAGTTCGATTTTGTGATTGTGCAATGCATAATTGAAACATTAAGGTAAGGTGCATGCTCACATTTCCCGCCTCCTGACGCCTCACACAGTAATTGTTAAGTGATCACTGCATCCCAGAAGCATCAGCTCATTTATTCCTCATCAGCTGTCTGCATTTCTGTTGGGTTTCATTCAGGAAAATATGGTTTTGTTTAACATTCTCCGTCCCAGTTAATAAAAAATGGAAAACATTCTCCAGCAGTTGTGCTCATTTATACAGTTCAGTGTGTTTCATTGTGTTTTATTACAAAATGTCTGTACAACAAAAGAAAAATACACAAAATAACCATTTCTTTAATGACAAGGTGAAAACCACAAAGTCTGTTCAAAAATCCCCTTTTTAAAATAAAATATATGAAAAACCACCAGATAATATGAGGGAATTGAATGTCTTTAACCTGCAACTGTCCTCTGCAAACAGCCCTGCACAATGACATGACATGACATCAAGCACAGGAACACAGAGAACATCGAGCGTGAAAATGACCTCTCTCATCAGTGAATGACTGAGCAGCAGTCGGCATGGAAACTTAATTCTCCATCATATTCTCTTTGGCTTCAAACCAGCCATGCTCGTTCATCCAGCTTATTTCTGTAGAAAGGAGTCAAAAATCTCGCTCCCTGGGCACAGCAAAGAATTGTAATGACAAGGTCCAAAGTCATGTGAAGTGGTCTGGAAATAAGGAAATCTTAAACTTCGCTCGCCTTGCAGCGATTTAAAAATCAGCCATGTGAAAGAGGCACTATGGTGCAGAAAGAAGGCTCTCAGTCAAATAACTCTGTCATTCTTAATAATTGCTGAGGTACTTGCTGAGATTGCAGTCAGCTAGGGTCTTACAGTTCTAGTTAAAGGAGTAGGTTCATATTATAAAGCACCTGAAGTCACGTTTCCAAATTATGAGATCCTTGTTCATTCTAAAATATTCATACTCATTGCCATCGTCATTTTACAGCATTGAGTGCCTCCACATGAGGAAACACTGAGGCTTTGCAGTATTTAAGTGGAATTGCTGAGTCGATACAGTGTCTTGTTGAACAGGAAACTCGTGTCCAATGCCCTGACTCAAGTCAGTAGTAGCATCACATAATTTAAATTCTGCAGTCTAGTGGAGGCAAATCAGAGCGACAGGTTTTCAATGGATGTTAAACACTGGACAACATAAATCATTTATTTACCTAATATCATGAAACCTGTCTGGCACTCTCATGTTTGTTACCCATAGAGGCATCAACTATTCTTCCAAATCACCTTTAGACTATTGAATGTGTGTGAACACATGAGAAAAGATGAAATGAAGAAAGTTTCCCCCAGATTGTCAAAGTTTTAACCATTTCCACATCGTGAAAGTGCCAGTTCAGGGCTTCATTAGGAAGCCTCACATGCAAAACTGATGTCATACTGAATGATCGTGACATCAGCTGTTGCACTCGTCTTTTCAGTTAAAATAAAGAATATGTTAACAACAGTAAATCATAAGAGTCTTATGTTTTACATTGTGTGACCCAGCAACTCGATCATGTTTAAAGAAGAGTCCTACAAACATCCTGATCAAAAAAAAAAATGTAGAAAAACATCCAGCGTTCTTTCTCCATCTTGTAATGAAAACTCTGAACAGCTATCAACATATTGTGGCATATTAAATTAATTTACATGTACATGTAAATAATTCATTCTCTTATGCAAATCATTTTCATGTACATACAAAACCACTACGTAAAAAACAACTACATGCCGCTGCACAAACTAAACCAGGCTAAAAAATACAAGCTATCAATTGGAAAAAAAAAAAAACCTGTACATTTCCAATTTTTTTTTTTCTTTAAAGTCAATCCCCACCCATTTACAAACCCCAGATATGCGTGTGCACACAGACACACGCTTGTGCACAAGTTGCTCACACTGGAACATTCAGACAAACACATGTCTCTTTGGCTGGTGTGAAGCTGTGGCACCTTGCAGTGTGTATGTGTGTACCTGTAATTACACATTTTCAAAAAACACACGCACACACACACAAAAAAAAAACAACACCATCTAACGGCATAGAAAATAGCTTCCGATGATGGATGTAGTGATATATATTGTCTATGCATTTGCTAATATATATATAATATATATATATTTTCATATACCAAAACATACTGTATACTGTATAAGGGTCAGCCACACATATGCCCTTTATTGTGTGTGTGTGTGTATATATATATTTATATATATGTACTTTAAAGTCACATTCAGGAAATGTGATGTGAAACTCTGTAGGAAGGCATCAATAAATAGAGATGTCAGTCAGTCTGTCTGTCTGTGTGTGTATGTGTGTGTGAGTGTGTGAGTGTGTGTGTGTCCCTGGGTCTGCCATGTGAAACAGCTCCAGCCGTCTGTCAGTCACTCTTCGAGTTCTGTGCTGCGTCCAGGTTGACCACCTGGAGCTCCGTCAGGTTACTGCTGCTGCCGCTCGACTGCTGGCCAATCACCATCTGGAACACAACAGAGCTCAGTCAGGAGACAGCACAGGTCCTGTCAGACAGCCAATCACAAGTCATCACATCACACAACAACCAGCACAGATAGAAATCCTGCAGCACTACATGCTGTTTATCATGGAGCAGCATATAGAGGCTGAGCTTTCCTGTAATATTAAGTCATTTGTAATATGAAATCATATTCTGATTTTGATCATTAGAGTAGATGTTCTTAAAAAGACTAAACCAAATGTAACCTGATGTTCTATTTTATTTTATCTGTTTTTTTATTTTACTTTACCTGTTGCATTTATACAAATTATGTCTTTCAAATCAATGAACATATATGAATTCCCTATACTTTTCTGCATAAGACTATTTTAAACAGTAATAATAAAACATCCAATCTTTTTATTTCCATGCACTGCTACTGTGGTGTTCTGTTAAGTCTATTCCATGTGTATTTTGCTGCAAATCAGAGGTACTGTAACCAAACAGATGGCCGATCATTCACAGTCATACAAAGAGGTGACAGGTGACAACCCTGTGGCCTCTGTGTGCCAGTGCTCTGTTAGGATGCATTAGTGCGGTCACGTGGCATGCTGGTTGCATAGGGAATATGAGAGTTTCACTTGTAAAATGCAGATCTTGCCGTACTGGGTGTAGCTGCACTGCTGAGACGGGGATCTGCACCGTGCCTGGAGGTGCTGTGAGGAACACCTGAGGGACAGCACCTGGGAGAGGAAAAAAGGTAAAGACGTGGTTGTCCATCAGCAAACTCTTTAACAACATGGTTTAGAAAGTGGGGGGCCGGGCTCTTCTGGAAGTCCAGGGGAGGGCTCATCAAAATTTTAGTGAGGAAAAGAGAAAATCATCATCTATCTAGAGTGTTAACCCAGTCTGTGCAGTCTTCACCTTCTTCACTTGCCTGCCAGGATCTAGCTTCCTATTGCTAGCTCAACAAAAAATGACATGCTTTGGGAAGGCAAAGGGCCTGCTCAACTGCAATAAATCTGCAGAACTCCTGAACCAGCACAACTCCAGTATGAGGCCAAATACATCAGCTTTGGATTTGCTGTCACACTCTGTTTATCTTTTCAACATTTGCAGTAGTATTGTCAATGTATATTTTAATAAATCGTGCACAAGGGAGCCCTGGGTGGAGTCTTATTTTATTAAGGGGACCTTGGCATGAAAATAGCATGAAACTGTTTCTAACATCATGTTGGTTTAAAATTATTTACACATGACAAATTAATCCACTTTTTTCTCCTAGTGAGCCTTGTGTGTTTAGCCTGAGTTGCTCAGAGTCTCACCTGTGTCTTGGGCCTGTGCATGGGACACCTGCATAGCTGAGGTGCCCTGGGAGAAGGCGTTGAGCACAGCCAGCCCTCCGTCAGCCAGGGCTGGTGTGGAGGCGTACATCACCGTGTGGGGGCTTGGGTACATCATGTGACCCGCCACAGATGTTGGCATTGACGAGGTGACGATGGTTGCTGGGAGACTCACCGTTGCTAGAAGAACAACAGTAGGAGTAGGAGGAGGAGGAGGAGGAGGAGGGAGACCAAGCACATGTCACACTGAGGGCAAGAGGTGTTTATGCATATTGGCCAGCAGATGGCGCTTGATATCCACCTAAATTCAACACCTGACTCCTACTTGTGCAGTGCGTAGTGGCACATAAGCATTGGAGGACACAACTCACTTCAAACAGGAACAAAATGAAACCGTGCAAGCAGGAAAATGTGACAGTGTCATTTTAAAGGAGTCTACACACAAGCTACAGTATGTTATCATTAGATTACATAATTTTTGGATGCTGCATGTCACACTTTCTGGAAAGGAAACCTCTAAGAAAACCTACAAATTCACTTCCAGGTTTAAGAAATTTTATGCAGACCTGAAGCTGACAGGAAAACTGAGGGGATGTGACATACCGGTGGAGTTGGTGGAGGTGTGGGAGATCTCTGGGCTGCTGTCGCTGTTGGAAGTGGACTGGCTGTTGGGGTGCACCTGGATAGCCTGGAGCTGCTGGGGAACCCCTGCTCCTGGAGACACAAAGGGGGTATACAACCACTACGGTAAGTCATCAAAGTAGGGGTCTGCTGTAGGAGTATGGGGAATGCAGCAGTGGGTGAGCCATGAA
Source organism: Acanthurus lineatus (assembly GCA_029814665.1). Lineage (NCBI taxonomy): Eukaryota > Metazoa > Chordata > Actinopteri > Acanthuriformes > Acanthuridae > Acanthurus > Acanthurus lineatus. The sequence continues at coordinate 6,993,804 of JAPZDV010000003.1, forward strand.
GTCACAGCAAAAGAGGCGCGATAGCAAAAGAGGTAGCATTAGCAGAACAGGCAGCAGCAGCAGCTTTCTGATGAGGTGATTGTGATTAGTAAAAAGCAGGAACAGTCATGGCAGCATGCAGAGCAGGTCACCTGTGAGGGAGACAGCAGCAGGGAAGCGGAAGACAGCCTGCTGTCCCTGCTGTGGCTGCGGGGCGGCGGCCAGGGCCTGACCATGCTGCCCCTGGAGGGCCAGGGAGTGCTGCTGCAGCTGGCTCAGAGGAATGGTGGGGGTGCCGGGGGGAAGAGGAGTGCCTGCTGGAGGGGCACACACACACACGCACACATACATACATACACACAAACATACACACATACATACACCCACGCACACAGACACACACACAGGGACACACGCACACAAGGGGAATAAGACTAAATGCAAAAGGATAGTAGAGTTTGAAAAGGTGCTAATAACTAAATTTCAGCCATTTTCACAGAAAGCTGCAGTCTAAGAGCTCATATATGAAAACAGCAGCAGATGTTTAGCCAGGAATGTCAAGTAAAAGAAAAGTGGTCTTTACATTTGCTGATGTTATAATCAAAAAATCTCATATTTAGCCATCACACAAGCTCTATGTAACAGGCCAGACACCATGAATACTGTACAACCAAGCAAGCAGCAATAAGAGATTTTAATTTTCAAGTAGAACACATTAGAGGTGGCCTGTGGAGCTCTGTCGTAAACGAAGATTGTTTACTCTTTATGTTTCTCATCAAAACACATGCCATGTAGCTGTGAGGTCTCACAAACATGTCGAGTGCATTTTTTTTCCTTCAAGAACCAAACTTATTAAATATAAATATTTAAAATTTGGGCGTTGTTTATTCATGAGTTCCTTCTTTGACATCAAATGTTGATCAGCGTAGTTTGAAACAGCCGGCAAGATGTAAATTGCTCTGCCAGTGTGAGTACTTGTGCACCCTCATGCACACACACAATGCAAACAAAACGGAAATTTTTCTTAATATTGGTACTAGCGGTTAAAAACTCCACAGGTTGGATTAAGTTGATGCTGTAGTGTAAATTAAAGTTTATTTTCTTAATCAAAGGCCAGAGAAAATAATGCAAATCTTTAATAACACATTTTTTAATATACACAGGGCTGCTAAGTCAAGTGACACATAACTATCTGACTGAATTAAGTGGTGATTAAGTGTTTGGCTAGCATCTGACATTTTAGTCAAGTCATTTAAAGAGATGCAAAAATGAATCGGCAAATCTGTTTGTTATGTGACATGTAATATTCAAATACATCCTCACTGTAAAGATGTGTGCCATCTTCAAATGCCACATGATGTTTCAGTGTCCTGTTTGTTTTCTCTTGAAAGAATGGCAGATAAAGTGTCTCATCTGAGAACATAGCTGTGGAGTTACACCCTCACATTTGGTCATGTGCTCCATGACAGTCGCTGCAGGAGGGTGGGCAGGCCCTGTCAAGCTGTCAACTGGGAAGGCTTTAGTGTGGGAGGGTGTGTTGTTCCACCTGGCACTGCTGCTATGTGCCAGACAGGTGGTGAAGAGGAGAGAGGGAGTGAGCGGGCAGAAGAGAGGAGGAGAGCAATGGAGGGAGGGAGTGTGGTGGAAAGAGAGAGAGGGCGAGAGAGAAGGTTGCAAAAAGAACAGAAAGAAAGTTTGGTGGGGGGGCACTGCCTGTATGTCCCTCAGCTGTCAGTCAAAATAACATACAGGACCCATTAGTGGGCATCATGTGTCCGTCAGTTCAGCTGTGGCAGAACGCAGAAAAACCGACACACTGCGACAAATAGCTACTGACATCACTGCCAGAGCTTACAACACACAACACTGACGAGCATGAGGCCTGCTGCGCTTCACGGGTGCAACACTGACTCGTCTGCATTTTGACAACATGCATCACAGCAAAGATTGCAGGGATAAGCACTGCAGCATCAACTGGTCTTTCTAAATTTATCATGGCATGAACGGCTCACAGCGCTGTGCATATTAGATGGATCAGATAATATCAAATCAAAGAAATTTGAATTTTCTTTTATGTCATTAGAGGAGTCGTGACCTCTTGGCATTCCCACACTCCACTTTGAGACCCACAGATGAATTTCCCAGCAAATCCACTACAAAAAGGAAGCCTAACGAATAATAACAGGAGAAAGCCAATTTCAGAAACACTTAAGGGATCCCCAAGTCACATCCTGATACCCCCAAGTCCTCATTGAGCTGATGCGATAGAGATCCCTTGTGTCTTAGAGTGTCTGTGAGGTCCCCTTTAATGAAGGGTCATGTCTAGTTCAGGACCACTCTGTCAAAAAAAGCTCTGGCTCCACAAAGTACACCTTAATTATAATTTCAGCACAAGCCACTGATCCTTCATTGAATATTCATGACTAATTATGGCCCGTGTTCGTCAGCCCTCGTTGCCAGGTCTATTGTGTCCCTCTCACCTAATTATTTCTGTCCCCGAGTGACAATCAAAGGCAGGGCCAGTCGCCAATGGACGTGGGTTCCCTGCATACGGGAGGTTTTGTAAAACCTGAGGGCGCTGAGTGTTGCTGACTGGCTATGAAGGGCTGTTGTGTGATGCAAACAGCGGATGAGAAAGAGGCACGACCACCTCGAGATGACGGCTGAGGTCATGGCACAGCGCCATTCAAATTCTAATCAGCTAATAATCCAGACAACAATGCCACATTAACAAAACATGAAGGCCTGCTGGAGTGTCATTTAGATTTTAAAGGATACAGTTTAAAATCAAACTAACCATAAAGAGAAGAATTAAGAATCGTAACAGAGCTGTGGATGTTGAGGCAAAGACCCCAGCATCTGCTCTCCTACATACCGGGCATGAAAGTGAAGCCGCCGGGCAGCTGCATGACCCCTGTGGAGGCGCCGGCAGTCTTGAGGACGGTGCCGTTGGCGCTGACGTTGCTGCCGGCCGAGACAGGCGCCAGGTAGTTGGTGATGGGAAATGAAGGCCCGCTGCTCACCTGCATGGTGGTGGAGGTGGTGGGCACTGTGGACTGAGCGCTGCTTGTGGTTCCCGGTAGGCTGGCTACCGTGAACGTCGGCTTCAGTGTGTCCTGTAAGAGACAGCAGGCAGTGTTAGCAGGAAGAAGAGGGGAACGCATTTCATGAAGCACTTGATTCTGTCAAGAGGAAAAACAGTAAGTTGAGGAATTCTCCAGCGATTTAATACGGCACTTCGATAAAATTGAGGGATTCACAAGAGACGGTTTTAACAGAGAAATGGTAAAAAGCAGCAAAAGTTTTTCGGCACTATTATGTATCAAGCTCTAGAAACTCTGGCTCCTACACCTCCCATAATGCAAGTCATCATGCCTGTTATGTCTTCTCTCACTGGTAAATGCCACTGTCTTTCTATCCCTACATGTTCAGTTTGCAGTTTAGGCTCTCTGCAATCACACATAAGATGACCCTGTTGACATAATCAGGGTCATCTTGACAAGAAAACTAATTTGATGTGTAAAAAAATCAGTTGCACGCCCCTTAAAGATACTATTTTTTGACTACTTGGATGCTGCTGTTACTTCAAACTGATGCACTAGCACTTGCTCTTCTCTGCTACGACTCATTTATCCCAGCAACTGCAAAGCAACATCAGAGGAGCCTCACGAGGACACCTAAAACAACACCATTAATGGGGCTTTTCCTTTCAAGCTGCTGAAAGCAGGGGAGCCAGGAGGAGGACACTTTAATACTTGCAGTATTTTCAGGGATCAATGGATGGGTTACAGAAACCAGAGTGGGTTTTAGTAGACTTGGGGTAAATGACATAAACAAGGTAGAGAAACAGGCTGCAACCCCCCTAATTGCTTCCAAATGTTAAAAAAAAAGAAAAGAGAGAAAAATCAGTGCTGTGTGCTGTTTCACTCAGCAGTGTCATTATGAAATCCAGAAAAAGCAATACTGAATGTATGAATTTCAATGTACAATGGTGACTCAATGCAATGGGAGAGAAAATATATATAAACTATACCAAGGAAGTAGAAGCATGGCTTTGTTATGAAACACACCTGAATACTTATCAATACTTGCAGCTCCATAGAAAAGTAACAAAAACACTTTTCAATATCATTTCACTGTGCTAATAACAGACCAGAACTGACACAACATGTCAGAGAAAGATGAGGAAATCAGGCAGATGAAATGCTTGCATAAACTTAAGATAAAGGAAGGGGACATGTAGCATCACACCATACGCTAATGTGGACATCCATTGAACAGCAGAGCAGGATGTGTTGGTGAGTGGGCCGTATGAAAAGAGCAAGGTGGGCGTTAAAGCACATCTCAACCCACCATGCCTGCCTCTACGCACTGATACTAACACTAATGATCTGTAATGGCAGAATGGGAATAAGCCTACACATAAGAAAGCAAGTGAGTGTTAGAATTTTACTGCGGGTTCACTGTTCTTAAACGCTTTGATTAAACATAGACAATAACATATCAATAGAGGCTGATTATTCCCTTTTGCGTCATATTAATACAAGGCAAAAAGGTTTGAGGGATGAATAAGAGCTGCAAGTCTAACAAGAGAACCAATTCCATGTCTCGTTTCACTGGCTTGATCATCTGTACTGTTTCAAGGGCTCCTCCAAATGTGACTAAGAAATGCAGCTTTCTTTCACTTTAATTTGGAGGACACAACCAGTGTATCCTTTGTAGTCTTCAGTATCCCATAATGCATTGTATTGACTTCAGTCCTCAGTTTACCTCTGGCCTGGGGTCTTTGTTGCATGTCATCGCCCTCTCACTTTTAGCCTTTGCTCTATGGACCAATGAAAAAGCTAACGCATGATGTAAATAACAGAGGCCACACATAAACTCCACTGTTTGTGTTTGTTAGGGAAACACAACTGATTTAATACCCAAAGATTTACAGTTTAGGAGTCACCGGTCATTGGGGTTTCACAGAATAGTTAAAATTATCTACTAGTAGACTATCAAACCCATTAATAAACACTGTGCATTGCTGTAGACTACTTATTTATCTATAGTTTTATTATTTTGAGTTTTAGAAATAATGCAGTGACAGTGACAAGAAAAAGACTTTTGGCTTAGTCCAAGTGTTATAGTCCAATCAGATCGGGGCTAATCAAGGATTTTACCTGCCTTTGGTAGTAGTGTTAATTTTGACAGCAAATTCTGATTTAGTCTTGGTCTTTTGAATAACACACCATTTAGTTTTAGTCATATTTTAGTCATCTGAAATGTTTAAGTCTTAGTCTAGTTTTAGTTGACTAAATATCATAAGAGTTTTAGTCTCAGTCTAGTTTTAGTTAACTAAATATCATAAGAGTTTTAGTCTTAGTCTAGTCTTGAGTATTTTAGTCTTAGTCTAGTTTTAGTCTATATTTTACACCAAATATTATGTAGGTAAACAATTTACAATTTACCTTTATTTTGCCGAACAGGATAGAGAGAGGGGGGTGGTGACATGCAACAAATGGTCAGAGCCGGATTTGAACTCTACATAGAGGACCTGGCTTCCATACATGGGACGCCCGCACTACCAACCGAGCTAAGCAGCTAAGATCTCTTCTCCATTTTCGTCTCGTTTTTATTCGTTGACTGAAGTGCCAGTTATATTTCGTCACAGTCTTCGTCATCATACCTGACTTTTTATTTAGTTTTTATTTAGTTATCATCTGTGAAAAAGGTTCGTTGACGAATATTTTTCATCATAGTCTTCGTCAAGAAAATTAATACTGTTTGGTAGCAGGTTTTTATTTGATTTTTATTTGGTTTTATTTGACATTTTAAGTGAGAACTGAACTTTTATTTTTGGGTGAAAATTCTAATATTGTATCAAGCAATTACTTACATAATTGTCCAGGTTCCGGGAGTTGGCGATTACAAATAAAATGCAGTAGTTGTGATGGAGCACAGCACAGTATGTGAAAACAGTTTGTATATGTAAATAACCCTGATGATGTCATCAGGGTTATCTGTGTCTGAGCTTTGAGACCTGAAATTTCTAACAGAATGTGTGTGTGACAACTAGAGTTTGGCATAACGCATTTGACAAAAAAAATGTACTCAGCATTACACGGTCTGTAGGATTCAGTCTTCTTCAGGTCTCATCCGTACTGGAAAACTGAAGTCAGGATGCCTCTGCCCATCTGCTACTTTATTTTGACGACCCATTTTTTTATTTGTCATTTAGATCCCCTATCCTCATTGTGGTGTACCATGTAATCACTAGAGTACCATTTTAATCAATGGGTCAAACAGTGAAATTAAAATAATTCTGCGTTTGTTATTAACCTGGCACACTGTTAGCTGTCCATTATGTTCTGAAGTGAAATGCTACAACTGCTACAACAAATATTATCCTATCGTACCATAAAATTTGAGAATTTAGTTCCCTTTTAGTATGTACACTTTGTCTGTCCTTTTAGGTCAACTTCCTGGAGACAGTCTTGTAAATATTAGTGTTTATCTTCACTCTAGATTTGGCAAAAATGTGCAGGCACAGCTTAGACTTCACTTTCCCTGAGGAACATACTTCTATAGACCTTGTCCTTTGCAAGATTCGGCCTCAGTACTGAAACAGAGCTACTGTACCATAGACGCAAAGCAGACGGTGCAGCAGTCTAACAGATGAGGTGAAAATACAGCTTTATTATCTGGAAACACAGCCATGTGTCACAACAGACAGGCTTACAATAAGCAGCAAAGTAAATGAGGTGTGTCGCTTGTAATTCTAAAGAGTCACGTTCATTATTGATAACAGAGAGGTAGCACAGGAGCAGGCCAGGCCAGCCTCTCTTAACAGAGCACTGTTGGTTTTTATATGTCACTGATTACATGGGTGAGAGGTGGAGGATCCAGCATGGACTCCACTGATAAGGCCTTCCAACCACACACTACCTTTCAAACATGTAAATAGAGCTACAGTAAGGATTGGCTCCCACTTTTCAGAAACATTACACTCTGCTCACATCTCAATATTAACAATAATCTGCCAGTACAGCTCACTGCAATGACTAAAACAAAGTTTTTTTTTAATATAATTTGATAAGTTCAAAAACTCTGAGGATTAGCAAACAAATAATCATGGGTGTTGCAGTCAACTCAGAGTCTTGTGGGACTCATGAAATACAGATGGCAAAGCAGGTGGTGTCTTATACAAGCTGCTCTGAATCCACAAAAGCAGGCACGAACCAAAACTTCACAGTGCTGAGCAGTTCGTTGGTCTGCAGCTCAGATCCTGGCCCTGCTGAAGGGCTCTGACAGTCCAAGGTCCTTTACCTCTTTAGTTAAACAGCAGCTGGGGAGGAAAGGCAGAAAGGGCCACACAGAGGACTCACAGTTGGTCTGCCCTTTTCGACTGGAGAGGAAAACTGGATAAATTCACACAACAACGATCCATCATTCCTCTACTGTCCAACTTTCAGGCCTGTCATTCAGCACAGAGTGATTACTGACAGGCGGACCGTGACACAGCTGTCACCACGTCCTCATTCTCCCAGGAGACTTTCCAATTTTGGTTTAAGTCCTAGTTGTTCCATTACTGTCCACTAAAACTAAACAAGACAAACAGGAATAACTCAATCAACAGATATTACTGCAGCTAAAGAATAAATCTTAAAGATGTAGACAGAAAAAAATGATAGTCACAGAGCAGAACAAAAATCAACACTTCTGTTTAACACTCGAGATGACTCTACTTCATCTACAGTGTTGTAGTAGCAAGTAGCACTTTCTGCCACAGCAAGGGGTGTTTGTAGCAAGGAAAGCAGAGTTAAGACCTGTGTGAGATTCAGGACAGGGGGCAGGATAGGGGGAGAATTAGAGAGTACAAAAAGCTGAGGGTACAGACAGCTGGCGGGAAACCTGAGCACCTCTGAGGGGGAATTAACCCTCTCAGGGCCAGCTGAGGCAGCAGAAGGGCACGTGTAAAGTCAGGCGCCATCTGACTCTACGCAGTTCCCACTGTTGGGGCCGAACAAGAATGACTGAAATTCTGTTAAGAGATCAAGGTGCTTGTAACTCATACAAAAAAAAGCAAACAAAAAAACTTGGCTTACTACAGAGACGAGATAACTGTGTTCCAGCTTTTCCATAGCACACTGCTCAGTGGAGAAATACATGGCTGCTTTTGCTTTAATGATAGTTTGGACTCAGAAAGTGCAGGCTGACCAATCATTCAGGTTTGACCTATGTGGTAATCTAGGGGTCTCGTCAAACTGCCTGTATCTTTGTGACCTACATAGCGAGCTTCCTCTGACCTACTGCTTTGTTTGACCATCTCCATGTGTCTCCTGTTCAACTGGACAGCCTATAAACAGCGCTGGCTTTTGGTTCAGAGTCAAGCCAGTGCATAGTAAACATAGGCCACAGAGGTGTAATGCATTCCTTCAGGAGTGAGTGCAGAGAACACTCTCTGATGAAGCCGAAGCCTCAGCACGCGCCTTTACTCCTCAGGTCCTGTCCATCTCCTGCTGCTTCCTCTGAACCCCCCTAACACACCATTTCCATCGCGCTGTCTGCATAACAGAAAATATACCTTTACAGTGTCATAGTCTTACACACAGTAAGTCTAATTAGTGTGTATAATACAATATATTGGTACTGAAACATACACTTGATTAATCAATTATTCATTATTTAGACACATTTTGATAATTGAGGAAATTTTCTCAGCAAAAGTGTATAAACTTAACTTGATGTTAACTTTTTAACTTTGAAGATTTACTGCTTTTCCTTGTCTGATTCTTGAATAAATACAATAATTTGGGGGTCTGGAGTTTTTGGCAGGACAACATGAGCATTTTATAGACGCCACTTAAGTTCTCGGAAGTTCAGATTGCTTTTTATATTTTTTTTCTGACATTTTTCCAAAATGTTATCTGATTATTCAAAATAATATTATGCAAATGAACAGATAACGGCTATAATTGTGCTACACTATATAATGTTGTAGATTACATTACACCCAAGTATAGTTAAGGACAGTAGTTGTGTTGGATATTCTGAATTATAACTATACACCTGAGGAAAAAAAAGGTGTGGAGATATTCTTAGACCAACACTACAGTAAGTTTTAATTTCTTTAGGTTTAATCCAAAATCCCAAATTTATTACTAATTTAAAGCCAACGTCTTCACTGCTCTGCTCGCTTTGGAAAAACAACAACCAGGGTTCAAACTGGGGAAACACACCACTTAGTTTAATGAGGCACATGAACGTAACAAATTAGGTCAAAATTTATAGTTGTGTGAATGGGGGGGGGGGGGCTGAGTCGTCTGAATAAGCAATGAAACCTCTGGAGTCGGCGTGTTTGGGAGGGGGGCTCTCAGTGGCTGTGCAGTAATCCATTTTACAAGGGAGGGACATTATGTTATTCCAGTATTAAAAAGATAAAAAGAGTCTTTATCAACTGTGATCAAATGAAATATCCCGATATAAAAATGAGCAGTACACAGAATACAAAAAACAAAAAAACAGCGATCCAGCACACACAGACTAAAGAATGTTAAGGTCTTGATGTTGTGCTACAAACACGTAAAAATGGTTCAAAGGTTCTTTTAACATGCTGGTTTTCAAAATTGTGTGTGTTTTTAAGGGTTCTGTAGTTGCTAAAGGAATAAAAAAACCCTTATTTCTCTCCATCATAGACATAATACAAACAACACGCTTTTTTAAGACAAGGAAATGATAGTGTAAATAAAAAGAGAAGGACACAAATGATTCTCTATTCATGAGGGATCCAAATTTAAGGTGACAACTGGCAGGCTAGTCCAGTGTTGGGTTGGAGAGCCCATTGTGCAGTTTACTGGTGCCTGGTCCTCGTCTAATCTCCCATTTGCTGGCTCCCATCTCCCAGTCTGTCACCCTGCCAGCAACATGGAATTTGCAGCTCCATTTGGGACTGCTAAAAAAGGCAAGGCAGCCCAAGTGGAGGAGGTGCAGCCAATGGCGGCTGACCTGTCCAGTTGCTTGCTGTAAAATAAGGGCTTGGAGGGAGGAGGGGGTGACATAACGTTGCTTTTCTCCCCTCTAACAACATGCTGCTTTCCTCTCCACACCACCACCACTTCTCTCTACATACAGTCAGCTTAGGGCGCAGCTCTTGTGATAAGAGCATGTATTTAGGTAAATTAACTTTCCATTATCTCAGTGATTCTCTCTTGTCACCTACTTCAAGGCCACTGCTCTGTTCTAGCAAGAGTTTGACAGGAGGGCTGAGGAAACATAGAAAAATATAAGTACTTAATATTTTCAAGTACCTTTCTCAATTTAAAACTGTAAATTAAATTGCTTTTTGCGTGCAGTATGTTGAGCAAAGAGGCTGTCGAATTGGTCACAGGGAGTCTCAAGAGTCACAATGCAGGGAAAACATGTCAGCTGCTTGTCAGGACCCGTCGCCTCAGCCTGGACGTTGTCAGAGGCAAAGACTATTTGGTTTGAGCTGACGAGAAGAGCAACAAATAAAGTTCAACCGAAAGCAATAGAAGTGACAGCCTGAGCAGCAGGGAGGACGGAGGGAGAGCGAGAGAGAGAGGGATGGATGGAGTCAGGGAGGGAGAAAGGGAAGAGGGGGAAAACCAGAGGAGACTGATATGAAGAATTTTATCCAAAGCTAGATCCTCTAAGCAAACATCTGTTGTGGGATTTGCCATCCGCTTCCAAAAATAACCCAAAAAAGCATAAAAACATCTGCACTGTAGGCATGGCTGATATTAAGAAGCAGCCACAGAAGCTGACCTACCTCAGTCACCTCTAGGTCAGACATTACATTCCCCAGAATGCCTTTCTACAGCCTTTTGAGAACAGTCTTTAACTTGTTGCTTCAGCTGTTGGTTTAAAGAACTTAATGTGTGCTAAGAGAGCAATATAAAATGAAGGTTTTCCAGACAGAGTGAGTCACGCACCTTTACTTTAGTGTCTTATCATTCTAGCACTGCTTTCTGCTTGACTGAAGACACTCTGCGTGATATTACACTGATTCTTCCCTGTGGAAAGTAGATGCAGAAGTATGTTTCTACAGAGAGGCATGTGCACATTTTTGCACCAAAACATGAAGTTAAATATTAACTTAAAGTTGCCCGGATCCACTCCACCAAACTGTATCAGTTACCTCACGAGACAGCTGCAGTTGCATGATGTCCCAAATCCATTTTGCCAGGCTTCAAATTATACACTTGTGTCTTAGCCACAATGCTTGAGAACAATCATTGGGGAACTCCAGGCGGCTATGGGCTGGTTCAGGAGAAACATCCAGCGTGGGAGAAGCAACTGTTCATTAGAAAACAATGGCAGCTCCTAAAGAGGTTAGCATATATGCTGCTATAGCTATCAGTTACAACAGAACTAGACTGTATTTCCTCAGTGAAAGAAGAACAAAGAACAACAGTAAAAGCCTTTGTATAAAAAACTCCTCTTCTGGCTCGCTTTGGCAAGAGCTTAATTTACCAACAGGCTCTGCTGGTAGCTCTCTCCTGCTATCTACTAAGGGAAAAGGTTTGTTGATCTGATTGGTGGAAGTTAATCTGTGACAGACTGATGGTTCCAGTAACTTGCCAAGTATTTTTTTGACATTGCCTGTCCTTTCTCTCACAGTTTCCGTGAACCGATTCCTGCATGGTTCTGTGTGAAAAGCTATCTGGCACATAAGCTCACAGTATCAGGGCAGAAAGAGACATCGTAAAGCAAACTGAGTTCTGAAATCCAGAATAAATGCAGTTTTTTTATTGGTTTCATTAGAAAACATTTTCTGTTTTTATTTTTTACATTAACTTATTCTTGATGGTAGTGCTACACATAAAACACAATGTTACATCATGTATCACTATACTGCATGCTAGGTCTAGGAACAGTGCCCTGTATTGGCAGATTAGATATCATAATCACAAATAATCAGTGGCAGTTATATCACCAGGTGCTGTTGATGTTTGAAAATCTTTCCACATCTCTCTCTCTCTCTCTCTCGCTCTTTTCCAACAGCAGTTTAGGAAACAAACTTTTAGCACCAGCATTTTTACTGTCACATGATTTTATGAGCAGTGCTTTCGGCATATCTGCTTCACTTACGCATCTCCTGGGCCTCTCTCTCTCTTGCTTCTCCAAAATATCATCCACTTCCCCCTCCATCCACTGCAAACCCTGAACTGTTTAGACTAGCCTGGACTGTATGTATGACATACTAGCCTCTTGATGAATTGTGTCCAGACGCTGCAGAGGTGCACGCAAGCGACCGTGTGTCAGACCTTCTGCACTAAACTGATCCCTCGAAATCAAAGCATCCATGTCCAACTGCCATGTCCTAACCATAACACTGCTGATCCTGACACAAATCCCACAGAGACAATTCCTAGTCTTTCCCTTCTGTGAGCAGGGTTCACAGGGCCCATGCTGGTCTTCCACACTCATATCTGCGGGGTGTGGGGGCAGAGGTCACAGCGTCACAGCCAGCCACCTAAATATGCATCACATGAAACGAAAGTATCGCCCATATGTTTCCATTCCACCTGCTCATATCTACATCCATACCTCTCCTCCATATCGCTAAATGAGTGGGGGTGGGGGAATCACAGGACTCCAAAGACAGCTCCAGCTTATAAGGAATGTGAGGGGCCTCAGCCAAGAGAGCAGGCAGGGAAACCATACCATATATGGCAACAGAGGCAGAATCTAATTTTTATCAATGAGCAGAGCGGGCATGAGAGTGGCTTAACATGCAAAGGTTGAGCTCCCATCCTTGACGGTGTATGGTATGTGTTAGTTAGTGCCTTGTAAAAACAGCACGCAGGCAAACAGGCGTGGAAGTGTCCGTCTTCAAAGGGGCGTACTTAAGCCGAGCAAACAGTTGGAGGGAATCGCGGCTTCCCAGCACGTGATCGCACGAAGGTGTAGACAGTCAAGTGTGTGTGCTGATGAATTTATCGCCTCAATTCAAAATCTCAAAAGACCCAAGGTTTAAGAACACTTGCAGTTATATAGCGGGAGAAAAGAGGAACATATGGCAGGTTTTCATGAGGGGTGAGAAAAGTTCACACAAGCAAATAATGATTATGAGGATTTAAGTATACAAGCTCATCTGCTATCGTTTATTTTTTCAAGGCATCACATCTAGAGTTCAAACTTATTTCTGTCGTGACTATTTTTAGAGGGTCAAAGAAGACGTTTTATAATTTCCATATTTTCCTGTCAGATTAAAATATTATATGACAGTGGTGATAAAAGAAAAAATGTTGGAAACCTAGTATTTAAAGGGCTTACTTACCTCATTTGAAATTTTAGCAGTGTTAAATATTCAAACCTGAGCTGTTGCAAATATGTTGTCATATCATTTATTGGTCATCTGCTCAATCACTAAGAGATGCAAGGAGGCATCCATCCAACCAATCAGTTGTGTACTTGTATTGAGGTGATTTTAGCAGCTTTGACCGAGACTCTGATCTCCAACATATTTTACAAAGAATTTATTTCTGGTTTTCCCTCTGATGTGCTCTGGTTGCTCTGCCTAATTCTCTGTCATTTACAGGATTTTCTGATTAGCAGATAGCTTTACTCATTGCAAAAGCAGCCAATAACTGCTAGCTAGTTTACTAATAGCTGACTTTCCTCGCTACCTCTCCAAAAGCTTCTAGATGTTGGTCCATTTGAAGGAAATGGGCTTTCAGGGGACCTTAAGGAGACAAGTAAGTAGCTTGTTTCAAACAAAGGCTGAACTAAAGGTCTGCATAAAGGGCCAGAATAAGAGAAATACGATTTTTTTTTTATTGTGAATCATGCAAAACTACTCTAGCAAAGTGTAAGAATAAAAACAAGGAGCTGGAAATAAGCATTATAGGTTCCCTTTAAAGGTTTGAAACCATACACAATGTGTGGCATTTAGGTTTATTCAGAAGTATAAATTCTGTTAAACTATCTCAGTGATTCATCCACGAGCCCAAGTCAGCGCCATCCTAAAATCAAAGATAAACACCAAAGTCCTCCATCCAGCCGGCTGGATGTTTCTCATCCTAACAGAACCCAGACCTTCTGTGATTTATCTTCCAGTGTTATGAGGCTTTCCTGGATGAGAGGTCAGAAAGGTAAAGTATAGACAGCTCCTTTTTGTAAGAGGGATAATACTGTACATTTAATCTGGTTCTCCCAGCGGCGAAGAATCCTCAGAATGACGACTTTATGGTTTAATTAAAAAACGACTTGGTACTCATAAACCATAACCACAAGGCCAAAACAAAGGATCACATATGACAGGCAAAAGTACAAAACTGTGTTTACAATGGGACAAAGATTATTTTCCACACTTGATGTGAGTTTGATTTACTTGTTCTCCCTGTGTGCTACTCAAGCCTTTTTTGGAGAGATTTCCCACTATATCCATTTGTGACTCCATGGTGCTTTATCAGTTCTTTTTTTTATTATTTGCACTGCATTTCATGTCTCTATTAGAGAGCTGACAGTGAGTCACAAAGACTTTAACTCGAGTGCCATTCTTGTTAAAAGCAGGGCAAATCTCCTGTGGGGACACTTAACAAAACAAATGCATTTCATCTTGTTAATTTGCAGCTATGGGCCTTCTAAAAAAAAAACAGAGAAACATTTTTAATTTTTGTCTTAACCACATGCCAGGAATGATCCACAACAGCCAACCTTTCCTGTATTTGACTCTCACCTTTGTGTCGCCCATGCTCTCCGACTCAGACACCTGGTAGGTGAGGTCCGTCTCCTCAAAACCTGTGGCACTCATGCGCTGGTCCATGGAGGGGTCAGAGCGTGGTGGCGAGTCAGGGGAGTTGAGGCATGTTTGGATCAGGGCTTTGCCCGTTTCACTTGTGATCATGGGTTGGAGTTTTCGGGTGGCGAAAGTGTACACGTGGCCAGTTTCACTGGCCACAAGCAGCAGAACCTGGGTTCCCGTCAGAGTGGAGAGTTCATAGGCCTAGGAAAGAGAAAGGAGACAATTCAACTATCTGACAGGAGGGGAAGCCAAGAGTCGGGCTACAATTCAAACACTAGAAAGATAGGATTCTCCAAACTGGGACTTGAATTACGTTCATCTCATTGACAAAGTAATCTCTATTGGAAAAGGAAAGTCAAAGATTCCAAAGGTGAACCTCAGGAAAAAAAATAACCTTGCCAAGAAAATACTGAAATCTAAAAATACCCCTGAAGTGAACTGTGACGTATAGCACAAATGAAACTAAAATAACATGAGATAAGGCTCCAGGAATAGAGAGAGCGTGATATAGCTTAGAGACTGATTGCAGAGGGGGGATGGCTTGCATAGATAGGAGGAAGCTGTAGTAACCAAGTCTTGACAGACGATGCGAGGAATCTTTCTTCACACAGAGACGTGAAACATGAGGCCACCATCACAGCCGGCTGCTTTGTCATTCATTATACAGCAGGCATATACACACACATACATTCATACATCCCAGTGTACAGCATTGATTCTCAAACCCTTTCTTGCATACCTCCTTTCAGATGGAGAGCCAAGTTCACAATCAATTATTTACGAAGACGGGGAGCAATTAATAAATTTTCAAAATTTCAGTTAAATTTTATTTAACAAAAGATCAGCAAAGTATCAGCAAACTTTTATTTTTCTTTCATGAATCATATTTATTCAACTTAATTTCACAGCATTTTATTCCCTGGTCATCCACACACTACCTGCAGTGGCTCCATGCCCCCTCCACCCCACCGCGAGGCCCACCCCACAGTTTGAGAACCACTCATGTGAAGGAAAAAGCACGATTAGATTCAGCTCCATCCAACACGCAGACACATGATCAAACACCATACGAGGCTGCACTCACAGTGAACTCCTGAGAAAGCCTTTTTATCTAAATGAGTCATAAGTTATGTGGAGGATGCTTCTGGTACAGTGCCATTACCATCACCTTGGTGAACACAGCACAGCGGCAGCTAGCTGATAAATGTGCCATTGTGAGCTGGGGTGCAATACCCTGTCAGGCACAGCAACCAGGAGGAGACAAATCGCATTCAAATTTAGGGATTTTATTGAGCTGTTGTAAAACGATGCATTCATTCTTGTCCACTCCACCATGCTTCAACACTGTGTTCATTATGCACCATATCAGTCCAACCCTCTATATCTGAACACTTGATTAAAATGACCACATAATTGCCTTTTGTGTTTATCAATGTTATGAAAGAGCAAAAAAAAGGCAAACGATGACCGGTTATAGTGCCCAAATGCTACACTGCTCGTTTCACCTGAGCCACCTCAATCATTCAGAGGTTTGTGTTTGTGTGTGTGTGTGTGTGTGTGTGTGTGTGTGTGTGTGTGTTTTTTTAAAATGAAACTCTGGCTTTTTGTGCTATTAAGCCCCCTGACTGCTTATGCAGCATTGCTGAAGCAGGTAATGACAGCTCCAGTCATCCTCTTGCATTGCCATCTTCCTTGATTAGCTCTGCAGCGGCTACAGAGGGGTCTCTAACAACAGGCCGGATGTTTGGCAAACATCCAAGGCAGAAAAGGACTCATTTGTCAACCTAAGTGTGCTGGGTGGCAGCACAAACTAGACCTACACAATGCTTTAATAAGTTTCCTTGCTCTGCTGATTTACTCATAAATATTCATGACGGCAAGGTCAACTCTGGCTGTAATTGGTTCCTCTGTCACACAAAACAAACCAGTTAGGCCTATTTATCAAAGAAAGAAGGAGCAGGAGATCAACTAATGGATGTGAACATGGACATATGTAGTTGTGCAATTCAGGACAACAAAAAAGTGGCTTTTTATGGCCTAATTTTTTGGCTTTTATTTGGTTTGTCTGCTAGTAG
Source organism: Acanthurus lineatus (assembly GCA_029814665.1). Lineage (NCBI taxonomy): Eukaryota > Metazoa > Chordata > Actinopteri > Acanthuriformes > Acanthuridae > Acanthurus > Acanthurus lineatus. Next base: position 7,010,613 of record JAPZDV010000003.1, read on the forward strand.
TTAGAACACTAGTCTCAAAGGAATCCTTGTGATTACTTAGCTACTAGTTTAAATCCCTGGAAAGTTCCTGGAATCCAATGTAGTTTCTTGAAATGGCTTGTTTTGTGTGACCACTTATTCGAAACTCCTTAAATACAAATACAAAATTTAAGACAATACAGAAAAAAAGATGCATATTTTTACATTAAGGAACCAGTGAATGTTTGACCAATAATCAATTATTTGCATTTTTGCTGACAGATTTTCTATCAATCAGCTAAACAATTAATCAACTAATTGCTTCAGCACTAGCAGGAAAACACCAGGTGTAAATAATAACACTAATAATGGCTGCATTCCATTTCAGTGAGCCAGTTGCAGAGGCCTGGTATTATGCCCGTTGGCTCCCTTGCTTGGTTTGTTAAGGCAACTAAATGGAGCCAGAATTGATGTTATTGACAACACCTGTGCTTGCCCTGCAATGACAAGGCAAAATGACTGGTGTGAAAACAGCCTATTGTGCAAAGTGACAAAAGAAGCGTTAATGAAAACATGTTGTTTTCTGCCCAGAAATGGAACCAAAAAAAAGGGAACCTCATGTTTTAATTGAGAAATCCTGCACCACAGATTGAAGGAACCATTTGTACTTTGCATGTGTTTACATGCATTTAATTCAAAGCGCATGAGAAGAAAACAGGCCTTCTCTTCACTCACACAGCATCCTTCAGTATGAAGCTAGGCTCATCCTAGAAACCAGTTTGAGACCAGTCTACTATGAATCTTCCCACTCCACCCACTTGTCAATTTCTGTGATGGCTGACACAGTGTAGGCAACATTTTCAAAAAAAATCTCCATCCGCACAGTGCGTCAAATAGTGTTCATGTTGCCAAGAGCCTACATAAAGACACCTCAGTTTCCACGACAACAGTCTGGGAAACATAAAAAAGAGAAATACTGCAGAGTACACAGTACAGCCGCTTCCAAATAACACGAGGACAAAATAAAAACTCTTGCCCTACAAAAAAAGCATGGCTTATTAGTGTTTATTTGCAGTCATAATGAAAAAAATGGCCACATCTACAGCAAAACAACTGCTGTGCTTCAGATGTCTTGATGCAAAATGCCAAATAGCAATGCTTTATCATAGCAGAAATTGTGTGGCTGAGTTGCAGATTTCCAGTGAAGTATTGCTCGGGCACTTTACTTAGCAGACTAATAGAGGAAATTCTTACTTTCATGTGGCAAGCTGTGTCATCTGTACTGTCAACCACTTATGCACTAGATCATAACAACATGCACAGTCAGTCCCAAGCTCCTCTCTTCTGTTCGAATGCTCTTTGACTGTCCTCTGATCTGTTTCCCTGGGGTTTAGTCATCTGTTGGAAGCTACAGGCCCGCTGCTGCTCACAACCGCATGGCTGTCGCCTGCAAGCCAAGTCCTGCTTCACAGTGACAGAGGGAACAGCCTGTGCACTGAGGGCTACTGATGGGAACCCTTTCCAACAGTTCTGGGCCTGTCTGTGTGTGTCTGAAGGTACATGGGTATGAGCCTGTGAGTGTATTTGAAAATCTTTGTGTGTTCATGGGTCAGGCTATGTGTGCGTGTGTGTGCGTGATCGTTGGGGTGGGTATGGTCATAAATAGAATTGTCATTTGCTCAAGTCTATTTAAAGCACATTGCCTATAATGAATGTTCTGACGTCCTCACATCCAGTGAGTCAGTTTTTGCCACAAATGTTGTCGTTTTGTTGTTGTTGTTGTTTTAAAAGAATAAAATATAAGAGTTTCTGCAGACAACAGCTTCTGAATATAATGTAGAACCACCACTCTCATAATTTCATATTATGATTAAGGATATTATAATTGCCAAGAAGAACTTTGGTGTTATGGTTGTACTGATTATTTAAGCTGTAAACCTCAACATCATTATTAATTCCCTAAATGAATGAATGAAAAGAACCACATCATGCATTATAATGAGGATGACACTCAAAGTTACTGGTGTTAGTTTGGATCCAGAGACGATCACCTGACTTACCTTTTTCATAATACCCGTCTTCCTCTTGCTGAACGTGGTGTAACGTCTCAACTTGTTGTCAATAAATTCCATCTTTATCTTTACGCGCCCACGTGTCTTCTTCCCCGGCTTTGCCCCTGCGACCCCTCCGGGGACCATGCCGTAACCTCCGGGAGGTACTCCCACCTCCTGCCCCGTCACCGCCGCTTCCATCTCTCGCTCCCGCTTCACCCCTCTCCTGCTGTCCCCGAGTGAACCCACTGGGTCATCATCCTCTCCGGAGTCCGAGTCGTTATCCGAGCCGCTGCACAGAGGAGTGCTCTCTCTGTCCGGCTCGAACCTGGTTCCGTGAGTCAACACAACTTCGGTGTTTAACCCCACCATGTTGCCCTGGACGGCGGTCTGTAGAGTGGTCACCCCAGCCCCGTTCCCAGGTCTCGCACCTCTCGGACCCCCTGGACCATTAGCCCCCAACATCCCGACGGCGTCTCTTTCCCCCTGTCGCCCGGCAATACCGGCGCTCTCGCTGACCCCCAGTAAAGCTTGCCCTGCTCTGATTAAAACGGGACGGATCCCGCTGCCGACAAGCCCCGAACCGTGTCCTGTGGTACCCCTGCCTGAAGCTGGCCCGTTTCCTGATGCTGCCGATCCAACCCGGCTCGGTAACATTCTATTTACTGGACCGAGTCTCTAAACACCAGCCAAACAAGCTGGAGTCCTGTCGCGTTGTCTCGTAAACGACTGATAAAACGCATACACGCCTGGGTCACAAAATGTAAACAAACCAGGCCAGTTGGTGGTTTGGAGACTCCAGGAAATAACCGAGACAAACTTTCGAAAGTGATGCTGCCCCCGAGACCCTTCAACCCCGGCTCAGTTTGGTTTGCCCTCCTCCTCTATTTCCAAAACTCTGAGCACTTTCTCAAAAAGGAAAACGCAAAGAGCGCTCTGTATGTCGCTCCGCCGTGTCACATAGTCCGTATTGTAAACCAATATTGACACAAGTGTCGCAATATTAACGCCCATCAGCTCTTTTAAAATTCGCCACTAGCACGATACGCAGTTATTCACGGTTCAGAGAGGAAAGAAACTATTTAATTTTAAAGCAGCGTTTGCGATAGCGGAGTGATATCGCAACCAAGGAACTACTTCCCTCCTTATAAAGAGATACAATGTTTCCTTATTTGGTGCTGTCTCTCCTTATTTGGTGAGTCACAGCGTCGCCTGTTGATTGGCTGAGGATTATCTTGGTAGCGCTGCTATTGGTCGGTAGGGGAGGTTCATTGGAATAAATACCAAAATGGTTGCGCTACTAACAACGTCACCGTGGACAGGCAGAGGCACCAAAATAACAAAACATTCAACTTTTTATTCCCCACAGGTTGTACTACTCCATACCACAAGCCACGTTTTCCCACAGTGTTTATGCAAGAATAGCCTATGTATTTCATGAATTCTTAATGCGGAAGGGCTTTAAATGACTGTCAAAGGAACTACCTTGTGAGTTTAGACGTGATTTTGTGCAGTATTGAATGGATCTACATATGTGTAGGCCTCTTAAGGACTTAAATTTTTTTTAACAATTGCATGTACATTCTTTTTCAAATAATGTGCATGTACGTAATGTCTTAACTCTAAAAAATATCATGCAGTATTCATTATTGTCACACTTACTTCCTTGAAGACAAAATCTGCAATGCATTAACTTTCTCAAGAATTGCAAGTGAGCTATTTTATGTGCTGGCAAACTGAATAAGGTCTATTATATTTCTTAATAACTATTTTTAAAGAAACCTCCATGCAAATGCATTCAACATGTTGCTGTATCATACTGACTTGGACACTGCACAGTTCTTACAGTTTCAAAGCAGATCATTCTTCTTGTAGCAGGAATAGCACATGGGTTACTATTAACATGAACTATCTTATTAACTTCCCTTGAAAATCATGACAGTGTGAAAGTGAAGAAGCATCTACAATAACAAACAGTTTGACACTAAAGCAGCCAAATGGAATTTAACAATCAATTGTGTTCACGTTTTTCATGTTGTGACATGTCAAAATGTGTTCTATGGAAATGGTCTTTAACAGGAAAATCTGTCAAAAGGTGCAGGCTTACTTATCTGACAGTGTTTGAAGTGATGCAGTAAACCACATCCATTTGGGACTCCAGGCAGGTTAAAACTAATGCCACATATCATGGTATTTGAAAATGGTTCCTCACCAAGGCTTTGTTATCAAGACAGGAGATTTTTCTTTAAGTGTTTGGGCTGAAAATGCACTTAGGGGGAAAAAGGAAAGCAATGATTTTAATGTCCTATTGGTTTGTCCAATTACTATGCAAAATATAACAACGGGCACTGCATGACAAAAATACTTGCAACTTAGAAAAGACTTTAAAGAGCTGTGATCTAAGTAGCTGTTTGCCCATGACTTTGTGTGCAAAAGTTTAGCCTCTTTTTTCGTCACTCCATATACATGCATCAGACCATAGAGCCTCCACAGAGGGTACAAGGTAAGTAAACCAGTTAGTGTCAATATCTGGCAAAGGAAACCTATAATGGAGGATGTATTTGAATATCTATGGGGAACTGCTTATGTTGTCTGTGGGCACCAATTAAATTATACAATTTTAAATACAACATATTCACCAGATCATCAGATCAAAGGAGAATTTTTTTGCTAATTCAGAATATTTTGGACTCTTACTCATTGGTTAATCCTTTCTTGTAACTATAAAAGACCCTACTTGAGTTTTAAATTGTAAACATAATTATAAAGTCAAACTACTAGACACTCTTTTATGGTCAAGTTTAAAAAGACCTTTTAGAAGATAAACAACTCCCTCTAGTGGTAAATGGTGGCACTTTTAGGTTAGCTGTATGATGAAAGGACTAGGGATGCTTTTACTGCACAATTCAGGTGATTTTTCATGTTACAGTCCATTAAATATAAACCATAATATACCATCTATTATATCTGAACCATTTTCAGACATCCCATCAGTTCTAAGACTGACTTTGTAGTTAAAGGCAACTGTTAATTACACACAGTATGAAAATCAACTTGCAGAGACTTGCATGAAATACTGAATCCAACTCAGAACATTTCGTCACATTTTATTTTTACTAAACATACTTGGTGGCATCACAGCTGCAGGCAGAAGCTGTTATGAAAACCACTCAAATGGAAACATTTTGAATGATGAATGATTCTTATCACATAAATGTTGGTTTTAATACCCAGGAACATGAAAGAAGCGTGTTCCAGCAGCTGAATAACTTACTTGGCGTCTCCTTGTGTGCAATAACAAGGAAGAGTTGGTAAAACTGCCTCAGCTTGCAACTGTACGACCTCACAAACTTGACTTAAAAAGTATGTTCAACTAAAACTCATCTCATACAAGTTTTAATGATCTGCAGTTGATTTTCAAATTATAATAAAAAAAAATAAGAAAACAGACCTATGAACTGAATATTTTGATTCTTAAAGAAGTCTTGTTACAACACATTGGGTAAAAACACTGTGAACCTTTATTGACAGCAGCTTGTATACTTTTGTATATATCTGTGATTATTGTGATCATTTGCTGAAGCAGATTAAAAAAAGATGTCTAGGAGTGAGCGCCTAGCATTCATAAAAACAAAATATTACACTAAAAACAATGTATAAAAACAAGTTCATAAACAAAGGCCTTTTTATTTGATTAGATAATGTAAAAAAAAGAGGGAAACACTTATGATAATCCTTCATTTACCAGGCACTTAAATGAGTACTGGTGACCAGCAGTCACTCTTTTGACCTTTGTATTTTTTTTAGCATATTCAGCTGCTTAACAAACTGAATGCACATTAAGATAAACCATGGGAATGAATACATCAGAGAAGTACCTTCCTTGTATAAACATAGTTAAAAAAAGAAGAAAAAAAGCAGGACCTTCATCATAAATAAACAGGCACCTGCATGTCCTACTACACAACATGATAAAGAGGGATATTCTTTTAAGTGAAGTTAGTGCATGGCTTCTATATTATGTACACATTGCCTGGTGTGATGGTCCACTTTGCAACATTGCACAAAACAACTGGACCGGGAGGGAAACTGTGAATGGACCTCTGAAAAAGTAACGTTGCAGATTAAACACAGTGATAGGCTGCAACTGAGATGACATTGTAACGTTAATGTGGAAAAATGGGAATTCTTACCCATTTTGTAGTGACCAATAAGCACCTCAAAGTTAACACAAAAACAGAACACACTCACAAAAAAACGTACAGAGCCCACACTGGCACAACCTCATCTATTCATTATATTCCTTGGCTATAACTTGATCTTTTTTTTTTCATGTTCCTGAAGTGTTACCATAACACGGATTACTTTTTCCACACGTCTCCTCGTGGCGCAAATCAAAAGCGTAACAGACGGCTAACCTTCATGCAAACCCGCTTCCACTTCTCCATTGAAAGTACAGTGAAAAACGGGAACAGTTCAGTGACGCACACAAAGGCAGACACACAGTTGAGGATGGTGGGGAGTCCTCAGTGGGCAGAGGAGGTGTCTTCTCCAGGATTATGGTGGCGGATTCAGGATACAGCTGATTGGATTTTATCTGAACAGTTTGAAATGATCAAATTTCTATCAGGTTAAAGGAGTATTTTTAAGACGCTCACCTGCTCCACTGAAGGTACATTATTTCCCACTTTCCCTTCAATATTCTTTTTAGCTTAATGTGAAAAAAACAACCAAGGACTTGACAGAGCAGTAAAACTACATTTCAGGGGTGTTTCCTAAACTTCTGACCAATAGTCTGTACTGATCTCTGTTAAGGAAGCCCTGTATCTAACATCCATACAGAGCAGTTGGAGGCCTGGTTGAGTGTGTGTGAGTGTGTGTGGAGGGTTTGAGGCACTGAGGGTGTGAGGCTCCATGAAACAGATTGTCTCTGGGACAGAGTGGCCACAGACAGGCAGGCAGGGTCACAGTGGAACCACAGGCTGGGACTCGAAGGGGAGGGGGTGTCATCCATGCTGTGGTTAAGGCAAATGTAAACTCCTGGCACCGCTCGCAAGAAGCCTTTCACACAAAGGTGAGTGTGTTTCAGCTGATATTGCAAAGATGTCTTTTCCACACACCCACTGTTTGAAATGCATTAAAAAAAAAAAAAAAGAGTTCTCTCCTCAACCCTCTTCCCTGAAATGTGTGAGACTTAAAATCCAGCATTCCTGTCTTTTATTTTGGGGAAAAGGAGTTAGTCAATGTTCCCCTCCGATATGGGTGCATGTTCGTCTCAGACTTTGCTGTCGGAGGGCAGCTCTCCCAGGGCTTGCACGATTTCAGTGAAAGAGGGGCGTTCTTTGAGGCTTAGCGCCCAGCAGCGGACCATGAGCTTGTAGATTTTGGAGGGACATCCGTCTGGAACAGGCAGCTTCAGCTTCCCTGTCTGCAGACCTGGAGGGGTGGAAGAGCAGCAGAGACAGGGAGGTAAGTCTCCTTTATATTTACACTCACCATCCAGGACATATGTGATCAATAGGAAGCTTTTTTTTCTCTCTAAAGACCTTGTGTTGTCTGTGCTAAATCAGACCGTGGACTGAAACTGAGCAGTTTAAGCTTCTCACTGACCTTCCAGCACCTCATCATCGCTGAGTTTGGTATATGGCATTTCCCCGTGACTAAACACTTCCCACATCAACACTCCAAAGGCCCACACATCAGACTTGGTGGAGAAGTCGTCCTCAAACACAGACTCTGATGGGAGCCAGCGCAGTGGGATCCATGCCTGTCTGTAGTGGTAGTACTCACTTCAAACACATGAGAGATGACAAAGAGATGGAAATTACTCAAATTATTCAAATAAAAAGAGATATCTCAGTACTTTAATCATTCCATCCATTGTAGCAGATGATGCGGTGTATTACAATCATTTACACCAGTTCTTTTTTCTAACAGACCTGTTGTAGACATCTTTGCTGAGGCTGAGCGATGACACTTTCACGCGCCTCTGACTGTTGATCAGGCAGTTCCGGGCGGCTAGGTCTTTGTGAACGAAGCGGTGATTGGAGAGATGCTCCATCCCATGAGCCACCTGAGCACAGATGGAAACCTGAGGCAAAGAAGAAAAGGTCAAGGTAAAATGACAATACATCTATGATGACAGCAGAGATTACCATGGTTTTCAAGTTCCATCACTTGTGATAGTTTGTCCTTGTGGTTTAGAAAAAAAAAAGCCTACTCTGGCTGCCTGGCAACCTTGCAGTGACGCTAACACTCTAGGGAGTCATGGGCCGAGACAGTAATTGTCCAACGCATAACCCTGAGCACAGACAGGACTTTTAATTGCTACCTGTCTTTGTATGGATTAAAAAAGAACATGAAAAGGTGTTAATGTGTGAGCTTGGAAAGAGTCAGGCTCGTTGGGTTTTTTCATAGTATAGCAAGGCATGCTAACCTTCTACTGGCTGTACTTTTGTATTTTAGTGGTCAGACATGAACAAGGTACTGATGTTCTTATCTAACTCTCTAGAAAACAAAAAGAAACAACTGAGTATGTTGTCCAAGTCGTGTAAATATAACTTAAAGGGATAGTTCAGTTTTTATAAAAGTCTACCTAGGAATAGTCAGTGTATCACCAGCAGTAGATGGCTGGTGGCATGTCCACAGTATGGAGAAGCAAGTAGTAGACGACAGTAAAAACACATTTTATTCACCTAAAAGAAGGTCCACCTACAACAATCCATATCATTTCAAGTGTATGCTATATTTTCAATATGTTCACAACTTAACCTTGTTCAGACAGCCTTTCACTTTGGCATTACATTTTCTAAATCATACAACTTTTGTATTCCCATGCATTATCATGAGTTCAACTCTGTAATGTGAGCTGTAACAGGCAGCCCACAGATCAGCAGTTTACAGAACTATAGACTGAAAGGCTCAAGAAGAGAGACAAAGAGAAAGGGGACACTTCTGTGGAAAATGGAAACTTAAGCATGCCTTTGCTGGTTTTTGGTATGACCTTTCATTTATTTGTAGGTTCTTGGTGCTGTATTACCTGTGGCTGGGTACAGCACTGCTCTTCAGCAAGTGTCTATCTGGCTTATTTAGCAGTTGATACATGGAGCATTGCTTATGGTTGAGAAAATGAGGAGCCGATGGAAAAGGCTGTCTGAAGTCAAGGTAAAGCAGTGACAACACTCAAAACCTAGTGTACACTTAAACCAAAAAGGCTTATTTTTTGAGGGTCTGAGATGATTAAATATTTTTCTTCTGTCACCAATCACATCAGCACACTGCTCTGCCTCTGTGTCAGCACTACTTTGTGCTTATCTGATCTCAAGGTACACAGACTGCTGTCTACTGTGGGTCATATTCTGACTATAAAACAGTACCTCTTTCAACCCTACTTCAAAAAAACTGAACTACCCCTTAAAGGGAACATAATCCCATAAGGAATGGGAACAGCACTATCAATAACTTTCATATGCCTAAGCTAAAACAAATTTTTATCTAATGATTTGTACGGCAGATGTTGTGCAGGATGCTGTGTGTTGTCAATAATGGTCCAACATTCAACACTTACTTTGGTCTTGGTGCTGATAGGCTGAGATTTCACTTTGTCATCTTTGCTTTTGGAAATTCGTAAGAACTGCTTAAGATCTCCCTGGAAAGAAAAGCAAAAAAGAAGGCATTTTATTAGGGAAAATTATACAATTCAATCCTTGTGAGTGAGTGCATCAATTTCTGTGTGATTACCAGGTCATAGTACTCTAAGATCATGTAGTGGGGCTCTGCCTCCCTACACAGGCCCAGGAGGCGGACCACGTTGGGGTGGCTGAGCTTGGCGAACATTTCAGCTTCACGGCGGAAGTCAAGTTGGAGCTGTTCATCTCTGGTCTGCAGGCTCTTCACCAACACCACCGTTTCTTCCTCGCTTTCTTCGATACCCTTAGCTTTGCATAGCAACACCTCACCAAACTCCCCTTTACCTGGAGAGACATTCATACGTCACAGAGCAAATGTCAGAGCAGACCAAAGAAATCAATATGAAACATCTTGCATTATTATGCAAAAACACTGGAATGTTAAAGCTTTGAGAACAAGCCACTTTCAAGGGCTTAGGGATGTTCATTCTCATGCAAAAGAGTCATGTGAATGAGTCTACCTAATGTGGTGAGGGTTTGTAGGTTTGCTCGAGGAAAGTGCAGCTTGTCATTGCTGACATGGCTGTGGCGTTTCTCGGTCGTTGCCATGGTACCCATGTTGGTGAGTGCCACCTCTTCCTGGATCTCAGCAGTGGTATGGCCATTTTGTTGGACTGCCCCTCCTGATGAAAAACAACACACATCCCACAGGGTCAGAGGTCACAGCTGCAGACAGGGCAAATCTCAAAACGAAAATATGATGTGTAAGAATCTGAATACACAACAAAATAAGACAGTGTGTGATACAGTTTAAATGGTTATGTGATCATTTGCTGATCTTTTTTGATATTTACTCCACTGAAACTGAACAAAGTCTCATTAACTTCACTGATTTTTGTAAATCACTGCTACTTCTGAGTCTAATTCCAACAACACATTTTAAATAAGTTGGACAGGAGCAACAAAAGACTTGGAAAGCTGTGGAAGGCTCCACAAACACCTATTTGGAACATTCTACGGGTAAACAAGTTCACTGGTAACAGGTGAAATGATCATGATTGGATGTGAAAGGGGCATCATTGAAGTTCATAACTGTGAAACACAATTGTAAAAAGATTATAACCTCATGGGGCACACTTTGTAAAACATTTGTCAATAAACAGTTCATTTACCACTGATTGCATTTTTTTTCCCGCATGTTTTACAAAGTGACCAAACATTTTATTAACCAAGTTGTAAAGTACAATTTATTCCTCATTGCCTTGTCAAAAAAACAAAACATGACACCCCCCCCCAAAACTAATACTAATGTTGCTCTTTTTAGGAAAATCCAAAATAAATATAAAATCTAAAAAAAACATAAAAAGAAAATATAAAAATATAAAAAATAATGGTTAACAAAAAACAAGTTTGCAATTAAATTGTGTCTCAAAGATACTAAGAAAAAAAATCATTAATTCTTCTGCACATCTCTGTATTTTACCGAATACTAACAGTGTGCAGTATGAACTGTATACCACTGCATATTTCTGTATTACTATAGCACACTGTTTTTCCAATTCAAACCAGTCAAATGTAGAACAACAGTATTGTTGGAACATCACTACATCAGAATTATTTTTTCCAATGATTTAGTTCTGAGGTGTTCCAAGAATGGTTCTACTATTCTACAAATTAGTATTGATTATTTCAGCTCTAAAATCTGTACACCAGAACTGGTTTACAGCTTAAGTCTGGTCGAATTGTATGTGTGCTGCATTTATTACATGAAAGAGTGCAATACCTACAATAAACACAAGATGGCAGCAAATATACAAAACCTTTCAAACAACACATGAGGTTAGGGGGACATCAACCACACACATAAACTCCAAACAGATTTCACAACAGCCCGTCCACAAACCACAACATTCTCTTCGAACATTTATACCGTTCAGACACTCCATCTCCGGCTCCTCTCCGTTCTGGCCTTTCTGCAGTCTTTTGGCGTTGCGTCGCTTTTTGCAGTAGAACATGAGTCCCAGCACTACAATGATGTATGCCACAGCTGCTCCCACTGAGAGACCGATGGTTTGGATCATCTTGTAAGGAGCCTTGTCGCCCTCCCCGTCCTGGTTATGAGGTGGTTTTTCTGTTGGACAGGCACCAATTATAGTTAAATGAAGTGCTTGAAATAACATCACATAAAAACATCACATATTGTCTGTCAGCACATTTTAATGTTTCATCATAAGTTTTAGCATTAAAAAAAAAAGTTATTTTAAACACTCCCAAGAAGCAATAAAAATGTTGTGACAGAGAAAATCCAAGAGGCAAATACGCAAATTACTTGTAACAAACCCAACACAGTTCTGATATGCAAATTCAACCAATTAAACAAATGTTAGAAAGCTGTCACACAACCAATCTGTTGGTGCTATCCATCTCTCGAACAAGCCCGCATTCTAGCAGCTAAACCATTGTAATCAAGGACACACCATCAGCAGAAGGCATTGCCTAATCCAAAACGACCTGCAAAATTTTACATGCTCATTTTTTCCGAGAAAATTCTGCTATTTTAATTCCAACTGGGAAACCTCTTTTTCGTGTTTCAAACGAGATATTATTTTTGATCAAAATGCTTTCAACAGTTTAAAATCCTGTGCACTAACCAAATCAGATTCAGTTCCTTTTTAGTTGGAAAGCCATAAAAGTTACTTCTCTGGCTAAACCGCAAAATGCTACCAGAAACATCTAAATTCACACTCTGAACTGATCAGCATAATAATCCCACTTTTTTGGAAGGTGATGAGTTAATATTGGACGCTAGAACAAGTGTGTGGCTGTAATTTTAAGCTTAGTCAACAGACAAGAAGCTTCAGAGAATGTGGAACGTTATTAGATCAAACATCTGCCCAATCCCGTCAAGTCAGTGACAGCCGGGGCGTCACACATGTGGCCGTGGTTATTAACCTGTCGAGCTGGATGACAGGCAGAGAGTGAGGGTTTAATGGATGCCTTCATCCTTTACTTGTGGTCACAGCATATGTCCCCTGTGTGCATCTTTGTTACTCATAAAGGAAGCCTGTGCTGCCTTGTACGTGCGTTAAACTCACCCACTACATACAGCTGAGCCGCACGGTCTTTGATGCTGCAGCTGTTTCCGGCCACACATGTGTATCTGCCAGTGTCATCTGTGGTGACATCTGTAATCACCAAGGAGCCATTGCTCATCTTCTTGAACCTGGTAGAAAGAAGGAAAGGGACAGATGAAGGAGAAGGACTTGAAGTCTGGAATTCATCAAAAAATAAGAAAGAAAAAGAGGGAGGCCAGACAGGCTCCATGTCAGAGCATTTACTTTGAGATATCAAAAATTCACATTCTCCACTCTTCAGCTCTCACTCTGAAATGCAGAAATGTTTTCCACAGTCCAACAAAAGAGACTGGATGGAATATGTTTTCCCAAGCTGGCATGAGAGGCTGTTATACACTGGTGGTGCCAAAAGATTAAGGGGTAGTGAAAACTGTGTTTGATCATTTGCACAACCATCATCTCTACAACTTTTGCCTGTTCTGTTTGTGGGAAAATTTTATGCACTTAAGTCTCACATAAGTGCTAAGAGAAGAACTTCACCCTGCAGAGCCCACTGCTGGAAATCAAAAAATTAAAACAGAACTTATTTAGCAGTCAGACTTGGTATTAGAGGGCTGTTTTGAAAGTTTTAATAACACAGCTGTCAGAGCACAATACCAGAACAGCACTGCACTGGGACAGAATAAAGAGGGAATGGTTTGACATGAAGTCAGATACTGAAAAACATCAACAAAGCAGACTTTGACGGGAAGCTGCTGAGTAGATGTGTGACAGAATACTAAACTGCACATGAAGGCAACGTGACACTGTCAGGTTTTATGGCGGAGGATGTTTACTCGTTCACTGAGAGGTTGCTGAACATCTCAATTAACAGTGTACAGAGGCAGACATCAGTTCATCTGTCTCATAAGACAGTTTTTTTTTTAGAGAAGGTCCAAGAAACTTGTAGAATTCTCCTCCATCTCTTAAGAAAAAGTCTTATTTGGCATTGAGAATACACTTATGTACACAGTCTTCCAAGAACAATCTAATGGCTAATCGTTTTCACAGATTTTCAAACTGTTCTGCAAATCAATCCTATTGGCCAAAGATAGAAAAGAAAATAAAAAATGCATATAGGACTGACTGGCAGCATCTCAAAGCTGCATTTTGAGATGGATTATAGTTTTGGCATCATATATGTAGGTATAATTCCTGCCACACTTAATGCACAGGACAAGAATTTTCTTAAAGTATTACTCGTTAACAAGGAGCCACCAGTGAAAGCAGAGTATGCAGTGATTGTAAAAGGAAACTTATGATATGGAAAGACATCCCTTTTCTAAAACTTGATACCGATACATTTTCTAAGCAAAGGTCAAAATAATTATTGCGTATGAATTTAGAAACTACATAGAAGGATTGTTTTATTGCCTTTACTTTAACTTTTACATAGTTATGTGAAGCACTAATATTATTTAACATTTACTTCGTGTCTAATTTATTATCTGTAATTTGTCTGCTTGGTATTAGTGGAAATTGGATGGAAGTATGAAGAATCTATAGGGCATGCACAGAGATTAAACTGTAATTGATCCTGTTTTGAGTCTGTAATTACAAACTGTAGTTGTGAACCGTGACAGCTGAGCTGTCTATAAGACAGATTAAAAAGACACTGATCAGTCTCACTTACCTCCTGTTCTTACTGATGTCCAGCGCCTTGTCTTTGACCATCCAGTGGATGTGAGGCTCGGGGTCGCCGGTGACCTGACAGTGCAGGATGGCTGTGTGGCCTTGGTACACTGTCATGTTCTCTGGCTCCACCTTGAAGCTAATGTATACTACATGTGCACAAACACACACATGCTCATTAACTCAGCTGTTACACCACAACAGGGCCATAACATTTCCTTTACAGGCTGCACTGACTGTGGTTTAAATCCTCTAAGTACACTCTACAACCTAAATGTAATTCATTACAGGGCTATAAAAAGGCCACCAAGCACACAGTGAATGCTGCAGTATTTGCCACTTGATGAGAATGATCAATGACTGTCTCCTTGTAAAACCGCCCTCAGATGTACTGTGCTTAGACCACAAGCGCTTTAGATGTGGGACTGATGACTAATATGGTAACTTAACACATTTTTTTTTTTTTTTACAATTCCCTGCCTCGGGGATGATGAGTTAGCAGCTTACCGGCCACAGTGAAGGTCACCATGGCTCTGATCTCCCCCTGGAGGCTGTTGGAAGCGATACAGGTGTAGTTGCCAGCGTCACTGCGGGTGACTTTGGTGAAGTGGAGCTGGCCGTTTCTCTGCTCTACATGAGGTGGCAGCTCTCCTCCATCTGCAGGGGGAGACAGAGTGTTAGGAGGGCAGAGCCTGGTGCCTTGTGTGGAATTCAAGTGGTTAAATTGGCTCCTTCATGGCAAACACAGATGGGGGGGGTGTCTATGATGATAAATCTTGCATTTACTCTGTGCGTGTTTCTACATATTCTTGTGGAAACAGCATTTGTCATCATTAGCATGAAAGGAATGAAGGGTACTACTGCATTTTGTATGAGATGTTTCCTTAAGAGTGTTAAACCGTCATCCTCTAGCTTGGTTGAGCTAGTGTGACTTAAGGTTAAGCTTAAGGAAAGCACACCTGCTTTGGTCCAGCGGATGGTGGGGGTCTCTCTGCCTTTGGCTGAGCACTGGATGGTGATCTCGTTATCCAGCTCCAGACACTGAGAAGGCTGGGGGGTCGGGGTGAACTTCAGTTTCTCTGAAACAAAAGTCAAAACACCGCACACACATGGTGAACACGCGTGTGGTGTTGTGCAGAACGCGCAGCAGATGAAATGACACAACGCTGAAACCAGTCATGTTCAGACACATTCAGGGAAATGAGGCTACAAGTGCACATGTAGGCCCAGATCTAAGTATATAGGCTTAGGGCTATCAGTGGCTCAGATCGTATTTACAAAGAGACTGGCCAGATGAAACAGCGACCTGTCAGCCCATCTATCGCGGTAGTTGTACAGCAGTGGAGCTACGCTGACAGGGATTTATCATGGAGATAATGTGTGAAAATGGGGGCTGGAATAAAGCTGAAACACATGAGTCATATTTTACACCTCTGTGGGTGTCCTGCAGAGACACAACACAGACATGCTCCTCCTACTTTATTAAACACACATTCACACACTCAGGCCCACAGGCATGATCACATTTGCTTTAGATTTTCTCTCAACGCTGTGTTGCTCATTATATGCTGGGTGTGACTTCACTTGTTATACATTGCCTTTCTGTCAGTGAGATGGAAAAAAAAACTTAAAGTACACCCTCAGTAAGAGGAGCATAATCTTCTATTGATCCCTTTAGGTATTCCCTCACAGCTTACCCAGCACAGTAACTCTAGCTTGCCCAGACAGTCGGCCGCCAGCAGTCTTGGTTTCACAGCCATACATCTGTCCGTCGTACACTTCCACATTGTTGATCCTGAGAGTGCCGTTTGGGAACAGTTTGAAACGAGAGTCCTGAAAACCAGAAATAATTAATTCTTTGAGTGAAACTCTCTCATGTCAAAGAATGAGGCAGATATTAGGCAAGTATTAAGATAGAATGCATGAGGTAAAAAGACACTAATAACTTTGTGTGTTATTGTGTGTTGTATAACTGACCTCTGGTGTGATCATGATGTTGTTGCGGAGCCAGGTGACCTCAGGGTCGGGGTTGGCCTGAGCGAGACAGTGAAGGTAACCTGGTTTGCCCTCCTCTAAGTGGCTGTCCTGAGGCCTCGTAACCCACACTGGAGCAGCTGTGTGAACACAAACACGCAGCATAAATACATTTTAGTATGATACAGTGTCAGTGCAGACATTTTACACTTACATACAGTATTCAGAGCAGCTCCACAGCTACATGCCAGCCTCTTTGAAGGAATATGCAAAGTGTATATGAGTTGGCCTATTCAGTCTAAACATAGAAGCCATTAATAACTGTAGTGTATGTGGTTTGTGGTCCCAGCATGCTTACTTTGCTCCTTACATTAAAAAACATGACTTACCGTAAGATGAAACAGAGCTTCGGTTATCTTTACTGTAAGTTAACCCTTACCGGCTTGCTTAAGTTCTGCTTCAGCTTAAAACTCCACAGAGGAAAACAGTCTAATTTTTACTACTTCTGAAGTTGCTATGAGGGGAAAACAATTCAAAATCATATTATCATTCATCCTATTCTGTGCTCTGCACAGGATGTCATTAGATCTATCTCTTACGTTTTAATCCCTTTTTTCCAACAATGAAAACTGACCACTAGATGCCTTTAAATCATTTAATCTGATTTTCCTGTTTCATGTGATTAAGTAAAGCCCACCTATAGAAATGTGGAACTCACATGAGGCCTATACAAGATCCTACATATCCCATAATGCAACATGATGCATTTTTCATCAGATCCCCCTGCCTCCTACATGCCCACAAATCCATGTGTCTAGTTTGTAACATGGGCTTTCTGTTACAAAGTCCTTTAACATCAGCAGGACTTTTTTCCCCCCAAACTTAATAAAACATTATACAAGTTAATATTTACAATGTTCAAAATTGGTGAAATGTCTTTTTAAATCAGTCTGCCGATGACTTACTGGCCACAGTGAAGGTGACCTCCTGTGTCCTGCGTCCTGCTTTGTTCTGGGCCACACAGGTGTATGTGCCTGAGTCCCCCTCCTCAGTGGGACTGAAGACCAGGTCGAGGTTGTCCTGGTACACTCTGCCCTCTGTGGGCACCCGCTGACCTCCTCTTTCCCACCAGACCTCAGGCTCAGGTCTGCCGCGCGGGGGACGACAGGCCACCCGCTGGAGGGTGTCTGCTGTGAAAACCTTCGACATCTTGGGTACCATGTCTTCTATTTCTGTAATAGAGAGCAGGAAGAGTGAGAGAACTTTCAGTGTGGAGCAGCGATTTGAATCTTAAAATTGATTTCCATTTACATGAGGCCCCTGATAATCATCAATCTGTCTTCAAAGCCACTGAAGCATCACTGATTTTGAATTTCATGAGCTGCCCTAAGCATGCTTAATTCCATCGCACAGTTCTGTTAACGGATTTCCTGTCTTGTTAGAAATAGTCCTCTGATCTGTGGTGCAGGCCACAGTAATTACAGAACAAAGTGCACAGTAAGCAGACTGAGTATATAGGTTGTATGGGAATTAACCAGGGCCTGTGAGGTGGGTCATATCAAAACTGGCAGCCCCTATACACAAAGTGGAATGTGATCTGTGGTACAAGGACTCACAAGACCTCCCACCACTGTGTGGTGTAATACTGTGTGTGTCCCTAATGGAAGTCATTAATACTTTATTGGCCAACAATGCTGTGAAAGCTGGTCAGTGGCTATGACCTTGTACGAGTCTAAGAACTAAATCGATTAATGAGAGCAGAAGATAACACACATTTCTCAGCAGATGAAAGAAAAGTTGAGCAGGGGAGAGTTGGGGGGGCAGCTAGATGAATGAGGTAAGCTATGATAGAGTGACTGTTTAAACTTGTCCCCTAAATACTAAATTCTACTGTGACACAATCCCCTATAATGCCTGCAGGGATTACCATCAGATTAAGTGAATTAAGGTATTTAAATGGAGCTGCGGTTCACTGGGTTAAAACTGCAGATACAGTCCAACCTTGTTAATCCAAACCCCTTGGGGAAAAGGGGCTTGTTGAGAGGAATAAAGTACCTGGGACCCTGAAATGCATAGAAATTCCAGCCCTAAGCTCCTTCAAAATATTTGACTTGCATGCACTTGCATTTCAAAATGCTGGATGATTAGTAAGATGAGAAGATACTACAGCTTGTTTGCACTTTGAGCTCAAACAGCGGTTTAAAAAGTAGTTAAAAGTAGTTCTCTTTGGAGTCATGGTTTGCAGGAAAAGAGCAGGTGCTGTTACATGCAATATTCAAGACTTTGATGTGTCTGGGCTTGTGTAGTTCATTGTTTTCCCTGTGTGTATCAGAACCCAGCCTTTATTTACAACTGCACAGTTAAACTGGTTATAGTTCTGATGTGATGTTTTTCTTTTTAAAGTGGTTTAACACATTTGGCAACAGTCATGTCAATTTGTGCTGATTTTGAAAAAAAAGAAATCACTGGAGCACATCTAATGACATTAAACATTTCACAACATTGTAATTACATCACTTGCTAGCCAGTTTGAGTCATACTTGTATGTTGTCTATTAATAAGACCTTATTCAACCAGGTGCTGTGGCCCTTTGGAGGAAACTTGTTGAGCTAAACAAGCCTGGCAAACAGCTGGACTGTCGGAGGAAATAATATGGAGGGGAAGCAGGAAAATGCTCTGGCACGGCGCGTGTAGTGGATACAGCTGGGCCGGATGTCAATAAAGGAATGTGATTATCACCGCAGAGATCTGGCTCTAAGTGAAAGAGCCAGGAGAAGAAGGGAGAGGAGAGCTGAACGAGATGGAGGACAGGATAAATACGTAACCCAAATGCCCCCTCTCGCTCTCAGATTACAGAATCGCAGGTGTTTATCCCTCACCACGTCAACAACTGCAAATATGTTTGTGTGTGTGTGTGTGTGTGTGTGTGTGTGTGTGTGTGTGTATACCTGCTATGAGGAGGGAAGCCTCCAGTGTAACATGGGACCCTGTGAGGCCACGGCCAACACATTTGTAGGTTCCTGTGTTCCTGGGCTTGACCTGGGTGATTAGCAGCGTGCCGTTGGAGAGCAGGAACACACTGTGGAGGAAAAAAAACATCAGACAGTTTACACTTTTAGCTTGTCTCCTTCATAATGTCCCATCATTACTGACCAAAACATGGTATCACATGTTATTTGTCCATTATTGTTATTTATTTGCATTTGGAAGCGCCATGAAGAACTCGCACATGTTCTCTGCATGAGTCCAACACCCTTTCCAGATCTCACTCATATGGCATTTGAAAACAATTCTTAGCATTTGTTTCGGCTTGCTTGCAGCAACAGAAAGAGACAACAGAATGAGTGCCAGAAACATTAAGCTACTTTAACATAGGCCTATGTTTTGCGCTTGGCATGTTACCTGATTTGCTAAACCCAAGCCATCTGCTGCTCCAAATAGGTTCAAGTAAACACTGTGAATATGTCCACAAAACACAAAGTAAAGTGACCTACATAGTGAGTTCATTTTTAAGAGTCTCAAGCTTTTTCCTGATGGCTGGCACCTGGCCGCTGGCAGGCTGAAGGGAGTATCAGTGCCAGTGATGGACGGGTAAGAAGTAATTAAAGGCTGACCTTAACCCAGCTTTGGTGATGACAGATAAGGAGCTGCACATCCCTCACAGCACAAACCGACAACTCAACAGCTCTTCACAGCTGTATGACAAAGTCGTTACAAAAGCTCATGGGAAAAGTGGATATGTAAAGTAGAGAGGAATAAGTTTAAGTTTCTGCTGGATACATTAGGGGTACCTTGGAATTCTTGAGGAGAGTTTTCCAAAAGCAGGATTCATCAGGACTATCTAGTTCTGCACTGGGTTCCCTCAGGAAGGCTGATTTTTCTGTGCCATCTCTTCTTTTCTTTGTTCAATAGCAAAAGGGAAATGAGCTTTGGGAGCTTGTGAGTGTTTCCACCCAAGAGACAGAACAAGTCTGTGGAACATTACTTCTCTCACAGGAAACGGTCTAAAATCACCACAAAAACAAAATGAACAAAGACAGATTTTTTTACAAACATATTTATAGCTTCACTGGGTCCAGACAGAACTGGTGTGGTTTCACATTTTGCTTCCAGGGTTGGTTTGACCCATGGGGGCACAATTTTTTTCTGTCTGCGAAAAGAGCCTTGAGCTTGCACTGGTATGTCTTTATCTTAGTTTCACACTAACAATCTCCATCAAACATTCACACATAATCTAGAGGGGGGGTTGTCTAAACAGGTGCAAAGCAGATGATATGCCCTGCATAGCACTTGCATTCCTCTGACATTGTATCAGCCCAGATCAATAAACACAAACATACAACACACTAGGCTGCCTCACAATGCAGTCTTTTAGTGTGTTTGTGTGTGTCTGTGTGTTTATATTCATGCTTATTACCCATTCCTCTGTAATCCTGCTGCTGAGTCATCACTGCCTTGGTGACCAAACCTGCCTCTGACAAGCTCATTACACAAGTGACTAACTGTTGATATTGGAGTCCTTCACCTCCCTCGCTCACTGAGCACAATAATCACTTCCAAATCGAAAGCCAGGCTCTCGCTCCCCATGAAGAATAGGCCGCCAACAATGTGACTTTGTATAAGCATGAGGTGCTATGAACCCTGAGGGTATACTTGGCACTTGGTGTAGAAATTGGTTATTATCTCATGCTTGTGTGTTTACGGGGGACGTGCTGGTAAGCTGATTGTAGCTTGAGGGGTTTTTCCGCTCAGTGCGGGAACACCAGAGAGCTGCAAAGTCCTTTGTGATAGGCTGGAAAGAAAGGCTGCGTTCAAGTGATGTATTGTAGACTGCAGAGAAACTTAACCGCGCTCTGCTCCAGTAATAATATTCCTTATTGTGCAATCCATCTTAAGACTGGGAAGTAACAGCACGCAAAGAGCTGAGAGCCCGGTGTAGGAGTTCCACCTCATTGGGTTCAAAGGAATACCCTAAGCTGGAGCTTATAGAACGGTAAGTGAGGAGAGGGAATGAGGTGGGGGCAGGATATGAGTGGGAGAGTGGGAGTATGAGATGTATGATGAGAAAAGAAGGAGCGAAGCAAAGGGGAGGATTTAGCTCTCAACATACCGAGACTTGTTTGCCAGCAGCTCATTTTCGTGGTACCACTCCAGCGTCGGGGCAGGCTCGGCGGTGAACTGGCAGTGAAGCGCAGCCTCCTCGTTCCTCAACACCACCTGGTCCTCAGGAGTGACCACGGGCCGCGGAAAACTCTTATCTGTTACAGAGGTAGAAAAACATCTGCACGATTACATCTGCAGGCATCGGACCATCAAGTTCCACCTGAGTGGATGCTTGTGCATCTCAGCAATCTGCTCTGGGCTTTATTAAAAGCTGCCAACAACAGCATGAGGCCGCTGAGCAAGTGGCCTTCAGGTGGCGGTGTGTGTCAACACCTCAGGGGGGGCCCAAGGGAGACTTAATGAGATCAGTGAACAGACCCTGCTGCTTATGTATCTTGACCATCTTCTCCTCCTTTTGTGGTTTAACCTCACAGAACCGCACACAGCAGATCATCTCTCTTTACTCTGTGATTATGTACAGTCAAGCTATTCCAAAAAAAAGGATTAGAAGGATTCAAATGGGGTCAACTACTCTAACACAAGAAAAAAATTTCCACTTGAATAATTAATGTGGTATATTATTTGGAGGGTAAGAGGTGAATAAGACTGGTCTTTTTGTATTTTAAGCACTGGAGGTTGCAAGGTTTTTGCAGTCACCCAAAAATGTTTCAACATTTTCTGTTCACATTCCATGGACTTATTCTACCCTGCCAGGCGTCCAGTGTTAGCTTTGGCTGACACCAGGCTGCTGTGACCTGTCAAAACCAGATATCAGGTAACATACAACCCTGAGGAGGAATAATTACCACAGAGATTCAGGGACTTGTTGTATTCCAAATGCAAAGCTGAAAAAAGAAATGGGAACATTAAAAAAGTTTAATACTAGTTTAAGTGTGAGTATTGCAATCCTGAATAGCCAATGCTGCTCTTGTGCCAGGAGCAGTATTAGAACACCGGTTGATGTGAAGAAAAAGAAAGGCGTGCACTCAGAGCAGACCTGGCCCACCCAGGAAGTGGAAGGGGGGCCTCATCTTAAAGAGCTGTGACCGTGCATTGAAAACCTGTCTAAATCTGTCAGCCTTTTTCTTAAATAAAGCCTTTTCGAAGAGCAGAGGGCAGCACACGGTAACTGGAAACTCAACAATTATCCATTCTTCCTCCAGCCAGGTGCTAACCTAGCGTGTCTGTCTGTATGTGTGTGCATGTGTTGCAGGTGGCTAATTAGAGTGGAGCAAGGCATCAGGTTTCTTGCACAGATGTGCTGCTGTATGTACAATACGAGCTCTGTGGTGTGCAGAGGGGATAATACACCAGAGGGGCACATGTTCACAAAGAGTAAACAACAAAAGTCATGTTAAGAGGCTACTGAACAACAAATAATCTCCCTGTACAACTACACTGTACACCAAACTGTCTATAAAAGCTACGGTTACATATTCAGATTTAACAGAACGACGGTGCTGCTGCTGCTGAGGGAGCTGATGTTACTGTTGGCTCAGAGGATGTTTATGATGTTTTCTGTCTGCGTGGGTGGCAGAGAAGGAAGGTGCTAACACACACTCAGGTAATCACATTAGGAACGCCATCACTGTCTCTTCCTGCTCTCTCATTGCTAATGGTCTGTATGACCCCTCCTCCTCCTCACCACACTTCCTGGCAGATGTGGGTGGAATAATTTACTGAAAGCCAAAAATATCTGATTATTAATTACAGGCAAGTGGAGTTGCAAAGGCATACTGGTTTCAAGATACACTGTTGTAAGAAAATTGCTGATTAACAAAATATGTCAATTTTCTCGTCTATGATACTGTGTTTAACCCCATTATTGTTTGTAAAAAAGATAATTTCATATTAATGTCAAGTTTCAGGTCTGTGAGGACATTTTGTGAAAACATAATAAGGCATTTGTTTGAATAAAAAGCCTTTTTGTTTATATGCCTTTGGGTATGTTTCTAACTGAAACTACTACTATGATTACTACTAATAATAATAAGTGTCAGGAGTGTCAGAAGTGGGTACAAGAACTGAGAAACCAAAGATTACTCATGTCGCAGTGGATGAAGACACTGTCACAAAAGGTCACACACACACCAATTATGTTGAGAGTGAAGTTGCTGTTGCTGCAGACGTGCCCAGCTGCATTCTTGGCGCAGCAGTAGTACAGGCCGTTGTCGTCTGGGCTGGCACTCTTGAAGGTGAGTGTCCTCTCTTTGTTGTTGATCTGATGGCTCTTCTCTGTCAGCTTCACACCATCCTTGAACCACTGGCATGTCGGCCTGAGAGGGAGGAGAGGATTTAAGAGGATTGGCATGAGAGAGATTTAGGACAAGAGAAGACAACAATTACACAAGAGTTGTGTGATGATGAACACAAAAAAGAGATACAGAGGCGAGCCGAGGGGGAGAGAAAAAGAAAAGAAAAAGAACATAAGGGCATGAGAGAGGTCAACTATTACAGAAGAACAGTTTTTCAGTACAGTCTTCAACATGATCCTTAACCCTTTTGCGCTCTGAACTTAAGGTGACGGGGGAGGAGACTCACCGTGGGTGACCATCAATATGACAGCGCAATGTGACTGGCGCAGAGCTCTCGATCTCCCCTTCTGAGGCGGGCTCCTTCAAAGTCACACCACCACTTTCTAACCCTGTAGAGAAGGAGAAACAGTGAGCGTGAGGAGGGAGAGAGCATCGGAAGACAGGAGGAATAATAGAGAAGAACGACAGGAGGAAAAATTGAGTTAAGTGGTTGTCCTGTTGTCTGTCCTCACATGATGCACAGCGACGCTAATGGGTGCAGCAGGGATGAGGGCAGCTTCGGGCACATCACTGTGACAGCACTGTGACTCAGGGGACAGAGCCAGAGCAGAGAGCTGCAGCATCACTGGGAAAGCTTACTTCGAATACAACTGTCCTGAACTCACTAGAGCAAATGGGCCTAGACTGTGCCTTTTTTTTGGACATTTAATGAACAGCTCAGTGACTCATTCTGTTAAAATGGCTTCAGTTCTGTTGGAGCAGCCCATAAAATCAGAGCATGGTCTGACCTTTGGTCATGCTGAAATATTTCTTCAAACGTTATCAGGTGTGTCTCCATTACAGCACAATGAGAGGAGCAAAAAACCACAACAAAGTGACGCGAGGCATCCCTCATACAAGTAACATGAAACCCGATCAATGGTGTCAAAGTGACAGATGAGAAAGAAAACAAATGAAGAAAACAGATGGCTGGAAATTGATCCACAGTCATCCTCTGAATGAATCACTGTACAGTGAAAAATGAGGGGACCTGTGCGGTTTTACTGTTAGGGATTTGACCTAGTGCACTAGGATAGACATATTGACTATGTAGGAGTACAATATATCAAAAAATCATCACAGCAGCAAATCAGTTCTACATTCTCCTGAAAGAAGACTGGGAAAGGCCTTCTTAGTGTATCCAGAAACTCGGTGTAAGCCATAAATTTGCTGTTTGTGATCTGGTAGAGACATTTCTGCAGACTGACTGCTGAGCTACATGCACACTGAGGTTCCTGGATAAACAGAGGCCAGAAAGTGCATGAAAAATATGACTTTTTCATGCACTGGTCAATTTAGAGATTTTGGCATTTACTTGTCTTCTTTCACACCAGTGAATAAAAAACAACCAACAAACACAATTAGACGCTATCTTAGTTCAGAGTCCTGTTTTAAGTGTGTATGCAAATTAACAAATGTTTATTATATAACCCACATTTGCATATTTAAATTTATCAATACCTATCAATTAAACAATTCCACTGTATTGTCTTGCTTAAAGTAATATTTGACGTTGTGTGGAGAAAAACAAACTTGTCTCTTTTGCGAGCTGTAATACAGTCTTGGCATCACTGTGCTGGAATTCCCCTTTCCCTGCTACTTTGTTTTCCCTGGGTGAGATCAGGGCTAATTGTTATTTATGTGATGATATATGAGCTGTGGTTTTATGACATGCAGAAACTGTACACCCAGCGTGGTTACAGAGCACAGACATCCAATTCAGCAAGAGGGCATGTTTGTTTGGGTTGCACTGGTTTATGCATGAGTCCATCAGGGGTTTGTGCGTGTGTGTATGTATTAGTGTACATTCCATCATGGTGAGCTCCATTCATTTAGCCTGTGGCTGAATACTGTAGCTGCATCTTTGCTGCTGTTTGGATCATCTATGAAATATGCATGGCATGAGCCTCCACCTGAGAGTGGTGGAGAGAGGGGGAAGCAGCGCCACTGGGAGGTCAAAGGGGGCGCTAAAGGAAGACCCGTCACAATGAATTACACAAGAACCTGGCAGTGCTCTCAACAATAACAGGGCCTCCATTCCTTTTGCTTATATCCCCATCTGTGCCAAGCAGGACTCATTAGCTTCCTCATAACACAGATGCCCGAACAACTGTGAGTGTGTGTGCACATCGCACTACATGTGTGAGTTTTGTGTCTGCTAGAGACAAGTTTGTGTGTGTGTGTGGGGGTGAGGTGTGAAACACAGCTGATGATGCTGTGCCCCAAAGCATGAATGCATGTGTGTACTCAAATTTCTACCAGTTCTGCAGAGGATGCTAATTGGCTGTGTTTCTCAGTCAAGGCCGTTTCAGTCAATAGCTCCAGTAGCTTAATGAGGAGGAGGAGGAGATGATGAGGGCCATCCCAGCCCAGGGAACTATGGTCAGACAGACCTGTTATAAGTGCACTGGATGCATAAGGGGGCCGACAGAACCAGAAGGAAAAACAATGAGTCACAGGAGGAGGAGAGAGTAAGAAAAAGTTTGATACAACAAGTATCAACTGCGGTGTGACTGGCACTTGCAAAATGAAATCAAAGAATTTGTTTCAACCTGCCTGGAGTAACAGGTGGGTGTCAACCTGTCAAGTTCAGAAACAGTGCTACTTCATAAAAGCCTGTGTGTTTTTCTGCGGTCTGTTTCTGATAGAAAAAAAAAGGGATCCAACCTAGAGGTTTTAACCTCTCTGTGTCTGGTTTGTCTTTCATGGGAAAAACCCTCAGACACATATTTAACATGTAAAAAATACTGTGCATTCCAGCAGATTGAATCTGCAGTTAGGGGAAAACTAAATGAATAGGCAATGTGAGCAGTACGAGACACAACAGCTGAGGAGACAAATAAAGGACCTACATAATATAGGACACACTGCTTGACCTGTGTGAACAATTAAAGTTAACACACTGTCTTGTGACTGTCTAGAGTTTCCTGATGTATTTTCTCCTTCAGGACGGTAAAACTAATTCTTGGTATCCACTCATTTTCAAATTGACCTGGATTTTCTGACAGACACACATTCTAACCTTTTGCACCGCTAATAACTCCATTCACAGTTCAGGTTTCTCCAGCTGTCCATTCGACAAACAGAAGGCGCTCTTTCATAACCTATTAGTGGCAAATACTTCCCCGTAATCCCCCTCAGAATGCATGACTAAGAGCTGGAACAGGCCTGGCAGCTAACGCCATAATTAGGGGCGTATAATTATTATGTTGGAGGCAGAACAGGAAGCTCTATCAGCACCAGGATGATAACAGATGAATTGTGAGGATATTGTCAAGGCAGATGCTTGGACCGTCCATCCCTCACCGTGCCAAAAGGCAGCTGTACGTGTGTGTTTGTCTGTTTCACTCAATGAGCTGATTTGTTGCCATGGAGAAGGGCTCCTCCAGCAGAGAACCAGGGTGGGTTGTGTTATCCAGGGCAATGCTGGGGGTACGATTTGACAGACAGCGCCATATGGGTATGGAAAAAAACTAAAATATGTGGCAGAGCAGCTTCATATTGTAGACGTTGTTAAAAAAAAAAAAAAAAAAAGTGTCTCGCACAGTCCCGGGAAAAGCGTGACAGACTCAGCTCGCTGTTTCAGTAGAGGTGTCAGATTTTATCAGCTATGGCTGACAGAGGTCGACGGGCTAGGCTGTAAACTACATCAACTGGAAGAGATGCTGATGCTGTGACAAGGCAGAGAGAGGAGGAAGAAAAAGGAAAAAAACAGACATTCTGACTCTGGAGCAAAGTCACTCAGTGGGGGGGGAGCGGATGGATGGAGCCTGGGTCATTAAGCATGAGGAGCTGCATATTGCCCGCTCACGAAAGAAAAGAAAAGAAAAGAAAAGAAATGAAAGAGCAGAGTTGCACTGATGATCAGTTAGGATGCTCTTAAATGCAACTAATGTAGGTTAAGGACACATGTAGTGGATTAAACCAAGATTGCTTGTGTGTATGGCTGCTTACTTGTGTGCAAGAGGCTGTGATTAAAAGATTAAACAGAGGAAAATATGCCTGCTTCCGTGTGTTTCTCCTCCATATTCTCCTTCTCTCTACCAGCCATGTCTCTCATTTCCAAAACACTGTCAGTCTGCATCTTGTTACAGAGAGTCAAGCAGAGCGTTTCAGGACCAACAAACATGCTGACAATAATGATGCCCTGAGTCTGACACTTCTGCTGGACACATTCCTGCCATGGAGAGCCAGTGACCACACAGGACAAAAGGGATGAAGGGGGGTATAAATATCTAATGTTTAAAAAAGAGAGGGGTTAGTTACTCTGAATAACTTTCAGCTGGCAGGATGTGCCCACCCACCATTGAGAGCAAGATAAATTAACTCCCTCTATCAGCAGAGGGTGGGAGGAGGAAGGGGGACAATCTACTCTGTTACAGTCAATGTACAGTACATAGTAAATGAACCCCCCAACCCCTCCTTACAACCCACATTTACTACTACGCACGCAAACTAGCACACACATGAGTGAACGCACATGCAGGATTAATGCCAGAGGGGGTCTTTACTTTAAAGCTGTGTGCGGCTTTATCGCCCGTTAAATGTATGTTGGGTAAATATGAGAACATCTGTCATAACACTGTCTGATCCACCTAAAATGATCCAGAGATGGACAGCTAACCTGTGCATTATGACAGAGAGACAAATGTGCTGATAAACAGATTGATGGAGCAAACAAAATATATATCACTGAATTCTGCTTGTGGGTTTGTTTCAGAAAAGTATGTGCTATGCTTTACATTTTCTTTTTTTTCCTTTTATTATACAGAAGACAGAAATTCTGCTCAAAGTGGTCTACTATCTGTAGTCATGCCTGAGGAGTCCACTTACTTTTATTGAACTGACAAAACTTACAAAGCCATCAATCTTACAGTTTTTCAGAAGAATGTTAATGTGTGATAACACTACATCCATTATTATCTGCTTTTAAGCCATGTATCTGCTGCTCACACTTACTACATGTAATACATGTCTATAGCAACTATATATCTGGAAAGGGAGACTTGCTTACCCGGCATCATACCTCTGTCTCTGTTGAGATTTTGCTAAAAGCCTTTTTCAAGCTGCCAGTTTTAAATGTGAAAGGAACAAAAAGAGCTGACAGAAAATAAAAGCTTCATACCGCTGACAGACCTGCACAGTGGATTATAATTATCTCAACAAGCTACACTATTAACAACACATGGTCATTTTTCTCAAATACTGATATAAAAATATTGAATACTGCAGCTTTAAAATTTTACCTTTCATTTATAGGGATCAAGATTCACATTATTTTATTAACAGACAAAACAATTTCAACTCTTTTGATATAAATGTCTAGTTGTATAAGAGCAATGCACATCTGCACTGAGCAAGAAATGTGCCATGACTCTAATAAAAACAAGTGGCCATATACATTTCCATGAATGTAAAATAAATGAGCTCAGCAAGAAAAAAATCAGACTTTTTAAAAATATTACACCATCTTCTTTCCAATGAAAATAAGCCTCCCTTTTCCAAAGTCTGAGAATATTAATGACCTGGCAGATAATGCAGTTTATTCTAGGTCACAATGGCAGCTCTTAAGAACTGGTGCTTCATGTCTAACTTGTTTCAATTTTTTTTTATTTTTACTCTGTGGGAGTATGTCAGTTGAGCTTTATTGACACTCTAGATCATGTTTAATTTCCATGCATAAAAACAGCTCCCTTCAGATCAGACATGGTTTGAAAAGTTGATGTGCTTTGGTCTATCTGGCTAAGACTTTTAATCATTTCGAGTCGGTGCTCGACAGACCACAAATATTCACTTGAGGAGAGACTTCACAGAGCAGAGGTTAAACCTCCGCTCTTTCCCTCCTTCTGAAGCTCTCAGTATGTCTCTCAGTTTTGCTTCTAGGAGGTCTGGACACTCATCTGCTCTTGTAATCAGCCTTTTATAATCAGCCAATTAAAATGGCCACGAAGAAAAACCTCTTGGCTAAAAGAGGCTAGAGAGGACAACATATTCCAGATGGAGCAATTTTTCACTCTTCTCTGCTTTTTGTTTTCTTCTGCCATCAGGACAAACTCAGTGTTTGCAAAACACAAAGGCTTTTCAGTAACAACTGGTACCTGAGGGCCCTCCAGAATATGTGAACGGGGCTGTTATTTATCCCAAACAGGGCTGTGCAGAATTCCCATGGCTTTCCCTGAAAAAAGGGTCATTGAGGTTTGGTTATGAGGCTAAGCAACAACATTAAGATACTAATCTGCCTCCCCCTAATGGAACTAAAAGTTTAGAAAGTGAGGGAGGGAAAGCTTGACGTGAATAAATAGCTGGAGCATGAAGAGAAGTGTTAAAGTAAACCTCAATAATTATATAGTTCGAAAGTAAATAACACTGCTAAATAATTTTTTTAGACCAAAGCTTTTTGATAGCATACAGGAAGAAAAGAGTGTTACACAACGGAGAAAAAAGCAGATACAAGCAACAAGAAACACATGCTCAGTGGCACATGTATCCTATTTCCTTTGGAGAGAGGCAGAGGAAGCACAAAGAACAAGGTAACAAGGTGGAAACATTCCTTCGGCTCATACTACCTGTCATCCTATACTGTGACTTTTGTTTTGCTTTTTTGATCCAGAAACTGAACGCAAACTCCCATTGCCATTATGAAACCCTGTCAGCTGGCAACATTCACTCTGGAGGGGTTTATATAGAATGAAGGGTGAGAGAAGCTTGAAATGAGACACTCACACTTGATATTGAAGGAGGCATTGGTGGAGTGGAGCACCTCTCCCGTGACCTTGTTTTCTACGACACACTCAAAGTTCCCTGCGTCCAGCAGCCGATCCACGGCGGTGAACTTGAGGTTGCTGCCCTCCTGGTAGCGTCTGTCGTCGTTCTGTAGTACCTGGCCGTTGTGGTGCCAGCTGTAACTGATATCAGCTGGATCGCTGACCTCACAACGCAGCATGGCACTGCGGCCGTGCAAGGCATCCTGGGACTTGGGTTCCTTGGTAAACTGTATGGCAACAGCCTGGATGGACAGGGCTGTGAGAGAAGAGAGAGGAGGTGGTGAATGATGGAAGATTAGAATGGGGCTGCTGTTAACATTTTACTGCTTTTTCCGTTCATTAAGTGTGTGCCATAGCGACCACTTAGCCTTGCGGAGGAATGCGATGTTTAGACAATACTGGCTAGCTGTGAATTATTTTGTCGTAAAATTATCAGACCCAACACAGAGAAAATCCTTTTTCCCGTTAGTGAAACTGTGACATGAGTGGGTGATCTCAGAGTTTCTCTCTCTCTCACTCACTCACACACACACACACACACACACACACACACACACACAAGTGGCTCACAGTCATGTGCCATCAGCTTGTGGTCACGTCTCTCAGATAGGACATGATGTGTTGCACGCACTTAAATCTTTTATTTCCCCTCATGATGTTCTGCACAAGCTTTGTGTGAGACCATGTTTTCTGCTCTATTTAGCTTCATCTCAGTGGAGAAAATGACAAGTGTGTGACTTAGACCATGGCTGCAAGAGCACTTCACAGTTATAATAATCGAGTGATATGCTTTAGCTAGAAGCAAGGAGATCACAATATGTATGAGTAATTAAATAATAGGAGAAACACTGAGAAAATGAATAAAAACAGAAAAAGACACAGCGTGATTAGAGGGGTTTGTTTTGTTTGTTTTTCCAAATTCTATTTGTTCCATGTTTTTTTTTTAACTCTAGTTAAAAACTGGAACTTGTAAGTTCATGTCACCAACACAGTGGTATATGGTAACAGAGTTATGATCAGCATCTGTCTGCTAATTAATATTCAACAGACCCATTGGACCAAGAAACATCAATGTTTTTCTTTGCAAAATTGCCGGTTTTCACACTTGCTCGTTCAGCCTCACTATAACACAGTCACACACGTACATCTACTTGATATTCTTGTGTCTCCTGGCAACATAAAATATTAATTTCTATTTCAATTCACTAATGTGTCTTTGATGGCAATCTGCTCTCATGATTGTTGCTAATTAGAAAACTCTTGGTGAGACAAGGGAAGGAATCTACTCAAGCTGAACTCAGTGAACCTGTTTTAACAACCACCAAAATGAACTACTCATCAATAAACATCGCTTTAGTGTGTCAGGATAGGCCCTCATGTTTCTCAAGTAACACAATGTTATCATACCTGATGTCAGGGTTTGTTATCATAAGGAACAGTTGGAGGCTGGATGCCACGGCTGGAGTCGATTAAGCATACCTACACCTGCATAACATTGCCTGTGTGTGTGAGTATGTGGAGGTTTTATAGTCTCTTGCTGCACTGGAGCCAAGTGAAAAGGGAATCTTTCAATAATGTTAAATCAAGGAGCCTGTTGAAGATGAGCCAAGGTAATTCCTCCATCTTTGACCCTCCTCATCCCACCGCTCCTGTCCTGCTCCCTATCTCATCAGGCTCACCTTTGTCTTTGCTGCAGGTGGCTCAAGCTGAAAGGCAGGCAGGCAGAGAAAGATGCAGCAAGGCAGAAAAGCTGATCAAACATGACAGCTAGACAAGCTGTGGATAGGCTGGGTTGATTTGCCTTAAACGCCCATAATTTTAAAAGACAGGTGGAAACCAGAGGTAAAGAGCCAAGAACGTACCAAAAAATAAAATTGAGATGCGAAGAATAAAATACAAAAATACCATCTATGTCACACGCAAGGTATGTAAGATCAAACTGAGTCCTAGATCATCAGAATGTGCAGGAGATAAGCATTATGGATTTACTGTGCAAAGAGGAGGGTCTGGTGTGTTCTTTCACATGAAAGCCTGAAGCTAAAGTCCAGAGACGTGTGTTAACTGTAAACCTCCCACTCAGATAAAACCATCACTAATCCTGTTTTAAAGAGGACAACCAATGCTTTACTCAGCACTCCAGCAACTACAATTAAGAGCAATAATATGAAAACAAGATTAACTTTGGTGACTATCCCTTTGTTAAGGATGCAAGACAAAAATCAAAACAAAATGTCTATCTATGATGGGACAAATCCGTAGACATTCCTGCTGATGTTCTGTCAAGGATTAGAACAATTAAAGTGACCCTTTAATGGCTGAACATAAACATGCTCAGTCAGACATGGCCACTGCTTTAAAAGCAATTTTTACAAATGTGCCATGAGAGCGAGCATTGTACCATGTCATTAACATGAGTAATATTTATGCAAAAAGCACAGAGAAAACCAACTTCAATTTTTTTTGTAAATCACTTTTACATGAAGACACTTAATTTTAAAGATCTAAATATTTATATGCACATTTTAATGTGTCTGTTTGAACTTGAAAACAGCTATGAGTGTGAGAAAAGGACTCCAGTGTCACTTTAGGTCATCGTATGTTTTTAATTTGGTCTGGTCTGGCAGCCAGGTGGATCAATAGCTTCTTTTGGGATCTGATGTCTGTTTTCCGGGGAAAATGTGTATTAGAGGTCACGGCACAGAAGCTTTTCTTTCAGCTGTACATAAACTGACGTTATAAATTTACAGGATCCAGGTGAGACATCTGCTGCCACATTATTTTTTTTTTCAGGCACGTTCTCTCATTTGGGATGAAAATTCTCTTTACTAGACTGTATTGAATGTCATTCTTTGACATTTGACTGCTGACTGTAATGTATTTAGAACAAAGCTTTGAATGTCATCATATTTTTCATATTTGCTAAAGTAAAAATAAACCCCAGAAATTTAATAGGCTCCTGATGTTTCCCCCCCACACTACCCATCCATCCCTAACATCCTTTCAATTTGTGCAATAGCTTATACAAGCTAAAGTTAATTTAGAATTTATATAAATATAATATCAATATCAAAGATAGGAACAACGCTTCAAGCCTTTAGCCTCAATTTGTGTTGGACCTTAAATTTTTTCCATGCATTGATTTTTACTTCTTAACATAAACTATTCTTATTTTCATTAATGCTCTGTCTCAACATGGGACAACTGTCTTGTAGGCTGAAGCCTAAGCCAACCTATAATGATCAAAAGTAGTTTTTATACTGAATTAGTGAGTTATTTACCAAGAAAAAGTACCAAGCATTAGCTTGTTTCAGCTTGTTAATTGTGAACGTTCTGTCATGACAGACAATGGTCTCTAACAATTCTTCTAACAGGCAGTGAATTTGTTCCATCTGTGCAAAACTGGGATAAAAGGCAGCAAATAGGCAGGAAGCACCAGTGAGCCATCCTCAGCACCCACCTCAAACAATCTATCAAGTAATGCTCTCAGACAAGCACCCTGCATCCATGCCAGGCTTACAGCTGAGTTGATGGTTTTATGTGAGATGCACGTTGTCGCACGGTGCTGGTTTGTATGTGTGTGTTTATATAGTGAATAAACTTCTGGGAAAAGTCCCAGCAGAGACAGCACATATAGATAAGGTGCTTTCACATACCACAAGATGACAGACAAGACAAAGAGAGAGCGTATAGTGAAGCACAGTCTGTCACATCTGAGGAAATCCGCCAAGTTTACTGTACCGTTCAAACAGGGAATGCACGGTGACCTACATCTCTCAAACACACTGCAAACCCGCACACAATGCATACAATCATACACACAAAGCCGCAGCTGCCTCACCCAATCCCCTCTACCACTGTGACACAGGCATGCTGCAACACAAACACTTCTTAAGTTGTGTCTGTCGGACCAAATCAATACAGTTAATTTAGAGCATGCTTTTTCACTGAGTCACACAAGGGCTGAAGGAAAGGGAACGCACGGCTCTGAACACAGTGACATTTCAAAGAGATAAGCGGGGCAAATGCTATCCAAACTCCCACTGAGGGCCCTTCAAAGTGAGAGTAGTTTAAAGGGAGAGTTACAGATAAAGTGGAAACAAACAGTGAGATTGTGAGACACAGAATGGGAATGTTCTTGAGACAAAAAATTCTTCAGTGCCAAGACTGAGGCAACATAAGAGGTGAATGTCTGCTGAACTAACTATAGAACAAAGAAACAGTGAAGTAGAATAAATCATTGAAGGTGCCCTGTGGAGTTTTTGACTAATAGTAGCTCTATAGAACAGTTGTTCTAATGGGTAGCTCCTCATTATGTTTTGACATATACCTCACAATGTTTTCAAGCTCCTCTGCTGATTTACAGTTAGTGAAAGTAACAGAAAAGCAGCAAAGCAATGTGTTATCAAAGGCCATATAGGAGAAGACTACAAGCTAGCACACAGATGTAAATAATGCTGATTTGAAAAAGTTTTCCAATATTAAGCATGGCAGAGGTGTCATCAAAGAGGAAATGCATTTAATGTTGTAAGGCATTTGCATTTGTTATGGTCCTGAAAATTCAGAAAATCAATGATGTTTTCATGTTGACTATTAAACTACTTTAAAATGTTTTTTTTTTTTCAGAAAGCTTCACAACAGAAAACTATGTCTTAATACATCAAGTCTGCAGAAAACTATACTAAGCACCGTATTCGCTCGCCTGGGAGCCTCCATCTCTTCACAGACTGAGCAAAAAAACAGAAAACAAAAAGAGAATCCTGCCTCTGATACAAATCAATATGCGCTTGCCGGGAAAAGCTTACAACGGATACGCTAATGTGCCTGTATGAGGAGCGATCATCATGAAATATTAATAGTTTTTCCTTTTTCTAAATAGTTTGGAGTTTTCCTGGGTTTCAATCAAGGTGTCTGGAAAGAAGCTGGGAGAAACAGAAAGTAGGTTAAAGATGGAGGGGGAAACTGCTGAGAGGGGTAAAATATCTGCACACAGGGATTCTCCTCTTCAACTTGCTGCACTGCCGACCCCATTAAGCCTGGCTCGGCTGTCAGGGCTGTCAGGTGGAAGTCGCCTTTAAGTCGGCCTGACAGCCAGAACTCACCATAATGGGCTCATCTGCAACTCGCGCCTTCATTCTCTCTTTCTCAACTTTGTGTGCTGGCACAGGCATGCAGAGATGGCCGAGCTGAATTATATTTCTAGACAAACTACAGTGTGTGTGACCATATCAGCGTGGGAGGATGCAAGACACACAACCAAAGTAGCAAAGAAAAATGATGTAATTAACTTGAACATAAAGTATGTTGCATTATCTGTGGACATTAACAAAAAATCAATCTCAAGATGAGACTAACTGTAGGATGTTTATACAGACTATACAAGGGCTTATAATGTGAGGGCAAAAACAGAATGCTTAAAGCCGCAAAAAATAAAAAAAGAAGTGAATTGTATTTTTTTTTTAATGTTCAGTGAGGATCCTGTCATCAGGATTGCATGTGCCCAGCAGGCTGTGGCACTCGATCTCTAAAACTGCTGCAAGGTGACAGAAACCAGGGATGACACACAGGACCGAGGCTGTGAGAGGTGAAAGAGGAAGACAGCCACACATGCACAGACACAAAGAGCAGCACCCAAAAATATTTGGCAACACACACGCCTGTCGTGGAAGCTCAAATAGCCCGTATGTGTGTGGTTTAACAGCCTCTCAGTGGACCGTGTCAAAGCGAGACAGCTGCTCTGAAATGTTTGAGAGCGACGTGACAGCAGAACGAGGAGTCACAGGAGTCGCAGGAGTGAGTGTTGCCGACAGGGCGTGAGACAGTGATCGGAGCGTTCCACATGGCTGCTATTAGATGTTTATCTCAACGACGCCAAGATGCCTCAGTGGCACACAATTCCCAGAATTTCACACATTAAATTGCTGCAGATATCCCTTAAAATACTGTCAAACACTCTGTTAACAAATGCCCATTACACAGTTTAAGGGCTGTAATCTATCCAAAGCCATCTCTGTCTTCTCTGTCATCATTAATAAAGATATTACTATCATCAATGATCACTCGATTTTCATTACCCGCCTTCTTTCCCCAGCCACAAAATCTACATTACCCAATTAAGAATAAGAAAAGAAAGACTCCAGATCACATCGGCCCTCTTTGCTCAAACTGCACATGCTGACAACAAGCAGTGTGACTTCAAAAGAGTACCAATAGGAAATGGCACAGACATGATCAGAGATGAAGATGAGATCAATTATTAACAACTCTAAGAGTTCACATGAGATCTGAAGGAGAGCTTAGAATGATTTGGAAGCAGAATGAAACATCTTATTTAGTTAATGGCAATCTGGAGGTCAGATAAGAGCCTTCATGACGAGCACAGACTGGAAAAACACAGCATTAATTTTTTAGCATGCAAAGGATGGATAGAGAGGGGACACTGATGCAAAGTACTCTCTCTTTGGTCTCTAAGCCTCTATTTTAGCATCTACTTTGCTGTGGTCACAGAGTTGACCATGCAGAACACATAAGTCTATTGCCCTATGGCCACCTTTTTTAACAAAAAGTTAAGATTTTACATCAGAGTGGATCTTCCTCTTCATCCTCAGGGTCAGGAAATTAGGTCATCTTAACACTGCTCCATTAAACAAGCCAGGCAAGCCAGCAGTGGACAGAAAAAAATGTAGATCATATTTTTATTTCCAGCATATGCAGATTCCTAACTAGAATTTTAATTGGAATGCCAAGCTAATAAGATCAGCACTTCTAAAAGACTGGATATTAAAAAGAATGAAGAAGGGAGCATAAGGAGAAAAGACAGTACGATGCACAGGATGTTACAGTAGATATCCACCAATGCTATAATTTTTTTTTTAAATCCACTTTGGGTGTCTGCCCTCATTATTACCAGAAATGTGTTACTTAAAAGCTTCAAGTAATAAGGCAGAAAAAATATCTTATCCTGTCCATTAATGTAAAGTAAAGAAACATTTCCAAGTCTACATTCTGTTTTGTTTAAATTTTAATTCAGGGCTATAGACTAACCTTTTCAACTGTAGCTGGGTGGCCTCTACACAAAATTTTGGTGCAATTGTTAAATTGACATGCATTAGCATGCAATTAAGTACTTATCAGAGCTAAGTTATCAATGGAATAAGTAAATATTAACAGTTAAGAAAGAAAAGAAATCTCAACTATATTACTGATAAATGCCTTTTAAAAGAAATATTAATATTTAAAATTTACAGAAAGAACAATGGGCTGTTTAATATAAAGTGATAAAGTCACAAAGTTAAAAATGTATTTAGAGAGAGTTATGTTGCATGACTTTTTGAAAGGGGTGGAGCATCTCTTAAACAGATAATATGAGGCCATCAATGTCTAAAAAAATGTACACTCAGAGCAAAAAATGTAGAGTTTTTCGCTTTCCTACTGGGATACAGGCAGCCAAATACTTTCAAAGGTTATAGAACATTTCATCGTGTCTTGATAATATCTATGAGGCAATTGTATGCATGAGTGTCATGTTGGCATTTTCAGAGAGATGCCGATAGCCATCTGTCACGGTGTCTTTTTAAAGTTGAAATAAAAGCCTTTGATGAAAAACTGTGATAGTCTTTTTTCTCAGTTGTGTTTGTGGACCAGGTTGTCAGGAAGATAAATTGGAGTGGGAATGAAGGGCAAAGTCATGGGAAGCTCCGAGGCCCACTGACAGAGCTGTCATTACCTGTCAACAAATTACCAGGTGTGTGCATGTATGTGAGTGCACACGCACTACACTTTTCCAGTGACTGAGCTTCCTCCCCTGGCTGCCTCCTTGAAAAGTGGTTTGCAGAAAATCTTCCTTAAAAATTGACAGCATTTATAGTCTCATAAAAATGTGGAAAAACCCAAAAAGAGCATAAAACAGGTAAATCTGTAGCATAAACTGCTTTCCGATTCATTAAATTTTATCTGCAACTTAATATATAAATAAAGACATCATGTAAATGAGTATTGTTTGTATGTGACTGTCTTAGAGAAAATATACCAACACAACACAATGTGGCAGTGTTTGGATTTTATGGGAATTACAATACCAGAAAAACATAAATCTCTCATTTATAAACAAAAAATTGTTAACAGTACAGGAGAAGCTAACCTTAGACACTGATGTCAAATTGAGTTTATTTTGCGTGAAGTTCACTTTCATGCCTCAGTGGTCTCTTGGTCAGTTTTTTTAACAATGCTGTGTGTCAGCAGTAGTTTGCGATCTCCAACATGAATTGCACAGGGAAATCACCAGTGCATGAAGCTGAAATGCCGTCCAAACAGAGAGGTCGGGCTGCCTGATTTAACCTGACAGCAGAGACGTTAAACAGGGCAAAGTCAGACCAGGTACAACATCTGTGTCAAGCCAATTTAACAGAAGTGACAGTTGGGTTCACCTCAGGCGGATCTTTGTATTGACCTCAGTCAGCTTTTGTAGACTCACCTAGTCG
Source organism: Acanthurus lineatus (assembly GCA_029814665.1). Classification (NCBI taxonomy): domain Eukaryota; kingdom Metazoa; phylum Chordata; class Actinopteri; order Acanthuriformes; family Acanthuridae; genus Acanthurus; species Acanthurus lineatus. The sequence goes on from JAPZDV010000003.1 coordinate 7,049,607, forward strand.
AGGACTGCAACAAACCATCAGTTTTACATTTTGTTAATCAATGCTGTGTGATTAAGTTGGGAGTCTCTCTATCAGAGATGTGATAGGCATATGTGGGCCTATTTGTTTATTTATAAGGCTCTTATGGGGAAATTTTCATTTTACATCACAGGTACGTGAGACAAATCAAACTTATTCTGACGACTGGCTTTCACTGCAAGTCACCTGAGTCACGTAGGCTAAGCACCTAAGCTGAATTTGGAAAATTTGCTTTTAGCTGTTCAGCTAATTGACCTGAATCTTCACACTGGAAAAATCTGAACCCACAAATACTAAATAAATATAAATAAATATTATATAAATAATATTTATAAAAAATATAATATTTTGGTATTGGGAACAAGCAGCTAGTTTACTTAGCTTACCATTAACATGGAAAACAGGGATATGGTTAGCCTTGCTTTGATTGAAAGTGACAAAATTGGCCTACCAACAACTTAAAAACTCAACAATTATTGCCTGTCATCTAGTCTGTTTAATCTATACAGAATCTAAATGTAAAAATGACACGTTCTGGTTTTATGGGGGGAGTGTTATGTGCCAGTCTAGTCTCTGTTGTTAATTTGTAAAACAGTCGACTGAATCTTGGCGAGAGAGTGAACTTGTCTCTTCATAGAATATTTTGAAATATTCTTCTATACCATTAAATAACATTTAAAATTGTGTGTTAATAAATAGACTATGTTCAACCACAGCCATTACAGAGGAACTCCCATTCTATCAAGCTGAAAATAGATCAGAGTTATACAAAAGAATAAGTCCCTGCTGTCTCTTTGAATTACATCCAAAAAACTGACCCCAGGTAGTATTTTATTCTTTGCCATGCATATATCAGCGCAGCACATCTCTGTGTTCATTTCTCAGCCTCTAATTGAAAATCATGTTCAAAGCAGCAGAGTCAGGCTGCCTTTTTACCATTAACACTGCTATGTACATCCCTCCGCTTCCATAATTCAATCTCTGCTCTTATTGTACTAGGTAATTGCGCTGCTGAGGGGTCTCAATGCGCAAAGCCACTTGCTGGTGTGCAAAGAGAGGGCAGTGCTCATTATAACGAATCTCACTCAGATCACTATCAGTTTATGTACATTTCTCTCCATCTTACTGCTGACAGTAAGGAGCCTGCTCTACACCAGCTAGACAAAGACCTCCCTCCACATTATTATCAGGCAACATTGGCATGGCAACCAGCAGGCAACCTCTCCAGGTGGACCAGTGTGCTCCATCGTTTTGCTTCACTCCTCCCTTGAACAGCAGCAACAGTCATCCATGATGCCTCAGTGGAGTTTTAACACTGATTCCCATTTCAATTACTCTCACACACCAGCTATTTTCTTAAACGCATGACATTTAATACATCATAGATGTTTTTTTGAAACATTGAAATTCATTTCCCCCCTCAAACTATTTAACATGGCATTTCAACAGAAGTATGTCACTACACCTTCATAAAATGTCCTCTCATCCCTTCTAACAAGCTGCAGCTTTCCAGGACACCTCTGCCTTAGAAATGAAGAAGTGCTCCATATGGTCTCCATGACAGGAAAAATAATAACAACACTCATGTAACAGTGAGAACAGGAGGGGGGAAAATGCATCAGCCATAAATCTCCTAATAAGCAGACCAGGAGGCGGTCAAAAGCATCAAAGTGTTGGCTAGGACCCACCCAAACACTCCTTCAACTGTGTTTTAATAGGCCACCCATCCTACGCCATTACTGCCTCATAATGAGTCATAACAGGAGGCCTGCAGCAGATCGGACTAGTTTGACTCCCAGGGAGTCCCTAGAAGGGATCTCTATCATACAGCTTGGGAAAAAAAGCTTCATAGTCATACCTCAGAGTTTAAAACATAAAAATAAACTGGACTGACAAACTTGCTCCAAATAACTGATTTTGAAATGGCTCAAAAACAGAAAGAGTCCAACTACTTCTTTATGTAAATACATGTCTTTGTTTAGTGATGGAATATGACAGAAGCAATTATATTTGTCTTTGATAAAAATGTTACATAACTATGCAAAATCCAATTTAAAAGATTTTTAAACAAATACAAATCTACTTTATGATAGGTTGTGTGCAGATTTTGTACCCAAAATTAATACTACTACATGTCTTTGCATCAAAGGGCTGACTCTCCTCTTTTATCTCACTGCTGACATTATTCAACTTCCAGGCAGAGCATTACCGTAGCATCACAATGTCATGCTATTCCACATTATCGTGTGATGTATAAATGGCAGTTCACAGAGCGTGATCTGCTTGCTTCATGACAGACAGAGTTTCCGTGCATGAAGAAGCCTTTCAGAGAAGATAGGAGCCATATCTCTCATCACCCCTGCTGCTCTGTCCCTCTACACCAGCCTTCAGAACTGTCATGCTGTATCTAAAATAGAGTCATCTGAGCACGGCCAGCTCTCACTGATTTTCAACACCCACTCATAAAACGGTGACTGTTGAAACACAGGCAGCCTAATGCATGGCTGTGTAAGCCACACATGCTGACGACAGAACGTGAGCTGACAGGGAAGGAGACAAAGAAGAGAGAGAGAGAGAAAGAAAAGGAAGAAGCACTGAGAGGAGGTTATACAATTGATCTGGAATGACCATAAGATGAAAAACCTTTGCAGCGTCCACAGATACGAACATGACCATGAAAGGGAACCATGGGTCTTATTACCAATGATGAACAGCAATCTGGAGCCACAGCCATCCCCTGCAGCTGTGCTCTTATGAGATAAAGTGAATGTGGGAGCAATTATTAGATTAGGACGGATTAGGCATTGCTCAGGTAAGGCAGGTTGGGTCGTTCCTGTATGTTTGGTCATGGAAAACCCGGCACTAATCCAGTAATGACACTGCTTTTAGGAGGGAAAACTGAAAAATGCAGCAGTGGAGCATAAAGGGTACTATTTCTTACATATACACTAAGTGAAGTAATAGCTGACATGAAAGCCTAATGCAAACTGTTTATACAAGTAAGTGCTTTAACTAATCCTTCAAAGGGCATGAGCAAAATTAACAGAAGATTTAGAATCAAACTGAGTATAAAGGAACAGTAATGTCATAACATCTGGGGTCACACTTAACAATATTTTTCCAGCATTATTATGAGCCATAGATGGAAGATTAAGTCACAGTGGAACAGAGCTCAGCAGTTTGCAGCCAGGCTAAACACACAAGTCTGTTAGATGTTTCAGACAACAGAGTCAACTTTAAAACAGAGACTGAGAGAGCTGAAGCTGACTGGGTGTTTAAATCTTCATCTGCAGGCCTATAGAGGCTGGCTCAGTAAAGTGATGTGACAGATATGAGATAAAGCAGAGGGAAGACACGGGATGCTGCTTCCAAAGTCTTGCTTTCTGACATATGATCTGAGAGGACAAACAAGCTTGATGGATTAAACAGCAAGAGGGAGGAAAAATGCTTTCACTGCACAACCCAAAGCCTAACATGCAGGCAGAATTTTTTAATGCACCAATCATGAGACAATATGTCTCCAGAGTGACAGGAGCTGCTTTTCGCATCAGTGGAGGTAATAAATGATGGTTCTCTCCTTGGCTCTAGTGGCAGATGGGCACTGAGTCCTTGGCTGCCAGTGCCAGTCTCCTCTCTGCAGGCGGCTCTGGCTAATGCCTGCACCTCAGCTATGGCCAGACATGAGTGACAACCAGGAATGAGGTGGCACTCTACAAGCCCCCCTGGCAAACTACCCAGCATGGAGGGAAGTGAGCCGAGATAAGAGGGAAAGGCTAAGGAAAGACTGTCAGAGAAAAAAAGGGTAGAAAAAAGGGGAAGGCGGAGAAAGGTTCAGGAGACTGAACGCTTGTTTGGGTCCTTCTGATGACAGCCTGTGATATGCCCAGAGCCACTGGGGTGTTTGGCTTCATAAAGGCTGTAAAAAAAAAAAAAAAGAGTCTGCTTCAGTCATTACTCAGAAACTACTTCACACTGAGGAGGACAGGAGATTGTGTAGGAGATAAACCCATTCCCTTGAGTATTACCGTATCATTATGGGTCAATCCAATGCCATGCTTCTGCTGCAGCATCCAACTGCTAACATACTTAAACAGGATAATTAGAACAGAGGTTTGAAATTAGAGCCCTCTGCCTGGGCAGTATCAATTTCATAATCTAATGAGAAGACGACAAGATGGAATACTTAATGATGAATGCATGGATGTATGGATGGATGAATGGGTGTATCAACATGTTCATTTTTAAGAGTCAAATTCTTAAAGTAACTCAATGGGGCTCCACAGAGCAATAATGACTACATTAAACCCTCTCATTCTGTCTTGCTGTCTCTCTCCATCACACTGTAACATTCCATCTGCCATTGGCCTTCACAAGTGTATTTTTAAAAGCTTCCTGAATCCCTTTAGTAAGGCAATCTGCAATATCCTCATCTAAGCAACAGTGAGACAGTGTTAGCACTTTCTGTTACAGTGAATGCAGCCTGAGGCCATGCCCCTGACTGCAGCTATCAAAAGAAACAAAAAACCCCCCACTAGATCTCTGACCTATACGCTCATGAAAGCTAAGAAAAAAGGCAATGTGTGTTTTAACCTTCCTGGTTTCATTTAGAAAAATGAATTAAAGATATGGGTGGCCTCCTGGCCTCTATATTGGTACCTCTCCCTCCTGTCTTTCCACATCCAAACACACACAGATGTTGATGCTGGCAGGAGGGAATCAAACAAACCTGGCAGCCAGGTTGTTTCCAGAACAGCTCCAGGACGCCTGTGTGGTGTGGGCTTCCTGCAGAGCTTGGCTGGCACTGCAAAGTGAGTTCAGTGTAGTCACCACAGTTTAATTAGCCACAACCTTTCTGGACAGACGTCTACTGTAAATGCAGTCACTGGGGTCTCTCCTGCTGTAAGAAAGGTCCCTCTGACTGTGGCCCTTATCTACTGACTCTTTGACACCAGAAAGAGCTTTTTGGTGAAAGATCTCCAATACTGCACACATGTAATGTTCAGATGAGCAAAGACAACTTTGCTTTATTTCCTTGAGGGATCACTGGATGTTTGACCATTTAATGCTTTTCAGATTTATGCATTTCTGATTTTTGCACTGATTTAAACTACTCAAGCTGCTTCAAGCTGTATCATCCAGAGGCTGAATAGCAGAATCTGCAATGACAAAAAGTACAGGGCATCCACTCACTGGATTAGAACTCTTAATACTTCTTTATACTTATTGTCCAAGGATTATAACTTAAGTCACAACAGGAAATTTCCACCCAACTAAGTCAACAAATTGTCCAAACCCAACAAAAAATACTAATGTAAATTACCTTTATCCAAAACAAAAAAATAAATATGGAGATTTTCTTGTTTTTTTAAATAATGCTTGTTACAGCCATTTATTCCTGTGTTTGTTTGTTCATTTGTTTTCGTTGAAATATGTTTGTACTGTTGGTGGCGCT
>JAPZDV010000003.1:7062911-7129921 GCA_029814665.1 Acanthurus lineatus
TAAAGCTATATATTCAGCCCTCATACACTTTCCCAAAACTATATGGCCATGATGGATTTACAGTTCATCATCGCCGGCGGTATAAACCCTAGCCAGCAACAGCCAGAGCAGTCTCCTGGGCCAAAAAAAAGGGCTTCTGGGTAATGTTTTCATCCAGGGAAGAGAGGTTCAGGTCAACACATCTTCCTCTCTCGCTTTCTCTTTGCCTCAAAAGAACAATCTATGAAAAGGTGCACCAACTACATTTTCTAAAAGCCCCCATGAGCAGTGTAACATAAATCTATTTTTTCCCTTCACTGATTCCCGGTTCTCATTTTTCTTCCAGCTGTTTCGGGCTCAATCTGAACACCACAGGAGAGAAAAGAGAGAAGAAGGAAAGCTAAATAACAGATAGTACATCAAGAAATGGGAGGGAAATGGATTTTTTTCATTTTGCAACATCTTAAACACTAGACCTTTGCCTCCATGGGAGACCTCTTGCCCTTCTGCTCACCCCCTGAACCTTCCTGACATGCTCAGAACACATTGCTTTATTGCCTGTAAAATAGACACACTGGCCTATTTATAAGAGGATTAAGTAAAGAAAGACAGACAGCAGGAGGGTGTTCTGTCTCTGCCAGCACTCCCAGCCTGAGGGGGAGGACCCATTACAAGCACAATACAGCACATACATGTAGCCTGACGTGATCTGCTGCTTAACACAGAGCCCATCCAAGGTGAATTTTTCCAGAACATTGTGTTTTTAGGGGCATGTGTTTTCTCTGTGACTGACGCAAATGAAAATGCACTAAGTAATACAGCGCTGATGTCAGCTTCTGGGTGTCGGACATGGTTAGGACATTGGGACAGGCTGCCTTCAGACACAAGCAAAAAGTAGATACCAGGGCTCGGGAATAAGGATAACTTGATTGCCTGGCACAGGTAAAACGGCATTTCAGGTTAGTAAATTCAAAGTAAATCTAGTGAATCTAGTAATTTAGTGAATCTAAACTCACTTTTTTGATAAACCAAATTGTAAAAATGAGCTCCAATTTATCTTGGAGCTGATGATGAAAGTACCTAAAAGGTTAGTTAGTCTACCTCCTGCTAGACCTGGAAACTGAAATGATATGTAGCCAAGCATCTGAAAGTTACTCGGTTAATAGACTGCAAATCCCCCTGCTGTTACCTTTAAAAAGACAAAAATCCACATGAAATTCTATTTAACATGCCAGAGTTAACCAGCATCAGCTTGACCCATCTGAGTCCCACCTCCTTCAGTTTTTCTTTGAACATTCTCAAAAGAGGGATATCAATAAATCTTCGACAGCCTTTAAAAGGTGTAAAGGAAACCCTCGCTGTTAAGAATCATCCTCAACTGTCTCTCTCCCCCACCTGAGTATCAGTAGCACAAAGAGCAGCTTTGCCCCCCTTCACATCAGTGGTGGCCACTGCCTCCAGACCAAGTGATTTAATGATTTTTCTCAGGCTTCAGAGGTTGGGCAAGTTTTTTGTAACAGATCCGTCCCTTGACTTTAAATTGTCTGTTGCTACCAAAAAGATCTCTTTCCTGATGGAAAAACAAAAAACCTTACCGGCAAATGCCAAACAATGACAGATTGTGTTACACAGTCAAAACAGGAGTATCTGCATGTCTAATTTCAGCCCCCGTCCCCACCCCTCTCCGGCGTCCAGTAACAGTTTGGTCTATCTTTCCATCTGGCCTAAACCCAGAAGCCAGGCTATAGGGCTAATACAGCCTTGGTCCAGTTCTCAGGTGTCAGCCCTATTGAACTGAAGCTGGGAGGGAGGGAGAACTGTAATGAGTAAAACCCCCCCTTTCAAACTCTGAAACTCACAAAGTACCAGAGGGGCAGCAGAAAGGAGAGCAAAAACACTAGGCTTGGGATCATTCATTCCTTGTAAACTTCGACACACAGGCTGTTTGTTTCCACTCTCCATTTCAGTACAATGTATTGATCCACAGCTCTGTACAGCTCACAGTCTGTCTAAGGAAGGACCCAGACATGCCCTTGTAATGGGCTGATAGGCTTACACAAGGAGGGGATGCATGCTGCATTACAAAGAAACGGGTAAAATGATCCTTTGGATTGAGGTGAAGCCTTGCAGGTCATACACTGCCAAATAAATGTATCATGTAATTACATTGTGCTTGTACAAACGAGCTCTTATGAATCAATATACCATTTGTATTGGTTCTTCATTTATTAGGTAGGTGGGGGTTTGTAAGTAAAGAATAAATGGTAGGGTTGGACAATTTGAGGCACCTAAAGCATCCTTCATGTATCTGCTGTCCAGACAGCATCTTCCAACAGGCGTTTCCATGGCAACTATGGCAGGACAGCGATCCTCCTGGGAGAAGGAGCCCCACCGGTGGTCAAAGGTCAATTAAGGGTAATTTATTTTTGCTGAGAGAAGCGATGATCCTCCTTTCTTGAAGCAATGATCCTTCCTGCATGCTTTTTCTTGAAATGCAGGAGAATTAATATTTTTCCACCAGTGGCAGGTCCCTTCTTGTTTTAAACTGACTTAAAAAGAAATTAGCTTCAGTGAGTACTTGCTGAGTTTTTGTAATAGGTATGTTCATCTCGATTTCCCCTTTTTATCACAAAGCAATATCAATAATCAATAATATTGTTTTACTGCAGTGCCAACTCTTTGTTTAACCTGAGCAAAATGGGGCAGTTTTTCTTATGATGTCTGCTGTGTCTTTTCAGACACAACAATCCTTCTTTACTTTTCTTTGACAACAGAACTGCAAGGACAATCTAACTTCAACCTAACATTTGGTGACCTGAATATGCCTAAAAATCTAGACAACGCCCAGAGGCCATGTCACATAAAAGAAATTTGAAGCAATAGCGACTGAATGAATGTCAAGTGTTCATCCACCTCGCACTGCCTCATTTATTCACTTCTCTCCGAGAGTTAAATTTTTGGTGTCAGCAAGGGCCAAAATAAAGATGGTTCGATGCTACATGAATGTTTAGGATGCTTTTTATAAAGCAGCAGCACTAAATTGACCCCAGGCCAAGCAGCCAATAGCAGAGCAGCTCAGTGGGTGACCTATCCACACGGCTTATTAAACACCAGCACTCAACAGCGCATCAAGAGAAATCACAACTGGCGCAAATATTTCTGTACGATCCACAATGCAATCCACCAGCATCAGGAGATACTATACAGCTAATTCAGGCAAATGACATTTACTGAAGAGTTATTTAGATGCTATCGGTGGCTCGGGTCTTTGTGCTAAGGGGATTAGCGCCACCGTGCCCAGTGCTGAAAGGCGTCTTTGTGGCTGTAGTCTTTAGTGGGATGGAAGAACGGCTCAGATGCCTGCGTGGAGGGTGTCAGTTATCAGGGATCCTGCCATGCCTTGCTAATCTCTGGCCCCGCAGAGTTCCTGAACCCCAGCCAGCGTGCCCTACGCCAGCCTTAAGAGTTTCTTCAAACCAGAGGGACAATGATAGGTATTCAGGAGCAGAGCCACTGGACTGTCAAGTTCCTCTTCTTGAGTGAGCAGCATAAGGGCAGGGGGAAGGCCAGGGCTGCAGGATGAGGGATCTAAAGCCCCACTACTGCTTTAACCATCATGAGCACTGGTTGGAGACAGGTTTCAGGTGTATATATTAGCACAGTGCACCAACAAACCACTGTAAGGCACTAAAACTTATGATTAATGTTTAACTAAGAAGATTTCTTTTGGTTATTTGTCACCAGACATTTGCCACATTGCACTGTAAGGCAATTATCTGTGATTTTTTTTAAATTCTCAGCCAGAGGGACACCATATAGTCAACAGATTGTTAACTGTTTGTAAATAGATAAAGAGAAAGGATAAGGAGGTGAGATTTCAGTGAACACGATGACCGTAAATATAGGTCACTGACAAGCTAAATTCTAATATATATATATATATATATTTTACGAATAGCTATTTTAACATTACGCTTTATAAGTTGTTGCATTGATATAATATTGTTAAGGAAAAGCCTCTATGAATCAATTACTGTTCCTGTTCCAACTTTACATATTGTGAATTAATTTAATTTTCTTAAGAACTCAGCTTGAACTGCATACTAGCCAAAAAAGACTTCTTTATGAGAAGTTACAATTCTGCATTACCTCCACACACAATAACAGCTTAATCAGTTTTGTGCCTACGGTATCTATCCAAAAAGTAATGCAAAATTCCTGCAGGGTACACTGGTTAATGAAAATTGGGTCACAGAATTATACTGCCATATGTTCCCCAAAGATCAGCACTGTTTCTCTCTCCCAAATTCTTGTTATCTCTGATGTTTTAATTAAAAGTAGATGAGTAGGAGGAAGGGAAAGTTATGTGGCACAGCTTAATTTTTCTTTCCAGACATCCTGGAGTTTAAAGAGTTTGGATGGTTGGAGGGGGGTTAAGAGGGGTTGCGTGGGTACAGGGGGAGGAGGATAGAAGAGGGAGGTGAGAGAAGAAATAGGGGAGAGGTGGATTATTGCGGCTAAATGAAGAGATGATTCATTGAATTGTTGAATTAATTTGTGGCTGTCAGTTTGTCTTTCACAGTGTGTTGTTCAGGGTGTAGGGGTGTCTGCCCCCACCATTCCCTGGATCCCACCTCTCCTTCCACATGCCTTGGCCCGGCACAGCTTGGCTCCCTTCAGTCCTTTATGGTCTTCTTTCCACTCAACTGGGAAGCTGACATACAGAGGACTATCGTAAATGCTTGGCTGCAGAACTTCACAGACCAGTGTCTCATGTCCTCCTCCCCACTCTTCTATTGTCCTGATAACCTGGTTTTAGTGTCTGGCATGATGTGTCACAACCCCCACTCACCCCCACACATACACAAACACACATTATATGCTCCATCCTGGTTTGGCACAAATCATCTCCCTCTTTCAGAAATGTAAATAGCTGAGCAGATTATGGTCAAGGGTTTGCTACAGTAAGCCAAGTTCCTGAAGGCATATATCTAATCGCCCAACAGTTCTCTGGCTTCAAAAAGAGCAATAAGAAGTCAGGCAGAAGATCAAGCAGCTCACAGCAACAACTGGGCTATAAAATCAGTTCAGGCTTTATGCTAACTGCTCTGATGAAGTGCTCTAAGATAAAATACTGCAAAATCAGATGAAACACAGCTGCAGAGGCACAAAGCTCACAAAGACTTATTGGTCTTGACAGCAACAAAGAAATGGATGTCTCTTTCATTGAGCAAGTGTTGAGGATGCGACACGGTCAGGCAATCAGGGACAACCAGTCTGTAGGGTCCAAACAACAACAGCCCTGGACACATACAAGCAGTTCCTTCTGGCCGCAGTGGAATGTTGCCCCTAACAGCTAAGACCCATCTCAGTGCTCACTGAGCAGCTAAGTACAATGTCTCTTTTCAAAGGAGATGCTCAGATGAAAGAAGCCAAGTTAATTGCCTTGGCTACAATAGGAACCTCCCTGTAAGGCTGTCCCATTTCCCCTGGCAATTAGGACTCACTTCCCCCCCAAGTACTCGTGAACAAGCCTAGGGGATGACACTCGTGTGACTGAGCCGTTGCATGCAGACAAGACTCCACCTGTGATTTGCTAGTCATCTATTGAACGTGAAATATTTGGGTGCTGTACATATAACAGAAAAGACATATATTTTTTTTAACAAAGACAAACATAATATGTTCTTATTATTATATGATTCAACAAAAATTAGCTGTGCTGTAGAATCAAATGATCACTTTATACAATTCAAACAGGACTCTCACAAGTTTAAAGGGCCTATCCAATATCTCAATCAATCATCCAGATAAGGGTTAAGGTTGTTTCAGAAATAATCTCTGTCCAGACTAACTCAACTGGAAACATGTCACAAACGATCATTCACACACCCTTGGCATGCACTTGCTGGAATAAACAGTAAACAGTGGGCTGGTGGTTTGGTTGCAGCTAAGACTACAGAGAAAAAAAAAAGAGAAAAAGTAAGACAAGACATTTCTTTGCTTGGATCAAAGATGAGGTGGAGTTGCTACACAAATGGAGGTCATAGCAACAGGAAAAAAAACATCGGTAGTCATTCACAAAAGGGGGAACCAGTGTGACTGATATGAAAAGTATTGCATAGAGTACTGTAGCAAAACTTATGTGCTTTAAATTGAAAACATAACTGTGTGGATGCAGCCCGAATAGACCATTGTAAAATTTTGTCATCAGGCCTGCATGTTTCAGCAATAAGACCTTCATCACAGCAGAGTTTACTTCCAAAGGAAATGAGCCAAAAGTCCAATAAGCTTTGCTACTGGAGCCGCTTAACAGAATCTTTCCAAAAAAGTCATATGTAGATTACAACATTTAACAACTGCAGTCTTGAGATTGGTGCCACTGATTTCAAAGTAGCAGACATCCTCTTTTGCAACAAAGCTGTTTTTTTTAATGCAGATTTTACAATAATAGTAACCAGCTGTTTTGAAACACAGACAAAACTTTGTGTGTCCACATGGCAGCAAGTAAACCTTTGTCAGCTGCCCATGTCTATGAGAGTTTGCGGCCAAATGTGTAAGACCACATGGACCCTACAGGCTCACCACACATTTTTGGAAAATATCAGGAGACTAGACAATAGTGCTGGGAAGTGAACAAAGATGAGAAATTCATTGGAAACTCCAGAGACACCACTCATCATTATTCATCCTATTGCAAAAGAGAAAGGCCTTTTCCTAAACATAAAAAGAAAAGAAAAGAAATATACTTTAAAGGAGGGTTTATAGTGAGGAGCATAACAACACTCCTTTGTTCCTAGTGCTCAAGAAATGCGCTTTATTTGCACTAAACCTTGAGTGCGTTCAAGTTTAGCAGTTTTTCACATACAAAGAATTCCATTGGTTTTATAGTTTGAATGGATGGATCCAGATTCTAATTTGGTTCTTTGCTGTTACTGCTGGGATCAATGTTCCATGTCCTTTTGTATTTTGTGTTTTTGCCTTCTACTGTTAATTAAATTTCCCTTTGATGGAATATAAAGATCTGATCTGAACTGAAACAAGTAGAATGTGGATGTGTTTACTGTCTGATACCAGCAAAGTTATCTGAGAATTTCGGACGCATTTTCAGATGGCGTAGAGTGGTTATAAACCAAGGGCATCATGTGCCTTTGCCTCTTTGTCTCACTGTGAACAACAACCCACTATGAACAATAATTATATGGTGAGATTGCTGGTTAACCAACTACGGAGGTGAGGCAGCAGCCATGAAGGGTTTTTTTGATGATTAAAGCAGAATAATTAGCTCTAATTGTTTCCTGTCCTACACACCATCTCCTGCAGGTCATGCACACCGAGAATGAACAATGTTTTGCTTTTCCCAGGATTTAGGCTGAGGGGGGAATGGGGTAGGAGTGAGGGGGGTTGAGACTCCTAAAAACACAAGCATGGCTGCAGGAAAGATGAGAGCTGAAGCACACAGTTTTAGTAAGAACCTTTAACAAGGTGCAAGCATGGATTTGAAAAAAGGTGCACACTTGAACAACTGAATGCAGGTATGACACACACGTACACAGGCGGACAAAGGGGTTTGTTTGTCAGATTAAACTAAGAAGGAATTGAGTGACAAAACCACCTATTATGGGCTCATTTGTATGTACATCACAGACTCTCTTTGTATTGGAGTAAGATGTGTTGAGGCGCGCTCCTCCGCTCCTCAATGAGAGAGTGACAGCCTTGCTAAGCCCGACCCCCCTTTAAAGCCCTTGAATGAGCCCTCTACAGTGCATCCGCTTAAACCCTGCTCTGCATTAGTATGGGTAACAGCTCGCCCAGAGTGGGATGGGCAACACACATGGCATGGACAAAACGGCAAGGAAAAAAAGGATTGGCAAGCGCTAATGAATTGGTTCAATCAAACAGCTGCACTCCAGCAACCGCCATCATGTTTCCAACTACAGGGACATAAAATCATTTGAATAAATTAAGCTAGTAGTTGTGATTACATAATCAGACGAAACGTTTTCATTACCAGTAATACTCATTAATGGCGTGCAAAAGATTGAACGCAACATACGCATTTTGATACTTAAATTAAATATTCATGAATAAGGACATTCTGTTCGTTATAAAACAGCTCATGTGGATAATGTGAATTAGTAGTTTCTAATAAACTACCAGATATATTTACAGTGACTTATTTCACTGTCACAATTGTGTTTGGGCTCAGCAGATAACAATGTTGGCCGTTAAGTCTGCCAAACACTTTGCTGCAAACTGATTTTGTTCTATAAAATGCTGTGCACTGAAGGCAAATACCCAATTTTTCATCTCACTATTATTTGTGGATCTGAGACAAATTGTAATAAGTTTGTTTATCCCTACACTTAATATTTAGCATCATCATCAGGTCAACGTTTATATCCCAAGCTGATTTGTTGCCAATACCTTAACTGTACTATTAATGATTTATATCAGCATCAGCTGTTCTTGGTTTTATGATGCTATTTAGCAAAAGTTTTTACATCAACATGCCAAAACAATAATGGCAAACAGGGTAAACACTGCCTGTTAAACAGTTCAGCATGTTGGCAATGTTTTTGTGAGCACATTTTCATACTGATGTTAGCATTTAATTAAGAGGATTGTTGTGCATTAGTACAGCCTCATAGTGCTGCAAGTATGGATATTTAAGTCTTGTTTAAACTTCAATACAACCGATATAGCAACCATACCTTTTAGGGTCATTTAAAATATAATGTGTAATGTAAAACATCATCTTCATAATAAGCGTCCCACATGATGTCTTAAAATAGCAGTTTTAATTTACAGTGATGTAATATAAAGGAAAAAATTACATTCTCACATTTGTTTTAAAAGAGCAAGCAGAAAAAAAAAACTTGATCCGTTGCTTAATGAGTAATCAAACATTTAAATAGTTGTTCTTCCCTTTTTTTCTTTTTGGGATCAAATGATCAATTTGTGGCAATGAATTAGTTTAATAAGTCATGTCCATGTTCTTTCTCCAAGCAGGAAGAAAATCCAAACTGTTAAGAGATGGTTAATGCATTTGCATGCACAGCTGGAAACAATAATAATAACCCTCTCTCATAATTTTAATGTGTGAAATTTCATAATGGTGAGCCCCTGCAACAATTGTGTAAAGCCCTGCAAGATCCTACTCTGTTCCTGTCGTGGAGATTCATCAACTCAAAAGCCCAGGTGAGTCAAGGTCCACTGCAGAGCTGAAGGACTCTTGCTGACTCCCTGTTGGTCTCACTGGCTGATCAAAGCTTTCCATGACTGAGTGCTCAGACTGTGTATTCCTCTGACCTCATGGCTAATATTAACAAGCCCAGGAAACCACACTTCCATGGACAGGAATGCTTGACACATATTGTCTGAATCTCCCACAGCTCTCCCAGCTGTATCAGCCACAGGTTAAGTGTTTCATTCTGTCTGTGCTTAGCTGAAATGCAGGGGGGTAAACATTTAGAGTGCTCTTTAGTATGATAAACAGTTATAGTTTTCGGAAAAGGAATTTAAATTGAACTCTGAATTCCCTGAGTCACACTCGCCCTCACAAGCATTTCGAAAGGATGTCTTGACAACACTTATCTGTAATGCATTTAGAGCATGCAAGGTCACAGTGAAACCATACAAGAGCTATTCTACATATGCATGTACATACACGCAAGGATCACTGAAGACAGAGGAGTCCAAGACACTCTGACACTGCGAGCAATGATAATGAGTCTACACAAGCTCCTCCTGAGTCATCCACATCCATCAGTGACACACAGGGAGCAGATTAGATGGACTGCATCCATCACCTGACATTACACACTAGTCCTGCAGGCATTCTTCCGAGGAAACAAGATCTGGAGCACTCTATTTGACTCCACTGTGTGTATATGCATGTGTTTCTGTCAATTTGGAAAGGGCTGAGTTAGTACAGAGCATAGATATGCACACAGCAGGGACTGTACCCGTGTGACAGAGGGATGTACTAAGGTGAGATCTCTGACCCGTGAAAAGTGACTTGCTTTCCAAGCTCCTGCTGTGGGCAAAGCCCCACTTCAATTTACCACCTGGCATAACCAACATCATATACAGAGCAGGCCCCAGATTCAGGCTAAAGAGAGAACCCTGGACACACAAGGTCAGCATTTCCCTAGCAGTACAATTTATTTGAACAAAAATATAGAGTGGGCCACAGCAGAGGGGTCCTTTTAATGTTAAGTGTTAGCTTCATATATCTGAAGTCAAACATGAAGCTCTTATGTCCCTTGAATTTCCTGTTTCTCATAACACACACTAACTGGTTGAGAGATGAAAGGACTATCTTTCTTCTTCCCTAATCTGTGTCATATCTTTCAATTAGTCAAAGTTATTTCTAAAGGGGATTTTTACATCAGTAAAGGCTTCAGTGTTTTATAAACAACAAAGGACATGGAATTAGTCATAAATTCAAATGAAAACTCGTCATTTGAAGCTCAACAGCTGTTTCATTTGTGTCAGTGACAAATAAAGCAGCCTAAGATAAGAGCTTAATATAAGTACTATGGCTCCTCATAAATGTTTTTTTTATTATAATCTACACATGTATATTGGTAAAATAGTTTGTGATTCACTGCCTCTTAACATTATCAGCTGTTTGAGCACGGGACGCTGGAAGACAGCTCTTCATGTTATAATATACTGATTGGAATATCCCTGACCATTATCTCTGATTAAATGGTAATCCCCTTTAAAAGACAACAACAGCTACCCAAATCTTTTCATCCCTCCATGTCAGCCAGAGGCATCCCCATGTAACATAAAGCTTTCTCTCCTCCCTCCACCCCTCTTTTTTTACCCTGTTTAAGTAAGAGCCCCTAAGAAGCTAGCAGTGGCTGCAGAGAGACAGCTCACATTACAAGACAAAGCCAGATCCTCAATCAGAAAGGAGACACTTTCCAAACCGGGCCTGCTATTTATCACCAAGAACCTGTTTTTCTGCCTCCTCCCCGTCTCACACCTTTGCGCTGAAAAGCTGCCCAGTGAAGTTACCTTTTGACAAGACGAGACAAACAGACTGAGGTTGAGTGTGTCAGAGCTTTACTTTTTCTGTGCATGACTGCACACTGCGCATACGCCACCTAAATTACCTGGGTTGAGCTTGTGTCCTAAAGAAGGATGCATTTTGTTGACAGGCCAAAAAAAGCTATTAAACAATGCAAAGGTATGCAAGAGGAGCAGACTATGTTTGAGTTTCACACAAATGGAAACAGACGGGTAGAGGAGATGCTGACAGCCTCTGGGTCAGCAAAGAGTTAGTTTACTAAAGTTTGGATAAACTGTATTTTCTGTGGAAACTTTTGCCTCATAGCACAAAAAACCCAGGAATTTACATCCTGAGAGTTATCAACACTGAAACAGTCCAGCTCTTGTCTGAGCAAACAGACAATGTAGGGCAACTGAGGGTGTTTGGGGAAAAGTGACAATTTGTTAAGATTGAAAACCTTGTTAAATACACAACATGGCGGCTGCTGGCTAAAATGGCGCTTCCTGTGTAAAATTACACGGCACGGATAATCAGATAATGACCCTGTAAGGAGCAGATTTGCCTTGTTTGAAAGGTGAGAGGTCGTTTTATAAATAAGTCTATGTTTCAGGACCTAAGGTTAAAACACAAGTCTTGACCTTTGATCATAAAACCTTTAACTCTGTCGACATGTTTGACACCAGGGTCAGGCTTACAGCTAGTGACTTTGGGTCAGAATACCCTTTTTCATGCATGCAGTAACAAAGACCAACTGATCCCAGCAACTGAGCTTCACTTTTGAGAGTCTCTTGGAAGGCACACCCTTCTCTGCACAGCTACTGCCTGTGAAAATACCCTTTTCATAAGTCTGCCACTTATAACTTAAATGTAGAAAAATATCAGGGCCTTGTAACTTAATACAATGAAGTCTGCAATAATATTTATATATGTGTATAAATTTTTTAATCACAATCTACATCTTTGCCATTGCATTTAGAGTGCAAGCCTCTTGAAAAAATCAACAACTTGTAAGCAAACATCAAATGTAAGGAGGGAAAATGCTTCAAGCATGCTGGAAAAGGTCTGAGTATTTTTTTTTGTTTATTTTGCAGAGCAAGCCATTATTTCATCTGGGTTAGCACAGTTCTGTTGAAATGAAGCCAAAAGAAACAGCACACTTGAGCTCTGTCTCCACAAATACCTTCAATCAACCTATATTTCAGGTTCACGCAGCCTCCTGCTCGTTGACACATGTGTTAATCCAATTAAAAGAAAATGGCATCACTTGCAAAGTACCATCTTTCAAAGGGCTGAGAGGTGGTGAGCCGTCAAAGAGGCTTGTTGTCTTTCAAAGGAGGATAACAACGTTAAACTGCAAAAAATGTGAGGTCTGATATGAACATGTGCTGCAGGCAAAAAAAAAAAAATCACATGAAAATTATTAACTCAGAATTTTCCCCCAGGATTTATTCAATCATCATTTCTACAACATGTCCATGTAGAAACATCCTCACTGAAATGATTCAAAGAAACAAACCGAGGCTTACAGAAAAAAAACAGAGGTTACATTTACTAACTGGAATAATTAATGAAAGCCTCACTTAAATAGCTCGAAGCTTCTTTAGGTACCGCTTTTCTTCATACAGTAATATTCCACCATAAAACACTGAAAATGGGCCATTGCTTACGGCATATACTGAGTGGTCTGGCAACACTACATTTAACAAGATCTAAAACAAAAAAAGCATTTTCAACAAATAAGAAGCATATGGTTTCACATTCAATTACAGCTATTTTTTCTCTGGCGCACATTTAACAAGAACCACTTGTTCACCGCTGCACAACTACTAGAGGAATCATCCCACCACACGGCTCTGGGTGACCTCAGGAGCCAGCCACCTAAAAGCAGCCCTCATTCATAAAAGCAGACATTAAAAGGGGGACATCAGACACACCACAAGATCCTGAACAGTGTTTCCCTTACAGGCATATATTCAGAAAAGGCAGTTGTTGAAGAGTGAGTCACTACAAGGGCAGTCAATCATATTCGTCTCATAAAACTGTAAAAAAGAAATGGCACCACTAAATTAAACTGTCAACAAACTGTAAACAATAGGTGCAAGTGCTAGTTTACATTTACAAGAGTGATCTAATTGAGAAATATGCTAAACAGGGTTAATGCTATATATGCACATGAATTAATCTAATCTCAAATCCATGTTCTTTATGCACTCTGAAACACACAGCCCTTGGGCAAATACTCTGAAAAGTCAAAGTAGTATTAGCAGGACTGTGCATGCAATTTCTATATGAATAGTGACTTATGTAGGTTTCAGGCGGGCTTAAAAAAACTCCAGGAAGTTACAGGAACTTTAGTGTTGTTTTAAGGTAAGCTTTCATATTTAGCAACAACATTTTTTATATAATACCACAAGTAAACATACTAATGAAGTCTCTTGTAAAAACTCAGTTTAGTAGTATAATTTATGATCCTGCAACCACAAAGCACAAACTGAAGAAGAGTTTATGATGGTTTCAGGGTACTTGTCAGGGGGAGTAAAAATGAAGCTCCTCATCCCCACAGTTAAATATTTCACTGCCAAGAACTTTGGATGTAAAACGCAGGCCAAAAGAAACAACAACAAAGAAAAGCAGAAACCACCTCCACCCAACAGACTGGGTTTGCTGGGATTGGATGTAGCATCAAAGGCAGATGCATCATAGTTTTAAGTGGGTTTTGATAAATCAGTCTGGGGGCACGGAGGAACAGGCCTTGTGTCTCTCACATCACATGACAAGCAGAAGGAAAATCAGATCAGGATCACAGGATCAAGCTGCTGAGTGCCAACACGTCTGGAGGAACAGGAGCAGAGTTCAGGAGGACAGAGATCACCTTACTGGAAAATGGAGTGACTGAGAGATGTCTTTGTCAGTTTCTCCTGAAGCACACAGACACTCACACATGCTTTTATTCTGGGAGGTGATCAAGTTAGCTCTGTCAGTTTCTGGTATTCAGTGTTTTTCTCAAGGACAGTCCTATGTCGACTGAACAGCACTGTCCTTGAGCAAAGCAAGTACAATCACCCTCCGTTCGTGAGTTCACAACTAGAATGAGTTTCTGCAACCTTTTTTCCCCTGTAGAAAATCAGCAGGAGTGTCACCGCAAGAACCTTTCATCAAACCTTTGAGTAATCTGTGTGCAGCAAATGGATTTTTGGTTTGCCCTTGACCTTTAATCATTCATTACACTTTTAAAGCTGAATGAGTTCTGCCTGAGAGCACACACTTCCATCTGTGGTGGCTTAAAATCTGTGTCTCTTCCTTACTTTGAATCAGGTTAATGCTTGTTAAAGTCCATCTGCCCTGAAACCCGAGCAGGGTTAGGGCGCTGACCTCACTTTCTTTCTGAACCTTTAACCTCCCTCTTCTCCCTCTTGGTCTTGATGTTTGCAGCTGTCCATATTACTCATACTCCAGCCCGTAATTAAAGTCTTCATAATGACATTTTGAGAAGCGCATTAAACCACTGTCTAATTTTTATGGATTAACCCACCAACAGCACACTGCTGTAAAAGTTACATAGATATACAGTCTGAAGTCTTCTGGCTTTGCTGAAAAGAGGCTGCTCATCACTCAACAGCAGATATATATCTATTTATGTGACATTTTATGGTTAATTTAAGTGATATAAAATAAATGAGTTAAGATCCCTTGATTAAAAAAGCAACACCTTGTCATGGAGTTGATTTTTGAGCCTTTATCTGCTTCCCATACTTTGGAACTTACATTAACATGAAACAAAATTAAGACATGAATCTTCACCTTATGACAATGCTGCCACAGGCATTTTAAAAGCTGTTCATAGTGAGCCAAATGTGGCTTCACTGCGCGTAAAAACAAAGCCCAAGTGCAATTTTTCTTCTTCTGCAAACATTTATGAAGTATAGCAAAGTTTCCAAAGTAAACAAACCATTTAACAGAAATACTGTACAAAGTAATGACTTGAGGAAATGCACAGACTTGAGAGAATCCCAAACGGCAACCTCAAAGTAACACGTTTCGAAAAAAAATAACAAACGTGAGGGAGAGTTTGGGAATGCGAGTGTTTACTGAGGGAAATGGGGTGCAGGGGCCAATAGCTCAAGCCCGGCTGTATGGCTTAACTACATTCAGCATATTCTAGGAGCGTCTCTCACCGTTTCCTTGCACTGGGGAACTCGCTCATGTTTAATGCCTTTTGAACAGCCACAGAGTTTTAGAAAGAGTTACAGTGCCAAAAAAAAGATCAAACAAAGAGGGAGGGTGGAGGAAAAGCTGCAGGACATCCAGCTCTTTCTCTTGTAAGAGATGAGAAACATTTGTGCGGGTGTCTATGAATAGCAGTGCTTGTTTAATTCATGACTGGCCTCTTTTCTGTGAGGTGTTGTCAAGTTTGTCCCCAGCTGACTGAAAATCTGAGGACTGACTTGCTTTTCCAATAAGCAGCCCTGATGTGAAGATAGCTGCTGGTTTTAATCAGGATACAGTGACGTTTGTGCTCTTTATGACTTCTGGGAATACAGTTCGAGAAACAGATTTTCAAATGTAAAAAGTTACATCAGGTTCTCCTGAAGGTGAAGCATCAGTCAGTGCTAAAGATATAGTTGTGACATATTTACTAGATCAATATTCGAAAAGGAGCACAGGGAAACAGGGCAGCTACAATTTGTTTTTTTTCCCCGTTTGACTTGTGTGCATCAGGAATGCATTAAGGAGTGTTTGATTGTCACTCAACATAGATGCAGCTCCAACATGACATTTTTTTGAAAGCCATCAGAAGGGTTTCTCTCCCCTTTTTTACATCACAATGCAAGGCTCTTGCTGAGTGTGAGTCAGGGAGTAGATTTCTCCCTTCAAAGCATGCCACCGTCAAAGTGAATGTGTGCCAGGGAGGAAAAGAAAGAGAAGAGTGAGGAAGCGAGAGCGGGAGAGAGAGAGGTGCACCCAGGGCTCGTGTGTCATCTGACCTCATTTTAAGATGGACCCATGAGGTTGTAAGGGAGGCAGAGGTGTAGCTTTCACTGCAACCTTTTCTTTGCTTCCTCCAAACTGACAGGATGAGAGGGCACAAACAAAGGCAGAGTAAGACATCTGCCTGGAAACCATCAGCATAGAGATGAAAGAGCCCCAGTGAAGTCATAACGCAAAAACGCAACAGGAATGAAATACAGAGCTCCATCGCTGACAAATGGCCGATAGTATTTTACCAAAAGACAGAGCCTCCTGCACTGTATAAAGAGTATTGAAATATGTATGTGAATGATTGCATTAAGTGACGAGGATAATATTTCTTGCATGTTTTCATCTTTTGTTTCTCAGTAATCATAAATATTAAGCATCACCAATAATACTAACAGAGAAGTATGAATGGATGGTTCTAAAGCAGTTAGAGGGTCATATCTGTGTCCAAATGTATGGGTCTATAGTCCCATTGCAACCCATCTCATCAAAAAACATAGTATCAATTCTGCCTCTCTGTCTGGTTTCCTACAGAGTCCATGATAATGATACGTAGAGGACAAATAAAGCCCTCGCTACTAAAACAGACAGCTATGTGCCCACAGGTGCACATGTCTGACACATGCATACACAAAACAGTCCCTCCTGCCTGGCGTCAGTCTGCGTTTACATATTTTTCAAATTCCAGAGGCAGTGAAAGCCCAATGTGTTCAGCAGGATGGGGGGGTGGGCTTCTCATCTGTACCACCGGAAGTCAACAGCCAAACAGTCACTAGCCTTCTCCTGCATGGCTGTTGTCCAGACCCTCAGGAGGACTGCAGCCTTTGCCCTCCATCCTGACCACACACGCACAGAGAGCCAAGATCCCCGACCACATGGTGCACAGTGAGGAAAGACGAGACCGTGGCCCTCTGTCTGGGTCCTAACCTGGATGAGGACACAAAGCTGCAGTGATAGCTGTAGGGTGGAACAGGGAGGACTCTGCGGAGATCCTCATCCGGTCTGACGTAACGCCAGGAGGAAACAACCACAACAAAACACCTACTTCCTCTGCTCTCTGGCAC
This sequence comes from Acanthurus lineatus, assembly GCA_029814665.1. NCBI lineage: Eukaryota > Metazoa > Chordata > Actinopteri > Acanthuriformes > Acanthuridae > Acanthurus > Acanthurus lineatus. The sequence goes on from JAPZDV010000003.1 coordinate 7,079,958, forward strand.
GAGAAGGGGGTGGCTGGGGACCATTGTTGATTGTCAGACACAACACGGGCATTTCTGTCTGTCGTCACCTTCAGCAGATAAGGACAGGAAACAGGGTCCTGTACTCCCCAGTCAACAAGGCTGCACCTGCACAGAGCAGCCTATTGTAGTCGTGTGTATTATTTTTGTATGTTTTGGTGTGTTTGTCCTCTGTGCGGATCTAAGAATGTGGGGTTATGGAGAGTAAATACTGATATTGTCGACTGAGGCTGGTAATAGCTGATAACAATGGCTGGAGTTAACTTCACATGTAACTCAGAGAAAACTGATAAAGTAATCTAATATATGCCAAACATCTTTTACACTTGCCAAAATAAGCAGTGCAAGTTTACAGTATGAATTTGTCACTGAGCATGACTTTAGCACCTTAACAGGGTTTCCACAGGAAATTAGTAAGCAGTGTCCTACCAATTGCAACATTGGGACAGAAATCTATAATAACCTCAAACTACTTTGATCATTCCATCATCATTTTAGTCATTTATTAGTGAAAATGACAGATTTTCTTTTCCAGCCTCTAAGATATGTGAATATTAATGCTCTTCTTCTTCTTCTTCTTCTACAGTTGACTGAAGATCAGTTTTGATTTAAACAGTTTTTATGACATCAGTTAAGAATACTGGAAACTTAATAACAGACAAAACAAATAAGAGTTTAATTAAGACCACAATTTCCATGAAAATCAACAACAACCTCATAAAACAGGTCATTAGAAAGAAATAACTTCTTTCTCTTGTAAGTCATGCCAGCATAAAATGCTTTAGATAACAATTATAGAAGCACATTGGAAATCAAACAGAGCAGAGTGCAGGCATAGACAGTATATAAATTGTCCACATTAAGCATTTGCTACTCAGCGATTTCCAGCCTGTGCAGATATTTAGCATCTTCAAACTGGGCCTTTTTTTCATGTTAAAATAAAAATACAAAGATCAAGTCTGCCCTCAAGACTTTTATTCTCGGCTGAGTGGAAAATCCCCTTAAAAAAACTTTGAAACCATGCAACACTGAAAATTTCCATTCAAAACCAGAAGAAGCATTTGTAATGCTTTGAACAGCCAACCTGGATTTGATCATGCACACTCTACACTTATTATGAAACCAGTGTTAATTAGAAACAAAGAAGCACGCATTCATACATGTCAGTTTCACCAAAAAAAACTCAAGCAGAGTGGAAGGATGGAGTGAATAATGCAAGACAACCAGGAAGTTTCTTCCTGCAGCAGATGTTACTGGACTAACCTGTGGCCTGTTGCACTGCTGAAAACAACTCAGCAAACCAACCAACAAACCAACAAATTGATTTCCTCCTTAAATGGCAGCAACTGAGAGTAATTCAATAATTTATATCAGCACAGACTTCAGGGAAAGAAGAAAATTTGTTTGAATACAAAAACACCCTCCCTCCCCCAAAGCAGAATTTAACACAGTTGTTTATTTCGGCTCCCTACGCACCAGGAGAATCACTTCCCAAACAGACACAGAACAGAGAGGTACAGTTTTATCCAGTTCCTCACGCAACAACCCTACACAGTCAGTCTGCCATCCCACTGTCAGAAAAGGTTTAAAAAACACTGAAGTCTGACTTCACTCAGACTCAGGGGGAGGTTCAGACAGAGGACAGCAGAGAGGAGGATGGAGGGTTCAAAGGGAGTCGGCGGTTGGCATGGTTTGTGAAACTGGAATGAAGCAAAGGAAGGTGAAACGGAGTGTGAGTACAGCAGAAGCAGAGAGGGAACAAGATGGAGCAAGGGATTCTGCCGAGGTTGTTTAACATAATTAAAACCACTGAAAATAACAATGCTGACAGTGTAATGAGCATTCGTCTCTACCATGGTAATTACTGTCTACTAATACAGAACAATGCCGGCCATAATGTGCTAATGGGTGCACTGACTGCAGAAGAGGAGATCTTTTCTCATCAAACATGGCTGAGTCTGACCTCAGGTCAGCAGAGGTTACACTCTGTGATTATGAAGCCAATAAATAAATCTATTAAATGCCCAGCTTCACTGCTAGTAGCTGACTACAAGGCAAACTGCAGAAAGATGCACAACTGGGAAAAAGGCAATAAGAGAGAAGACTCAAGGTAAATACACCTTTTCACATTTTAACACTGTAAACAACTTTAAGGTTTGCAGAATCTGTTCAATAAATTTTTTGTGAAGTTGACCCTTCACACAAGTACCACAAAGCTTGGGACTGTCTGTGTCTCCATGTTTTCATATTCTGGAAATACTCTGTCTTTAGGCTCAGATTGGTGCCAGGGTGGAGCATGCTAATGGCATTTTATGAGACAAAATCTTGCAGTGCAAAAGATGCATTTCTTTTGACAGCAATACAAGATTAGGGCTTATCTGCAATATCATTGAAAGAGTTTAAAGCAATTTAAGAGTAGGAGTAAGAAACATCAGCACATTGTGCACTTTGATCTAGTGCTGGGCAATGTGGACAAAATCAAATGTCAAACTTTTTTCTTAAACAAATTCCTCGATATCGAGTAAGTACATGCAAATATCGGCACAGCTAAAACAGTCTGCTAAGTTCACTTAACTACATCATTTTACTGTAATGCAGAATTGAAACTTGGAAAAGATAACACTTGTGCCACATCACGTTATGGAAATATCCAAAATCTAAGATGATATCTAGTCACATATCATGATATTGGTCTAAAATAGATATACAGTCCAGTCCCTGCAGCATTTTGGATCTGTGTCAAGGAGCAGCCTAAAAACATAAGTTTCCTCTTCAGTCTGACCTGCTTTATTTAAACATGGGCTCAAACTTAGTACTTAGGAGCCAGCAAGGTAAGGTCCATGTAAAATAGCATACAGTTTTCCTGAGTGGTTGCCGCAAAATTTTAGGGTAGCATACAGGACATTCTTAAAAGGACCTATACTGAAAAAAACTTGCACAGAAGTGTAGGGATTAAATTCTTGTTTATTGTGCCTAAATGAATGGAAATTTATCAATCACATAGGCTTTTTCCCCACAGGGCGGCTCATCTACTAAAAAAAAAGGCCTGTTTGAGATGTCATTTAAGTTCTTTTGTTATTTGGCTGTTTATCTTTTCGGAAAAAGCCTTTAAAATTGAGATACTTTCAGCACAGCTGAGACAAGGCAGTTTCATCAGAAAAATGTCCCTACAATCACACACACATAACCACACACTAACAGAGATAGAGAGTGAGAGAGAAACCCATTACAGAAGAAACACAAATATCAATTTCTCAACTGACAGCAGCCTCAGTAAAAAAAAAAAATACAATACAGCACACATCCATTGTGTGGATTTCAGGTGTAATTACTGACTTGTCTTGTCTTGGCATTTGACCAAATATTGCAAAATAATAACATATCTATCAAAAAAGATTACACTATTAAACACATGGCAGTTTTTTAAATATTTGTGATGCTGCTTTGTGATATTTCTTCGTGTATCATATTAGCATGGCACAAAATTAATGAGGCCAAAGAAAGATGACAAGCTCAGAGTTTGATTGCAGTGATTAGATGTAATAACAGAATTAACCACAAACTTTTGTGCCGAAGAAAAAGACAGAATTGTTACAGTACTGAGTTGAGACATAGCACTGGTTAAAGGTGTAAACTGATTGAGAGAGAGGCTTATTCACAGTCACACAACCGGATGTGATCATTCAAACCAACTGCAGATTAGGAATGCCGTAGTAAGTAAATTTTTTTATCAGTTAATTAACTTGTGACAACAGTGGTGTCACCAATTACACCTGCAATAATCTGTAGAGAGCTGTATTAAGTTACTGCTAATGCACACTGAAAATATCCTACTGTAGCAGCTTCACATTTAAAGCATTTAAAAGGTGAAACATGAGCTTAAAATTTGAAGTAGTTACAGGAAATGCAATTTGTCAGTGAGTTTAATATTTGATATAACACTTGCCACTACTGTTCATTAAAAACACATCTGCACGAAAAGACAATGGCCACTTTATTGCAGGGATGAACAAAACAAGAAGGGGTAGCCACAGTGAGCTGTTGAAGATGAAGACCTGCAATGGACAACCTCCAACTCCTCAAAGAGGTCACCAGCTTCTTGTCACTCATTAGCATTATCAAGTTACTTATTATTGCACCTGACCTAAAATCCAAAAAAATGCCAAATAATGGTTCTTTTTCTTTTGTCAACAAAGCCCTTGCCATCATCTTGCTAGTCAGTCAACTACCCTTACTGTTGTCACATGCTACTGCTGCTGTGCAGAGCAGACACTTTTAGTTAATCATAGCTTCCACAGTCATACTATGTATGAATAAAAAAAAAAAAAGGAAAACTCCTAGGGGGAGATGGGCAAGTTTGAAATCCATGTGTCATTACACCATGTGACACTAGTAACACAGACTGCCACTGCACACCTACCACAGCTGGCATGAAGGTGGTGAGTGTCAAGACTGACTGGTTCAGTTAGCAAAGCAGAGCACATTGTGGAGTGCAAACCAGAGCAGGCCAGGTATACTGGCATGATTGAAAACATCTAAAAATGGACATGCAACCTAGGGCAGACTTAAACTTTAAGAAAGTGAAGCTCTGAATGGTGGCTAGAAAACAAAATCCTCTTAACTTTCCTACAGGAGGAGGATGATGAAAAGAAAAAGCATGCTTGTGATGGAGTCAGTTCTCATAGGCTAGTACCTGATAAATGATAATGGTCTCAGTGAAATTTTTCCAGCTTACAAGGACATTTGATCCTTACTGATCAAGAAAAACAAAGAAACCTACACTCAAAATTACTATAAGGCATATCTTCTTCATCTCCGCAGAGCTTTCAAAGACACTTTTAAACAAACCCCTTGCAAGAGAAAGCATTCTTTGTGAGGACTGAAAAGATGTGACTGTGCTCCTCCAAAGCCTGGGAGAACACAGTAGTAGCATGGCATTTGGTTTACATCCAAAATGTATGAGTGTGAATTCAAAGGAACCGGGAAGCTCTACAACATTCACAGGCTTCCTGTGCCAAAAGCAGATAAAGCCACCAGCTTTGCTCATGCATAATGCCGGCTCCATCGCATAGGGTAAATCCCAGCTCTGCAGGTTTAGTCAGGTACCAGGACCATGTGGTTTACTCTGTACCGGCTGCCATGGAGACAGATCTGGCCCACCCTGAGGCCTTTGAGCTCTGCTGAAACCCACAGCTCAAAAACCAAATACGCTATCATGAGGGGAACCACCAAGCAAAAACAGAGAACAAGTAGGCTTGATATTAAAGAAAATCAGCACAGCTACGAGCTTGAACAAACTGCTGAAAGTAAATATATTCTCTCCAAACAACAACTGGGCCCTCTGTAGGGTCAGTTGTAGCTGGCCGACCCCATTCATAAGAAGATCAAACACAGCTGAAGGCCCTTCCCATTAAACACCAGTGGCCTTTTCAGCCTGTTTAAATCTGCTGGTGTGGCAGGGAGGAGCACAAGGCTGATTGAGAGCTGCCTGATGTCACTCTGCCTGTGGCCCGTTGCTATGATGAGTTCATTCAGCCTCGGGACACAAAGAGTTAATGGCTGCTGGGATTATGCAATGGCATGCCAGACGCCTTTCTCCTCTCCTGGCCTCCCTTCTCTGCCCCCCTCCCTTTTAAAATGGGCTGAAGCCAAATTAGGCATTCCTGCACGTTTTCGATCAGACGCATTTGAATGCGTTGGCATCGACGTGGAAACAAAACAGGGATTTTGTTTCAGTCTGAAGGCGAGCCTCCCCTCACCGGGGCCTCACACCTGCCCTGCAGGGGGGGAAGTTGTTGCAAGGACTTACAACTGTCGGAGTGGGTGATCGCTGCAGAATGTCAAACTAGGAAAAACATCTGTATTCATCATTTTGAAAAGCAAGCATGAAACCATAGGTTGTCACTGAAAGCAAATAAGACATCCAGAAACAGCAGATTGGACAAGGTTAAGGTTAAAGATGGTCAACAAACGTCAGCAACTACATCTGATAAGAGAACAATTATGTCACATTACCGAAGGATACTGTAGGATCACTGCCACCAAACAAGAAAAGCAGACCCAACTTTACTTATTGGATTAAAAATTAAGCTTCCAAGGTGCCACCTGATTCCTGACTTAGACCAGACCAGGGGCTTGGGTTGAGAAAACTGATAGTACATATTACGAGTCAAAGATATGTTACTAGACTGTTTGTAGTCTGGTAGCTATTCCCTTAATATGTTTGGATGTGTTTATTGGGTTTAAGACCAAAATCAAGATGCTCAAAAAAATGCAAGGGGCTGAGTCGCTGGTGGCCTATTAAGATTATCTGTAGACAATAATACTTCATATTTTCAGTGAGAACTTAGCAGATTCATGAGTTCAGGGGATTATGAGATGAAGAAACACTGCACACTTGCAAAATATTAGGGAAGGATTTTACAGCTCTGGAAAGACATCAAGATAGCAGTGACACATTTATAGTCATGTTTATATGTGTAAAACCAAAATGGATCCCAGCAGACTCAGTAGAGTCTCTGGGAAAGGGTGCGTCACAATCATGTTAGTAGCTGTGTATAAAAATGTGTTTTTACACCAGATCTGCTCTAGAAAATGTATTGCTGCTCTTTTTGACCATTCTGCTCATTAATGGCCAGAATTGTTATAATTTGTTCTACTGGGATCTGTTGGCATCAACAGCATTTTAGATCCGGTCTACCCCCAGTCTTTTCACCCTCAAGGTCTTGGTTTCCTTTCACACTGGATCTCTTGATCAATTTTTTTATTTATTTATTTTTTAAATCAGTTCATGTATGCAACGTTCAGATATGGTACTCCAAAATTTGAAGCCATTAAATTTTCAAGCTTTAACTTTGAACTTATGGTACAAACATGTAAACTCCCCACCAGGTCTGCAACTTACAGCTATTTTCTACACTTATCAATCTGATGAGTATTTTTTTGCTTAATTAATTATATTCGGTTTATTAAAAAATAAAAAAACAAAGCATAATGCCAGCTGTAATTTCTCATAGCCCAAGGAAATGTCTTAAAATTTCTTGGTTTGGCTTAACAACAAGAAAAACCCTAAGACACTCAGTTGAGTGCGATCTATGATAAACAGAGAAAAAAACATCCTTAATCTGGGCAAATGTTCAGCATTTATGCTTAAATAACCAAAAAAAAAAAAACAGTTTTAGATAATGGTGAGTGAGGATTACTTTTTTCATCGATTGATGGGCTAATCCTTGCAGTTCTACCCACCGATGTAGGCTGTTTTAATTATAAGCCCTCTTGAGATGTTTTAAAAAAAAAAAAGGAAAAAAAGAAGGACGTTGAGGTTGGAATTATTTGTCTTAAAAAAATGCACAGAATTGGGTTTTAGGACTTAAGCCTGGGTAAATTACAAAGCTCCTTGAGCATTTTATCCTACTAAGGCATGGCAGGGGTAGTGAGGTCGGGGTGCAGACTAACTGCTCCTCCAGTCAGGAAAAGAGACGGAGCTTTGCAGGCGAGCACAAGTCAAAAAACAACAGGGATCCTTCTAGGCAAGACAAGCAGCCATGAGGAGCAACGAACCAACTAGGAAAGGAAAGAATGAAAAAGAGATAGATCTACAAGGCCAGACTCCAATCACAACCACAGGGTCCAACAGCAGAGCCAACAAAACCACAAACTCATGAGCCAATGCATCACACACACATACACACCGCAGCCTGAGTTCACGGGTCATTTGGTGCCGTATTCTTCATTTTAAACTTTTGTTTATTTGGCTTTATTGATGACAAGAAGCCAACAAGGGGAGCAGTGGTCTTTATAAACTGTGGTCATTTTCTGGTACGACCAAAGAACATCTGAGAGATTCAAGTGTTCTGTATAAATCAGTGGCTACACTGTACCAAATATTTTATGTCACAGCTTGGAAAATATGTGCAGACACAACATTTAACAAGCTATCATTTCCATCTGTCTTTAACTAATCTTTCCATCAGGCTGACAGGAGTTTTGTTTTAGCAACCACTGATCCATAACTTTAAAATGATCAACATATTTTACAAACACCAGCAAAAACTAAAAAGAAAATGAAGGTTAAATGAAGTATTTTTCCCCTGTTGCTCCAACATTTCTCTGAGTCAAAAAAAAAATCACATCACAAATTTCAACATCTTGAGAGACTGCTGATTATCAATTTGGGGGTGTGGTCTGGAGGATAGTGAACCCGGAAGAAAAAGCCGCATCTTTTTAAAACTGCCAAGACTCCCAAATCAGAGATACTGGGTAACCATAACTGTGACCTCTGTGAGAGTGCAAGAAGATCCTCCCCAGGGAGATGAGCCCTCTATAATGGAGTGAGTGCAAACTGCACATACTGCCTGGGTGAAAAAGAGGACTCTCAAGTTCAAAAGGCTTCACCTAAACCTGAATAAACATTGTCTGATAAACGACCAGAAACAAGAGCTGTGGAGGACTTTGAGAAATCCTCCCCCAGTCTCACAACTTGTGCTACCAGTCAAACTCTCTGATGTGCACAAACACACTGGGAGCCAGATCAAGTCTATTCACAAGGCTTTTTACACTCACTGCTTTGTTTTGTTGACAAACTCAGCTAGCTTTGGCTCTCCTTTAAACAATCCTAGAAAATTCTAAAAATTAACAACATTTTAGCCTCAGATAAAGGTCTGTCAAATTAAAAATAATATGAAGACACGTCAAAACTACATGTTTTCTCAAATTGCTTTTCAACATGACTACATGTATCTCGTCTTCCATAGCTTTTGTATATACAGAAAAAAGACGCTATAATTTACAATATAAACTGATCTAATATGACGCGGTTAGGATTAAAGCCAGAAAGGTGAACTTGTCAGTGCAGATGTAGCATATCTATATACATTTTAATAAATTTAGGATGATGAAATTGTAGAGTAGAAATCTGCAAGATCTTCTTGAAACATTTATTAAGTAGGATATCGCAAATTTTCAAAAATAGATATTGTTACAGGCATAAAAAATACAGTATTGGCCTGGGCAATAATTACAGTCTAAATGTTTGCAAAATCCCACACCAAGTCATAAAATCGATGTCCAAAGCAGGTATAGTGTTCCACTGTTTCTGTAAGTGACCACACTATCAATATTTAAAGACAGAAGGAAAAATCGAAGCCTTTACTGAAATTTAGACATGTATTCAATGAAACATGATAAGATCAGATCACAATATGACTTAATTTCATAGTGGTAAACACTGAATTATGGCTGAGCACTCACTCAAGCTTTACTTAAAAATACAAAAGCAATGTATCACTGCCTTTACAAGAATTTAGCATAAGAAGCTCGGTGAAGGGAGATAAAAGATACAGTATATTGCAGATTAGATGTAGAGGATTGCATTAGACATTTATATAATATGCAGCCCCTGTGGCACTGTAGAATTGATTTGTGTGGTGGAAAAATAAAGAAAACTGTACCAAGATCAAAAATACTTACAATTATGGGTTAAAAATTTTGTTTTGTAGAAAATATTGTCTTATAATATGATAGAATTCTATGATATATTAATGCATTTAAAGCAGTTCACTGCAAAAACAGCTGTGGGTGAAAGATATCAATCTCATGCTGGGATTTGTAATGTAATACATTCAAATATGTTTAAATAAATTTAAACAGCACTGTATCATTTTGACTGTTGTCCACCACAGGATGGCTAACCACTGTGTGTGTGTGTCTGATAGTAAAATTCCACTCCACATCACATTCCTGTGTTTATTTAGGTATCATCCTTTCATCTCCTCTGAATCTGCGTATTCTGAGAATCAGCACCGGTGTGCAGCCAAACAGCCTGCGGGCACAGTTGGGTTAATAAGAGCCAAGCGTATGGGTTTTAAAATAGAGCAGCAGCAGGCGGGTATACGCCGACAAAACCTCTGAAAAAAGCCCACATGGGATCTGCTCAAAGTCACTCTGCTACAAGGGGAAAACCATTTAGTGAATGCGCTCAATTCCTAAATACAGGAGAGCTTCTGCGCAATACTGACATCCTGTATCTGTCATCCTCCGGGCAAAGCACCATCCAATAGTTGACCGATCAACAAATAAAATAAGAAAACCCAAATATTTAACTGTGGTCTAATACTCCTGCAAATACAATACTCCTGTTGCAGTATCTCATTTGACAGATGGTTATGGAAGCCGAGGAAGAGATATAGAGAGTAAATAAAGTCTGGATTTTCTAGTAAATTCCACCAAATTGACACTTGATTGCACACCTCTAAATCGTCAGGAGGTGATTTTTGCCCAGGCATTCAAATTATTAATGTGCCAGGAGACCTGAAATGCAGATCTTCTCCAGCTGCACCATGAGAGAGAGAGTGAGATCAAAGAAGGGTGTATGAGAAGAGTAAGACAAGTGTGTGATGATGTTGAACGTTACACATCTATCTCAGCTCCAATGCAATAAGCTCGGCCATTTTTCACATAAATACTTCAGGAGAGAGATTGCCTTGATGAAGCAGAGGGGAAAAGGCAATGAAAAACACACCACAACAAGAAGAGGAAGAAGAGTAAAAGCATAAGGTGGGCAGATGGGAGGAAGAGCAGCTACATTTACACACATACACTATGGACATTATGGACATGAACTCCATAAATGGCTTTTATCTACTCTGAGAGCTGAATCAGGAGCACAGCCCTGGTCAGCTACAAATAGAAACCAGATAAAGATGCAGAGAAAAGCAAGGAGTGGAACAGCATAACAGAGTGATTACTGTAAACTAAAAAATAAATAAAAATCTGGGTAAATATTTGAGCACAGAGCCCTGAACTTGCAGATCAGACAACCCTCTAGAAAGAAACATAGCGTGCTTAGTGCAGACCGATTCATGTTGAAATAAAGCCACAATAAAAAACGTCTCATTCGCTGCCATTTTTTGGCCTCTGCAGTGCTTTGGTACATTCGGAAAGCCCGGTTAAAAACAGGACATCTCTAAAGGGGGCTACAACGCGAGGCTGTCAGGACAGTACCTGCCTTGGCTCTATTCATGAATTTTATAAACAGAGAGCCACACCAGTCTCCATCTCCCCTGCTGCCTGCACACAGAGGACACATTCATCCCAAAGTGGGCACCATGAGGAGGACCGGAGGGGGGCAACACACACTTCAACTTAAAGGAATTTTTCAGCCACTCTGACTAACAGGGCTGTGTTGAAGGCGCAGGCAAACACAATCTGAGTGTCGTCTACGTTTTCAGTCTGCATGTGGAGATCAGATAAAACCGACTCAGTTTTGACATGATGAGCGGTGAGTTAATGAGCCAGATCCTTGGCAGGATAAGAGCATTCTTTGCACAACCTAGGAAGGATCTTTTCATGGCTTTCTTCCCAGTCTGCCGCCGAGGTTATGAACTTTAAGGCTTCGACAATGTGGGAGGGCAATGCTTCATGTTAGATTTTGGTTGCCTGTCTCTCCCTTTCGCATTAAAGTCTGGCAAAAGCACTGCTTTCCACCCGTGCATATGAATGGCAACCCATAAAAGCATGCAGAGCTCGGGCTCAGAGAGGCAGTTTAAACATGCAAACAGAGTTATGAATATGATAATCAGAAAGAGCACATCCAAAGTGTTGTGTGAGGATGGAAATATACTCCTGGGAATATATAATGACATGGCAAGGCTGCCTCAAGTGATAGATAAAAACCTACCATCATCCTCCTGTTCCCATGCTCCAGATGAGAAATTTAATTACTGTGTAACTACAGTAATATGCAAACAGACATGTTGTTTGTGCCGTGTAAAACAGAGCAATTGACTTTGAACTGAGGCTTTTCCCACTCAAAATCTTTCCACTTAAAAGCATTTAAGATCTTCTTATTTTTAGTCATTATGAAGGCAGAAGCCCGGATTAACTAACAAAACTATAGTTGATGTTTTTTCCCCCATAAGTGAGGTCAGTGGGTGAGGGGGAGGGGTGCCCCCGTCCTCCATCGACCCCCCAAACAGCATGTACTTAAAACTCTTTAATTTTTAACTACACAGAAAACGTTTCTCTGAGGCAATGAATGAAAAATGAGCTGTGGCCATGACTTTCACTCGCTTTTAGCATGTCTGTCGTGTCCATCACGTAGTTAACCCGGTGAAATAACTTGAACCAGCAACAGCTAATCTTCGATGAAAGCATGGAGATCAAAGTTGGGGTCTGCATCAATGACTGTCTGCATTTTTGGTCGTTATATCTTGTTTTACTTTTGTTAAATTTAAAGAAATTTATATAAATTTAAATGTACTGTGTGAATGAAATGTACAGTAGCTTGTTACTCACCTTGGAGGAGGATAATACCGATTGCGTACATCGTGTCCACCGGTGGTTTTCTCCTGTTAATCACCGCGGGGGTTCTCCTGCCTTCCCTCCGCCGGGTCTCGCTCTCTTCTGGTAGTTCCATGACCCGTCCTGGTGCTCAGCTACTCCCCGGTGCTTTTCTCCGGCGGCTGCGGGAGAGCAGTAGCGCGAAAAGAGGGAGCGTAAAAGACACCCGTGCGTCACCGTCTGCGTACAGGTAACGTTAAACTAACTCCGTTACCTGCGCAGGTCCCCGGGGGAAGCCAGACGGCCTGCTCACCTGGTTGTTTTGGAGACTAGCAACAACAAACCGGAGACATGTGGGGACGAACGCCTCGGTGAACGGACCAACCAGACAGACGACTTAACGAGTCCAGACAGAGAAGCCCCGCCGAAAGTTTGAAGCGAAGTTAAAACTTCCAGGTGGTTTACGGGACGGACGGTAGGTGTAAATTTAGGCCGCAGTGGTTCATTACAACCCGGACAATGTACTCGCAGTCTGCCCAGAGCCGCCAATCCGCCGGCTAAGTTCAGTCCTCGGCGAGAGTAATTTCGCTCCGCTGTGTTTCCAAGTTGGCTTCCTCCCACTCGCCTGAATGCCTTTTTACACCAGCGACAAGTGGGCTGAAACAATATGCACAAGTTCTGGTTTGGCCTTTCAAAATAAAAGATGCGAACTAGGCTTTACTTACTGTGGCAACGTATATTGTAAAAAATATTGAGTTAGCTATTTATTTTTTAACTGTTGTTGGTTCTGTTGTGCTAACTTTTTAAGTTGAACCAAGTAAGTACTGAGAAAAGCAAAACAGAATTTCACTCAGCCTGTTTCGGTATTTCTTTACCTTGAATGATTTTTTAACACCTTTACATATTGAGTTGTATTTGAGCTTTTTTTTTCATTTCCCTCCGGAATTTTCACACCTATGGGGTGCAATTTCATGCACACTCATTAAATAACTTTTTCTTTATATAACTTTAACAGCGCAGACCGGTATCGTAACAGTTTCAACAACCCTATACGAACGTTACAAAAAAGATTTTATTTTGAAACATTGAACATCCTTTACCATTTGGTGTATATCTGGTTTCTTGACTAATATTCCCCCCTTGCCAACAGTAGGGTTTCCGGTACCCGTGCCCGTCCCGGGATAAGGAATGCAACACTGCGACCCCCTGGATCAACCTGATTATTGTTTTCCTAAACCGCTCTTTTGCGGAATTAACTATAAGAATGTGCAGAGTAACTGCAAGCGTATCCTGTTTGGCCATCAAAAAAAGAAATAAAAATTATCGGTGCATAGTGACTTCACGGTTTTTATGTTTTTACAATCCGTCAAAATTACTTTCTTATCAGGTTAACAAGAATAATTTCTCTCTAATTAGGTTTTTTATGTGTCCTTATAAAGCATTTTTTTCCCCATATTTCCTGTGTGCATCACGATGCCATATTAGTGTTAAATCGGCAAAAAAGCAGCGCATTCTGTACATTTAGGAGTTTCACAGGTAGAAAATGGCACATACCCACTGAGTCCTGCCGGTGCAAACACAACATTCTCAGCACAAAGGGACGGCCCCTGCTGGCACTACTGGAGGAACTGTGTGGTGGACTGGTGCCATGTTGCTTGTCCAGCTGGCACCTAGATGGAGGCTGTAACCAAGCTTGCATGATTTAAGGGTCAAACCAGTGTTACCTGATGATAGGAAAGAGTTGTAATGACTATGTGTGGAGGACATAGATTTTTAAAATTTAAAACTTAAACCTGGCAGCCAAATTAATATTCCTCTATGAATTCCTAGTATATGAAGGAAACAGAAGCACTTAAGCAAAGAGTAAGCACTACAACACAAACACTTCTTTCATTTGTTGTGTGTATGGTGTCAATTCTCATGCACTAATGAGCTCTGTGACCCCGATGTGCTGTTTGCTTCCAGAGAAACTGAGAGAAGGAGCCTGACAGCTCTCTGTAGAACGAAACCATCCTGGGATCAGTAAATTCAAAGCTCCCACAGTTCCTAAAGGGTTGAGACTCCCCATTAGAGATCTGACATGCAGAGAGATTACTAGTGAGCAGAGAAACCTCGAGTTGACTTCTAGTAGGAGGAGGGAAAACTCTGGGAGACACATCTTGGCAAAGCATGAGTGCTCACGGGGTTCCCACACATACTTAGACACTGATGTTTAAGATCTTGTGCTGTGGAATTCACTGTGTTGTGATCTGCAGCTCGAGTGACCTGGCGAAACATAACACTGGTCATGATCTTGTCAAATATTTTCAGACCAATCTATTAACAGATTCACACAAGATAAGAGGCCAGCAGGAAATCCACAAATCAGACACATACAATGTTTTTAGAATAAATGACAATAACAAATCTATGAAGAGGAAATTGTTGGCTTTATTTCTGAATCAAGAGTGGACAGGTTGAGATTTGCTATCATATAGTATGCAAAATTTTATGGGGTTGTTACTGCATGTGGTTACATATGAGATTATTGATGAATCCGATCCAAACAGATGCACATTCAACTCATACCAACAATGACTGATCATAAACCTACAGAAACTTAATTCTATCCCTGCAAATTTCCTAATGAATTCCATCAGTTGTGAATGTATTATTAAGTTTTATTTTGCAAATTTATTACAAGGGGGAAGAAAAAAATGGATACTTAATTAAAACAAGAAAAAAAATCAAAAATAATTACAAAACATTCCAGTTTTTTTTTTAGTAGCTTCACTATAAAAATGCAGTCAAAGACAGAAGACACCCATCTGAGAATTGTGCAAAATCTATTATTATCACACAGTTGAAATCTAGACATGTATTACACATCCTAAGCGCTGTAAACAACATTATAAGAAGATGTGCTCACAGTCGGTAGCTTAAATCCGCCAGAAGTCTTGCATGGCACCAGCAATCATTCAGGATGACCAGGATGAATTAAGCAACCCGGTTCAGCCTCAAGATTCTTTTTATTTACAATTTAAAAAGTTGAACTTTTCATCGTTGTGTTTTTTCGTCTCTCTGAGACCATTAATGACTCAGAGATTGTTTCTATGTTTTCTCTGCAATGGAAGAGGAAGTGATGCAGAAAAACACACCTGGATCTCAAAGCTGTACAAGTTAAATCAGCAGCCTATTTAAATTTTTTATTGTTTTCCAAAAGTTTGTATGAACAAGTTATCCCTAACAAGTCTCATGATAAACATCATGTCAGTAGGGTCATCATTTCACCCTGTTTCCAAAAGCTATGACCAACACCTCGCATTGCAAGTAAATCTCAACAGGCAAGTGTATCACCATTTAAAATTAAGATAAAATATTTTTTTTTTTTCAACAGTGTAATTATGTCAACTTTATGTCAATTTTAGTTTTTTTTTGTTGTTTTTTTGGAGAAAACAATCAATGGCACAGGAAGAAACAAACATCTCAAATTAAAACAACATAAGGAGAAATACAACAGGTCAGGTGACATTATGGCATCAGATGAAGTCAAAGTGCAGAGTCACAGTGATTATTATTATTATTGTTAAGGGGCAGAGATGAGGTAAGTTTAGTTGGCCACATTTAGGAGGCACTGAGGTGACACCCATGTTGGGAAAATGATGAGGAAAACATACAATGATCTGTCTATAAGCAATAACCTAAATTCAAAACAAACTTAAAAAAAACAGCACACCAGCTTTGTAAATAGATATACATGTAGATGAGTCAAAATGTCTTTTGGTCGGAGGAAACGGGTCTTTGGGTCAGATGCTGACAGGCAGGGGAAGTGTGTGTCAGAGGCTGACGCTGTCTGGTAGTGTTGTATGTGATCGTTATGGCTCCGAGAACGAGCCGATGGAAGGAGCATCTTTGGGTCAGTAAGTAGATCAGCCGATAGATCAGCTGTAACCTGCCTGCCTGCGGCTCAGTTTCCAGTGTACAGATCCACAGTGCTGGAACTCAGGCCCCGGCTCTCCCTGAAATTTCTGCCTCCCCGAGTCTGACAAAGAAACACAAGAAGACAGAGTATAGAGAAGAGGGGAAGGATTCAAAGGTTAAAACATGACACTGCTGATAATAAATACATTTAACACAAATTTAAACTTTTCCTCACCTGAAAGGCGTCGTCACTGGTTTTGTTCAGGTAATTCAAAGAAGCAGCTCTCTTCATGCTGTTAAACAAATAGCAAGAAAATAAAGTATTTGAGATTTGGGTGAAAGCTCAAAATAATGATTACTCATGTAACTTGTGGTTTAATTTATAAACTACAATGAATCTACTTGTTTTTCAAAGACATGACTTACTACCCCAAAAGGTATCATCATTTGCCCTAAATTCCTTTTATCTATCATAACAGAGAATTTTCTGCTGTCCTCACCTGGGGTTGCGAGGTTCAGGAGGTACATTGCCCTGAAGTTTCTTCACCAGCATCTCACTGCTGCGGCGTAAAACATCTCTGAGCTTCCCCAGAGAGCCACTGCGCTGGAGGGCCCCACTGCCGTCCTGCAGACAAACACACAACCATTAATCCATCCATTCCACACAGCAGATGTGGGGATAAAAACTCAGGATGGCTTATCTCTTGGTAGTATAGCAGGAACTGAACAGCAAACTGTTTTGATAACTGGCCTTTCAACATAATTTTCCTCATCAACCTGTAATCATTTAGCAAACATACTTTTGAGAAGTAACACTCTTAGATAGTAGTAGCCAAAAAAGCAACTGTTTTTAGAATAATTTTGTGTAATTTTTAATGAAAAAACACATGACTTAAGCATTTGATTTGGAGATTTTCTGACTTTTTATTTCTCCCAGTGAACTGGATAGCTTTGAATTTGGCAGTTGGAAAAACAAACAACATCAATACAGTGGATGACCTCTAGTGTCTCAGATATAATGGAAAATTATATCATTAATATATAACTTAATTAAATTTAGTTTAATTACATTTATTTACAAAATTACTAATTATTTGTTGTTTGAGTTGACGTAAAAATATGTATATAAATTTCTAATGAAATGGTAATCCTTCATTAAAAAGTTAAAATTAAAAGGCATTTACAAAAACAAAGAAATTAATAACCAGATTTATAAAATGATTTCTGAATACAGATTTTAATTAATGAGGCCTTCAAAAGGCATTAATGTTTCCATTTGCATTCACATCTCCCTGCTGCTTTGCCTTCTATTAACTGTTTGATTTGCTTCATTTAGCTTTTATGTTGCTTTTGTAAATATTTATGGTTTATGGTGAATTAACATTTCATTAGTACATTTTGTTATTATTTCTCTCTTTATAACCCAATGAAATATCAAATAAACCATCTTATTTGCAACCACATTTATTAATTTCCCCCCCTTTTTACATTTACTTATCAATAATGTAATGCTTTATTAAGATTTCCAGGAAATGTGTGATTCCTCATAGAAAATATTCAGTTGGGCTGCAAGTCAGCCACAATGGACAATTGACTAAATGGCTGTTAAATTTACTTAAAAATTATCACCAGATTAATTAGTAATGAAAGTAATAAAATAACTTCACCGGCTTTTTGATCCTGTGTTACAGTTATTAATCTTTCCATCCATCCATTCGTTTTTAGGTTAGTCAGCTGTTTGTCACATACAAGCTATCCAACACTGTGTTTTAATTACTAACCCTCAAGTGAACACAGTATCTTCCTTTAGTTTTCGAATGACCCAAACAAAACAAAAAACAATGAGAACAATGAAAAACAATAAATAAAATAATGAGGTCCTGTGTTCCAAATTACATTTTTTTTCTTTTAGCACTAGAAACATACTGCATAGGCCTTTATAAACTAAGTAGTGTTGCATGCAGTGTGTACATAACTGTAAATAATAAACTACTTCGTGACTTTAACTTTGACCCTTTTGGTCACACATCCGTTGCAGTCCGTTGCACAAAATTTGAAGTACAAAGATAAATTAGGTGATTTGGAATGCATTGACTAAGCTGTCTTCTGTCTGTATTCTTTTGGCAGCTCTGTAAATGTGATGTATCTTCCACCGCACATAGGACTGAGGGTCAGAACAGCCAGAAAAGCATGCCGGCATATTTGCGTATAACAAAATTTGGCTAGATGCAGTAGGACATCCTGGTCTTTTTGGCATACTGCATTTGACTTCTGTGTATTGGGACATACTAAAGCTTTTTCTGGCATACAAAATGGTTTTGAAATGCAGCCAGTGTTTGACGTGTGATCATCATAATGCAGTACATATGAATCACCAGCAGGGGGAACTGAAGGCAAATCAAAGGATTTGGATGTATTTTTCCATAGACTAAATATTTCTGTTCCACTGGGTGGCTCTGCAGGCTCTACTAAAATATAAAGGACCCATTGTTTCCAGAGAAGGACAAACATTCACAAATGAAAAACTTTATTTGAGTATACCAACAAGTGTTGATGTAATAATCATCACAATGCAGAATGGTAAATATAATGCAGTCCTACTTACTAAGATAGTGCTTATAGACCTTACCATTTATGTTCTTCCACTTTAAGAAACTTAAGTCACACTATATATGTCAAGAATAGACAGTTCAATAAATAAGCATTCCACTAACACAACAATATTGTCATAATTATGTGATGTACATAGTCAATTCTTTTGTTCAGAGTTGCATTAGAAGTATAGGAGTACTCATTGGAAGGAATGAAGAATCAAGGCAAGTAGCATACTGAAAAGCCGTATAGTGAATGCACTTTTCAAATCTATGAATACAGCCTACAATTACACTTCCAAGATGTTAAAGTCATTTTACATTCAGTAAGTTAAACATCTGAAATAACATTGTTCTTTAGGGAAACACTCGCACTGTACTTTCGGTGTCTAAAAACATGATTCACCAAAGTGACAAAGTTTACTTGCAAACGACTGTGTAAGAAAAAGGCAACACACTCCATCAAGCTTTGAGTTCGAAATACAGTATCCATAGCCAGAGTGGGCACTGTGACTCTACCAGCAAAACACACACAAATACACACTAGAACTACTGTGGAATCCAGGCTACCATTGAATTATGACACTAGCTTCTACTCCTACACCAACAAATAAAGGCAATTCTGGGCATTTATGTCCTTTATTTTGAAATCTGTTCTTATTTACCAATATCTCAAGTGGCAAGTGTCTGTGCTAGATGCCCCGGCTGGTCTCTGCGGTCATACTGTCTTTGAAGCATCAGCCAATTTCGCTTTTTCCCTTTTGTGGAGGCATGCTGCCGTCTATGTACTGTAGCAGTGTAAAGCCTGTGTGAATAAGTCTATCAAACCAAGGACACTGACAACAGTAAGAGCAACTCGAAAATATATTCCCATAGCAACAGAGCTTGTTATGTTCAGACTAATTTGTCATAAGCTTTGCCTGTTTGATGTTGGCCTTTATCATTTTTCACAACAGGTGACACTATGGCATTGTTGACACACTACCGCCTTAATATTCAGCCACAAAATAATCAACGTTTAAAAATGTAAACAAAATTATATAAAAAAGAAAATATATCTATAAAAACAAAAATAACAATGCTCCCTTCTCATTTCTTGCCGACTAGGCTGCATAAGTTAAAAAGAAATAAGGTTTCAATTAGCATGTGAAATTACCCAGTACCATTTATGTTCAAACAGATTTTATTTGATCTCATTATCGCATTAGTTAAAAAACAGAAAACTTAATGTGCAATGAGGATAAATAGCTTGTTTGAAACAAAATTAAAAAATACTATAATGGCTAAATACAGGCACAAGGTTGGAAGCTAGCTTTGAGGTCAACTTTGACTCAAGTGCTCAAGGCAACAAACAAATTGAGAGTGACACCAATATAGAGCTTCTATGGAAATTAATCATTTTGTAATATATTGATTCACTAACTGTTTTATCTGACTGTAGGTTGGAGTGATGTCTGGAGTCGAGGCTGTCATCAAAGGTGACACTGATCTTAAAAATCTTTCAGCATTCGTCTTGCCTTCTTCCAATTAATTACTCTCTTGCTCCTCTAGCTAGCTAAATAAATCTACTATGCACCTATGAAATATTACAAATGAGTGTTGCAGAGAGGAAAAATGTGCGAGTGACTTCCTCACAGGGAAAAGATTTCACACATGATGACCTTTTTTTTTTAAGTTAAGTGAGAGAGAGAGAGTTGAAGTAACAATTTCTGAAATGGTGGGCGACACAGAGTTAGTGAGAGGAAAGCACAGAGCAGAGATAAGAAGACCAAACGTCCCAGCAGTTGTCAGATGAAGAGAGGATAGATGTGACAACCAGGTGGGGGACTTGAGTCTCTGCCGGAGGGGGGCACCAGGAATGGTAGAGGAGCTGTTGGTTTGTTGGGAACAGAGAAGGCCAAAGGGAACGACAACACACATCCTTTTGCTATTGTGTTGGGGAAGGAGAGAAGGATGGAGGAATAATCTTGATGGCTTAGGCCTGATAAAAGAGAAAGAGAGAAACAGACAAAAACGGCACACATTGTAAGATTAAGAGCTCTGGGGTGGGCTTCCTAAGCTAGACACCTATACAGTAATAAACTGAGCTTCATCCTTTTTCTACACTTTGCTGCAGAAGTCTGATGTTAACTATCCCTACTGCAGATTTGTTGTATTCATGACTGCAGGTTTGGGTCTTCTTATAGTTTTTTCAAGCCCCACAAAAGCAAAAATTATCTGAAATTCTACACAAGAGCTGCGTATCTTTTTGAGAAATAACATCTGTCATAGGGGCTGCACTACAACAAGCAGGTCAGTGATGCAGGATAGTCTGGTGGTTGCAGTCATCGTGACTAAGATGTTTTCCTTTCCTCTCTGGGTACCAGGAGGCCTGAACTTGGCACAATGCACCCAGCCACTGACTGTGCACTGCAGACAAGGAACATCTGCAAGCATCAGCACTGAAATAGGTGCACTATTAAAGCCATTAGACTGATGATGAGAGTGACTGACATAGTGAATAATATCTCTTTTTGCAGAATTTTGAATCCCTGCATAAACCTTAGCAGGATAAAATTCCATTATGCAAAAATTTGCTCCTTATCAATAATGAACAAATGACATTACTCCCTGTTTTACTAGCCTAAGCTTGTCCTATGTTCTACAACCTAAAAGATGACTATGTCATTACATACCAACCCACCCGAGCATATTGTGTGGAATAAGAATTGAAGAGGGAGAGTACAATCCACTGAGTGAGAGAAGGAAACTTTACTGACAGGCTGATTGGTTGTCATGGCAAAATTAATCAACAAGGAAGAAGGTTAGAAACACATGGAGTAAGAAAAGGCAAAGAATGGAATCTAGAAAACATGCAAACTAACAGGCAGCACATTGAAGCGTCTCACTGAGAGCATGAAGCATGTTGCAGACACACACACACATTAGGGTCAAATCATGCATTTTAAAGAGCTGAAAACTGACACCTCATCAGTTACTTCCTGGTATCCCTCCACTTGTTCAACACAAACTAAGTAAAAGTTGCATTTAAATCAGTCCAATCTAAATGATGCAGTAAAGAAACAGCAGGTATTTATTCAAATACCTGAAAATAAAGGTAACTGTTAAAGATGAAAGTATGAGTATGTAAACCAGTCCTATAGCCTCAGTGAAATATCAGACTGTCTGATAGAGCAGAGTGAAGACATGTCTAGGCAAAGTTACACAGTAGGTAAGTGACATCTCTGAGGTGCTATCGTGTCATATCTCAGCAAATACCTACACACAAGCAGACAGAACTGTACAAGCAGATTTTTTAAAACACAAGATAGCCACCTTGTAGTTTGAGTATATTGCAGCTTTGTAAATGAATGGATTGATGGAAATGGTTTCACATTTAAGCCAAAACCTTAAAAGTTTTGCCACAAATTAGCTCTCAGAAACAAATGTTAAAAGCAAAATAATGTCATGAGTGCATTTTTGGTTTTTGACTGGGATTTTATTTTCAATGTGCAATGGCTGTGACGTGGATAATGACATGCTAGCACACACCACAGACAGCAGTGTTCCTCTGCATGCCACCACATGTTCCAAAGACAAACAGGTGCACACTGGCATGAATGCGCATGCCGTTGCATTTGTTGGAGTGAATTCTGAAGCGGTTTTGAGAAGCTGTGCTAGGCATATGAACACTTGTGTGGAAGTGTAAAGAAGCTTTCGCATTCACACAACAGCCAGCAAACAAAACCCCACCTTTCTACTTCATGTTACTCATGGAGAGAGCAGCAGACATCATGTTAACAGGCATTTCTCAACCATGGAAAAACACATGGATTACGCATGAGGTCCATTAGTGTGCATGTTAAGGGTGAGCCCAGCAGGCTGGCATTGCTGCATGCATGTTTGGACTGGGTTGGTGCGGTGAAGGGCGGGGCTGCACTTAAGTGAGGGGAGAGGCACAGGCTCAGACGAGGCATCTCTGCTGGCACAACCCTGCCCTCTGGCTTATGTAAGCCCCTCTAGAGGGCTTCTTGGAGCTGGGACACAGCGCTAGCAGCACCTATTAGCCGTGACGGGTGCTACAGTGAATATGATGTTTTTGCCGCTGACCTCTTAAATAATGAGGAGAGGGGTGACAACTCCGATGGGAAACACTGTGCAGATAATAAAAGCCCTGCGGTGAAATGAGATTAACGATTGTTGAAGCGCAGCCACAGTGGGCACTATAATGAGGCAATAAAACCAGCAGGATGAACCATTACCACACGACCGCCCAGTTTACTGCGCGGAGGGAAGAGCATTGAGGATATCGGGAACCCTGTCAATTGTGTTTAATGGTAGAAACATGAGACATCCTAATAGGGATTTAGACAGGCTGTATCTCTGTGAGCCCCACAATGACAAATACATATTTAATAAGCTGCCAGGGTGCCACAGAATGAGCTTGTGCCTTTTTTGTTATCGTTTCACTTGTGCAGAAGCAATGCTGGCATAACGATAACTTATTGAAAATGAGACACTGTCATTGTCAGGCAATTAACAGCAAAAACATGAACATCTAGGTCCAAAGCAAAACTCAGATGCTGTCAAAAACAACAGGTCAGCATGCCAAGACACTCAACCAGCTTCATATTTTGCAAAAGGAATGTTCCAAGTTAACCTCAAAAGGGGAACAAGGCACATCTTTATGAAGTGGATGGACTGGTACAGAGACAGTTCACTGGGTGCAGCCAATCAAGAACTGGAATGAGCAGCTATTCCACTGGTTATTTATTTTTTTATTAAAGGTCTGCCTCAAATATATAGTAAAAGGCAGGTTGGGCAGCCCTGACTGTGTTTTTAGAATCACTCAGATACATTATAAAAGGGGTCACACAGGATGGACTAATTTGTGCTTTTGTGCTCCCTGAGCTTCCTGTGAGGTGAATAGTTTAGTAGGGCTCCTTGACTAGCCTCTATGTTCAGTTAAAGGAGTTAGAGGAGTCAGCTTCTTGCTAACAATTTGTCCCTACTTCCTGATTACTACTCCTCTTGTCTCACTTTTTTCCCCACAATCTGTTTATTAAACTTTTGTAATATCAAAAATAGATAAACAGAACACAACCTAAATGTCTGTTTTTGTTCGTGCTGTACCAGTCCACACTCTTTCACATTACTGATGCCACCTTGCTCCTCCTGTGAAGTTACTGGCTGTTTTATCTCGACTGTAGTGGATTTGTACTCACCCCATTCCACTCCACGCCCATACTCACTTCCTCGCCGGTTTCAGAGCCGCTCTCATACTTAACGCTGGTCAGGCTGTCCCTGCTCCTCCGCCTGTCACCCTCAGTATCCTTCAGGATCTCCACCACACGTGTCTGGTGAATGGGATCAATGCCCTGATGGACGTGACAAACAGGTACGACACACAAACAAACGTAATGTCATCAGAGGTGGCTTGGGGGCAGGCATTAGCTTGCTGATGTGGGTGACGGGGACAAAGTTATATGGAGGTATTAAAGGGGTTTTTATGTTTTCTATCTCTTTTGAAGCATTCAATGTGCCGTCACAGGGACGAGGGACCAATTTAAATGACTGAGATGGAAGTGATGTTAGGGGAGAGAGGTGGAGGCTCTATGGAGGCTATCAGTTAGAGACAAAGCACTTACTGTGTTGCTCTGGATCCATAGCAATGTAGAGAGAGGGAAAGAAATATCATGAGATTTGCTGTTCTAACACTGGGAACAGTTTAAAGACTTTACAAAAAAAGGAACTGATAAGTTATCTACATGCAAAAATGGACATTTTTAGTTCAGGAAATGCTGCTGACCTGCTTGCGAGACCTCACAGCACACTCCTCCAGGGTCTCAGCAGCCTCTAGCTTGCCCTGTCGGCGGTACAGGGCTCCAAGGTTCCTCAGGGTAGTGTTCACTGTAGGGCTGGTTAAAGGCAGGGACACCAATAGGTCAATTTTAATGTAGTCAGAATATACATTTTGTTGTGTTAAAATGCATGACATTAAAACACCTAGAGAACTCAGAAAAATAACATTGATTTAGTCTCATTTCTACAAAAAAAGGAAAAGAATACAATGTTTTCTAACAAAATAATAACTTCACTCATTTATAAACAATAAATGTAAAGTAATTCATGTTTTTAATTTATGACTAGGTTGTACAACATATTTACAAAGCTCTGCCTCACCTGTTGACTTTGCAGGCCTTGTACCAGCCTCCATACTCTCCATATGGAGTGTTGTCTCTGTGCTTGCCCTGGAAGTAAATTAGGGAAAAGAGGAAGAAGAGAGTGAGGATGGGAGTGGTTTTTGAAACTGGATTAGCAGCATTTTCCTCTGTGTTTACATATAACAATCAGAAGCCTACTATGACTTATACACTGTATTGTGTGAGAAGAGCAGCACCCTGAATAGAGGATTATAATTTGCATTTATTTGCAATACTTTCCATATTAGCTCTGCTTTTGTTCAGAACAACATGAGGTCGATTACATAAAGCCCCTCACCTTGCTCATCTCCTCTCTTTCTTCTGCATGCATCCAGATGGGCTTGTTTTCATCTGCAGAGAGACAAACAGGAAAAGTGGTCTACACATGGCACAGAACTGGGAAACAGATGAACCGGTTGACCTCAGGATGTTTTATTGAATCCATTATTAACTATTCATGATGCCAGCTGAGCCTGCCGTGTTAACCTACTGATTGGGACAATGACATCAGCCTCCCAGTAGCACAGTCTGTTTATTAGCCTGTCAAATATACCTGTGGCTTGGCACAGCGACAGTCTATGTTTCTTATATTCAGCTAGGCAGTTCAAGATGTGAAAAGGTAAACTGCAGTCTGTTTTGACCCAGAGTATAAATACCAATAAATTAGCTAATTGCCTGAGACAGTTTTTTAATGTAAAGATTGATTCAGACAAAGATTGTTCCTCAGTTTATTTACTAACATTGTGAGCATAGAAACACACAGCAACACATCTTTGTTTTAACTTGAATTTTTTACAAACATTACTGCAATTCTTTCCAAAATAAGGCTTAAGAGCTCATATTAAATACATAAAACACTAAAAAAGTATTAAGTTGTTTTTGTGACATGAGAGAATAAAAGAAGCTAATAATTGTGGTGTAATATAAACATGGACAAGAAAATACAACATTTATCATAAATATCAGCACACAAGCAATTTTCAGATAAGTAACTTAAAAATTTGCGAGTGCTGCAACAACATACTATTAATGCCTCTAAATAAGCTAATTCCATTCTCAGGGGTTACACCAGGTTGGACTTATTGCATGAGATGAAAGCATTTAAGGCATGTGCTGGCAAGTTAAAGGAAGCCGGAGAAGATTATTTTTTTGAGAGAGAGAGAGAGAAAGAGAGAATTTTTGACTTTAGTCACCTCTTGACAGTTCGAGAAAATTGCAGCATTTCAAGGATTCAAATTCATGCTGAATTGTTCCTCTTTCTTCCAAGCTGATATGTGATATGGGGAATGTTGATATCATTAGCTTTGGCTCAAAAAATGCTATTGCAACAGAATCCTCTAGCTGAACATGTGAAGGCAAGCAAGAGTAAAATGTTTTTTTCACCACCATATTAGTTACTAATCTTTCATATCAGCCACAAATGGATACAGTGCATTGTCTCATCTGCATGCATCCTGCAAATGTTGCGTCTCACGTTCACTTGCTTCCAAAATAAGTGCACATGCTGCCAGATCAAGATCTATACAACACAAAACCTGAATCAAGAAAAAAATTAAGTTCAGGTAGTTTTTTAAAATATTTATTTTAGAAATTCATTAAATATGCCTTTAGGATACACAAACCCAGAATCTATAACTCCTTGAAAATTTTATCAACAGTTAAAAAAAACAATCGCTTTGTTAGTTTTTGGGGTTTTTATTTTCATCCCAGGCACACAAACTGTGGCTAATTAATGTTCTCCTAAACCTTCAACAGGTTTAAAACAACAAAACAAAAAAATTCAAAGCACTATTGTCAAGTGACACAGGAAAGTTAAAATGCGAGATGCTTTTGCTTTTGCTCAGAAAGAGTCAGAGTAATGCCGAATCCCTTTCATTCCTTTTTCAAAGCAGTGGATCTAATCCCTGGAGGAAAGCCAACCGAACGCTTAGCTTGCACTAAAAGAAGAAAGTTGCGAGAGTTCATCTTTCAGAAAAGTAAACTCCTTATTTCCTTGAATGGTTTGTTTAGATTTTTTAAGTCCTCTGAGTGGTGAAGGCGGGCACCCTGCTCAGAACACCGTCCACTTTTTAACCATCTGTCCATCACTGAGTCTGCTTGCTGAAGGATTCCCACAGTGAATGGAAAATTAGACAATGGTGGAGGAAAGATGAAAACAACATCAACAAATAAAATCAAGAGTTGTGCAAACCACCACCATTTTTCTTGGGACAAATCTGCATTTATCTATTGTGTGTCTAACAATGACTGAAAGAAGAATCCCCACCACAGCAGTTTAAAAACAGACCTACAAACATGTGCTGCCATATTTTGTAAAACATCTATGATTTTGACTTACCATCAACAGATCCAAACTCTTTCTCATGAGCCCGAGTCAGAATTTCTTTGTACAGAATCTCAGCCTCCTTGTATTTCCCCTGTTTGAGGAAGCAGGATGCCTGAAAAAGAAAGAGAAGTGGAAGCACATTTTAGAGGTGAATCAAATGGGACCTGTTGACTCACAGCGTGCCCCCTGAGAGAGCAGTTGGTCTGCAGATTTTTCCTGAACATGTGATTTGTGAAAAATGATATAGTTGCATAAAATCTCCATACTGCCTCTCCATCATCAGTGAGGCAGGAAAAAAAGCAGAAAAAAGACTTGATATAGTTCCTCAAATTCCAGGAGGCAATTTGAGGGGAGAGGAAAATGACCAAACTGCATCCTTCCTGACAACCTGAACTCCCTCCTCTCTATTCCTTAACTGCAGAGAGAGTGCAGAGCCAGAAGGATTGTTAAGTTGAATATGTTGGTCTGATCTGCATGACTCTTTGATCCTCCTCATTGAGGCCTTCAAACATGTGCTGAGCTGTGCACCAATAGATCCCTGGAGCTGACCATGGTGCTGAAGTAGCAGATGGATGTCTAATTGCACCTTTTTCTCTTGGTCCCACCCTTCTATCAGATTCATCTCGGATCAATAATATTTTCCAAACGACATACTATAAAAACTCACTTCTATACTGTAATGTAGCCCATATACTTTATAGAGTTGTGTCAGGTTCAAGATAAAAGAGACAAGTAGCCCCATGAAGTTGATTAAGTGCGAGAGGATCATAGACAAACACTGTTGCCTTTAGTATCTTATAATATTTTAGTCATACTAGTAAGATCTTTCAGTAGGTTAGAATTAACATCCCCCACCATGCCATCACCCCCGTTCAAAATTATTAAATAAGTAATAAGTAAATAAATAAAATCACAAAATCGCAGACTGCCGTTAAGCCGAGCTAAATGAAACAAAAGTTGTTGAGGTAGATGACACTTGTGCTGAAATAGTTAAATTCAGCTGACTTTCAGAACTTTTTTAAAAGCTCTTTTTGTAAAACTTGAAAAACGTCAACAGAATACAAAAGAGATTTAAAGGACAATTTACACAGAAACTTCGCAGGCAGAAAGTAGTTAGAGTTTAGATACACAACGCCCCTGCGGAGACTGAGCTCTGGCTCACAGAACAAATGAGTGATTCTTCACACAATGATAGTGTTTACCTTGGTACATTGGCGATTAATCAATAAAGACTGTAACAGTCAAAATGAATAGTGCACTAAAGGGACTGAAACGAAGAGGGAAAAATACAACAGTTAAGCCCATGTGGTAGTGGTAACTAGTGTCTTACCAGATTGTTCTTGGTTTTGGCCACGTTGGGATCGTCTGGGCCCAGCCTGCACTCATAGATCTCCAGAGCCCGGCAGTAATAGTATTCCACCTCCTCATACTTGCCCTGATTCTGGCAGAGCAGGGCCAGGTTGTTCAGCTGTTTGGCCACATCTGGGTGGTCCTTTCCTAAGACCTAATTGAAATCAAGAAGCAAATGTTATAAATGTTTTAAATTAACATTTCAGTTTGCATCTGAGCCTCAGTGCCTTTGGCTTTCTCTGTGTATTTCTTCCCTTCTGTACCTCTTGCTGCTTTCACATCTGCTTGCCTCAGGCGCTCAGGAGATCTAATAAAAGGCTTGCTGATCAATAGAGAAGGTACAGAACGGAGCTTT
This sequence comes from Acanthurus lineatus, assembly GCA_029814665.1. NCBI lineage: Eukaryota > Metazoa > Chordata > Actinopteri > Acanthuriformes > Acanthuridae > Acanthurus > Acanthurus lineatus. The sequence continues at coordinate 7,108,959 of JAPZDV010000003.1, forward strand.
CAGGCAAAGAGAGACTCTTTGTACCCTTGCGAGCTCCGCAGCTTTGTCATGTCTCCAATCTATCTTTTGCTTCACTCCCTAACGCCTGCTATCCATTTTCAGCTCTGCTCTCAATTAAACTCTCTAATTCCCCTCCGACATGGGAATGGCACCCGGTGGAAACTTCCCAGGCAATTTAAGAAAATCATTTGTTCTTTTTCCTATTTATACTCGCTGCCGTTTCAGTCACTTCAACTAACGTTTTGGAGTATTATCATTGCTAATTAGTTTTTTTCTACAATGAGCTAACTGTTTATTGCTTCCGACTTGAGATGGATCCTGGGTAGCAGAGCTCACCTTTTCTCTGATCTCCAAAGCCCTCTTGCACAGGGGCTCAGCCTCCTTGTACTTCCCCCTCTTTCCATACAGCACAGCCAGGTTGTTCAGGGTTGCCGCAACCTGGACAGACATAAACACAGAAAGTCTGACTAAGGCTGCTTTTTTCTCTGGTTTGTTTTGTTACTGGCAGCTTATCTTCACAGTGTTAGAACTTATTTTATTGTTGACATGTCACTCATGAAAATGTATACTGTTCAATCAAGTAGTCTGTTAAAAAAGTTCAAAGTCACCTTGATATCACAGGCTGGTAGTGACCTGCCTTTGTGATTCGTTATTCTGTGTCGCGGATTAGTCTGAGTGACAAGAGTAGCAATATGAAGTAAAATGCAAAGCTCCTAGAGCTGCAGAGAAGAGAACTGTGCTTTAATAGCTTCCTTTAGGCTTTACAAGGTGCTCTGTAGCCACAGAGTGAATCGATTCTTACAAATCTGTTCACAAAAGCAATAAAATGCATTGTGTATTTTCATATTTTCCCACTGGCCCTTGTATTTCAATCTATTTGGTTCATGCTGAATGTATGAGCAGACACTGAGAAGATGTGATTGATTACTTTCAAGCCAGCAGGCACATGGTCAAAAGTCCATAGATTAACAGTGGGGGAAAAAAATCCATGCAAACACAGTGACTAGAGCGGCAGACTCAAGAGAGTGTGCTGTCATTGCCTCTCTCTTCATATAGTCTTAAAGTGGCTATGAACAGACATCATATGACTAATTTGCTCTATCTAAACATGGATATACAGAGAGTCAGCTGTAAAGTCTACTCCGGCTCCAGAGGACCGGCCACTGTCAGTATCCACAGTGGATGTAAGGAAAATCCTGCCTGTTCACCCTGCTGCCGTAAGGCAAAAGATACAGAAGTATCCACTGCCATACCACCAGACTACAGAGCAGCTTCTTCCCTCAGGCTGTGAGACTACTTAATGCACCATCTGCACTCATCCATGTTTAATCATTTTATTTTTTTAAACAATCAATTAATCAATCAAGATGGAACCACATTTTTAGTTTCATTATACAACCTGCTGTATAATGACCAATAAACTCCCTTGTATCCTTGTATATATCCACATGAAGATATGGTTGCCATGATGATTGGGGAATCTTACAGCAGGATGGTCTTTTCCCAGGGTTTTCTCTCGGATGGACAGAGCATCATTGAGCAGATGGGCAGCCTCTTTGTATTTGTTCTGATCTCTGTACGAGTGAGAAGAACAGAAAGAACAATGTGGCTGAATGGTTCTTGCTCTTTGACAACATTTGTACAGAAAGAATGGAAACGAGTTACAAGTTCCAGCTAGAGCTTAAATATAAAAACATTTCTGACCTATAGACCAAGGCCAGGATGTTGAGCATGGTTGCCACATCAGGGTGGTCATGTCCAGAGGTCTTCTCCAGGTCCTCTAGAGCCTGCTTGCAGAGGGGGACGGCCACCTCGTACCTACCCTGGGAGGCATACTGGATCACCAGGTTGTGCAGGGTTCTCAGACGGGCTGGGATCTCGTAGCCTCCCTGCTGGGCTGCAGCAACAGCCGCACTGTTGTGTTGGTGCTGCACTGTGAGGGCAGAGGGCACATGCACGGGGGCAAAGGTCAGCTTGGTCGTAAGGCAGAAATCTATGAGCTGATTACATAACTAACCACATTTGCAAAGTACACAACACTGAGATCTCAGGGAATAATAAGATTATGGGGATAATTCAGTTAGTATTTAACAGCATGAAATAATATTATCTACATCAATGTCCTGGAGATGCATCAATAGTCCCATTAATTTATTAAAAGAGGAATTTAAGACCAGATAATCAAGGCTGCATGATCTTAACATCAAACCAAAAATGCCAGATTTTATATGGTTCTTTTAACAATATTTCTGCTTTAATGCATTCATGCTGAACTGTTGAATACTGCTGCTCTTACTTCCTTGGCCATGTTCCTCCTCATCATTGGGGAAGAGGTCGTCCAGGGAGTCCTTCGGTGTCTCTCGGTCCTTCTCTTCCTGCTAAAATGACAAACAAATCTGCCAGTCAGACCCTCTAACAGGGAACAGGAATCATGGAGGACAACTTGGGAATCATCCATATCAGATATGTATCAGAAAGGACACAAAAATGCAGAACGTAAGGCACATCAATTTGTTTCACTCAAAGCATGCGTGCATGACATAATATCTGCTTGCAAGCTTAATACCTCTATGATTATATCAAAAAGGAGAGCAACGGTGATTTAATTAATCATTTGAAAACAGTCTTAGTTTTTAATTTTTTTTACATTAAGTCATAGGGTAAATTAAGATGATAATACCTCATAAAACAAACATTAATCATCAAAGATAGACAAAAACATATAACCTTTTCACAAGGTTACATAAAGAAAGCTGGTAGCATTACACTATTTAGGCAGATAAATTAAACTCTTTTTTATATCATATATTATACTTTATACCATAAACTCATTATTTCACCTGGACAAGAAAAATTGCATTTTAAGCACAAACTGGACTCGTCCATATCGATCAAAGATTAAATTAAAGTCCAGCTGACATTGGGTTGCATCTTTTTGTCTCTTGCAGCAAACATGTATGCTCTGTCCTGGGTTCTTCTTTGAATAATAATAATTAAAATAAAATAAAATAAAATAAATCCAAAACCATCCTTATTCTTGCTGTGAGAGCAAGATTAAGGATAGTTCGTGCCATTAGCAGGACGAGTTCCTGCAAGCACAGCAGTGGATGCAGCTATTACAGCCTCTTTTGGTGACTAAGAACAAGGTCACATTGTGCTGCAACTCTTCCCAACCATCTGATCAATGAGGAGCAGCTAACAAGGCTCATTCCTGGAAAATGATTCAATTTCTTATTCCTGTCATTAACAACAGCTGCGCATTTCCTCTTGTATCAGAAATATTGACAATTTGCTGTCCTTTAGAGATAAATTATGCATTTTGTCTGTGTCTGTCCTATTTTGCTGAAAAAACAAACTAGTTATACCCATTGTTATTCCTAATATAAGAGCAAAACATCAAAAATTGTGGGATAAAATACCTGAAACGTATTTAACCACTCCGCTAAAATGTATTAGTGACAGAATGTTAATCAATCTATGAATGCCTGTGTAATCGTAAGAGGGTTCAGTCTTGATATCAGTCTTACTGTCAGTGTACAGTACTTACAGTGGGTGAGACGTCTTCATCGTATTTTTTGAGCTGGTTCATGAACTCCAGGTGCTTCTTCTCTTCCTCCAGCTGGGCCACGCTCTGCTCACTCTTCTGCAGCTTCTGCTGGGTGTTGGCCAGCTCGTCCCGCAGCCACTGGTTTTCCTGGCAAAGCCTCCTCACTTGTGCACGCAGCTTCTGCTTCTCCGACTCCACCGCGTTCAGGTGGTTGGACAAGGCCATCATCACCTGAGTTGGAGACAACATTGAAGCACAGTGACATTTAACAAGGACACACTGTTGCAGCAGCAAGGCACAAGAGTACAAACTGGGGCTGACTGGGGATGAATCATGATCACCACATGAGCTCAGTATAGAATGAGGAAGCAGAAACACAAAAAAAGACAGCAGCACAGGGCTTCCTGGTTAAGAAACACAAATTTACTGTATTGCAAGCCATTCATTTCATTTTTGTTAAAAATTATGATATTAAAAAAATATCCTCCAAATGACCGAAATGTCTCTCATGAAATAAGAAAAAACTGTCTCGCCCTCCTCACACCTCTATCCCCATCCTACCTGTGCTTCTCCAAGGCCCAGTTCAATCATCTCCACTGACTTGCGGAGCAGGTTGGACTTCTCATGCACCAGGTTGGCCTCTTCATCCTTCTTTAGGCACTTGATGGTCTCCAGGAGGCTGTGGAGGATGGAGTTGTGCTCATTCTTCAGCGCCTCCAGACCCTGGATCACCAGTTTGGTGTTGGAGATGATCTCCTCCTGAGAGAGCTTCTCAAGCTTCTCTTCCCGTGGATACACCATGGTGGACATCTTTTATGTAGCTCAGGGAAACCTGCACAGGTTAAAAAAAGTTAAATTGTAGTTTTTACAATAGGCAAACCCACTGTAAAGTGGGAAGCTGTAAACAGCTCCTGCTGCCACAAAAGAGCACATATTTATAAAGGTCTGCCAAAGATGCAGCTGTGCTTGCTCAATACTGAAATTTATGACACAGAACCTGAGAGCTCAGCTGAATTTCAACTGTCACAGCTTTTCTTGTTTTTTTCCCTCAATTTAAATAAAGGCATCTGCAATTTCAAATGATCTTTCATACTATAAACCACCTAAGTAAGGCATTACTTGCTAAAGAGACAAAACATTCTGTGTTTAAACATACCAATGTTTGACAGTGAAGAGTTCCACCTAACGCTAATTTGACTGTTGCATAATCTACTATGGCCCTAAAAGATTAAATGTGTTTTATCAAGACAGGCAGATATTTTACATTTCATTAGTGAGTTATGTAAGCATTTATTTAAGCTGTTAAAGTAGACAAGTGCAGAATGTACAGACTTACATATTAAGAGACAAAAGAACTTGAATAAACATAAATTTAATATGACTCAATTCAGCTGAGTCTGGGTTAATTTCTCAGCTGCAAGTCTTGAATACACAGCCAAATAAAAAAGAAAGACGTGCAAATAATGGTTGCTTTGTGCATAGCAGAGAGCCACAAGGACATACTATTCTGGTGGACAGACTGGTGTTGGGATTTGGCACCTATAATAAGCTCTGTTTGACAGTAGGGTTGCAGCTTGCTGTGCAACAGAGGGCACACAGATGTTGCAGTGTGGGTGCCTTCTGGTGCCAGGACTTTATCCAAACAGAGGCGTAGCAGGCTGCATGAGAGGCAAAACAGTAAGGGAAAGAATGACATGGCAAAAACCTCAGTAACACAGCCGAGCAGCCGGTGAGGTCACAGAAAAATAAACTCAGTGTCAATAATATTGTGTTCTGAAGAAATGTCAGCCCTTTTATGAGTGCATGTAACATGTGCTATTTTCCCCAAATAGTCTGAAGATAACCTATGACTCACTGAGCCACGTCGCCGCTGGCTACATCGTGCAAATGTCAGTGAGAAAAAAATGGCACTGCCCTTCCGACTGGGGTCCAGGCAATGCTGAGCTACTGCCTTCTGTAGCAGCAGTGAGGATAAGAGGCACAAGATAAGGGGGTTGCAGTAATAAACACCAGCTGAGAGCCATCTGCCATAAGAAAAAATTTACAACACCAATAATAAATGAGGCCTTCCCTGCTTTTCTACTTTCATTTTCACCTTAATTGGTCAGTTCTAATGTCCTGAGACCTCTTCTTGAAGAACATCTATTTTGCTTGTGTACTTTCAGTGGACTTAGGCTTAGCTTTACAGTTTATACTGAAAGAAACATAGACATCACGTCCTTCTGGGTCTGAGTCCAGTAATTAAGTCCCTCTTGAGATGTTATGCATATCACATCATGTAAACACAGCTGTGCTCGCCAGGGGGTGTTATTTATGATGCTAATGTATTTCATTATGGACACTATACAAGCTCATAAGGGCAACAAACTGCAGCCACCTAATGATCAAATGGATGTCAGTCTGTCGAAATGAGTACAATCTCTATGGATGGGCAGCATTGAACAATGTTTATAATATAAATCTAAAAATATGGAGTGTATGAGTGGTTAGGGAAAACATATGTACCTCTGTAGTTAGGTGAAAACCTCTTAACTTGAAATTATACTATTTTTTTCTTGTGTTTTCTTTTTTTAACATTTAAAAGCTTTATTATCCTCAGGCACAAGAACTAATTTCCATTTGATAAAGAATTAAAAACAAAACAAAATGTTTGAAGAAAATGGAAATTATTGATTTTCCCCCCTTTCCAATACAACACTATTTTTAAAACTGAAGCTTTTCTGTTTAATTCCAGCAAGCCTTGCTGCGGCGAAGACAAAATTAAAAGGTGGAGAAAGCCCAAGAGCAAAGTACAGAGTGTCTTGTTTAAGCCCTTAAAACGCTAAAGTAGGGCTTAGAAATTCATACTGTGCACATTTGATATGATACCCAGAGCTGACACTGAGCACCTCTAATCTGCAATGTAGTACTTTTTTTGCCCTTCTCAATGATTTTTTTAAATTTTCATTTTATAAGAAGGAACAGAAAAGCAGTAAAAAAAATTCTAATTTGCGGAGAAAGTCACCCTCTTGAGAGAAACTAAGAGTGACAAGATCAATTAGTATTTTCCATCACACATCAAAATACCTCAGTCAAATGAAACAAAGCACATAATTAATGAATAGTAACGTGCTCTTTTTAAATTACTTAAAATTTTGGATCAAACTAAAAATGTGCCAGGTTTCATTTGTTTAAAAATCTTCCAAAGTTGAAAAATATATATGTAACTGAGAAATATTTTGATCAAATAAGCATATGCTCATAAGTCCAGTGAGATTTAATTGGTATAAAATTGTTTTATGTAAAAGTTATGGTAGGCATATACTGTAATAAGCATGTTGGAAAAAAAGACCAGAGGGGTTACACTCAGCAGCAGAAAGTGTGCCATTAAAATGTGCTAAAGGTTAAGTTAGACAGCAGGCAAGAGGTAACATGATTTTGGAGGAACTCACATGAAAGAATTAAAATAAGACCATAGCAAAGAATTCAAATTGCTGCTCTGTCCTGTTTAAACCATCTCTGCACTTTCCAGAAAAGTCTATCCAAATCCTTTAAACAAATGAAGCTAAAGGCTCATTTACATTAACAAAGACATGTCTACCTGTCTATAATTTAGGTTAAGAAAATGGGTTACAAAATGGGTGAGCCCTCAGTGAACTGTAGATGGGGATTGTGACCGCTAACTTCACATGAAGCATGTCAGGCAAATGAAAAGTTTGCTTTGCTACTACAGCGTAATTCTCCCTGACAATGTGCGGCGCCAAAGCTATTACCTGCTCTGAAAATGACATGAAATGATCTCTTTGAAAGATCAAGCATATTCATAGATCAGACAGCTCATTACCCTGTACAGTTACTCTAAGTTTCAGCAGTTTAACACTAATGCAGATGAAAAGGCCTGACTGGCTGGGTGGTGTAGCAGCCAACAAAGAGTAGAACTGCTTTCATGTCAGTCAGGGGAGAAACAAGCAGCTTTGCTTTGATAAAATACACAAACAACTGTATTAAAGACTTCAACTTTCTTCAGATGGGAGAAGTTAATATTTTCCAAGTCTTTAACAGGGTGAAGTAGAGTCCAACAGGCCGGTTGTTTTTCTGTAAGAAGAATGCCCTTGATTTAATCTTTTACATTTACTCTTTCTGTGTGACACACAAATCATGTGCACATAAAGTGAAAGATAGCATCTAAGGTCAAAATACAACAGACTGCCTACATGGAGTGACAGAGTATTTATGAGCTTTATTTTACAAGGCCCAGATTGTGCTTCTCATACTGCTAAAATGGATCACAGCACCATTGGGACAAAACAAAAACAGCACTCACCATGTGCATGTTACAAATCACACTATACAGCAGCACATATTTACTGATCTGGGCTTCAACCAATTGCCCTAATGATCATTATCCATTATTACTCAAGGTTCAATAGCAGCAAGTTGGGTAGCTACTAAGAAGAAATGGTTACCATTTTAAACAAGCAAAAAGTAAACAAGGGCACAAAAGGAAACCATTTTCCAACAAATCCCTCAGTCCAAGGCTGCTTGAACTACCACTTAAATACATACGCAACACAGATAAGAGATGTTGCATTTACAGATGTTACTGCCTCTAACTGTTACTTTGAAACGGATTTGTCAGCAAATTATGAGCCCATTATGGAGTGTAGCTTTACATTCAGGTTGCAGTCATAACCGTTACAGTATTGTTTTTAAACAACAGAACCAAATGAGTGAAACTATTTATCATAAGAAATGTGGTCACTGCTCATGAGGAAAAACTAAGCAAAACAACTGACAAAATATGAAAAGGGGCAAATTACACTCTGAGAGAATCTCCATCTCTTATATCCATTTCAAAACCCGCTAAATGCCTGCTTAGGGCTTAAGCCATCTATCATTCATGCTGGCAGTGGTTTTAGCTGCTACAGCTTGCCCGACTAGAAAACTAACCTCAGTTTCAGCAGCTGATCAGGGCCTCATAGTTTGGCACGAAGGGAAGCCGATGAGATAATGACTCCTCCTCCAGCAATAGCGCTACACGCCAGCAAAGTGCATCATAAAAACTGCTGAGCTAATCCAAAGTGATCCTCCTTAAAATGAAATAGGAAACCTTCTGCGCTAAATGGAGGCGAATGGAAACGAAAGAGGACAGGAATGAGATTGATGAATGTCGATGGTGAGGAAGTAAAGGACGGGAGCTGCTGCGTGATGATGATGACCTTCTCACTGCTCCGTCAGAAAAACCAACATCGGCTCAGGGCACACATCAAGAGACAGCCCCACCCACAGGGGGAGGAAAGCAAAGGAGTGTGGAGGAGCAGGTCGGATGGGGGAGGGAGCCATTCTGATCTAGACTCTTCTCCTCTATATTCATCAGACACAAAGGAACAGGTCTAATGAGACACAATGGAATAGACTAAGTGACACCATTCATATTCTCAATAGGAGTTTCACATGCCACCCAGGCTGGGGGCACACAACACACTGTGAGGATAAGACCTACTCTCTCATGGCACCATCCAACATATGTAAAATGTATGTATAGCTCCCTGCCCTACATTCTGACCTAAAAAAGTGATATATGTCTAGTACACCAATTTCATTTTTGATCGAAAATCAAACAATTTACCTTGCGTAACCCAGCAAATGGCCACAAACTTAAAGGAATATTTGTAGCCCACCAATCACTGGTAACAGAACACTGGACCCTAATGGTTGCAAATATCATCAGAAACAGGCATTAACTCATTCATACTGACAATCTCTTATATTTTTTTACGGGCTGAATAATATCAAAGTGATCTCAGAACTATCCATTTTCTAATATCATGACAGAATTGGATTTTCCTAATAGAAGCAGAGAACAGCCATATTTCACCTGTGCTCCACAGCCCTTGAAATTGAAACGGTTTTCATGAAGTTGGCAAAGAACTGAATTTTATAATGACTCAACCTTGCAGGGGGGTCAAAGGTCATACAATATTGCAGTAATTAAGGTGCATTTAGCAAGGAAAAAAAACTAATCATGAGAGGATAGGACAGTTTTAATAACATTAGTTCTATATTTGATGAAACAATGTGCTGGATACTATACTGGTTGGTTTATTTATTTTGAACAATGGGTACCAGGGACATCTTCATGTCATTTTTGAGTCCACTCTCCATTACTCTCCATCTCCAAAAGGATCTCAAGCTTCACATTTTTAAATCTCCCCTTGAAAAACACCAAAATTACTCTGTCCTTCCTTTCCATAACAGCACTACAGACATTTAAGATAAGTAGGCTTTTGTACACTAATCTCAGAGAAGAGGATCAACTGAACAACCCTTAATTGCACATAAGTATGTACTTTCGGTTGCCAAGTGGAAGTGCACATCTCATTGACTTAAGATCAGAAAGAAAACATTTCAGAGGTTGTATTTTTCTCTTTAATTGTAGGCAAAAGTTTAAAAACTTGCCCTAAAACCTAATTGAAAAGCTGAGCATTACCAAAAATCCCTGATGAGCAAATGCAAAGCAGAGCACAAATTATAGAAAAAGACTGTCCGTGTGAGGGTGTGGTACTTGCTGGTATTAAACTTGTAAAATAATCTTAGAAAATGGAAAAAAGCAGACTGCAATGGGTGGATCAACAAGCAAGTGGCCAGTCTCATTGCCATCTCCCAAGATACACATTTCCCGTCTACGTGATGAAGTTTGACACAAACAGATCACTTTGTCTTCCTCTGTTTCCTGCACAAACAGCAATCCAACACACTGTCCGCATCACCGCCAGACACAAACGACAGGCAGCCGGCGAGAAGGGTGTGGCGGGGCCTGGGACAACCAGGAGGGAAACGCCACTGACGCTTCCAGTCATCAATCATCCCACTGAGACCAAAAATACTGTTTTTTTCAACAGTTTACTGTGGACCTGAATGTTGCTTCTGACGGAGAAAGCTGTATCAGACACAGCAACTACCTGACGTAAGGAGTTCAGTGTAAAGTGTGACGCCTGTGTTTACAAAACTGTACCTCGCACAGCACTACATTTATGTAACGTCAATATGGTTAAAACTAAATGCTAGATATCTCATTTATTATCGCGGTACCTGCATGTTGATGTCCCTGCACAACATTAATTTGCTTGCAACGCTAAAACAACGAGTCTCTGACATGTGAAAACTACTTATAAAGATAACACTGACAAAGGAGTCAATCATCTGACCAGAGTGCTGCTCATGATAAGACTCGCAATTCATTCTGTTACGACTTTCGCAATTCACAACCGGACTGGAATTGTATTTCTTTGTTTACCGGGTTCTTAATCAATAAGAGAGGCAGATCTTGCCCTTTCTTTTCTTCACAAGATTAAGATCAATGTTATCTGAACCGATACTCATAAGTTTAGCTAACCTCATTCTTTAGCTTGCTTTTTTGATCTGTTTTGAGCTCCGGTCTGCTACTAGCTAGTTCAGCTAACCAGCTAGCACCACCACTCCCTAGTCGTAACGAGTTAACCTCGTTTAGACCGCTGAGCCCATCATTACCTTGTATCTCATTTTAAATGTGTACTACTTAAACACACGAAAATGTAAAGTGTTGACATACTTATATTATTAGTTAGTGAAGATAAATATGTCACTTACCAAGAGCTAGGACTGACGGCTAGCTCAGCCCCTTTAAATCCAAAATGTCTCCAACACAGCAAGATTCTCCCAACAGCCTCTGCGGCTGAGTTGTGTAGTGACGTCATGTTTTGTATTCGTCAAGATATCATCTGCCGGACTACTTGGACTATATCTATGATGATTTTGTACTTTGCTTTAAGGATGCGATGTTTGGGTTTACAAGTTATAAGATAGAATTAGAAAATGAGTTTTTTGTATGTAATCTCCTCATATTATTGGCCAAGTTCTATATCCATAAATGTAAGGTGCTAAAAATCAAACCCTCTTTTTGTACCTTTAAAAAGGAAGCAGAATCCTACATTAGAACTTTACACACCTCAAGTAACAGAAAAGCTTTGAAAACCCTAAGTATGTGCTCCAAATTTAAAATTCTTTTATAGTGTTAATTTATTTTTGTACAGTTTTATTGCTTATCTTTTACTGATTCATATTGCAAGTTAGTTGTAACCCCTGGCATTGTCTTGTTGTCTTTCTGTCTTTTTGTGGATCCTTGTTCCTTAATTTTATATAATAATTTCCACTGCTGTGGAGATTTTACAAACTGCATAATAAAGATTTTAAAAAAAGACAAAAAAACAAAAAAAAACTTCATTGTTTTGTTTTCAGAGTGAAAGTGAATCTGTGATTGGTGCCCAGTTTTAGGCAGGAAAGAGGGGACCAAACCATTGTTCACTGGAGGGGGGGCCGGCAACGCAGAAACTGAGACAGGATTAAATATCTGATTATGTAAAACACCACTTCATTTATAGTTTAGAATTTAATCAAGAAGAAAACAAAAAAATGCTGGTGAAACATTAAAAAACATATAACAGTAATGTGGTTATTTACCGCCTGTGACCCCCCCCAATCATCAAACCCCGCCAAAACTCAAACTTTCTGTGAAAACAACTCAGACTGCTAACAGCTAAAGGAAAACCGTCCACGTGGCTGAGGAAGAGGGGCAACGTAAGTCTCAATTTTCTATTGTATTGATCATTATCAATCATCTCTTGAGAAAAATAATCCACTGGCAGATAAGATTATAAACCAAACAATGAGCTCTTTGTTCGAATAAAAAGAAAAGGTGAGACTGAAGCCAAAGTCCTGTTTCATTTCATGTTGTATCAGTGTTTTTATGACTCACTGCTCGGCTGCAGTGAATGTAGTAAAGCACAAAGTGAAAGATTAAAGTAGCATTTAATGAGAAAAGTCCAGTAAAGTACAAATATCTACAGACAGTACTTGAATAAATGTACCAGGTTACTGTTTAACTCGGCTGCAGTCCTCTGAACATCTGATGTTTCCTCATTAGGTGAAACTCAAAATGCAGATAAACTCCCTGTGGTTTTAACCTGAGTTGTTTATTTTTGTCCTTTAACTTCATGTTGCTCAGACATTTTAAAAGGAAAAGGTTGACATAAACATAACGTCTCTCATCCCTCTGACGACCACAAACAAGCTGTGGTCCCCAGGTGATGTTTGAGAAATTAATACACACATGTATTTAAGTTTAAAGAATACTATTTGATATATTTTACACATTATTCATCACATCAGAACAGAAATAAAACAAGACATCAGGGTTAAAGTGCGGACTTTAAACCTCAGACAAACAGCAAAGACTGTCTCTGACATTCAGTTCTCTTGTTTCTTGTGCGACAGATGTCAGGTTTTTCAGAGAAAGAGTGGAAATTAGCTCTGACCTCCATCCTGGAGGAGCTGGAACAATCACAGTACAGGAAGATGCGGCAATTTTTGGAAAAAATCCCCAAAGGAAAGAGGACTAAGAGAGAAGAGATGGCCCAAAAAATCATTGAGCACTATGGACCAGAAGAGTCTGTTTATGCAATCAGAGATGCCATGGAAGAGATACCAAGGAGGGACTCTGCAGTCCAGGACCCCCTGCGTCCCTTTGTGGACAAACTGAGCAACATCCATGAAAAAGAAAACAAAGGTGGGTTCACCTGACAAGAGTTTTATAAAGTTGTTCAAGCTGAACAGTCTGTGTTCATTTTCAAACTTAGTTTCAAACTTCGTTTTCAGGGCAGAGGAGAAAACATGAGGCAGAGAAGGAAGAGAGGCCTACAACAGGTATGTTCACGGACCGAAGGAACTTCCAGCTCAGAGATCTGGTCTTCATCGGAGTTCATGTAATTTACCAGCTGTTGTCAAAGATAGAAACTCCTGTTTACCTTAACATGGATCTTATGTTCCTTGTTAAGTCCATTATTTTTAATCAGTAATGATAAAACAGTTAGTATCTGAGATCACAGTAAACATGGAGACGACACTAAAAAGCTCCAGAAACAAAACAGTTTATCCAGATGATCTACATCCTTCTGTTACAACGGCACATCTACACCTTCTTTCATCAAACAAACACTGATTGACCTTTACAGTCTTTATTATAAAGTGAGAAATATCAGCATCTTCTCAGTAATGTCACTGTTTCTGTATACAGGTCGTCATTTCAACAGGACGACTGATGCTTGTTCGTCTCTCAAAGCTCCAGAGAGGAGCTGCCAACCTGCCAAGGTAGGGCAATTTAACTAAACCTGTTTGGTTAAATCTGACTTATTCATCAAACAAGCATTTGTGCACAAATTCTAATGAGAGGAAATCTAAGTACGTCCAAACTTTGTGTCTGTGACTCTGTACAGCTGAAAATTAGGACGTAACACTGTTATAGCAGTAAAATGTTTAAGAAATAAAACCATGTTTGCTTCTTCATGACTGAGAACTGAGCGTCACTGTTTGTTTTCCAGGAGACGAATCCTTGTCATTGGGTCAGAGCTTTTTCTTTGAGTTTTCTTTCTTTCTTGTATTTATGTTAATTTTATGGCAATTGTTTCTTTTTTCTTTTCTTTTTTAATTTTTTTTTGCAGAAAAAATCCATCTGCGAACTGAAATCCAGCCGTGAACTTCTTGACACAGATGCCATTGCTGGGAAAGTTATTCAGAAATCCGGTTTGCGCACCTACAGAACCAAAAACAACTCAAAGAGGGTTTTTTTTTATGTGTCAGTCGCTGATGAGACAGGATGCATTAAGATGATGGCATACGGAAAAAAACTCTACCAACAAATCAAAGGAGAGAAGTCCTACCTCTTCAGAAAGCTAATAATGGATGCTAACACTGGTGTCGTTAAAGTTACCACAGAGAGCAAAGTGTCGAAGAAGAGCTGCGTCGAAGTTCCAGAAACCATCGAGACTGAAGCTCGGACACTCATTTATTCTGAGAGTCCAGTTTGCTCCATCACTGAAGCCAAATCATCAGCTGATGGGACGCTTGTGAGTGTTGAAGGAACCGTAACAAAGGTGAGTTTAAACTGGATTACTCTAAATTTCTCTTTTTTTAAAGCTCTGTTTGTTGTCTCCACATACTCCGGAGGGAAATATCTGGCTTTCAGCTGCTAAATGAGCCTGTTTGTGTTGATGGGCTCTATTGTCCATCCTGCCCCGCTTCCTTCAGCGCTCTCCACTGGTTACCCTTTGACCCCAGACGTTAAAAATCTCCTCTTGATGGCGGTTCAAAGCTTCTGTTTTATGACGTGAAAATAAAGACTTTGTGGTGCTATGAGCAGTCAGCTAGCCACATGGCTAACAGAGCAGCAGTTCTTGCTAAGCATGTTTACACAAGACCCATCAGTCTGTGCATAAAATCAGAAAATATTCATTTTTACTTTTTGAGATAAAACAGAAAAAAAAGATATTCTGTGATGTCCATGAACAAAAACTAAACTAAACGGAATCTATGATGATGTGGTAATGAAGATAGTTCGCTTTGGGGCTTTTTTCCAGTGTTGTTTTGATGTTGTGCTGATGGTTTGTTCAGATTCATCCCATCGAAGAAGTGAAGGTTCAGGATGAACGAAAGAAGACAAAGAGGCAAAACTTCAGCCTGAGTGATGAAACTGATTTCATCAAAATCTTCATGTGGGGTGAAAGGACCAAGAAGTGCAAAGGATTATCGGTTGGAGACGTCATCAAGGTCATCAACGTCAAGACCAACGAGTACTACGGGACTGTGTCGCTGAACTCAACCGCTTTCACCGATATTCAAAAGGTAGCTGCAGTAATCTGCTGAACTCAGTTTGTTGTTTCATATGTCGACAGATCGTAGCTTAAGTGGAGAGAATTTTAACAAAATGTGTCTGATAACGTTACAAAACATTAAACCCTCCTGACTTTTTACTAACCGTTCGTTTTACTAGCTACTCTCAGACTGTATTTTAATGTATTCTCATTTTAATATTTTTGCCTTAATTGTAGATTATTGTGATTTTACTGTCTTTTCTCTTCTTTTGTGATCTTAGTCATTTTTGCCGTCTGTATGTATTTAAACCTGTGAAGCACCTTGGGACTCTGATAGGTGCTACATAAATAAATTTACTTACTGCTTCTTTTTAAGCCGTTACACAACTTAAATGAGTTAAAAATGTATTTTAGGTCTTCACTGAACCTCGACTGCTCATGTCAATCTGTCTTCATGCAGGTTCAAAGTGTTGGCATCCAGAACGCCACAATCCAGATGATAGGAATCATAAAAGCCACAAAGAAGGTGACTCACCTGGAGGCGGAGTTCAACCATCAGGTGCACACGTTTGTTGTGGTCACTCGGCTTCTTGCTGACGCGTTTGGTTTCGAACTGGAAGGAGATCTTACAGAGATTCTTCTGGATAAAATGAAGCACCCAGTGGACACAGTGATAAAGGGAAATAAAATTACAAAAATTACAAAAAGTTTGAATTTAATGAAGGTGTGAGGAGAGTGTTTTGTTTGTTTTTTTTATTGTTTTTTGTTGTTTGAGTCTCGTTCTGTTTGACGTTTCATTCGTTTTATTTTAAAACTTATAGAGAATCTCTTGCTTCTTACTGCCTGAACATTGAAAATGTCTCAATATTCAATGAAAAACTGTAATGATGAGATAATAAATAAACTACTGGGTGACTTTCCAGTGAAGTGTTTTTGTTGTCTTGATTTGTCTTTTATAAGTGATCTTTTATGAAACTTCTATGTGTTTAATGTATTTAAACTGCTGATATGAGAACGAGGCAGCAGGAAATATTATATTTTGAAGTTAAATCACTTTTCATTTTCATTTGAAACTGACAAAACTTCTCATAAACCCTCAGAACGAAACCTCGCAGTGCTTCCTGCCTCACATCAGCACCTTCAGTCTCTGTGACAGATGGTCAGTTTGGTGTCGGCTTTTTAACATCAGAA
The DNA here is from genome assembly GCA_029814665.1 of Acanthurus lineatus. NCBI lineage: Eukaryota > Metazoa > Chordata > Actinopteri > Acanthuriformes > Acanthuridae > Acanthurus > Acanthurus lineatus. Next base: position 7,125,360 of record JAPZDV010000003.1, read on the forward strand.
AACGCTCTTATCGCTCTCTGCTAACGCTGCCTTGTTTCTAATGTTAATAAAGAATAAATGTTCACCTTTCTGAATGAAGAACGAGCTTCTTGGTCTGACTGACGAGTTTCTGCAGTGGAAACAGACTTTTTAGAAGAAGTGATCAGTTTTTGTTTGCAGGTTTTTATCAAACGTTTCATCGAAACGCGTTGAGCTCCGTCATGTTGAAGAGTCAGAGTCGACAAGTTGAATCTGTTTGTATCTACTTGACTTTATTAAAAAATATTATCAACAAAATCATCAGAAAACATGCACACACACACACACACACACACACACACATACACATACACACACACAGTTTCCATTTAACAGGAGCAAAAGTAAAACACTGAATTTTCTGTTTGATGAGAAACAACAAAACTGGTTTTATATTGAAAACAAAAAAACAAAAACAACAAAACTGACAAAAAAACTACAAGAGAAACAAAAATGGCCAACAATCAATTTACTGAAGAGTGAAGCGTTTCATTCCAAAACTCTTTGCATTAAATTTATTGATCATCAAAGGTGGATAAAAATGACCTGATATTCCCGGTGGGACTGTTGAAAAAATATACAATATTCATATAATTACACGCAGTGAAATATCTGGTTGGCAGCTCGTTTTGGAGGGAAACTCTTCACTTTAGAAAATCTGAAAAACAAATTGAAGTTTTAAAAAAAAGGAAACAAGAAAAACACACATACGAAAAAAAATTGTGTTTTTTGCTGGTTTACATGCGCACACACACTTCTGATTTACATTCAAACCAGAAATTTACAAAAATAGACCATCAGGCATTTTACACTCTGCATGTCGAGCTTTCCTCCGAGTCGTCTCCTCCGACGTCATCGCTCCCCTTTAATAAGATAATCGTCTTTATTCACATATTGACAAATGAACAGATGCTACTGTCACACTATGCTAAGCTAACGGTGCTTTCCTTTATTTAAAACCGAATCTTTGAAAGAAAAAAAAGCTGCGAGTAGTCAGAGATGTGACCCCCTCACACACACACACACACACACACATTGTGTCGGAACTTATTGATGACTCAGCGCTTTCTTTGGGGTCAGAGGTCATTGAAGTTACCGAGGGTCACTCTCTCACACACACACACACACACACACACACACACACACACACACACAGTGCTGCAGGTGCAAAGATGGCTGACAGAGAGGAAAAAGGAGTTTCTGTTTTTGGGAGAATTTCAAAATAAACAACTTATAAATGACTTGGAGTGAAAATCAAGTCAATGCGACTCTTCAGCTTCCTGAACAAACAACAGGTCGAACAAAGTGACTTTTAAGAAGAAAACACGCCGCTGTGTTTGCAAGTTTTAGCTGAAACTAAATTCTGTTTTCTTCATATTTTTGGTCTTTTGTTGTCGTTTTTCTACAAAGTATAAAAATCTATTAGTGGACTCCTGAAACTTCAACTTGAGTCATTTGAATAATTATTGTCGGTAAATTAATCGTGTAAACTTAAAGGCTTTAAGCGATGATCTGTTAGAAAATGAGACGGACCCATTGATCATCTCGTGAGTCTGCAGTCTCGTCTCGTCGGCGTTTGAAAAACAGATAAACATGTTTCGCTTCCTGTTCAACTGATGTTCAGTCTGAAATCTGTGAATAAAATGTGGAACTTCACTGGTTTGGTGATTTAGATCACAAGTTTTTTCATGTCAATGTCATGTTGGTTTCTTTTGAAAAACTCCCCTGAACACACACACACACACACACACACACACACAGAGGAATGACAGGTACAGCTCAGACGAACTGAAGTCGCTGAAGAAGCTCAAACAAAAGAAACTCCAGGTTCTCAAACGTTCTCCGGCGAAGATTCTCAGAAACGAAACAAATCAACTTGAATTCTTTCGTCTTTCTTAAACTTCAAGACAGCAAAGTTTGTTTTTACTCATTTTTCTGTTCGGGAAATTTTTCAGCAGCTCAGACATGAAAACTGTCTGACGACTCGTCGACATGTCCACCATCAGGCTCCGGTTCTGTGCTCTCATTGGCTGACGATGAGCTGTCGCAGGTACGACTGCGTGAGGCCTCGCAGCTCCTCCAGCGTGTAGTCCTCCGGCATCGGCAGGCGGGTGATGTGAGGCGCCAGCTGAGCGAGCGGGATGCTGAGGGGGTCGGACGCCGCGTCGCCCTGCTGCAGGCTCAGCACCACGCGCAGGATGTTGGCAACACGCTTCGCCATTTCTGCAAGGAGGGGGGAGGGAGGAGGGGCCGGGGGCGGGGCTTGGTTAGGTCAGAGCAGAGCTTTTGTGTCGTGGAAACGTCTGCAGGCTTTCAGTCTCATCAAACAGCAGCTGACTTCACAAACCTACCTGAACCTCGTCTTTCAAATCTACGAGACGTCTCGTTCTGCGGGATCTCAAACAAACGGCGAGTTCTGCCGCCGTCACTGAGACGCAGGAAGCATCAAACCAAACCCTGACTGCCCTCAACATGCTGAACTGGGATCAGCACACTGAACAAACCTTCACTTCCTCCTCTGAGAGAAACCACTCAGCCAACATGAACGCTGTCCCTCGTTCCTGAACCCCCGCCGTCACCTCAGAGGATCTAAAGACGCCTCAGTTTAACCGTAATAAAAGCTGATGGTACGAATCTATTCGGAGGAAATCAGTGACTCGTTCTCCAAGTTTTGGATCTACAGCTCTGAAAATACGATCAGATTTCAGGACTCTGAACAGGAAGTGTCACCTACCTTCATTTAGCTTTGAGCCACAACATGTATCAAACAGTAAGTGTCTGACAGCAGCTCCTGTTCGCAGAGTATTCATCTAACTCCGGATTACTTTAATACTAGATTACTTTAACACTGGATTACTCTGATGCTGAGTAAAACATCCAAACAGGACGATTCTCAGTGATTCTGCCTCTTTTCTCTGATCTCTAAGTGGATGCACATCAGAGATGATGACATCATAAGGAAGAGTCAGTCACACTGAATGACATCATCACGTGGCTCACGATCACACACTGATTTGTCTCTCTGTACCTTCGGCCTTTAATCTGACTTCAGCCAATCAGAGGACAGATGTGGCAGTGAATCCAGCTGCTGTGATCAGACTCTCTTAAACCTGGAAACCATAACGAACTCGTGCTCTTACCTGATTGGGCGAGGCGGTCTCTGGCGGTGCTGCAGGGCAGAAGCTCGATTCTGCTGCAGAGAGACGTCACATCAGTGTAGAGACGCTCCAGCTCGTAACCAGCGTTTTCCATCTGAAGAGAGAGGAAGAAAGAAAAATAAAATAAAATAAAATAAATAAAAATGACCTAAACTGCAGTAAACGCTCCTCAAACTAGTTCAAACTTGTCCAAAGACATAAAAAGTATTTGCTGTCCAAACCTGATTTAAATAACACAGTTTATATTAGACACAAGTTAAAACCAACTCAAAATACCGACAATGATCATTCAACATTTCCTGCAAACATTTCACAATAAAAGCCTTTACATTCATCCTGTTAAAAGCAGCTATGGAAAGTTTTGACCTTCATTAGCAGCATGCTAACGTGTTAGCCTGTGATGAGTAACTGCAGCTGAACTGAAAAACTTCTGTCAACAGTCGAGCACTTCGAATCCTCCTCCTGTCTCCTCTCTCAGGTTTATACTTTTACACAAAATCAAATGAAATATTCAAAGTCTGGAAGCATTTCGAGGCAGAGAGAGCGTCCGTACCTGCTGGATGTCCTGCAGAGTCTTTATGACCCTGATGTAGTCCAGGTAAACCCCCCCTGCAGTGTCCCAGTCCTGGATGGTGGCGCTGTGTTCAGGAAGCGCCAGTCCCTCCAGGAACTCCAGCAGGTAGTCGTGGTTGTCGTTGATGATGCAGTCTACGGGAGGTCGGGAGGGACAAAACAAGTTTAGAGGCTTGTACAAGTTTCAAGTTTTTTTGTAAATAAAAAAAAGCAGTTTTTAATTTCCTCCAAACTCTTTAAAGCTCAGAGAAAGTATTTTTTTTGATTTTGGCCTTTATTGTTAAGCTGACAGAGTAGAAACAGACAAGAAATGAGGTCAGAGAGACGACGAATGAGACGCTGCAAAACTTCATCCAGTCACCTGACTTTTGGGATGGTTTTGTGCTACAAACCATCAGTGTGTGTTCACACACACACACACACACACACACACACACACACAGTCAGTCTCACACATTCAGCCGCGTCGGCACTGAAGAAAGGTTTGGCAGTTTGAAACACGAGGACGTTAAACACTGTGAACACCAGTTAAAACTGATCCATCGCAGTGTGTTTGCCATTAATAGTGATTAAAAACAGAGCGCGGGATCCATCAGCTGTCTGACCTGAGGCCAGGTGTTGGATCAGCAGCCGGTGACACTGGTTCCAGTATCAGGCCCGGTACAGGTGCAGCGCCTACTTGTGTATGTCGGCGTAGCGGCGGGCTCGGGTGGCCTTAGCCTCGTGGATCCACTGCTCCGGGATCAGCAGCCTCTCGGTCAGGAAGCGCTCCCTATGAACCGACTAGTCCGTCTCCTGCAGGGGGCAGTGCAG
>JAPZDV010000003.1:7130021-7164707 GCA_029814665.1 Acanthurus lineatus
TCTATCTATCTATCTATCTATCTATCTATCTATCTATCTATCTATCTATCTATCTATCTATCTATATATCTATCTATTAGGTTAGATGTTAAAGCTACAAACCATTACTACATTGTGATATTTCTCAAAGATCAAATTATAAATAATTAGTATCAATTATTACTTACACATATTTGTCTTTTACACTTATCCAGTTAAAATATATTTCACCTTTAGTGTCGCCTGATTGTTTTTAAATTTTATTTTGTACTTGCATATTTATTATATTATAATATAATAAATAAAAATAAATAAATAAGAGGACACACAAACCTGGTTGACCTTGTTATATCGACTCTGAAAAAAAAAGAAATACAAATTTATTGTAATGATGAACTCAGATAATTAAAAAAGAAGCAGTGTCTTTTAGAATTATGCTAAAAATTAAAATAAAAACAGTATCTAAAGTAGTTCATGGTCGGATTGGGACATATTAAGTTTTATTTATTGTATAATAGGGGATTACGCTTTCTCTATTGTGGAGGAAGGTAATTCTGCCATCTAGAGGCGGAATGTGCATTATAATCTAAGGACGCCTGTAGATTAAGATAACTTTAGTTTACAATATGTATTATTATCGACAAACATACATACAGTGTAAACAGTTTACAAACAAATGTGGATATATAGGGAACAGTCGAATTCTTAGTTGTAAAATTTGATTTTTACACTAAACAAAAGAAGAAAAAAAGAAGCTGATGGGGGTTGATGTATACGTCATCAGTAAGCGACGCAGCGTGTAGGACCGTGAAGGACGCTAGCCTAAGCTTAGGATGAATTAGGTAAAATATAAAGGTTGGTTTAATGTTACCACTACACTGGACTTTACTTAAAATTTTAGACTGTATAAACGACAACGTTTGCTATTTTATTAAAACATTAATTAAAAGGCGGGTCTTGTTGTCAATCTTACGTGGTAGTTAGAGTCTGGCTAGCGATAGCTCGTCTGCAGTTGATTTCATGTGTCATTAGGTAAGGTTACAGCAAAGTTATGAAGACAACATTTTTAAACTTGAACCATAAATACAACCGTAGGTCGCTTGAAACATAACAGGTTAAATTATTTTGTTGACTTGTAAGGATTTGGTTCTTTAAGCTGAATCAGAAGTTAGACTGAGTAATTGGATTAAAGAAGAAGAAATTTGGAGGGTATTTCAGGCACAGTAGGGCTAACATTGCACGCCAGGCAGTGAAAAAGACAAGTCGACTGTAGTCATAAAATTTAACGGCTGTCAAACTGGCTCTCTTCTGCTTCGCAGCCCTGTCAGGTGGACGGTGTTATGATGGCGGTGTCGTGTCTAACAAGAGCCATGCGCTCTCTGACTGTCTCCCAGCCTGCTCTGCTTTCCTCGCAGGTAAGCATCCAATGTCTGTCTGTCACACTGGAGATCCGATTCATCACATCACAACGACTTGGCTAAGCTGCGGGCTTTATTGCATTTTGTGTCGACAGGCAATCGCACAGGCTAAGCTGGGAACTCAGGTGGCCTGCACAGTCGGACAGTGGAGAGGCTTCCTCACCACAGGCTCTCTAGAGCAGAACAGGACTTATTGGAAGAAGATGGAGAAGTACACCATCAAGCCTATGGGAATGAAAAAGACAGGAGGCAGAGATCACTCAGGTAAAGAGTATCGTAGTTTGAAGTGTGGTGGAAAAGTGGTAAACTCCTCAGATCAGAGGAAAGGCTGAAAGAGAACAAGGTTGATGTTGGCTTGTATATTGCAGCTCTGGATTTCACTTTGTTCTGTACGCACTTGCCTCTTCTAACAGGTCAATTAAATACGACTGGAAAATGTCCTAGAAATAACTGAAACAAACTATTATTGTCATTTTAATACCATTTTATGCAACAGATATAATACTATTAGAACAACACAACAATGTAAATACACCCTGCAAAGAACAACTAACCATTAATCTTTTCACTATGTATACATTGGAATTGGAATATATTATTTTAAATTGGTGTGGTCTAAACAGAGATTTTTTTTTTTAAAAAAGCACTTTTTGGTGATTATTCACACAGAATAAAGGTTTAATATCTAGTGCAAATTTAAAACAGTTTTAAAACTGACAGTAGGCTGTCAGTGTTACTCAAGGCAAGGTATGATTAGTAAGAACAGTATTTTCTATAAAACTATGTTTTTATGATTATGTACAGTGGTCTCTACAGAGCATAAATGATAACCTAATTAGTTTATTAGCCAACAGACAGAAAATTACTCTGTAATTGTTTTGATAATTGATTAATTTATTGCAAAAGTAGCTCATTTTAACCAGTTTTAGCCTCTCAGTTATGAGAATTTGCAGCTTCCTATGTCTTTCAACTGTTGTGTGAACAAAACAAGACAGATTAAATTTTTAAACTTTTTCTGACATTTTATAGATGGAATGATGACTTATTTATGTAAGAAAATAATTGGCAGGATAATTGACAGTAAATTGAAGTAAGAAATATGAAAACAAGTACAGTTTTCTGATTGTATGTGTGAGAATCCCCTAAGATTAGTTCTCAACCAAATTCATCAATCAGAAGTCAAGTTCAGTTCAAGTGGTGGACTTACAACACTTTGTGATGTTTTTGCTCTCATAACATTAGTGATACTTGTTCCGATCAGAGCCGTGTGAAAAGAGCTGCTCATTTTTGGTTCTGCCACACAGGGAGGATACGTACACATGGCATCGGTGGTGGCCATAAGCAAAAATACAGATGGATAGACTTTCAGCGATTGCGTTATGAAGAGGGCAAAGAAGTGCAGCCCTTTGAAGAGAAAGTTGTTGAAGTGCGGTACGACCCGTGCAGGTGAGCTCAGCTTTCACCACACACGACTCTGACATGAACGCTGAAGGTTACAAACATGCAGTTGGTCGTAATGATCCGTGTTGTCTGCACAGGTCTGCTGACATTGCGCTGGTAGCCGGAGGCAACAGGAAAAGATGGATTATTGCAACAGAGAACATGCAGACTGGAGATGTCATCAAAACATCTGGAGTTATTGGACGCATGGCAGGTGTGGACATTTCACAGATGATGGAGGCAATGATTTTGTAGATTTTAAACAACGTGTATTTAACAAAAAATTTTACCATCTGTTTGGTTTTTAATTTGCAGTCTCAGCCAATGAGGGTGATGCATACCCACTGGGAGCTCTTCCTGTCGGGACACTGGTGAACAACCTGGAGATACAACCAGGGAGGGGATCCGAGTACATCCGCGCTGCAGGTTATCTATTATTTGCATTTTAAGGCTCTTTTTGTGAATATAAAGTTTTGGATGCAACACATGATCATTTTCAATAATTATTAATATATTTTTAACTTGTCATCTAGAATCGTAAAAAGGTCATCAAATAGTCATCAAATATGTCAGTCATAATTTCAGAGATTTTGTTTCATTTTTTAAGGTCATCAGTCCAAAACTTAAAGAAAATCTGTCAGAATTTTATTATAATTTGTAGATAAATCGATTTGCTGTTTCCAAAGTCTATTCAATATAATATGACCTATTACTGTAATATACTTTAAAATACTTTTTGATGTAAAAATACATTTATTCAGATTTTTGTCTTATTAGAATTGACCTTTTTAACATCTACCATTTTGGCCCATTTTAGAATACCTAATCTAATCTGAGCTTAAAACAGAAAATTGAATGGATGAAAATTATTGGGTAATTCCATGATTCATATAAAGTACGACATGTCCAAAAAAGACAAAATTTTAACATTTAAATCTTTTAAAGTGGTTCATAGTTGCTTGAAATAAATTGAGTTGATTGTTGATCCAGTGAATCTAAACAGGTTTAGTTTGCATAAAATTTCATACCAAAAGACTGTTTGATCCCATTTTATATGAACACTTTCTGAACTTGGAATAAGACAGTCACCACTGTAAAATGTGTATCTCCTCATCCCCAAAGTGAGTGTTGTGATTCATCTGCTTTGTAGGTACAAGTGGTGTTTTGCTCCGTAAAGTAAATGGAACAGCAATTGTTCAGCTCCCATCTAAGCAGCAGGTTCAGGTGAGTTTACCTAAATTATAATTTCACTTACAGATTAAAAACCTATATCCTGCTCTGAACTGAACATTGCCATCTTGACACACACACACAGGTGCAGGAAACTTGCATGGTCACAGTGGGACGTGTGTCCAACATCGACCATAATAAACGAATAATTGGCAAAGCCGGTCGCAATCGTTGGCTTGGTATTCGCCCTTCGAGCGGTTTGTGGCAGAGAAAAGGAGGTTGGGCAGGACGCAAGATCAAACCACTTCCTCCAATGAAGAACTATGTCAACCTGCCCTCAATCTCAGCTAATTAACACACATGACTTTGGACAAGTTTGGGACTAAAGATGTTGTCTCTCTTGATTGCTTTGTATCAATATTATGGTCGTTGTAACAAAAAGGATTGTTCTGAGAAGGAAGAATGAATAAAGATGAGCTGTTTGTACAGAAGATTAAAAATTTTATTAAACACAACTGCTTGTGAGAGCATGGAAAGAAACAAAACAATATAAAAATCCAAAACATATTTACATCTATAGTAAAACATGCAGAGTAACCCATATTTTTTTTAGTGGTAAATTTAAAAATACTGTCATGTCATTTAAAATAGGGTTTGTGCAAAGACACTGGGTGGCATTTCAAGTAACAGGAGCAATGAGATGGCATGTTGTAGTTTGACCATTAATGAAAGACATTAATACTGATGTTAGGAGTTAATTTTTTGCAGTTTTCAAAGTAAGCATGCCTGCTCATTGATCCAGTCTTGCAAAACACCCCCATGCTACCTCTAGATAAGGGCAAAATTAAAAAAAAACAAAACCTGGAGGTCAAATACATCGAAATACACTTGTCGTTATGCCCATTGAGTATTTAAAAGGCTAACTCACATAGCAAATTCCCTCAAACAACTCTGCCCTGGCTGACACTTTACAGCCTAAGTTCACCAATATTAAAAAGCCAGTTGGTCTCCAAGCTAAGAGAAGAAACTGAACCCTTCAAAAAGCAGGAGACATGACAACTCAGCTGTAGAGTCTCAGGCAGATGCGTATGTTGGTAGCTGCAAAACAAGCTTTTCAACATCAAGTGGCAAAACATTAAGTGACAGACAGCCATGACGGTTTTCTCATAGGGTTATTAAACCCATCAACATAAACACAACATCCCTAGGAAAGAGTAATTTTGAGAAAAACAAGAGAAAAAGAGCGGCATTCTCTTGACTATAGGTAGTGGTTTTTTACTTTTCAAATAAAACACCTCCATCACTTCACTTCAAAACCAAAATGTGTCCCAATTTAAGCCAAAATGTGTATAAAACCACATGAAAGTGCATTACAAAGTGAGGGAAATGTACTAGAAATAACATAGTGTTTGCATTGTACAAGTCAACTTCATAGTCATGAGTTCTGGAAATATATTTGGCATTTATGTCAATAAAAAGAAAAGGGTAAGCTATTTGTGCTTTCAATTTAGGGGGAGGGGGATTTGCAATTCACAATAATACATCTTGTATATATTTCTATGCAATACTAAAAAAAAGCCAGCCTATCAAAGCTTGTAACTCTTCACTTTATAAAAAGCAACAACAAACTCATACAGAAGGCCCTTTGTCCAAAGGTTTCCTATTGCAAAAGTTTCACGTAACACTATTCAGGGAGTACCATCGAACATAAAGCACACCTACACAGACACACACAGGCAGTGACTTGGACATCTGGCAAGACTCCATACGCTTTTCATCCTATTTTAAAGCAATTCAATACTTGAATTGGGCTCGACACTACTGTCAAAGCATGTTTCAAGTCAGACCAACTCATCTGTATGTTTCCCATAAGCAGCTCTGCATGATACTAAAAGACCAACCTGTCAGTAGGTTTTAGGTTAGGAACTGCCTGCATGTCCAGCCTCAGTGAGGCTGTACTCAAGGACACAATGGTAATTGCTTGGTTACATTGTGCACATCTTGTACATGCTAATTGGTTTACATTTGGCCAAACGAGGAGCACGAACTGTTATATTTGTTACGATTAATAACTCAGTAATCTTAATACTGATCTCCACAAGGAGCACAAGCGTACAATTTTCGTTTTTCAGTTAAAAATACTATGAAGTTTGGCGAAGCCAAGAGCTCTGGTGGTTAGACTGTAAAACAAACTTGACTTTGGCACATCACCGAACATCTGGAGAAATCCAGTATTTGCTAAGTTACTGCAGGTCTGTGAGACATCCTCTCAGGTAAGCTGTTCTATCAAGCTGAACACGCTGTGGCCAAGTTTACCCAATGAACGCTGTTAAAGCCTAAAATTACTCCAAGAAAGCCCAAGTTCTGACGCAGGTGGAGAATGCAGCTGGGAAAGGGTGAAAAAAAAGGATTCAGGACCTTGAAACAATAAGACAGCTCATACAGTCACAACTTAATTTGGCATTCAGCTGTTAATAGTTAAAATATGGTGTTTTGTGTGTCATGTTACCCTGCTTCTAGGTGGGTGTTACTGTACAGTCTGAATGTACACCAACATTGGTACAAAACCTTCAGCACTTACAATAAACTGATCTGAAGAACTGCTCACATGTTACAAATGTGTCAAAGCTACATTCATCATAGCTACCTTCAAAAATACCTTGCTTGAGTTGTTTTTTTGTTTGTTTGTTTTGCTTTAGGTACACAGTGTCCTCAAAAGCAACGAGGCAAAAAAGAACTTGTGTTCCTTTCTATAAAAATTTACCTGTTTGAGAAAGTAAAGGGACGAGTAAGAAAACTGAGCACTGAGTTAGAAGAGAAGGATTCCATCTAGATTCACAGCAATATTCCAACTTTCAACAACAAACACAAAAACGGTCTCACACACGCCACTGCACATCACCATCACACTCCTCCATTGTCTATAGAGTAACAATAAATGTAGGATTTCACAGAAATAATAAAATGTTAACAAAAACAAAGTGCAAACACAGCTGCCATTGTCGAAATGTGGCAAATTGTCAAAAACCTCAAAATACCTCCGAGGCGGTAGCACAAATCTTACAAAATAGTACTTGTTCTTTTTGTAGTGTGTAAAAAACAACAACAACACCCAACAACATCAACGTCAAAAACATCAAATTGACAACATGAAAGTTGTGTATTGAACACATGGATGTGAGTCAGTTAAGATTTCCACAGGAAAACTATTTCTGCCAGGGGGCCCGTTGGCATTTCCTCTAATTCTCTGAAGCCTCTCGGTGAGACAAGTGCAGCAGACAGTCTGGTGGTGGTGGTTGGGTGAGTAGTGGCCACGGTCACACAGGCTTGGTGTAACCAAAGATTCCTACTGGGAAGTGCTTGACATGTGTAGGCCACTGGGCAGCGAGCTGGAAAAACTTCACATCATTCCACTCCACTCCATCGATAGTGACTGAGGAAAAAAGAGAGAAATAATTATTAAATTAAAAATGTCAGAATGAATGCCTCACAATTTGCACCCACAGCTGTTCTAAAACACACATTTTTTATGATTTAATATTGAAGTAGGTCCTGACATCAACACCAGATGGCAGTATATCCTTGGCCGTGTCTGCATGTTGGTCTTACCTCTCAGCATCGTGTGCTGGTGCTTGGCAGTGCAGATCAACCTGCTGATACCATCAATCACTTGGCTCTTAGAGTCCAGCTCTTTCTCCTTGGGCTTCTTGCTGAGAAAAATCACTGAAGAGAAGAAACAAAAGTCAGGCAAAAAAAGTTATTTTTGTCTTTTTTGTCGAAAAAGGGAACCCACTGATTTTTTTTTACATCTAAGTGTGTTTCCAGGTGTTGGGAAGTACAGCTGCATGTCTGCAGGAAAAAAAATTATTAATCAACTTTTGTGACTGAAGAGGGAGCACTGAGATGTCTGATTAAGTGCCTCAAGTGATGTTACTTGAGAAAGCTTCAATCAGGGCTACAAATTAAAAAAAAAAAATTCTGTGTGTTGAGTAAAGTATAAGTGAGCTTATTAGACCTCTGTAGCCTTTTCCAACTCTGCTTCAGGCTAGCAGCTCAAGGCTACATTAGCCGACACTGGCATATTGCATCTAAATCTCTGTCTGAACTATTGGTGATGTGTTGCATTGTGGGTAATTTAGGCTCCAGATTTAGACAAGGAAGAACAGCATGTAGAGAAAAAAAGGACATCATCTGTGGTATTTCTGCATTGATTTTGATGCTTTTTTAAACTTTGGTTTCTGTGTGGGCGTGTTAGTCATAGCTTCCTGAGTGTACCTTTCTTGTTCTTCTCCTTGGTGACTACAGTCATGGCCATGCTGGGTGGAGGGGTGAGTTCCCCTCCACATGGCAGACGGCTGACTTGCAGTGATCTGAAGTTACTCTTCAGGGTGTTCTTCAGTCCCACATCTCTCTTCTCCCCTTCCTTCTTCTTCTCTGGGCCTTGCCACGTCCAGTAGTCCACCTGGAGCCCCATCACTTCACTGCCTGAACATGGAGAACTGAAAAGAGGAAACAGGGAAAGTCTAAAAGTCTGAGAAATGTGGGCATGATTAAACATTTATTTATTAAAACACAGTTTACATTGAAAAAAGGGTGTGGTTTAGTTTCTGACAATTGTGTGTGTGTGTGTGTGGGCGTGTACTGTCATACCCAGCTCCTGAAAGGGCAGTGGACACAGAGGGAGACTGTGGGGGGGTTCCCCCAATCTCTTTCCCATACGGACCAGCCGTTTGGGGTGTTGGGGAGGACAGGATGCTTGTGTTGCCACCCATTGCATCATCTGAGTCCACTGCAAATTGAGGGAAAATAGTCTCATTCACAAAGCCTCAAAGTACAACTACACACTGTGATAAAATCTTTATTGCCGGCTTTTGTGAAACTACATAAATTCTAACCATAATCCAGTAAATGCAATAAAATGAAATAAAAGTAATGCTGTCTTTGCACATACAAGCACAGAAAATCAACAGTAAAATGTTCAACACACTAACCTGATAAAACACTTTCCAACTTAAAAAAAAGCCCTTTCTTACCTGAAGTGGAGAGGCTTTGCTCTACAATCCCAACTTTCACCACCTGCAAGATAAAAATATTTTCAGTGTTAAACTAGTTAAAGCACAAATTTAATCAACAGTTCTGTCCTTTGCATAGGCAATCAGTTCTTACCCCAATAAATGGCACAAATTTCTGACAGGAGTCCTCATCAGGGCTGTAAACAGAAAAAGAGGCTGTCAGTATGACCAGAGGTGGGTTTTAACACTTAAACACTCCAGAGGTGCACATGCACACTCAATGGTCCTGAAGGGAAGATGGCGGTGGCATGGCGTGCACCATGTCCCATCGCAGCAGAAATGGCACATGACTGGCTTGGGTGGAATGGGGTCATCTTGGGGTCACGTTACAATGAGATGAATGAGAGGACCGCTCCTTACAACCAAATGAAGAGGCTTTCTTATAAGCCAGTGTTACGATAAGAGAGCTGTTTTTATATTAGAGTGAAAAACTATTTATACACTACACTATGCTACTGCTCTGAGCATGTCACTGGCTCAACATTACATACCTATACAAAGATAGGAATAAACAGGACAGCAGTCAGAGTCAATTAAAGTTTGACAGACATCCAGGCGAACAGATTAAAAAAGAAAAACAAAACCACCCAAAGATTTGGAAGGGACAAGCTGAAATAGTGTTATATTCCTGCAAATGTCCTCTGACAGGCCACAGCTCCTTAACTGGCTGCTGAGTCCCTCCCAGTCTCTCATGAGCCTGCAAAATACGTCACACGCACAGCAAACAACGGGAGGGCAAGCAAGGCTGCTGGCTCCCGTTCCAGTGCAGACACAGGACTGTAGTCTTCAGCCTGGGCATCAGTACTGTATTATGTCGATATATTTCATTTATTTTTCATATAACAAGGTGTACATTTTGCAAAGCAACAGCACCACTGAGCAAAACACACCAGCTGTTTGTAATCCATTACTAACTGTGTAAATCTCACAGTTCTAGGCCCTTTCAAATTCCATCTAGTTTCTAAGTAGTGATTTACTGAATCATATTGACAAGTCTAGAAGTTAACACTTTAGTAATGTGTAAATACCTGCAGGGAACATCATCTCTGTCCAGTCAACAGTAATCAACAGTGTTCACAGGAAGTGTGACAACATTTCTTTTAAAAATAGGTATATGGGGAGAAATGATACTAGAAACTAAAGTAACAAGCCTTTGGAAATGTGGGAATTACTTAACTTTGGAGAAATATATATATAAAATATGTACTTCAGAGTTAGCAGTAGAGATGCAGTTTAGACTGTAGTAGGAAATATCAATTAAACAGTACTAATGTTTTTATTTCTTTTGACCGATACTGAAATCTTTCTTTTGCCTTGCAGAAGTCAAAGCAGTCAATAATATTGAGTGAAAGCTCATAATTATGTTGTCAGTTCTGTAGGCAAACTGACACATGTCCTGAAGATCTCTTTTGAATTAACACTGAATCTATAACAAATATTTAACCCGTTTGCCCGTGGGTTATTCTACATGACTTTATATTTATTTAATACTGCTTGTGACACCACTGGATGCAGGAGCCAGAAAACCATCCCACTTTGTAAATATCTGGGGTTGTTTTAAAAGGTTGTTAGGCAAATCTTCACAGCAAAAACACAAAGGACAGAGTTATCAGAGTCACACCGGATCAAAGACACAAGTCAGGACAGAGTGCAGAGTGAAGTTACAGTGAGTCTTGAGTGTGAAAAGGGAAATGTTAAGACACAGCAAGGAGTTCAAGCCAAATGGAGGAGAGAAAATAAGGAGGGCAAAACAAAACAAGAGTTGAATTAGATACCTGATGTAAAAATCAAAATACAAACTCCTTTTCCTTGAATGCAAATCAAAGGGGAAAGGGGGAAGAAGGAATGCAACAGTGTTAAAACTGTGTTGTATTAAGTACCTGCTGACCAATAGGAAGCCACTCAGACAAAGAGGGGAAGGATTTGGTCAAACCTCACAGAGGAAACAAACAAATGCACACAGAGATGCAACAGGCTGTCTGCTGAGTGCGTCTGTGAGACGTTTGTGAGACGACTGGGCTGATCTGAAAATTGAACCCCTGCTCGATCAAATTTACTTATTAGTCATGAAACTTTTATCAAAATGTGAACCTAAAATGAACTCAAACCTGTGGACTTGTGTATGTCAGGGTAAACATGTGACTACAGTTAACTGAACTGTGGCTCATTCTCATCACAAATCACAGCATCTTTTATGTTTGTGCTAAATAAATGTATGTGTTTGCTTGCATGCATAAATGCATTCCAGTATACAGATCGAGTGACCATGACTATTAATGCTCTAGGACTTATTTTTGATGAGAAAACAAGCAAGCTTAATATCAGTACTTCAAGTTAGAGATCATTCCAACAAGGCGTGCTTAAATACAGAGCACAAAAACATACATGCATACACACTAACATATGCAGTGCATGAGTGTGCTCAAGCTTAAGTAATCAAAGTGACTTTACCTCTTCTGTTTGTAGGTGAGCATGGCTTCAGAGATGGGGAACTGATGGGACACATTGGCACCGGCAAGGTACTGAACGACTCGTCCTGCTACATCTATGTTATCTGCAGAGAGACGGTTTGTTACCAACATGCCTCCTCTATTCCATTTTTGACTAACAAGATGCAAGACAAATGATGTAAAAGCCAATTTTCCCATACAGCAGCACTAGGAGACTGCGCATTAATCATTTCATTATGCCGAATTAAGGAGATGGGGGGTGCTGAGCGTAAAAATGTCATTAAAACGTGGGTTAAGTCAACCATAAGACACACAAGATGAATTTTGTGTCAAGCAGAGGGCCCGTGGGCCATGTGCAGCCTGGCATACATTTTTGGCAACTTAAAATGTGGAAACATGTTGAATTTTAATGTCAGTTTATTTTGACCTATTGCCTCCTTGCAGTTTAAACTCCTTCTCCTTGTGAAAGAAAGCAGACACAGCCAGATTCTATCCAAACACTGCCTTTTGTGCTGATGACAGCTAGTTTCAAGGATAAAAGAATGAGGGGGAAAGATGAGGGATTCAGTCGTTTTTACACTTCTTTTATTCCTTGTTTTGTTTTTTTTTTCTTTTTGAGACAGTTCAACGTGGAGTGTGGAAATGAAACTCTTGCACCTATGGGGTGTAAATTGAGTGAATTAATAGGTGGGGCTGGGTGAGGATTATCACACTTGTGTGGGCAGAACAAGTGACAATTGATGAAAAGGAAGGAAACAGAAGCTTAAACATAGATGTGCCTGTGAGCAACAATTGAAGAACCTAGAATCTGCAAGTGGGTGCAAATAAATGCAAAACTAGTCGTAAAAGTGCTTTAATTCTACATAATGGTTCTAAAATAAACAGATTAAGAATGGATTAAGGATGAAAAATGTCTTTGTTTCTGTCTCTCTATAATCCTTCACTTAAGTATTTTATTTTTTAATAAGAAAAGGCTTTTAATTTACATTGTTTTTGACAATCTTTGTGTTAATAACCGAGACACACTCCTGACAGCCTGGAGGTGTTCTTAGTTTCCAGGGAGGAATGGTGCCATGATGTAGAGTGATTCGCTGCTCTAAAGCAGGCTGTAGATGTCTTTCGCAATTGTATGAAATCTCCTCTTCCCATCCATCAGCCCCTGACCCATGCTGACCCAATTTCTTTCCCTTTCAAGTTGGCTGAACATTAGATACGCAGACTTGCTTTGTAGCAGGACACCAGAGCTGTGCGTTGTACCTGAGGCGGGCCGTTCCGTCCTGCAGAACAGCTCCCTCCATGCAGTGTCCATAAAGATGTTGTTGAACCTGCTGTCAAAGGAGGCCACATACTTTGCCAGGGGATGAGAACCTGTACAGGAGAGCAGTGAAAAGCTTTATGTATAAAACAGTGTTAAAGGAATGCTGCAAGTATGAAAAGGCTTCTTGTACTATCTTTGGATGACATACCTATGGGGATCACCAGGAAGCGTATGTAACTGAGCCAGTCGGGTGTTTTGTTGGCCAGCTGCTCCACAAAGAACCTCAGGATGGTGCTGAGGTAACTCTGGTCACCTGCTACCGCCACCTTCATTGTTGGTGGTGTTTGTGCGTTGCAGTTACAGCTGCAAGGAGAGAAGGAAAGGAATGAGTCATTAAGAGAAAGAGAGAAGACATGGGGCAGAGAGAGAGTGTGAGAATTTCTGGCTGTCTAAGAGCAAAGATGCATCTATCCACAGGGTTTTACATGGTGTTGAACTGCTTTTACCTTCTTTTGGGGCCCAGTTTTTGTCATGTTATGATTTGCAATACCAGGTACTTGCAAGTATGCGCAAGTTTTTCTCAGTTTAACAAAATAGTACAACAGCTTTTAGATCCTAATCCTACAATAAGAAAGATTTTCTCTGAAACTAGTCTTAAATTAAAAAAAAAACAAAACAAAACAAAAATTCAACTCAGTTTAGTGATTCATTTCTCACTTCAGACAAACCCTCAGAATGATATAAAGGTTTATGTAAAACAAGTAACTATATGTTGTAGGACATCTAAGTTTTTTCTAAGAACTTTGTAGCTATATACTTCAGGATTACAGACATCAAAAGTTTGCCAATTAAGATGTAAAACAGCATAAAGAACCTTTATACATGTGGGTTTTAGTGTCTTTAAGTTCTTAGTGATAGCATCTAAGGAAA
Organism: Acanthurus lineatus; assembly: GCA_029814665.1. NCBI lineage: Eukaryota > Metazoa > Chordata > Actinopteri > Acanthuriformes > Acanthuridae > Acanthurus > Acanthurus lineatus. Next base: position 7,143,739 of record JAPZDV010000003.1, read on the forward strand.
ACCATGCAGCCAGCTGAAGAGCCCCAGCACTGAGCTAGCATATTAAAATCACAGACGCGCATGGCTTTGCATGACATGGACAAAGCTGCAGTAAACAAGCTGACTGAAGAACAGGTGTGTAAAGAGTGAAAAAAGCGGCAGTTCAGCTGGATTTAAGAAAAAACAGGTTCAACAGAACAGCAGTCTTCCTCTGATGTGACATCCCAAGGAGATGGATCTAAGAAAGAGAAGAGGGCTGAACTCCAGCCTTTTATCAGAAAAACAGGCACATTCTTATAGAATGGGTTCATGGACAGAGAGCACTTCAGCAGCGTGAGCAATGGCGTCCTGCAAATTTCCCAGTCAAAAAAGCCACCATAAACATGCACAGAGCTGCTCCAAGACATATGTATGTATGCGACTCACAATCTCTGGATGCGAGTAACAATGGTGTTGAAGGCAGCCTGAACATCGGCAGCAGAGCAGGTGGACACAATGGGCTGGGCCTGTTCATGGAGCAACTCAGCTACGTACTGCACGGGAACACAAATGAGAGGGACATGATGAGTTAATGGCTAAAACATGCTAGCAGGGTACAATATCTTTTTTGGGTGTATTTCAGTCTTGTGCAATAATGCCACAAAATTCTCGAAGCATCTAGCAAGTAAACTGTATTCTGCACGAGTCAAGTATTTCTACTGTTTATGTGAAGAAATGGAGGTAAGTATGACTGAGGTGTTATTTACAGGAAGACACACACCTGTCCTTGCCACTCCATGGTGTTGATGAGGATGATGCTCTCTGGTAGGCGTTCGTCAGAGATAAGAATCTGGTTCAGCTGGTCGTACACAGACTTCCTCGGAACCTTTAAGACAAATGAGAAGCAGAGAGTCTGAGCCGGACACAAGCCAGCACATATCCACAAGCATAAGAGAACAGAGCCGATATATGTAGCTTGAAAAACATTAGTGAGGCTCTTGCCTGTGCTATGAGTCGTGAGTCTGGGGAACACTCGCTCTCCATGCTGCTGGTCCTGTCGCTCTGGGCCTTGGAGTTCTGTCTGTCTTTCATGGAGGTGCTGCGAGGACGCCTCTGCAGCCTATTCTCCACTTTACTGAGGAAGGGACGAAACACAAGGGGCTTAAAATACAGGACAGCAAGTAACCTTATCAACTGAACTCTGATGTTAATAAAACAACTGATAAAAACTATTCAGGGCACAGCTGCTCCAGATGTCACATTGAAACAGATAAAAATCTTGAGTAACTTGTGTAAATACATGATGACATAAGGCTATGTCATGTTTCAGGATGTGGGATCTACAGTTTACCTGGGAGACATGTGGTTTTGGGACTCTGTCTTGCAGAGCTTGCCAACAGTGCTAGTCATCCGTTCAGTGTTATAATCCCAGCTGCTCACCTCCCCTGGCCCTGGCCCGCTGTCGTCAGGCTCTGGCTCCTGAACCGAAAGAGGGGCGAGCAAATATGAGTCAAGAGGGCTGTAAAGGGACAATGCTGATGTTTATCATACACAGGCACCGTCATGTTCCTTTAACCTGCACTGTATGTTTTTTTCGGTCTTCAGGTACACTTTATTTTTCCTTTTTTTTGTGTTCTGTATCTGCAGCTAAAAAAGTTGAGAAGGAGCTAGAGAGGTGAAGGTCTGGTGAATAATCGAGCCTGGCTGTTGAGGTTAGAGATAATAATGCAAGCCCACCAGGACAGACTAGATAAAAAAGTCACAGTCTCTCAGAGGTTGGTAAGGGGAAACACTGTTCCTGCAGTTTAGATCTTCCATTTAAACTGGGCTGTTGGAGTGGGGTGCCAAGCCGCCTGCCTGGCCCTCCGAGGGAGAGCTGAGGGTTAGATGAGCAAGGTTGGACTGACCTGACAGCACAAAGACACAAACGCCCCCCTTTCGATCCTCATCAGTCAGGATCTATCCGGCATGAGGCTGCTTTGTCTGCTCTACTGATCCATAATGGATGACTGTGCTGTTTGGTTTGCCTGCCCTTGCATACTGCCTCCCTCTTTGCTTTTTCTTGGAAAACAACTAAGACCCACAGGAAGAAAGGGCGCTCAAGTGGAGAGGGCAGGGGGTTGGAAAAGAAAAATCTGAGAATGAGATGCTCAAGGGGGATTTAGTCTTGAAAATAAGTCAAATACAATGACTGTTGTTCCAAAAACATACCCCAACGGTTGTATCTGCAATGCTGTCATCTTGATACCGAGCCCCTTGCACTTTACATCTGTCGACAGTCAGAAAGTCTCCAGTCTGCAGGGGAAACACACATGAACACACACATTAAAACATTTTAACCATGGAGGTCACTTTTATGGTGATTATAAATGACAATCTCACAGCTCCAAATTGCAATGCTATGCTCCATCAACTCGGCTCAAGACTGACCACTTGTAAGATGCATAACTGACAAATTTCACACCAATGGCTCCACAAACAGCAGCAGGACTGACAAGTAAAAATATCACTAAAATCTTCTGAATGTTTTACAACAACCACCCCCTACTTTACAAACCCTAAAATAGCTGACACTTGTGGGCTCAAGTATGCTCTGCTTAATGCTCTTTTTAACATCTAGTTTAATTCATTTCTATATTAGATCAAAGACTTTCCATTTTGCCTGTAAGATGTGTTTATGAAGTTCGACTGGAGACATTTATTGAGCAAAATGGAGAGCTTAAGCAGTCTAAAATGCCCATGGCGGTTTTATTACAGGCTAAAATGGATTCCCAGATATTTATAAACAGCACTCCCTCTCTTGCCATTAGACTCAACATGTCTCTCCTTCTTTTTCTCCGTCCTTGTTGTTTCCAATGGGTCATAAATCTCTGAGTAGGAGTTCAGAAATTGCTCCATCCAATCTTCTCCCTGAGCACAGGAGCATATTTGTGTCTGTGTGTATGTGTGTGTATGTTGTTCTGTGTGTTGACGGAGGTGGAGGGTCATTCAGTGTCATTCCCTATAAATACTAGAGGACTGTAGGGGTGAAGAGGGTAAGGACTGCAGGCCCCTATCCGATCCTGCTGCGGTGGAAGCTGGTGGGCTGCATTGCGCTCATACTCAGCATATCTTTCCAGTAGTATCATGGTCTTTGGGAATCCCTGAACCACAATAAGTACAGACGACTGCCAACATTTCAGTGCCCAGGGGCAATTCTTTTACATAACACTGTTCACAGAAAGAATCTCTCCAGCAACTAAGAGGCAGAACTTTATGGGTAAACAGTGAGGCTGAAAAGCATCAGATGGATTTGTTTAAAGAGTGACTAGTGATCAACTTACAGGACATGACAGCTCTCTCTGCTGGCTCTTTTGACTGTGTATGCTCCCAATTTCTGTCTGAGAGCTGGAGTGAGACATCCCTTCAAAAAACGGCCTACAAAAAAAAAAGAACAAAGGTTTGAATTAAAGGAAAAGAACAAGAGAAAACTGCTTTGTTAAATGAAATATTGCCATGTCTAGAAACACACAAACATACTTAAGTTTGGGCTTGGGTGTGCTCAGGACGCTCTCGTTGTCTTCCATTTCTGGCCCACTGTCGCTCTGGTTGTACACTTCCAGACTGTCGTATAGTAAGTCCAGATCCTCCTCCACCTCCTGGGTCTGGTCGACTGGGTCAGAGTCCAGGACCTGCCAAACAGGACAGACACATCATCAACACATCAGAACAGTGTAATTAGGGTTCTGTAATTATGGCCATTGACAAAATAAGTGTATGGAGTGACTGGTGCCGTGCATTAAGTAATCACTTTCACAGCAGGGCTAATGGAGCTCAACAAATAGACAAGAAGACTGAAGGCTGCAAAATGAAATAATCTATGCTATAAATACATCCCTGCCTTGGTCCTAAGCAGGCCAATTAAAAGGTAAGTGAGTGCTACAGGAGAGCTAAGGTGCTGAGCCTTGATCTGCCAGCTGCACAGTGGGGATGTATATCATAGGAACTGCACACAGGCAGGCTCTTGGACTAATCAGGTGATTAATGCCACTCCATAAGTGCAGAAGCTGGCAGCGGCCAGATAAACACAGTCTGTCCCCTCTCCTCCTCCTGGCATTGTATTTATAGAGCTGTAGCCCTGCACACTGCCGAGCCACAAGGAAAAGGATTAGAGACAGGGAATGTGATAAAAGATCATCAGGCCACCTGGAGCTTCCAGAACGCTCCAGCAAAGCACAACTCAGATGGCCTGCAGGCTTTTTTAATCAGCACTAAGTTAAATCACTCACAAATGTCTCATTGTCATATTTTTTATTGTTGCATATAAATGAACAGGGATGAGAAAACAGGAAGAGCAAATCCTCACCTGCTCTAAAAACCTGCATTGTTATAAATAGAGCGTGATCTTTTATAGACCTCTACTAATGTAATTTCTGGACAATTTTTGATGTTAAAATGAAAAAAAGAGGAGAAACAAGGTGATAAATATCTATATTACACCTATAAATGTCACATCTCAGTGGTAATAATTGCTTCTATAATGGCATAACACAGATTATGTACTAATGGACATCCATGGGGCTTTGCACACAAAAAAATGGTTGAAAACCTGCTGATGACCTGATTGCAGGGCAGGCTATCGTGTAGAATCCAGTTATTGAAAATGACTTGAGAAAAAAAAAACCTGAATAGGACAAGCTTGTAAGCCTACAGTCATCATTAGATTAAGTGGTAGAGAATAAGGTCGTTAATGGATTCTGTATGCAAATGGATGCTAATGGAAATGTAGGATTCATACATCTATAAGCACATAGATAACGCAGCCTAGCACCATAATGACACTTGTACCTCTGATGTGGCAGTGATTTCTTTACAGGCAATTCTTCTCTGGTCAGAGGTCACATTAATAGTGATGTAGCAATATGCTTTTTGGACTGTCAATAGTGAGATTATTTCTCCTGCCCTGAAGGTAATTTAATAAGTGATACATTTCAAGCCAACTTAATAAAGCTTTATAATAGAAGGACTGAAAAATGCCAGGCAGGTGCACCACACTCAGCAAACTGTTTGCTCTGACATTGACCACGTTCTCCTGGGTGTCAATCAAAACAAAAGACAATTATTCTTTTCACACTCACCTCATCCGTTACCTTGAACCTCTTCAGCAGAGCCACAAACTTCTGCTTAAAGTTAGGTTGCTGTAAGAAAACAAGAAAAACAAAACATGCAATGTGAGTAAAAAAATCCCTTGAAGAGGAAATAACTGTCAGGATTAAATATGCATGACAGTCAGGCTGAGGCTTATCACTTCTCCCACTAACTGTCCACTGGATTACTCATTCACTGCCAGTCTATGTAAAGACCATTAGAATCAGTCCAGTGAACCCACAGCATTCATTTACATGCTCATCCACATTGTCCTAATGGCTTGAACAAATGGAACAAGGCGTGTGTGCTTTCCCTTAAAAGCTTGCACAGCAGCAAACACGGGCCTGAGTTGTTCTCATAGTCAATGATTGGCGAGCATAAAAGTCCATGTGGTGGAAAAGGAGGAAACTAACTCTGGTCATGGAGGTGGTTCGGATCATTTTCCTCCGGGGTTTCTTGGGCTTCCTGACCTCATCATCTTCGTCATAAAGATCCTAAAAAAAAGAGAGAGGATGGATGCAATGTCTCAAATCTCTCCATCAGAATTCCTCTTATGTCTGTCATGCTACCTTCAAGCTAAAAGTGGATTATACATTGACATATTACAAAAAACAAAAAAAGGACAACTGCTTCTGATTAAACCTACTACTGACATTCTATGTATAAAACATTACTAATGTATGTGATTATGCAAAAGCTCTTTCAGTATAACAAGTAGATTCACAATTTGTTTTGCCGTTTCACTTTTTTTTTAACTGATTTTTCTCATGTGGATTTCATTTTACTGGGTACTGCAGATTTGTCTGCTGCTAAAGATTTTCTGGCACTGACCTGGCCATGAACTGCGTCATCACTGGCTTCCTGCTCTGACGAGTAGCTGTCATCATCCTCCTCAGAATAGTTATCCATGTCTGGGGAGCGGTCTGATAGGCAAGCACAGAAACACACACAGGAAACCATTAAAATACAGGAAAACATGTCTGGTATTAAATTAGAGTTTATTTCATCTGTGCAAGCTAAAATTTAAAAGTTTCTCATAGAAATATCTTGTTTAAACATAGACTGAGAGAAATGGGGTTTGCATGGTGAGCTAAAAAAGAATAGCAGAATTCCATGGTTCCCGTTTTTGGAATAAAGATTTCCTGTTCTATGCAATTTGTTTACGGTACAATCAAGCCCCCTGAACTGAATTATATATCCACTACTTCAGTAAACTTTATTCTTTCCACTGGAAGGCAGATGAATAATTCTGTATCTTGTGAGTCCAATGACAATTTTCTATCTTGTGTGGGTATTTTTTCCTTTTTTTTTTCACCCAGTATAAGCAGTCAATCAGAAATGAAGTGTTTTGATTACTGGGAAAGAATAAATTGTATGCTAATGCAAAACCATTTCTGTGGACATAATTAAATGTTAAATTTGCTCACTGAAATGTAATGAAACTCTTATTATATGCAAATAAGATTCTAGAGCTCTTTACGATCCATGCCTCAAATTATGATTAAGTTTTAATGACAATCTACTTTCATTCCTTTGCATAACGGCAAATTTTACTGGTTTGAACAGGCACATTCCTGAAGAAGTGAATTTTACTGCATGTTTGACAGCTGAGAACGGACCAGGTCATCTTTTTTTAACAGCTAATTCAGACTTCCTTTTGCCTGTAAAACATCCTGTTCTGTGTTCTTGGACGGGATGGATTTTATTAAGGACCATTGGAGAGGGGAGAAAGATAAACATCGTTCCTTCCCTCAGAGTGACACTGGTTTAATACGTAGAGCATGAGCTCATCTGTTATGTTTGAGTGGTCCCCTTAATAACATCCAGAACAGCGAGGGATCAGCATATCAGGATGAAGGCCTTGAGTCGGAGCAGGACCCGACATCTCTCCCCCTCCAGAGTTAGAACAGTGTAAGGTAATAGGCCTTAAATCAGTTCAACTCTCTAATCAACATTACAACCATAGCTAAAGAGAATAACATATCCTTGACCATACATTGGCTTGGGATTAACAGAGTTCATTCCATCCTCAGATTGGAAATAGGAGCCATGTGGAAGGAGGGAAAAGAGAGGCCTGGCGGGAAGGGCTGGCTGCAGGGTGACGGCTGAAATTACAGACAGGATTTGGCCGGGCAGCATGGGTACAGGACTGTCTAACTGACACAAGTGAGGGGATGAGAGACGGCTGTGCCCACCTGAGGTCTTGGTCTTGCGGCCAGCCTGGCCGCTACCGTCCTCGTGGTCGATAGGTTGGCTGGACAGAGAGTACACGCTGATCTCCGCCACACGCACCGGTGCCTCTTTCACGTTGCTATGGAGACCAAGGATCTGTCCTCCGTCTGTTGGGTGTTGCATCACCTGCAGACAGGAAGATTTAATATTAGAGGCTGAACAGGAATTTTTTTTTAAAGAAGAAAATAAATGTAAACTTGAAACTTGGTTTCATTTTGTCCCTCCCCTCCAATGATCCTGATCATATTACTGTCTTAGATAAATAAAAACAGAACATGTATATGGATTGAAATTGCCTCAACTTCAAGCCCTTTTTAGCTGAGATGTCTTCATGTCTTGTACAATTTTTGCTTCTATCAATCACACTGTAGAGTCATGTTGAAGCAGCATGGAACAAATAACATTTGCTCAACAGATAGGCAGGATGGAAGAATTTTATCTCTCTCTCTCTTTACTGAGCAGTACTGATCCAACAGAGATCGAGTTGGCTTCTGTTACAGTGCTTTATGCTCGCAGAGATTCACAGACTCATTACAAACTGACAGCTATGCTATCTTAAAATAAATCTTCATTAGCACAATGCTGCTTTCCCATTGCGATTGTCTAAATGAGCCGAGCGAATTTGCTCATATCATCCAATCAAACAGCATAACACAGCATGTGTAAACTGTTTTGAATCAGATGAGAAGGGATGAGCCTTCACTTTAAGCTCCATCCAAGGGGTACTTTAAAAACATTAAAATTAAAAACAGCCGGCAGCAGTTAGTAGCTTACTCAGAGAAAAGCAGTACCTGAAAATGTCTGCAACTTGGGCAGAAAATGAAGTCTCTGAGCTCCCTGCCCTACGCTGCTATAACAAGTACAGTAAATGGGATTATTGGCAGGCTATGCTATTCATTGTTTAAGAGGAGCTGTCCAGTATATATGTTAGGGTCCATTCAAACCAAATCCGGTGCTATGCCAAAAAACACAAATTCTTCTCTTCATACGAGCAGTCCAGCAGTGTGATCACCCATTAGTTTATTATGTGTGTTGTGTGAGACATCACGCTCATCATACTACAATACGGGGACACTATTTAAAATCACATACTGGGGCAGCATATATGCTGGCATTATTCTGTTCAGTGTAAATAAACAAAAGTGGTATTAATAAGGAAAACTGTGCTGTTGCGTGATCTGTGCGTAAAAAGGGCTCATATTTCACTTGATGAATCTCTGAACAGGGAGTAGGCTCATTTTGCTCAACCGATGTCAGGGGTGCACTTGATGTCTGCATGCAAAGTCCAATAAGTGTCTTCCTCCCACATAATGCCCAGACAGATTTGGAATTAGGGCACGAGAGAGTTTACTCTAGAGCAGATAACGACATAATTACTCCACAGGATCCAACACTGGCCAATTTAACTTTATTTATAGAAGTCTGTGTGTTGTTTCACTACAGCAAGCACTAAAACCAAGCAGCAGCTGAGTGGTATTTTAAAATGCACTAATGCATTAGTCTTGCTTTCTGATGTCAGTCAATTCCTGTCCTGGGGCTACTGCTGGGGAGTCGCTCCGGCTGAGCATTATTTGGCCCATCAGCTGCTGTAATTAAAATTGGAGGAATGTAACCTATGTTTTTCCATTACCAAATAAAAGTGACGTTCGATATCTATGTCTAAATCCCTATCTACTAATGGACTCAGCAAGGCTTTTTAATTGATATGTATAAATGATATGAAATAGTATATGTATGTCTGCAATATACTGTCTCTGTTACAACCATCTCTTTACTGTAATCCATGGTAGTAAACCTGTTATCAGATGTGTTTCTACTGTCCACTGGAACACATTGGTTCTGCACAATGTTGCAAGTTACAATTACCAGCACAGACAAGAGACATCAGTAAGCAAGGCAAGGAGGGTTTAAAATGGGCCAGTCACTCCCCGCCACATGGATATCTCTACATCAAACAAACATCCAAAAGAGGCTTAATATCAGCTCCCAGTCCATTATTTCTGCATAGCATGGCTGAGCATGCTGTGTATTGAAAAGTGCATATGTAGCTTCCTCCAGATGGCCCATAATCTCGCACAGCAGTACGTGTGATGAGCATGAATCATCTGAAATGATATGTAACATAGGAGGGCCCTCTCTCTGGCAACCAAGACATGATGCAGACACTAATAGCCATGTCAGTCACTGTCAGAGAGAGTGGAATGCAATCCCAAGCTCAGACAAAAATTACATGTTTCTCCAGAGAAATTAAACTGCTGACAATGAAACATGAAAAGAAATCATTAGAAGTAATGCCCTGGTTGAGCCTCTATACAGCACCTCAGCCATATTAATGACTCCCACAGCCAAAGTTTTGTAGCCGAGAATGGTTCGATTCTTGTAGCGTTTCCTCCTCTGCAGCATAATCTGCAGTCTGTTGGCATCCCTCTTCAGAAAATGGGGGTACTGAAAAATAACAAAAAATACAAATTAACAGTGCAAACCTTATTATATATTCATCGGTCTTTAAGATGAAAACACAAGGGCAGAGTTATTTTAACACACTGCTTTTGTTATTTCAACAGAAAACAACATCTTGCATGGTGACTTGACTGTGGCTGAACTGTTAGTGCAGTCAAAACTCAATTCAGAACTAAATATCTTTACGTCATTCTGCCATTGCTCTTTTATATATTTCTCCGGAGTCTAATTGTATTTTCCTGCCAGAAACTGATCTTCACATTCACTTTTTCTTGCCCTCTTGGTCTTTAATATTCACACAGTCGTAGCTTTAAAGACTAAGTTTCACAAGTTGGTTGAACATTTGCAATATCTACATCCAATATTACCACCACTTTTTCTAGGTTTGATTCAGCAGGTGTGTGATATTTTTGCTAAGCTTTTTGTCTCAGATTTTAGCAGGTTTTTTTGTCAAATGTTTAAGTTTTCCATGTACATACTTCATTTATGTTTCCAAAACATGATCACTTGTCCTGGTTCATTTCTACAGTAATCTAGCTATTCCAGTCCACAAATAGTCAGCATCTGGGCAGTGTCAGTCATTTAAAATCATAAACATTGTGTCATAAAAAGGTTCTGTTTCAATCACTTATCAGAAATGACTCATCTCTGCATGTTGCTGGCTTCATGAATATAAGGATTCGTATCTGTGTACAGTTTGTCACTGGAGAAGTGTTTTCACATTACTCTAGTAAAGAGGGGAGATATCTTTCCTAAAATCTGACATTCAAACAACTCCAGACAAGCAAGATTTGATGCATCACAAATCCAAAAACCAACTGCAGGCAAAGAATCCTGAAACCTCCAGCACAGAGTGGCCTTGTCAGTACAGAGAGTGAGAGTTTGCTAAAGCACAACACACTAACACTGTTTCAGTCACTGCTGGTTACAAGCTAAAAAGCTGACAAATAAAAAAATAAAAGGATGATAATTACATTTAGCATTCTGATATGTCTGCTAGCTGCTGATTCTGGTGCACAACAGATTTCCCATTTTAGTCTGGGTCTGACTGATGCACCAACATTCATGGTTAAATAACTTCACGTTTCCTCCATTGCTAACTGTTAGCTATCTTGAATATCACAGCTCTTTTAACCAGTCAACTCAGAGCAAGCATGTGACTGACAGATCCAGAATCTCTCAATGAGGGAGAAGGAGTAGAAGTGCTGCAAGCCCTTTTTCAGAGTTTTTAAACTTTTTAAGAGGGGAAACCATGTTTAACTCAATATCAATCAAATCAGAGTATACTCTAACTAAGAGGAACTCTCATGCCTTTGCTCAGGGTAAGTGTGCATAAAGGTTTCATCATAATCCTGTCTGTCAAGAAATTGTCGCATCAGCGTGAGAATTCACAGTATAATGTTAAGAGTGCTTGCCTGTAGTGAGAATGTGAGCTCCAGATCTGTCTCCATCAGTCCACTTGGAGGGAGAACATACTCATTCGATCTCAACAGACGCTTTGAGCCCTAGAAGAAAAAAAAATAAGGTAAATGTTAATTGTAAGCATACTTAATATTTTATACAATTATACACCAGGGACTTCCAGGTATGTGAATGCTAGCTTCAAGTTGGCACAAATCTATTTTAGAATGAAACCTATAAAATTGCTTGTTTCAAGTGTGTAAACTCGTTGAAATTCAATACACCCTCTGGAATAAAACAACACCCCCCCACAATTCCCTTAAATTTATGCTGTTTCTTAAGTTGACATCTTTTCAGACAAAAGTGACAGGAGACAAGAGTGTGCAAGTCTTATTCTTGTGCCAGCTTGCTTTACATTCACACATTTATGCAGTGTCACACCTTGAGGCAGCAAAGTACAGTCTGTACACTCTTTTACTGCTTTCTAGAGTGCTTCTAGAGTGCTACTAGAACATTTCAAACAGGGGTCAGACGACCTTTGTTGAAAGCAATACAAACAAGCTGAGTGTTTTTCCCCTGTGACAGAGCGATCATGGGTACAGTCGGACCTTTCCACAGTGCTGACACAGCTCTGTGGAGATGGGGCTGGCAAGGTGACACCACGGTTTTCTTAAGTTGCAAAAGTACAAAAACCAGCAACAACCTTATCACAAGGTTCAGCCTCTAAGCTACTGACAAGGAATCCTAAACCACAGTTCAATGTTTGGTTTCTGTGGAACAATGAATATATCCTGAAGATGGTCTTTATATATGAAATGTTTACATCGCTGCTATTTTGTTACATGCTGGCAAAGGGTTGGAAAATAAAATCCACTGTTTAAAGCTGCTAATCAAAACCAAATTTAGCTTTATTACCTCATGCATTACTACCATGGCTCAGAGAGACTCATCACCTGGGCTAAATCTGGGACCTGGCACAGAGTTGTTGTGGCCAAACAGCAGAGGGATTTAAATGCCACGGGTTGTGAAAGTCTCTTCCAAATGTAAGCACACAGGTACATAGTGTGTCCTCAGAGTACCTGTCTCAGCCCTTAGCATGTTTGTCTATAGAGCCTTGGATTTAAGTCTATCACGTTCCATATTAAGTTACAGTTTAATTGTTCAACTAAGAGCCTTTTCCCCTTTTATAATTTTGAAAGAGTGAATCAAAGTGTGAACATGAGAACAGAAACAGCTTGTCAAGTCTCAGGTTCACGATTTAATGTCAAGCTGTGAGTGCTGAAGACAGGCATCTGTTGTGTAATATATTTGGCAACTCATCAGCTGCTGTAAAATTTTATAAATCCTTACAGCTAAGTTCAGGTATCCGCTAAACCTGCCAATAGATTTAAGTAAGACTTGGTGTGCAACATGGAGAGGTAAGGATATCCAGTATCTGGCTTAATACCCTGGAGAGAAACTCTTTAATAGTCCAATGCGACATTGGATCCTAATGTCATCTGAGCTGCTAAATCATGCAACAGATACCAAATGAAATGGAGGGGTGTGTGCTGAGGAATCATCCCAGGGTGTTGGCTTTATTCAAGAATGCAGTGTTACTTCTATAGGTACAACAAAAAACAAAACTTATTGCACAAGTATTAAATTGGCAATGCACATGGCATACAGGCAAGAAAAAAAGAAGCAGTGCTTTGCAATTTCTGAATTTTTACCCCTTAACCATTTTTTCCCCTAAACATAGTCTTTTTCTAACCCATCTGTAAATTGGGAATGGATAGGTGAAAGAGAAGGCAAGTCAAGGTCAACATCTACAGAGCCACAGTCAGGGAAACAAGGCTGACAAATGTCCAAAGGCGTTGTAAGTCCCAGCAGGCGAGAAGATGACAGGGGTCTGTCACAGCCAACAGAAATGGCATACAGTACATACTCATACTGTAAGTAATCAACTTCCTCTCCTCAACCAGTGTTAACAACTGAGTAGAAGAACCTAAAGCATAATGTAGCTTGATATGACTTAAACTGACTTGACAAGACACAATTTTCTTCTTTACTAAAAAAATTCAAGCTCTTGGACAACTTAGCTAGTGTGATAATATTTAACCAACTTCCTGATTTATCTTCAGCAAGCAGAAATTGGATGTTTGTTTCAGTGGACTGGAAATGTTTCAGGAGGCTAAGTGTCCCATTACCAGTTGCCTCAGAGAGGGCAGGTTGGGGTCAGGGTTATTAGGCATGGTCATTTTTGTTTAAAGTTTAAACGTTCTTTTTGTTCTTCTCTGCTCATGTTGGTTTCCTCCAGGTGCTCCAGCTTTCTACACCAAGATCTTAAGGTGAAATGGAAACCCTACAACATGATCTATGCAGCAAGTTGTCCTTATGTCTCTTTTTCCCCCTCAGATGCATGTTTAGACAGGAAACAGCTTTTCCAAGATCAGACATAAATTTAAGCAGGTACACAAACTAGATGCTTAAATGATAATTACAGCATAAAAAAATGAAATGCAGTTAAAAAAAAACATTTCTGTGCAATACACTATCATGCAGGTTTTTTTTTTTTTTTTTAAGCAGTGTTGCATGTGATTGTCTCAATATACAACCTTCTATTTTTTCCCAAGTCCCCGGTGTCAAGTAAAGAGAGTTCTGGCTCATGGACAGAGATATTTGTGGGGATAAACAAAGCTAAGTTTTGAATAAACATAGCTAATATCTTTTAGATAATTTATGTGTTTATTTGGAATATATGGTCATTTGTGGTATTTTTTCATCTCATCTTGAGTTAGATCATAAATTTTCAACCAGTGATATTTATTGTGTATGTTCACTGCTGTCTCAATGTAAAAATTTGATAAAAAATAGCATTTTCTTCTCAAAGAACACATTACAGACACTGTATTCGAGCTAACCTCACTGAGTACAAAAAAAGCTTTGAAAGGACATGAATTTAAACCTGAAAGAATAGAAATAACTCTTAAAAAAAGGAACATGGTAATAATGAAAATATCAGCTCTGCTGACTTGCAAAGCATAATGTTGCAATAAGCATTTTTCTATCCAGCCTAATGGCTCAATATGTCCCAGAGAGGGACGTGCTGTCAGTGCCTTGACATTAGCCGCAGCCCTAGCTCTGTATATTAAAAAAAGAGCAAATCTCTCTGTTTGTTTCTGACCTTGTCACTAAGTTGAGCTTTACAAAGAGGCCTTGTATGCACTCTTTTCTCATGCTCAGTGGCGGGTACAATGAATCAAGGCACAAAAGCAGAGCTCTCTCAAACTGCCTGACATGCATTAACAATACAGAGCCTTGGCAAGGAAAGCCTGTACTGAATGTCCTTTGCCCCCCCTTCTCTTGCCCTCTCTCCCCTGCTACAGCATTCTACACTGTCTTTCTGGGGCCATATAGGGGGGAAGGTGGGATGTTACAGCCCTCGACTCTACCAATCTCTACAAGCCTGTGGGAAAACAAGTTGAACTTCACACTTTTTCTCAAGGTCACATTTTTAAATATGTTAGATTCTCTACATTGGCTCCATGGTTTGCAGCAACGACAGGAAGTGATTTGGTGTCAGGACAAGAGCTCAATGTGCAATTGTATTAAAGAGGTTTTAAAGGCGTTTGGAGGCTTCTGCTTTCACCCAACACACATGCTCACACACACATACACACACACACACACACAAACATAATTGGATCATATCTGAGTGTACTGCAAATGGAAGTGCTTTGGACAGCGGCTTGCGCTGAAATGAGGATTGCACGCCTTTCCTATCATAATCCAACTGACATCGAAGTCTGGCTACAACCTCAGGAAACTGCACACAAAAAGGAAGGACAGAATATGCATAATCATCTAGTGCACATGCAGTGTTTTACCACATCACAAGCTAATGTGGGGAACATGTAGAAGAGGTTTTTCAGAGGAGGTCTAATCTGCTTGAAGTGACCCTGTGGTCTCCAGGGTGAGAGACAGACGATCATCTCCCTGGGAACACAGGGCCTCCTAGAGACTGAGCTGCAATTCTGTCATCCTGACTGCTGTGGCTTTGGGACACAATCCAAATAGTTACCCATTACAAGAGCTGTGTGTGTATGCAGGCCACTCAACGTGATGAGACCAAGAGGGAGCAGAGAGATGGCCAGTGTATGCTGAACAGAGAACCGATGACATGAGGTAATGAGGCTTTGTCATTCACTGTCTGAAAACAAAACCCTCTTATTCCTCTGTCATCTCCCACAACTGTCTCTTTATCCTCTCAGCGTCTCTGTTCTCCCTAACCAAACCTGCTGGAAATTGCATTTAATGCTCCAGTTCCGGAGCCACGGTGAACAGAGCTTTGCTTGGCTGTCCTTAGGGCAGCTCAGCAGAAATGGAGAGATTTCACGCTCCGGAGACAACGTAGCTCATGGATAAAGTCACACTTGGTTGGATACTTTCTCCTTCAAGATGACAGTAAAGGAGGAATGATTTGTTTTTCTTTAAATAAGAATGACCAGTATTGCATAAAATTTCAATTTAATTTTATAATGAGGCAGACAATATTGGGAGTGGGAGAGAAAAACGGTCAATTACTGAGGCATGAAAGCAAAGAGCAGCAACTACAGAAACAGTGAAGTTGATTAAAAAAGGGGGTTTGAAGTTTGAAAGCTCATAGCCAAACCATATAACAGCTAAATAAGTTGTAAAACGTTAATTTTATGCCTTATTATGCTGAGAATAAATCGTTGACATAGATCATGCATATAAAACATTTAAGCCATGCTTCCATGAAGCAGTCTAGTTCAGCTTGGTTATTTACACATTATTTAGTGTAGTGCTTCCATTATCAAAAGTTTTGGCCTGTATCGACAAAATAACTCCAATCCATCCTGCTTTTTATTACTCCTCTGTGTAGCTACCTGGCTGCCACATTGATCTGGTATTTAGGGGTGGAGCTAGAATGTCTTCAGTTTGTTGACTGGTCAGAGAGAATCAGTGTACCGTCTACAGTAGAAACACTAAACAGATCTAGGGTTTAGGTACATTTTTGCATAGGTTACATTCATTTCCAAGAATACCATGCTAAGCAGGATACTGCAGTGTACAGTGTAAAAGTAGCTGTAGACATATAGACACGCTATGTTCGGACTGTACAACAAACAAAATGAATTTCCTCTTCAGCATTTTTGTCCATCTGAGGCACTGAGCTAGTTCAATAGAGATATCTTTAACTTAAATATATTTGGATATATGACTTAATGGTGATCTAACCATATGAAATCACATTAATTTCACTGAATTTAAAGGCTGCAGACATGGCAGTGGTTGCTACTAGGCTAGTTGGTTTTTAAACTAGGATAGCTTATTTTTAAACAGAGCTGGTTTATCTGTTGTAACCTTTTTTCTTTATTACAATAAGATTTAGCTACTTTGATTTTAAATGATTGCTACAACTTCTTGGGGGTATTATCATGCATTTACTGAACTGAATTAAATTCAAGGTTGGATTGGGTATAATTAGCTGTAACTAAGGCTATCTCATGTAATAGTCTTGTCACTGTAGTTTGGTTTTATCTTAGATTTTTTATTTCTTATACATTTTTCATGCTGGTTTTTTTTGTCAAAAAATATACAATCTATAGTACAAGGATTTCTATGGTATGCTTAGATGTTAAATAGTCAAATTTTGGTCTTAAATTAAATTCAACCAAGTATGTAGCTGATGTATTTTAACCAAGTTGAGCAGGATGGTGACAACTGTTCTTTTCCATTATTATATTTAATGTTTTATTCTTTAAATAACTGCCCAACACTGATGGATGCAGCCTGCTGGAAATCTTCATTTTAACTGCCCGCATAAACATTTCCTTTTTCAAGTATCAGTAAATCAAATATGCTGCACATACAAGGTCAAATACATTCTTACTTAGAGGTAGTTTAGTCTGAGATTTGTGTAGGAGAGAAGAACCAGTGGGATGCATATAATTAAATCATCTGCAAAATATAGCACTGGGCAAAGGCTACATATTACATTCCCTGTGATATGCAGGTTATATACAAGCTTTTGCTCAAACTTCAATTAACATGGAACCCAATTTTTCAAGTACAAGGTCTAGACAAAGCCAGCTCCCTCCTTCTCACTGGTAGGTGAGACTCAATTTGTTTAGTGTGTGGATTTTCTTGGTAACTGCGAGACAGTTCAAATTACTTTTTCTTCTGAGAATTATTTTCACATGGCCACCTCAGGGCAGTGTGTCCACAAGTGTGAATATATACACTAAAGGTGTACTCACTTGTATTTGTTCTTTCTCAGAGTCAACTGTTTCAGTAGCAGCAGACCATCATCTTTACAACTGTAACAAAGCTTACTGCTGTGTGACTTCTTTAAACTTTAAGGGCTGTCTGCAGACTGAGGTCCAAAACATTGCCACTACAGAGTCTAGTCTGTGATCTTCTCATAGTCAGGGGTGTCAGCAATGATTGAGATATCATTCAAAATTATATTAGAAAGAACTGGAAATTCAGATGGATGCCGGAAGGATTAACATAACAACATTCAGAAAACCCAAATTTTATTACAGAATTGGGATCAGTTGTATATTTCCCTGATAGGCAGACTTAATCTCGTAAAAATGATTTTAACTCCCAAGATCAATTACATCATTTCCATGTTACCATTACAGCTTCCTTCTTCACTGCTTAAGACATATAATGGAATAATGGAAAAGTTTATCTGGGCAAAAAAAAAAACCCATGTTTAATCGGACCAAACTATATGCTGCAAAAGACAAGGAGGAATTAGCACTATCAAGAGTAGACTGGTATCATATGTCATTCTCGTTATCTCAGCTATCTAAAATTCACCTACCGCCTACAAGGGTCCCTTTATGGGTCAGGATAGAAGAGCAACTAGTGTATCCCTTTTCTGTGGAGGTCTTCCTCTCACAAACAGATAGGCCAGTTCCCTCCCAAGACCCGGTTCTGGCTTTTGCCAGAGAGTCGTTGAAAACTGTACATTAAATAACAAAAGCTGATCCATATTTATTGAGCAGATCCTCCATATGGTATAACAAGAAACTGATGATAGAAAAGAAGAGTTTCTTTTAGGATAAATGCATTAAGTCTGGTATTCAAATTCTTGAGGATGTGATGGGAGATGCTGGATTTAGATTCTTTGACGAAATTAAAAATAAATATAATCTGTGTAATTCAGAATTCTCGAGATTTCTACAAATCAGACATTGCATTCTCTCAAATTAAGAACATACTCGGCACAGTAAAACTGAAATTCAGGAACTATCACATAAGGTAGGAGATAAAAACAGAGGGGCACCAAAATTTTCTGAATTTATTAGAAGTATACAAGTGCCAAAACTGGATGGTCTTAAAGTATGTTGGGATAGGGACCTGGCCCAGGAGATACCAGAAAATGATTGGAAAAAACTATGTGCATCATGGTACTGTAACTCACGGGAAACACAGTCACAACTCGTTTGTTATAAGATGTTAAATAGATCCTACTGGACTCTTTCCAAATTAGCAAGACTAAAACTGAGAGACAGTGATACATGTTGGAAATGTAATAGAGAGGTGGGAACTCTGGTGCATATGTTATATGAGTGTGATAAAACTAATGACACGTGGAATGCGATAATTTTGTTCTTGAATAAGATGTTGGGCGCCCATTTGATCAAAACCCCTCATTATGTCTTTTGGGACTACTACCAGATAATGTTCAAATGTCACAACGGCGAAAATCATGGTGTTGTTTAGCTATGATGACAGAGTGCAGGATAACCCTGCGCCACTGGAAATCTCCCACTTTGTCCACTTTTAAGGAATGGATAAAAGTTCTGAGCTTAATGGCAAGTTATGAGCGGATCACCTATAGAGTAGCTGGGGGGGAAGATATATTTAATGAGGCTTGGGGCCCATTTCTAGCTCAACTGCAGGATATGAAAGGATGACGCTACCTACCTCTGCATGATATTTTATCTGGTTCAGGTACAGGATGTGTATACTATGTAGACTACCTAGGGTGTAGTGTTTTTGCTTTGTTTTTTTGTTTTTTTGTTTTCTTTTTGTTTTGTTTTGTTTTGTGAATCTATGTTTTGTGTTGGAGGTCTGGCTTATGTTGTATGTTGATGTTGGACTGCAAACTCCTTTTTATTTTATTATCTTATTTCTTATTTGGTTTGTAGAGCAGAAAAAAAGACTAGGCAGGTACTGAAAAAAGACACAATGTAACTCTTATTCATGTAGATGTGATAATGAAAATGTGGTTTTGTATTTGTCTGACCAAAATATCAAAAAGTAAAAGTATTAAATGCTGAAAAAAATCTCCCATGACTGTTATACATATATGTATTATATCATTAGATTTTTATTACTCTTGGATTAGTGTAAAAGCAGCCTTTAATAAATACTTAAAATAATGTGAAATCTCGTAATTATCTAGAGGTGGTGGCTCCTTAATCTAAAAAATGAAAAGACAATTCCCAAATTTAAAGTTTTTTTTAGAAGAAAACGTCTTAGGATCAATGAACAACAAAACTCTGTCCTGTAGACAAAAACTCCCATGGGCTCTCCAAACACCACATTATGTCAGTTTATGAAAACTGAGTAGCAGAATCAAATCCCAGATCAAATAAGATTGGGGATCCATCATGTGACCCTTATTAATAAAAGTTTTGCTTCTAGTCATCATTGAAGAAGTGCCTTTCTCTCTCCATCAGGTTTGACCCCAAAGCTGCAATTCATTTTGCTTTTGATTAGAGTAAAACTGGGTCACAGCACATGAAAACAATCAGATACAGCTGTCAAATTAAAGCAAACTTTGGGTGGTTTGTTAGTGTCATATTTTAGGCTTTGATTACTTATTGATATCCCCTGGCCTTTGCTTTATATTACTTATAAGATGGATTCTTGGAATCCATGAAACCAATGGAGCTGAACTGATGCAGTTCAGGCTCTGACTACATTTCTGCTGTGTCTGACCATGAATGTGGAGCCCCTGCAAGATTTTGCAGGGGCAAAACAAATGTAAACCTGGGACACAGATCTGGGTTGGAATTTTCGTGTAAGTTAAATATCCGAAAAACAGCTCATTTGTTACATTAAGGTGATGAGTGAACACTGTGTATCCTCACTGGGCGGTGCTTCTTCTGCACTGTAATAACAGTTTCCGGTCTAATATGTCTCTTATGGTAAACTCTAATCTTGTCCAGAGAATATTTCTTGTGATTTTCTGGAGTTTTTGTTTTATAAATACATCTCTGACATATTACAGTTCATACCTTTATTTCTCAAAGTAAAACGCAGGCTCAGGTAAGCTTTTTGTTGCCTGATCTCATCTTGTTTCCACTGGAAAAACCCCAGGGTGTGTTTTTTTTATATGAGGTGAGTCATGGTGTAAAGTTGACAATAGGAAACTGAGGCCACGATTACAGTTTTTTTCAGTTGCTAACAATCATTGGTCGAAACTGAAGTCACATGTTCAAAACTCTTAACACAGTCTGCATTTCCATCATGCATCTCAGCTAAACAGTTAATCTCATCCCCAAAACTGTTTCTCATCAACAAAACACTCCATACATGTCTCAAATAAGCTCATTCAACCACAACACAAGCAAACAGTCTCACTTTGGAAACAAACACTGTCACTCTTAGCACACTGAACTACAAAATACCAACAACAGAGAGCATTACATAAAATACATTTTAATCTTTCAAGTTTGAATGATTTCTTTTTAGATAAATCAGCATTTTATTATAAAATAAGATCTTTGCACTTTGAGTGTTCTAAATTATTGTAATAT
>JAPZDV010000003.1:7164807-7209404 GCA_029814665.1 Acanthurus lineatus
TGGGAACTCTGGTGCATATGTTATATGAGTGTGATAAAACTAATGACATGTGGAATGCGATAATTTTGTTCTTGAATTAGATGTTGGGCACTCGTTTGATCAAAAACCCCTCATTATGTCTTTTGGGATTACTACCAGATAATGTTCAAATGTCAAAACGGCAAAAATCATGGTGTCGTTTAGCTATGATAACAGGGTGCAGGATAACCTTGCGCCACTGGAAATCTCCCATTTGTCCACTTTTAAGGAATGGATAAAAGTTCTAAGTTTAATCGCAAGCTATGAGGAGATCACCTATAGAGTAGCTGGGAGGGAAGGTATATTTAATGTGGTTTGCGCAATGTAATTCCTATTCATGTAACTGTAATAATGAAACAGTTGTTTTGTATTTGTCTGACCAAAACATCAATTTAAAAAAAATTTAAAAAAGATGTCATTCAAACAATACATTATTTGAAACTTGATTTCTTGTTTGTTTCATCCCCCCTTTCCATCTCTTACACAAGTAAGAACACACAAAAAATAAAAAAAAAAACAATCACAAACATAAAAATGTTGGTGGGACATTTACAAGTTAGTACAACCTCTCTGATTCTCTGCTAACAAGCTGTCCATCAAAAAAAAGGAAAAAGGGAAAAATATGAAACAGAAATACTTCAACTGCAGTAAAGCTGCATTATATTGACTTTATATACACACACACGCGCGCATGCCTGCACACACACACACACACACACACATCTTGCAATGTACACTGTATTCATAAAAAACTAAAATCTACAGTGTTATGATATTTAAAAATGTTATCAATTAAAAATAAATAAGTGATTCATTTATGTGTCTTGAATTTGACATTAAAATGATACACAATGTGACCAACATCATACAAAATGTATAATATATATTAGAATAAGAACCCTGACACTAAGCAGCATGTTGTGCACCCATCGACACAGAAATGCACTAGCAATCAGTGTAAGATGTACAATCCGTCTTACAGTGCTAATGCTCCAGCTTAGAGTAGTAATGCTAGTCTGCCATTTAATGCACCTGAGTCGATGTGACTCACCAAAGCTTCCTGTGCAGCTCAGGAGGTTTTTATCAATCAGTAGGATTAGTAGCATGTCTTATCATCGTCTACGCTTTGTGATTGTGTTCAACAGAGCACAGCCTTGGACAAAGAACAAGAAACAGCAAGCCACCAATTCCAGACAGTGACATGCTGCTATCAAATGTTTTGCAATTGAGCCTGATGGTCCCATTGCACATGGAAGATTAACCCACCCACCTGTATTTTGACAGCTATAGACAGGGAATTCAGCTCTTTATCCAGTTCTTTGAGGACGACCAGCTTCTTCAGTGTGAGGCTGCACAGCCTGTGGAGAAGGGAAGAGAGGGAATAAGAGAGGGACAGAGAAAAAGAAATGGATTAGTGGCATGACTAACACAATTTGAGCACACAATCATGACGCACTGTAGCATCTGGAGATGAAAAGCACATTAAACAAATAACTCCTGCCACACTTTTATCTTTGTTCTTTCTTATGTCTTTGGGAATGAAAATAATTACAGGCAACATCCAAAAACATCATTAACATCCAAGACCGTGAGTGAACAATCAACACAGCAACTCAATAATCAAACCTGATTCTATTCAGCTTGATGTTACTAATCAAAAAGGAACAATCTACAACTTGTTTGGGATAGCTAAGACACCCAAGCTCTACTATTCAGAATACAGGATATTTGGATATTGTTAGCTTAATGGGCAAATTCTTCAGATCGGGTGAGATTGCACAGATGCTTTGACAAGCTAGATTGCAGTAAAATGCCTTCAGTCAGCCTTGTTTCAGCATGCTGCTACACTGAAATGCTTAACACTGTAGCTTACGTGACTCACTGCCATCTGTTTCTTATTAATAAAATCAGTTAGAAACATATGAATATGCTTCTGAAAAAAGCTGAATATTTATTTTTGACAGTCAAACTTGGCTTTTTATTATTAGGAGGCTGTCAAATTTGAATCCAGAATGGGTGAGGTACAAAAAGACAACAAGTATAGTAAAATAAATACTTTATACTGTAAAAATACTGTATTTAATCAAATACAAACAAAGATCTGTATCAGATGTTCCCCATGTGGACACCTTCCAGGTCATGCCTAGCTTGTAGAAAACTGAGGTAGATCAGAGAACAAAACTAAGCTACGCAAGAAAGCTTAAACAAGACAGTCTCAACAGATCGACAACAAACTTTTGAAATCCCCTTCATTTCAGACACACCCCCAAAAAACATGCCTCTACAGCAAGACAGTCCACATAAAATCAACAACTCCAAAGCCAAGTTTGTTAAAACTTCCTCCTGACCCACTTTTCCCAAAAGTGCTGCTGCATTAAATTGTGATCAAACTGAGCCTGAGTCACAGGAGAGGAAGGAAGACAAAGCAAACAAATAGCTATCCAGTCACCCACTTTCCTTGAGAGCCACTCGACAACACTCACTAACTTCATTCAGGCACTCCCAGCTAGGCAAGTATGATTCACACACACACAAATCACGTTCCAGCCCATAGGAAACTGTACCGTTAGATACAACAACAATGTGGCTGCTCATTTGGGATTAGACATTAAAGTGTGTGGAAAAAAAAGAAGAAAATGCTAACGTGCACTTGTTTTATGCGAACACAGCTTTTTGATTGTATTAAATTACATCGTGATTAGAGTTAAGAACTAAAATGGTCAGAAATTCAGTGTACTTGTCTAAGAGATTCAACATGTTAATTCCAAGGTATTCAAATCCTCCATCTTTTCATGCTGGGATATCTCATGCCATTTTAATTGGCAGACATATCAGGAGTTTGAAAGAAATGAGTAGTTCATAAGGACAAAGTTGACAACCAACCAATAATGATCAACTAACTACTCAGATTGTTTTAATTGATCAGACATTATTGTTAATCAGTGCATATGCTCAGATGCGATAGAGGAAAGAGGACCAGTAGGTACTATTGTAACATTTTGTATTATTCTGCATTTCTTGGCAATGTGTCAAACTATAAAAGATCACACATACAGAAAATACACTATTTGACATGGAATGGTTTCCAAAAAATACTGTTGGTAAATAAATCATTGGCTTGACTTTAAGATGTCACAATGCTTCCATTTTTTCAGCAGTGTTGACAATATGTCATAGTGAAAAAGGGCACTGATGAGTATGTTGTTCATAGTTTTCATTAATAACATTAACAGAGAGGGAAAAGGAAGGAAGCTCGCCAAAGGTCTTCTGATCCCAGGAGAGGTTTATCCAAGCAGCCAACAGAATTTATCTTTGATGATGACAATATAAACTTTACAACAACAGGAATGGGACAGGAACTTGATGTTCCTGTGTGGAATCTCCCATTGGCTCAAATAGGTGAAGACATTATTCTACGACATTTTAGTGGAACCGCTGACGCATAAAATGCTGACCCGCTTGACTTCACAAACACCTAAGTTACTTTGCGTACACTGGATTAAAAATGTAAATCTATATGAGGCCTGGGTAATTAAATGTTAAACTTCAGTGGTAGCCAACGGATCCAGCTTGCCTTATGGTGAGGATGAGTCACCAGTGAGCCACAGCTCTCAGTCAGGAGGGAGGAAGGGAGACAGAAAGCACGGCTGATGGTTTAACAACATCTCTATCCCATCACAGCTCTCTCCCTCCCTCTCTCTCTCTCTCTCAGTAGACTGGGTTTCACATGTAATTAAAAAGGCTGCAGGCGCTGAAGGGGTCACCTAGGGAACCAGGGATTTTTTATTATTAGACAGAGGTGTTATCTCCACTTCTGCCTGCCACTGTGTTGTGTTGCAAGTGAAACTCATGGCCATCTGTTCTGGCTTGGTGCCAGTGTGTCCCTGTTCTCTTACCTAGTGCCAGTTCACTTTGTCATCCAATTGGTGACTACAGCGACAGACCAGGTGTCACACAACAGCACTAATCATTGTGCTAAAATAGTTAGCAGAGGCACACAACAGGTTAAGCATAATTCAGCCAGTATTAGAATGGACTGACAAGACAGATATATTGTGTTCTACAGGCAGGGGTTGTTATTTGTGGTATGGTCTCCTCTTTACTCAACAGACACTAGCACACACTCAAGATCAAAATAGGGGCCTGCAGAAGCCCCTCAAAAGATACATTAATCCTCTATTTTTGGCATGTCTTTCCTATATTCCCTGAGAGAGCCTGGGGTGGGATCACAGCACGCCTCCCTGTGCCAAATAGAACAAATAGAACAAATACACAACAGCATTATCAATCCATAGAAAAGACCGTGTGGGTGGGGAATCTATACAACAGTCTCCAGTTCAATATTTCTGTGAACTGGTGGTGGAAAGCAATGATAAGTGATACATTTTCTGTCTGTTTCCCAGTTGATAAGAGCCCGTGAAGGAAATCCTCCTTTCGGTTTCACTGCTTGTGTCTGTTAAGTCAACACACTGCCTGCCAAGCTCTTCTGAGTGGGTCATCATTGGTGTAAACACGAGTTTATTGATCTTTAAAAGCACACTACTATCCTGGCTTTGAAGTCTTTTGCTGGTTTTCTAATCATATTCAGAGGTTAGGACACTTTGATGAGTTTTGAGAAACTGCTACCAAAACGACTCTTTCAGTTTCAATAAAAACTGAACATTTTATTCTTGAGGGTAGAATTTATTGCAGTGCTGTTGCATCAGCCTATAATCATTTTAGCTACAGAAGACATTCACAAACAGACACTTCACTGCAGAATGCGTTTGATTTCTGTATACAGCACACAATTAGAAAATTATCTTTGTCTGTGTTTGATAACTCTCTGTGATTGTTTTTATGCACAAACACAGATGACAGTATCTTTTTACTAAATAATCTATCAAATAAACTTCCAATCATTTAGCCCATATAGTGTCACAAATATAGAAAAAAAAGTTATTAACAAATTTCAGGTGTTCAGAGAAGTGTCTCCACATATCTTGTTATGTCAGATCAACCAACCGAAAACAAAAATTTTCTTTATTGATGATATAAACCAGATAAGGGCAGAAAATCCTCACATATGAGATTGCCTGACAAATGTGGAGCTTCCATTATCTGGTAATTG
Source organism: Acanthurus lineatus (assembly GCA_029814665.1). Lineage (NCBI taxonomy): Eukaryota > Metazoa > Chordata > Actinopteri > Acanthuriformes > Acanthuridae > Acanthurus > Acanthurus lineatus. The sequence goes on from JAPZDV010000003.1 coordinate 7,169,936, forward strand.
CGGATTTTTACGTGGAAAATCTATTAAGGTCAGACAGTGTGCCCAGTGAAAATAAGTCCCTATCAGCAATGTTTGTAACATATCAAAACAGGCTAAAATTACATTTTCGTGTTTTTTAGAGTTGATTGAGTCCAGCGCTGGTTGTTATTGGAGTAATTTTTGTCATTTTATTTTGCTCATTTAATGGTCTACCCACAAAGAATGAGTGAGAGCCACTGTTCAGTGACAGCAGCTTAAAGAGGCCACCAAAAGCAGAGACAGACAGCCTGAACAAATGGCATGTGGAGCTGAACATCCACCTAAATCCACTTTTTAATCCCAGAAGTTTAAGAAATAAGCTCTCCTCCCATCCGAAAAGACCGATTATATTTGCCCGGAATTTCTCTCATTTGTCCAGGACACTGAGATTTACCAGGACACATGGACCAGTACCAATTTTCTCCAACAGAAACTCTGATGGCCTAGAGCAGTTAATCCATTATAGCAACTATTGTAGATTAATTTTCTGTTGACTGACTAATCAATTAATCTACCAGTCATTTCAGCCTTAATAATGACTGTGGTTTAGATTCTGGACCAAGCTGTGATTTTTAAACCTTCATCACTTCACTCAGCTCACTTTTAACTTATAACATGACTAGGGGGGTTATAATGTTATAATTATGTTTAATTTAAATTGTGTCACAGACAGAGTCCTTGCCAACCCCGAGGCAATACAGGCCTCAGAATCCTCTTACAGGCCGACTACAGTAAACTTGCAAATCCTTCTCTTGAAAACTTCTCCCAATTACTGTCATGAACATAAAAACAACAGACAATAGTGTAATATCATGTGAAAATAAAAAGCAATGGTAAGCGCTGATGAACGGTAACCAGTAGGAGCCTTAGCACTTTACAGCTAATAGGTTTAGCCAGTAAAGCATCACTCACAGCAGCAAGAGTAGTGCCACTCCATCTAAGCCCATTAGTGTCTCCAAGTCACGTACTGTACCATCACTAACTGTTGACCTTTTGAGGCCTCTGAAGTTAAGCAATGCCATTAGATTACCAGGCCATTTTCCTCTTTTAGATTATATAGACTGCTCACGGTGGCATACTACTTATAAAATGAAAGGCATGGAGGTGGAAAATGCTTTTTTTGCTGTGAAGTGTGAAGAAAAGGGATTTGATAAATCAGAGAAAAGACTACAAATATGCATTGAAAGCTCTTAAGCTAAACTGACAAACAGGAACATATAGCTTGACCATAGCTACTATAATTCAAATAGCTAATTGTTTATTTTTTACCTTGAAATAGTGATACCCCGGTGACAAATAAAAAAAAAATATTTATCAGGACTGGAATTCACATGAGGGCAGGTGTGCAGTGACATAAAAAGCTGTACCTCATAGTGCAGCATCACTTAACAGTGACGCAGCAATAAATACAGGTTTTAACCATAAACATGTCATTATCAGTTGTTATAGGATGGGAAAGGAATTAAGAACTCCTGCTGTAAATAAGTATGTAGTGAAAGATGGTCTTCTGTGGCTACTTTCAAATCCTTTAACATTTGTCTGTTCTGGACAAACAAACCAACTTATCAGGCAGTACGCTCAAACAGCCGTGGTCAAATATTTGGTTTGAGATAAGAGACCTGTGATTGTGGGCTGTAGGGCATGGCCCATCTTATTATCTTGACAATTTTAGCCTTTTTCTCTTCAGCAATAACAAGAAGACTTTAGAACAAACATTTTTTAAGCTTTTGCAGTTCTCATTAAGTAGGTTTAATAATTTTTGTTGTTATGACCATAATGTCCCCAGCAGTGGAGAGCAGTCTCTCTGCTGCACTGTTAGCTTTGGGGAAAGCCATTGCTGTCCAGGACACTTAGTGGGTGCAGGGTTTTTTGAAGTAAAACAGACTCAGTTTGGAGTTATACTTTATTCTCAAGTTGTTTGAGGTGTTTAAGGCTAAAATGTGTGCTTGTCAGCCTGTCCTGTTTGTTACTGGCAATTACTGCTCAACTCTTCACTTTTTTGAGTGTCAGAGCAGAGAGCTTACAAGACATTTCATGTGACTTTTTTCTCACAAGTGTGATCAATTAGAAAATTTAAACATTCTTACAACTGCTGCCTTTGGTAAAGACGAAAATGTTAAGGGTTACAAGATAACTCTTACATATCCGCACTGTAGACTGTCTGGGTGCTGCACTGCCCTTGGTTCGGCTACACCTCATTTTGGTTCTGTCACCCATATGTTATGTTATGTTATTAACATTTAGAAAAGTAATTTTGAGCATTTGTGAATGGAAGAAGAATCTTCAAACACTACATCTGAGAATCCCCCTCACCCTAAACTGTCTCCAAGTGATGATGAAACTTGAGAGAAAACCAGATCAACTGTGGCAGGTGGATTAAAAGGTGGACAGCAGAGTCCAGGGACGAACACATTCTGTATAATCCTTTTTGTTGGCCCCTCACTGACCTCATCCTCACCCTGAGTCAGGCTGGCTTTCTTTAACACACTCGGCACCTCACTGAGATTGCTCTGGAGTCAAGTCTCAAAGAGAATTCCAACCACTTGCAGCTTTGTGTTTGACTCTTTGGTAAAATGATATGTCTTGTCTGGAGACTGCCTATGTGACAACAGACTTGGTTTATATTACATCAACATCAAACAGTATTTAGAAAAAAAGTGTAAAACCTAAATCTGAAATCTAATTCCCAGACACTTAGCCTAGGTCTCAGATTTAAGATGTGACTGGAAACATATGTGGGAATACCCATTTTAAATGAGGGCAAGAACACTGAGACCACAGAGTTTTACATTTGATGATCCCTTGTTTTTAAAAAATCATGACAAAGCCAGAGCAAACAGAGGCAATTTGTATACATAACATTCTTTGTGTTATAAAAAGGAAATCTTTATGAGCTACAAATATTTAATGTCTCCCCAATGATATCCTCATGGAATTCATCGCTACAGTTTGGTTGAAAACAGCACTTTTTCAAAGAAGCCTTTCAAAATGCCTTAAAAAATGCTTTATCTATTACATGGGTATCACAGCATCACCCAAGGGTGTTTCTGGTCTGGGACAGTGTCAACAAACACAAATCTGATCTTCAACAACATCCTTTAAAGCCATTAGTTCTTGCTCATAAATATGTGCAGCTATTGCTATGCTATTTCAGACCATAATTTAAACACCTATAAGTTTAAGAGCCAACAAAGAGACATCAGCAACAATACGTTCTATGGCGATTAATCACAGAATAAAGAAAGCCTGTGTTCAGATACTGCAGCTTACATCAAGTGTCATATTTGACCACTGCTTACTAGATTTAGTAGTGGTTTAGTTACATGGCTTCTATCTTTGTATCTCTAAATATTAACATTTATAGGAATCTGACAAAGTTTATCTTGTATATATATAAACTGGGTTCTTTTTGACTATAGATAACCCTGCACAGCACTGAGAAAGAGGACAACGAACCCTCTGAATCGAACGATATGCTGCCTAAACAAAAAGACACTTTTGTAATTTTTTTCCCCTGGTCAGCGTTCTGGTTGATGTTTTGCCAGTTCCATGCCTTCGGATCACTGCACAGCAATTGTCAGAGGCACAAAGCAGGGGGAAGTGGAGGATGGAGGATGAGTGACGTAACAGAGGGCTGAATGTAAAAAGAGACTGTCTATGTTTGGTATGTGCTGTTGGGCTTCCAAGCACTCCAAGTCATGCTTTTAGTGCTTTCAATGTACTATTTCTTGTATTCTCTGCCTGAGATGCGAATGCGGTCACATTCTTTTAATAAAGCATGCCTGAACATAATGCTCTGCATGAAATTCCTAAGGAAGCAGCACCGGCTTGTATGTGAGCGACTGGCTGAAAACGCCGTTCTTTTAAGTCAAGCCCTGGCTGACAGCCCAAGCACTTTGTTCTTTCATAACGCTATTACTTCTTTATGTCTAGTTGTATAATTTAGTCTAAATAAAGGCAACACTGGTCTAAAAGCTACTTCTTCTGAATATTTTATTCTCCTAAAGTAAAACATAGGTGAATCTATTCATTTCAAGGACTACCCTATGGTAGTGGCTTTTTTTCTCAGGCAGAAATACACTTACACTTTTATTTTTATGTTTTATACATAGCAGTGTAATAAAAACTGAAAACAACGTCCACATACATTTCTTTTAATAACTTAATCCTTGGGTTTCAAACCAATGGTTTTTGGACAAAGACTGAAAGGAAATGGATATCACAAAAATGATTTGGCAAGAGAGGAAATATAGAGGTAGCAAAGAGAATATGAGTAGGTAAATTGATTCATCTACATCACTGTGGTGAGGACTAATGTAGAACACAGACTGATCAGTTTTAACAAGTTCACACAGTGGGATGTGCCATAGGAGCTTAGCCTGCACTTAGGTTTGCATGCAAAAGCTATTTTAGCCCCCAAATATCTGGTTATGTGTGCCAGATGGCCATATGCTGGTTGGGCTTTAATTCCCTGAATGAAATCTTCTCAAGGCCACCACAGAGGAAGAGGCTATGACTAGGGCATACAAGGAGGAAGCTATTAGTTTGGCAAAGCCTAATTTCTGTGACCTTTTCGATATGAAAATGAAGATGGCTTTTATGGTGCCTTAGAGGTTTTTAAGGAGCCAATCATGAGCTTAAGGATCAGTTTGCAGGTCTTTTAGGATTTTTTGATGTCAACACATTACTGAATGCCAGAGTTCAACACTGAGACAGAAATTACAAATACATCCTTTAATCTTCTATAGTTGCAAAAATCAACTTTTCACATCAGAAATTAATTCTCATACTACAAAACAACAGATGGTGTGCACTCCATAATCAAAATACAATATTTTTTAATGAGATGGCAGCTTAAGCCTGGCCAGAAGTCTTGTGATTAAGCTGAACAGAGCCCTTACAATCAAATGCAGAAACAGACAAATTTTTGGAACATCGAACACTAAACCCCTGAAGCCTTTAAAGGTGGCTGTAAAAATTTTTGGTTCTACATACAGCAAACTCATACTCTCTGAATTAATGTTAGATGTTATGAATTCCAATATTCTTGAGCTTTATGGTAGTTGAAACAATCAAACATCTAATGAAACATTTCAGACTACTTCCACAGCATAATCCATGGGGTGGGTGATATTTCTTATCGGTAGTTCTTACATGCACCTAAAAAGCCTCTGATCTCCATCAACATGATCAATGTATATCACTTAATATTTATGAACTGCGAAGTGGTGCTTATTTTTCGGGACTGTGGTGCCAGGCTGGCTGAAATCACTATTTATTACCATGTAACCACAAACAGCCCATTTAAAAAAAAAATCCCTCATTCAACACGTAGTTTGTGTTACATGTTGGAAGGCAGACAGATGTCATCACTCAGGTATGAAACAAACCCTGAGGGACATGTTATGAAAAGAGAAATGGTTTTGAGAGCAGATAAACCGGTTATTTCCATGAATGCGAGAGAAAGGGCATAATAGCTGCACTCATATCTGTCATAATACTCTGTAATACTCTGTCTTTGTGAACTCTGTGGTCATGAGGCACCCCAGAGCTGCGGTGGAATCTGACTGTTGTCGGGATTACCAGCAATTTTTATGTAATACTAACACCGGGCTGGTGCATTAGAGCTCAGTGCCAGATTTTGTTTCCGTTCAGTGATTTAAGCCAATGCTTTCCCTCAAACACCCCTTAGAAAGAAGATTTATATCTGTAAGTGTGAAGCGGTGGTTTGACCAGTATGGTCTTGTTATGTGGGTGGCTTGGAAGAATCATTCAAAGACTTTTGTCCGATTATGAAGGCTGTGCCAGCAAGTTGTGTGTGTTTCCTGCTGAGAAATATGGAGCAAAAGTAAAAGCCTTGTTTGAGGTAAAGCTAAAAAACCCTGCCCTGTCTCCTCCTTTTAACAGCAACTCAAGCACACACTGTGAGGAGAACTTTTCACAGTTCCACAGGCAACGAGACAAAATAACAGACAGAGCAGTCTTAAACATAAGACACACATGATAACACAACCCGGAGACAAGATTTATGAGTCAGCAATCACAAAGCACTATGCTCATAATTTAACATAGTCTCTCTCTTTTGAACAAATGTTTCTAAATGCACAAGCTCCCACTTAGCTTTTCAAAACTACTTTTTGCTTCTCTACAGCAATTAGTCAGCAACTCAATCATATGTTGCAACCCTCTTTATTTAGCACCGCATACAGTTGATCAAAGAGATTGTTCTTATTTTGTAAATGTACTAATTCAAATTACAGGATAATGTACATATTCATAATGCACAGTGCAAAGTGTCACACATTTCAGCAGCAATTGAAATACAACCTGAGAAATGAAAATATAATTAATGGTTTTTAAATGTATCTTAAAAAATAGGCCTTTGTGTTTACAATATTCAACTTTAAAGATCAAATTATGCTAAATTTTGACTGTTTTCTGGGTTGTTTTCTTATAGTTTGACTATTCAAGAAATCTAAGTTTAAACTTTTGTTTAATTGTTAGGGAAAATAAATAGTCATCACAAAAATTCCCACTGCTTTATCAACTTTTTATTTTTTTAATACCAATTAAACAGATAACCCCAAGCTGCATGCATACCTCAGTGATCTGACAATAATTGTCATGGACTCAGTGCATGGCTGTTATCCTTTGTTGCAGATTTTGCAGTGCTAAACAACTCTTTTGTTCAGCCCTGAACACAAACTGATGAGGTCAGCAAGCCCATGTTTGTAGTGGGCATGCAAGACGAGATCAGACCAGACGTGGCATGTTTACAGGCAAATTGGAGCCAAAGTATGACACCTTGATCAGATCAGCTACAGTAAATCACAACAAAGGTTACTCAACAGACAATATCTCCCTAGCGTGCATATTGAGGAGATTATTTATTACTATACAGTGCCTTAGTGCTAGTAGTTCTTTGAGTTCATGCCTGCTTCATCCAATCACTTCAAACTGAGTCCATAGTAATCAGTCCAACAGATACAGGTGAATCCCGTGAGGGTCACAGCCTCTGACAAGGTTATGACTGAGCTATGAAATCCTATTAAGGAGGATGGTCTGGAACGTTCCTTTGCTCGGAGTCTACTAGTAGGATCAAAAGCTCAGGAGCAAAGCCTTGTTTAAAACAATCTCCCTGTTTAGCCAGCTACCCAGGAAACTTCACCATGAAAGAAGAAAGCAATTATTAGAAAGGTCTTGACACACTACTAATGCTGGGGCAGTTTCCTGTCAATTTAAAATTTGCAGAACAATTACTTTGTTGCCAGAGGTGGATGAATATAATGATCTATAATGATAAATTTGCACAATACTGAACAAAATAACTGTGATTAACATTTTAGCCATTGTTGTGCAGCCCTATTTACTCAGAAGAATTTGGAATTGCAAAACAGCATGAATAAATTAAAAATCTGCAGACTACATCAGACTCCAGTGTTTATTGCTGACAGAGCTTATGTAAGCTTTTTTAAAAACCACTGAAGATGTTTCATCTTAGCCCTTATGAATGGGCTGGAGTATGGGCAGAGCATGAATGAAAATGCATGACTACCAGGAGCTTTCACACATCAGAATCCTATCTTGGCTAAAATAATGTTTAAGAGATTAAAACACACTTTTGTTAGAAATCCAAACACTATTTCCAGTGTCATTTATCTTACTGCCTTTGTGTTCATCTTGCATAGTGCTGACATTTCATCTAAAGGATCTATTTAATTTGTCTATACATATTTCATGCTGCCATATGGTGCCTCGGATTAGCACTAGACAAGATTAAGTCTGCCCTTTAACTCATGTAGCTCTTGTTTTTCTGCTCTCATCAATGATCAGAGATTAGAAAAAAGACTTGACACCATCATTCTCATCAAGTTGACTTTCTTTTTCTGGCATGCCCCCCTTCAGAAGCTGAAATAAGTTCATGACCTTCCACCTTACTATTTTTATCAAGCATAAACAATCACAGGGGAAAGCAACTAATGAATACAAAATTGCAAATATGCACTCCAGTCAAATAAAGATAAGCACAACAGAACCATAGAATTCTTACTGATTTATTTTCCCTATTTTCCACGCCCCAACCTCAGTGGCTCCATGCCCCCTAGTTTGAGAGTGTAAACAACGATAGAGTAGTCATGTGTATCCTGCAACAGATACAGATTAGAAACTATTGCTTTAGAAAGCAGTAATAGATAACAGTGTGGAGCAGGAGGGCAAGGCTGTATGTTGTTTGCGTTGATGATGCTAACTGCACTGCAGCTGATATCCAGACCTTCCATAATTGTACTCTGACTTAAAACTACTTGCAATGTAGACAACACTTGTAGAGTGGAGGGAATTTGGCAATTAAGAAATGTACAATTCAGTATCAGAAATGGTCAAACTATAGGAATGCTAATGCTATGCAACTTTTGGTGTCTCTACAAAGGCCAGGTCCTATCATGCCTTCAAGTGGGCTGTTCAAACTAACCACTGTCTATAGTTAACACATTTTTGATTTCTGAGTGCATCATAACAACGGGTTCAGAGGCATATAAACACATTCCATTAAGCCTTATCCCAGACCAAATTGGCTTTTTTAATGGACATATCTATTCAATTTCATTTTTAGCCTTGAACTGAGTCCAATTTATATCCATGCAGTGTTTTTGCACAGAGGATGAAAAGAGTGGCATAATTGTAGTGTGGGCTAATTGAGCTAAGGCACATAAAGAGAATGAGGACTCCAGACAGTTCAGACTCCTTAATCTGTGATTAGAGAAGTGGGCAGGGCATCCAGTTCAGTGCTATTTGAGAACTGACACTCAAGCACTGTTATGGTTTCAGCGAAACAGCAAAGGCACAAGTGTTGATTCTTTTCTAAGGTTATTACTTAGCCAAGAATAGGGCAACATTTCCATTTGGATTATAACTGCAGCAGTAAGATTAAAGAAATGGTCTATCAGTGGGACTGGCAATAATAATGACTTTTTGTCACAAAAATACGTGACTCAGTGTGACAAACATAGTTAAACATAACCTGCATTTGTTTACAGGACTGGACTGTCCTAGAATGTAGCACAGCTCTCTGACTGCCATTTCGACAATGCTTTATGTTTTCAAATGGTCTGTCATGTGTTCTAATTCATCCACACCACTGTGTTTTGTGTCTGAAATAATGGTCTCTGTGTTGCTGCTGGCACATACAGCTCAGGAAATGCCTGAATGGGAGAGGTGGGAAATAAGTAGAGAAAGAACAAGAGAGAAATACAAGTTGAGAGACACTGTCCCCGATGTGCTTATTTTGACAGGATCCTCCCTCTGTCAGAGGACAGTTTCCTTGCCTCACTTATTGAATCAGGAAGTTGGATCTCTCCACTAGCAGAGACCCCAGTATCCACCCACACAAGTATCTGGCCTTTCTCACATTCTGAGGTCCAGGCAGGGGGAAACAAACCTTTCTTCCCTTTGTGAGGAATTCAACATGAGCACTCAGCCCATGCCCGTTTAGTGTGAAGCTCTGGACCAGTCCAGCAAAACTTCTCAAAGGGTTGAGCAATCCACCACTTCAATTCTTTTACCCTACCCTACCCTCCCAAAGAACAGGTAGTTTGTTAATAACAAAATTTAAAAAACAGGCCGAGGAAAGAGCAGGACAGCCTGGCTTTGGCTGCACCAACAGATCTCTAGTTGCCAGGAATGCAAAACGTTTCCCAAGGAAATTCCTCCTCCTACAGGAAGACATGGATGGAAACCAAGAGATTTTTTGACACATTTCAGGCAGTGGGAGTGAGCATGAAAAAGAGGGAAGTGAAGGTGCTGATTGGTCTACTGCTAGCAAAGTGTGTGATCAGCATGGTGAAGCTGGCAGCTGAGAAATACTTCAAGAACCTATAAATGTATTTTAAGGACTTACAAAAGAAGATTAAATAGTCTGAAAAAGTATGTTTTAATACTCTCAAATGGTAATAGACAAGATACTTCAAAAAGCAATTACATTAAACTCTAAAATCCATGACCAATATCATTACTTTCACTTACTACTTCTAGTAGCAGCAACTTATCATTGAGACTGATCTCTTTGCGTGTCATTATTCTTCAATGGGGCATTTTCATTTATCCTCAGTATGGGTATTCTCAACCTCCTGTTCCCTGGAATCAAATGCTTTATTGTAATATGGCTCTCTGGTATTAATAAAATATACTTCAGGGATAATTCCTCAGTGCAAGAAGCTTTTAGTTAATCAAAAACATTTAGAACAGTTGATCATTCATAACACTTCCCAACTATGGAAACTCGATAATTCTTGCACATATGCAATTAAGTATCCAATATTCTGATCAAGTAAGATGAGATAATGTGAGGTTCTGAAGACTGAGCAGCTGTTTGACTTTGACATCACATTAATAGTGCCATTTCTGTTCATCAGAAGTTAGTTGTTGTACCGGAACCAAGATTGTAAACATGACGCAAACGGACAGGGAGTGCTGTGTCATAATCCTGAAGGGCACTGGAGATGGCTGGTGAGCCTTGTTTATGATTGCAAAAGGAAGCAGAGGATTAAGCAGACACTGTCTGTGTGCAGCATCAGATTACCAGCTCCTCTATGCCTGTTATGAAATCAGATAACTGCAGCTCCCCTGCTAGAAGAAAACAATATCCAGGTATTGAGATGGAAGGGTTATCAAGGAGGTGAAGAGGGAAAGCAAGCTCATATTATCTGACAGACAGAACTCCTGATTTAATAGTTTCATTACAGGGTTAAAAAAGAACATGCAGAGAATTAAACGTTAAATATAAGAGATTAAGGGCAGGGATGATACTTGAGACTCCATGCTAACAATTCAAACTTCAGGATATAATAAATATCAGTGTATTAAAGTATTAGGGACTTTGGGCTAATGGATTCATCTCCACTGACCTGGAACAAAAGAAGACACAATACTACTGCTCACGACCAGACTGGAGTTTGTTTTTGTTTATACTTTTTATTTGCTGACATACGCAGCACATATCAGTTCGATACACCATACAGATTGGAGCAGAATAAACAAACATCTGACCAGAGCCTGAAAAGTACACCCAATTACTGTTGAGATATGGCTCTGCCACTCGCCAGAGAATAAGGTCATCTTGGGACTTACATGAAACAAACAGACAGAGAGAAGGATGCTATGCTCGGCCATGGTAGACAGCAGACAAAAACAGGAAAGATGTTATTTTGTAGCTTGTGGGAAAACCTTTAAGATTCAATCATCTCTCTGAACCAAAAACGTAAAAAACTTAAAAGACAGATACATATTTGCAGTAAAAATATTCATGGGCTGAAAATGTCATGCAAAAATATTTCCAGATCTTCATTCAGTAACCAAATAAGACATTATTTATTTTGAAAACCTGAAAATTGTTAACAGGGGCCTGCCCTGACAGCTTAACTACCATTTGGAAACAGGGAAGCCTGGATAGCCTCTATGGCAAACATGATCAAATTGCTTGGTAGCTCCGATCATGTAAGTGATGAGGGTAATGGTCACAACTTTTGACCTCAAGTTTTAAATGATTTTTGAACTTGGTACGAAGCCAACCTCCTCATGCTGCTACACAGTCTTTATTGTTGGTGGATAAACATAGCACCCTCTCAACCTTTGCATTAGTGTCATTCCTGCAAATACCACATCATTCCCTAAACGAAAGCCTGCCTTGCCATGGTTAAAGGGTTGAAAGGCTGACACACTAGAATCTTTCTTGTCACAACGTCTGGTTAAAATAGTTCCTCTGAAGCCCAATTTGAATTTAACTAATAACAGGTCAAAACAAAACAATAACTCATGGATCCATTGGGTGGGCTGAGTCCATTGCAGCTTGTTTTTTCAGGCTTTTCTTTCATTTTGATTTGGTATTTTGCTTGTTTTATATCCTGCCTCCAAAAAATGAGAAGCTGTTGGCAACTCATTTAGCAAGTTAAAAAGGCCTGCACTTAAGTCACATTTTCATGCCAAAAGTTAAAGAGAATAACTCTCTCCTGTCCTCCTGTCTATGGACAATCCCAGATCAGAGCAGGCTCTTGTGTGATTTGCTGCTAATTTTTCCAGCAAGCTCAGCTTTATCTATTTATAAAATAAATTATAGACCAAAAATATATTCCAGACCAAGAAATAAATACTGATATCAATCAATATGGAAAAAAATATCATTACAGCATTTTTTACTTTATATATATATACATATTAATATTTTATATATATTGCTCTCTTGGACTTCCTTCCACATGCACTCAAGCCCTATCTTTCAAAAGAAATTCTTCAATTAGTTCTCTAATCATGATAGATGTGCATTTCAGTGGCCACATTGCGCATTTTATCTCCTGACTGCCTATGGTTACTTAGCAACATTACCACAAGCACTAGTCAGCAATTTTTGACGGGGACAAGGCAGGGCTAACTCTCTCAGCTCCTGCTACTTTTCAAGAATGTTAACACACGAACAAAAAACTCATTTTAGAAGAAATAATCTGCAACACCAATACCACACGGTATTAGAAACACCGGAGGGTGGCAGACTGGCAGGCAGTGCTGGAATAAAAACAATGCTTGTCCAACTGTTCCAACAGGCTTGATAAGGATGGAGCTGCCACAACACTTGTCTGGCTGGTAAAAATCCGTCAAATACTGCATTACTGACACAAGACTGTATATGCTAACCATCTGTCAATCTAGATAGACATATCAATTCAATGATCAACAACCTACTGTCATTGTTCACTATTTTTGATATACAACTGTTTTTAAAAATTCCCATAGCATTTACATGTGACCTTGCTAGTCGCCAGGCAGATGATGGCAAGCCTTTTATCTTGGTGGTCAAAAGCAGAAAAAAAAAACTGCTGATTTTTTTTTTTTAAATAGGCATATGATGACATCTCATACAGACCCCAGGTGTGATTCGAATTAAACTCGTATTGTAACAGATTTTGGGTTATGAGTAAACACTGTATCATTGTCCATTTTAATATAACAAGCAACCTTTGATGTTATTTTTAAGAGACAAGAGTAATAGACTCAATGTCCAAATAATAGATCTTGCTTAATGGTCAAAAAGAATATAAAAAGAAAGGCTAAGAAAAAAAAGTAAGCCTATGTACTTGCTGTTAAGAAATACTTTCGCGGCCCCGTGTCATAAATGTAAAAACAAAACTACAATAGCTCACAATCCCATGCTGAAAGACCCACAAGAGCTGACAGCATATTTTCCATTATGAACAAACTAAGCTCAGCTTTCAGTCAGGCAGCATGGATTAAGAGGATCTTTTTTTAAGAGTATAGAATTTTTTAATAAACAACAGCTCCGTGTGATAAAAGCAGCATTTTGTTGATTAACAACAGTTGTGGGTGATTTTTTTTGAGTACTGCAATAAATAACAGTCAATTGCTAACAGCTATTTGCCCTCATGTGAAACTGTGCCACTTAGCTGGACACCCACATTTGCTAAAGGCTAGTGGAGGAGCAAACAGCTGCACACAAAATGGCCCAACCCCTGAAAGAATGCCAAGGCAGAATCCCCACAAACAGGCCTTGGGTTGGGCTCCATGCAAGCCCTTTCACACCAGTTAAGAATAAGCAGTCTAAAGACACATAAGGCAGAAATAGGTTTGGCGAACTACTTTCTAAAAATTGCCGTGAGAATTGTCTCTCCAAGCCACCATGTTAAAAAAGAATTACTGGACTTTTCAGCCTATATAAACAATTATGTCATGCACTGTAAACTAAGATGACTTCTGCTTTAAATATACTTAAAATATCAGACCTAAAAATCATCCCAGTCGTCAACAAAGACTTGTGTCAGGCAGCTACTGCAGTCTTTTGCTGAACAATGATGGGTAAACCCTTACTCTATGCTTCATCAATAATCCATTATCATCCTCATCCTTATCCATCTTTAATACACTATCTTTTATGTCATCCAGTATTGAGAGAGTGCAAGCGCATAGTGTAGAGGCAGAGATGTGGGAAATCAATGCACCCTGTACAGCACACTCTTTAAATGCATTGCCTCATGCCTCCTGCTTTTTCTACTAGCTAGTAAATTTAAAACTTAATGGAAATAGTTATGAGAAGCATGCTCAGTCAAGTATTATTTTAGAAAACAACACTAGTAGTTGCCTGAACAGTACATCAATCTTATCTGTTTGTGAGAAAGAAAAGAGCTCTAAACCTGAGGCACTTCATTACTGACAAATATCAATGATCTTCCAGTTTTTGACAGGGAAGATGTGAGAATAAGGTCATGAAAAGTTAATAATGCCTCAGGAGCTGCAATAATAACAATGAAAATATATTTACAGAAATAGGGCTATGCAATGCTGTCACATAAGTCTCATTATTCCTTCTCCTTTTAGCTGGCCACAAATCAACTGAGTTGCCTTAGAAAAACACAGAATTTAATAAGATCTCCATCACTGTAAATTATCAATGTTTTTCACATGCTATGATTACACTGACACTTGCATACTCATGTAGGCATTAAAGAGGTAGCAGGGCAACACACACATGCACACATCGACTGTGGAGGAAACCCTCCCCTTGCAAACCCACTTCTCTCCCAATGAGTGTAACATATCTAGGTCAAAGCTGATTAATGTGCCCACAGCTCCCGAGAGGTTTCTGGTCAGGTGGCAGCAATGCCTGCTCACAGACGATGAATACTAATACAGAGCAATACTGATTTATACTGCAACAATCGAAATTAAACTGAACAACATCGATGCAGCGAAGATGCTTGCGAGTAAATTTGCAAAAACAAAAATCAACAGAACAGTTGACTCTCTCCTTGTGTCAGCTAATGTGTCAGCACTATCGGTGGTTGTGTTTGTGTTGGTTTAAAGGCTGTGTCAGACTAGTTCGCCAACGCTCATCTACACAGAGGTATCTGAACATAAACACAAAACAGCCTACAACACATGAACGCAAAGATTATGAGGATTTCAGTTGAACAACAAGCTGTTGAACTGTCTTTTTGCTCAGACAGTTCAAGCTACCGAGTGCTACCAAAGGATGGAAAGGGATGTATGCTACTCATTAGACGAACGGCATTCATGTCACTGTATTTATAGATAGTTATGTTGCTATTAGGTGGCATGCATTCCGTAAATCAGTTCAAGCACGGGCCTACACGGACAAAGTAAAACATATATACAAAGGATTGAAAACCCAACCACAGAACACAAAATGTGCAGACGCAACCCATCTGAACGATTAACTAGTTAGCTGAACTTTTGTTAACGCTAGCTCATCATAACGGTCGAAAAAAAATTGGGAACACCAACTGTTCACATTACAATTGCATACTTTAAGACCACGGATAAATTTTAGCGTAAGGTTTAAAAACAGACAATTAAATACAGGTTATTTAGATGACTGCATTTTTATTAAGAAATATTTGATTTTGTGTCAATTACTTCAGCACGAAACATGAGAGGAACTCTATCACCAGCGCTAGGTAGCTTTAGCATTAGCCACCTTGCTAGTTAGCTTGCTAGTAAGCGACCCAACACTGTTTTGGAAATGTGTGGCAGCTCGTATTCCTGCCTAACGTTACAGTCAACGAGGGCGTTGTTTGTCCGACATTAGCCTAATGTTTATCAAGCGATAAGGTGATTTGTAAACATTGTGGTTTGTGGTATTTTTACGTTAACACAACATTGTTAATGTTACCTCGGTACGCAGCTTGGAGATGATCGGTCTATCTCCCAGGTCGCAAAGAGGTTCATAGGCACAGGCATGCTGCCGGAGCCCAGGACCACAGCCCCGGCTAACGCTCCTGTCGGGAGGATGGTCGGTGCTGGTCCACCACCGCCACCGCTGCTCGGGTTCAGGAAAGCGGCCCGGACGCCTCCTCTTTCTACAGCCGCCGCCATCATCACCTCCACTGCCTGGGGAGCAGCTCTAGCAAAGTGTCGGACGAACGCGGGAGCCGCTGGACTCTGTGCTGCCTGCTCCTGCTCCTCCAGACTCCCTGCTCTTCTACAATGACTGGAGATGCTGATAAGCGGGGCGGGGCATGTCACTGCTGATAGGGGGCAGCACGTCCCAGCTTGTGGGGTGGGACGCATTCTACTCTACTCTTTTTACATGTTTTCCTGTAAAGATATGGGATACAGATATTATAGTAAAAGTATTTAGGGGGTGCAATTACAGACAGTTATGTGACAGTCCACAATCAGCCAGGTAATTTTAGCTTTCGTTGCCTTCTTTATCTGCTCAGTGACACTCTTTCATGCACTTCTGTAAGCAGAAGGGCATAAAAATAAAATAATCAGAATTTTCACAGTAATCCATTTCTAATCTGCAAGACTTTTAAAATCTAGTATTTCATGCACATTTCCGATAATTAGATTTGTTTTGTATATAGCTTAGTTAATTAAGTCAAACTTGCATTACTGTAATTAATTTCATTCAATAAGTTTGCAAAAGATTTGAAATTTTAACCACATTTGATAAATAGTTCCTATTGTTCCTTATTGCTCCTTTAGCATTTAGTTTTAAATGAATTTGGGTTGTAATTGCTTACTGTTTGCCAGTCTAAGTTTTTTCTTTGGGAACTGTAAGGCAACATAGTAAAAATAGACTGAGTAAAGTAAAGTAAAGTAAAAGTATTTTTAATTTGGTTGGTGCGGTACAGGCACACAATAAACGTTTGTTTTTGTTACACTACCAACCAATAAATTGCAATTCCTCAGGTAAACTTTCAAGTGGCAGGACCTTCTTTGGCAATGACTCCACATTATTCATGATTTCTCATCAGTCTGTAATCACATAATGACACTTGACCTGCTATTTGATTCCGGTAATGTTCTCCTGTTGTGAAACCCATTGACGGTAACTGTGACTAAAGGCTTTAATAAAGCTGACTTGACTTGACATGCTCAGTGGGGTTGGGCAGTGTGTGTGACAGCCTGTAAACTTACTGGTAAAAAAAAAATACCAACTGCTTTTGTCATTAGTTACTGTGTTTTGCAATATCCGTAGTGTGATGCATTAGCAATACAACACTTTAATAAAACATTCTCTTCTGTCAAGACATCAATGATAGCAGGTTAACAATGTTTTCTGTTTAAATATTTTAATAGAGCACAAGACCATTGCCACTCATCACAGCTGACATGTGTGCACAAAGGTGAAATAAAGCCTTTAAAAAAAAATCATTGTAGCACTTTGTTACAAACTCATGGGATTTACTGGTGCCACTTCAAAACATGTTCTGTGTGTAAGAAAATTTTAATCAGTGATTAGCAACTCTGTGCACCTGACAGCACATAATCTTTTAACAATAGCAGCATCCTATTGGATTGATGTAATGATGATGGCAATCATAAAAACATTTTTAAACTTGCCATCCTATACCTTACTAATCCCTTTTACTCACAATTTTTAACAATGTCAGGTTCATATTATCTCATCCGGCAAGTATATTTATGGCCAGGTGCCTGATGGCCTTCTTCTCATATTTATCATTCTATCATCATGTCTTTCTTATAGCCAAAACTATTAAAACTAGACACTACAGGTGAAAATATTGATTATCTATTTATATGTCATCTAGTGGAAAGAAAATCCCAAAATACACATTTTTAGATATTTAAGTCAGATATCTTCTATTGAAATTAATAAAAAAAAATTTAATTTGATTTTGTATAATCTCTATATTTCAGCCTAAAATTTTAGAGACCTTTTTCTTTTAAAAGTCATTGTCTCTTATTTTTAATCATTAGTAGAGCGTGCAAGTTTTATGGTGATATCCATTAATTTAGTATTTTTTCAATACAGTAATTTCATATAGAGAGAGTTTACTTATAATTTGGAAATGTGTGGAAATTTTTACTTATATTAAATTGAAGATTTTTACTCATATTAAATTGAAGATTTACAGAAAAATTATTGTACTAAGAATAATTGTTTAAATGTAAATATTCAACTTGAGAAGTTTACTTCGATGTATAATTACTGACCCCTTCTTTAGGCGCACCTGTACATTGTATATATATATATATATATATATATATAACCCCATTGAAAACTACAACCTCCATGATAAACATACAGTTAAATTAATAACTTTCTGACAGTGTAAGCTAACCTTCAACATTATTATTTTTGTTAATTCATGGCTGAGCTGTTGTACATTAGATTGTATGTATTTACCGAAGTGGCCAGTAAGTGTCTATTAGTTGAAGCTATCATTACCCTATTGTATCATGTCATGCTTCAAGTAATAAAAGAGTGGAGTACATCACCACCTAGTGTTTAAAAACAACACAACAACAAAATGTAGACTATTAAACATTAATTTGCACTTTGTGACTCATCCAATAGGTGGCAGACTGTCTGCATTTTTGGGGGGAATATAACAGCACAAGATCAAGCTCTGTCTTTCTCATACTCTCCCTCCCTCTTCATCTCCCTTGTCTTTCTCACTCTACCTTCTTGATTACATGTCCCCCCTCCCCTTAAGTGTGAGTGGGTGGGTGCATATATTGTGATACTGTGACACCATTGATGTTTTCACAACACAGCAGTTTGACATTTCATAAGCCAGCCTTTCACCTTTATTGAATTCTGGAGGAGAGAATAAAATAACCAAGCATCATTTTGTCACATAACACCTGCTCAGTGGCAGGCATCCTTCCACAAAATCAAAGAAATTGTTCTCATCCAGACATCAAATGAAGAAAGGTCTGGAGCTAAGAGGAGGCTGCCAGTGGTAAAGTTTTGGAAAGGTTTTAGGGCATTTTCTTTATTAAAGCCAGCTGAGAGTCTGTCTGAGAGACATAGAAAGGAGAGTGAGCATCACAATGCATCTCTAATGTAAACCTATAGGCGTATATAACCTATACGCCATCTGTTAGGTAACAGCATCTTATACTTTCTTAAAAAAATGGATCTCTCATGATGCCAGAATGATGGAAAGCAACTGCGGTTTCATAGCAGATCTTTATTTTTAGGTGTTAACTTTGTTTTTGGCTTTTGACATTATTTTGCATACCACCTCCACACCATCAAAGTAAGACATTTTTAATAAGTGAGCATTTGATTACATGCTAAAAACAGCACTTTTCTGAATCACAGCACAGGGCTTCAAGATCGCAGTGGTGCGTGTTCTTGTTTAAAATTATAACCTCAAGAGTATCAGGCCTTATTGAGACATGTGAAGACTTGGCAAAGTGAGTGTGATGAACAGCACTGATGAAGTGGAGGGGGATGGGGTGTTGCCCCTCACCCCCCGGTGCACTGATGATTGAAAAAACAGCAGAAATGCCCTCTTGGATGACTGTATGGTGGATAAAACACAGTACAAGGACCTCTTAGGCAGCCCAATATGTAAGAGAACATGATAAAATGCCCTCTAGTGTATCTTCCAATGGAGAACACGTAATAAATCAGTGCTCTGCCAGTTCAGAAAACTCTACACAGAGTGATATAGGCCCCACATGCCAGAAAAGGGTTTGGAATTCTCTATAAATGCATCACAACTTGCTGCTGCATGCTGGTAATCCACTGCATACATGTAACTGATGCCCTTTTTGCATTTTTTTCAAACCCTCCCCTCAGACAATATCCATCACTGGACACCAGAGACAACAACAGAATGCCACCAGAGAAGCGTCTGCTTTGTAAGTCTCTTCGAGATTTGTCAGTGCCATCACATATTTCTGCATCCATCCCTGAATGTGGGAATAATAAAAAATAGGTTAAGTCTCTGCTGGATTTTTCTACCGCAATTTGGCAAAACAGCACTAATGAATCAAATCTGATGATGTGGTTATTGTTCTAGCAGAGAGAGCACATTAGTATTGTCAGTTTGTCCACAGTTAAAATGCAGCTGGTTCATACGTATATGCAGCAAAATCCAGACCATATTGACAGATAAATAAAAGTCTTTAGGGCCGCATAACAGACACAAAAGAAATTATGTGCTGCCAGATGTTGACCCCTGAGGACCTTAGCCGTGTTGTGCTGCAGACAAATATAAATACTGTGTGTGGGAGTTGTATGGCAACTGCAGTGAAGAGACTGTTTATCTGACTTGGTGACTCTAGAGCCAAGGCAACATCTGCTTGACTACATTCTCCACATTTTGTTATGATAAAGACCTTAACCTGACAAGACTGAGAGAGACAAATAAATATATTTTTCATTCTTCAACAGGAATTGCATCAGTGCATATTTTAACAGTTTTGTTCAGTTTCAGTTTAAACTGAAGCATATTAACATGCACATTCTTTCATCAGTTTCACTGTCAGCTTTTACTGAAGTGGTTTGTGTTCAAGAACAGAAGCCAATAGTGTGAACTCTCAAGCTGTGGTGAAAGAAAAGGGTTAACACTCTGGTCTATCAAAGCCAACCCATTTAACATGAGTTTAAAGGGGGTCTCATTCATCAGGGAAACTGTGCACAGCGTTACTGTTATGTTTCTCATTTCACACACATATTACAGACGGCTTCGCTCTCAGCTCAGAGTGATTGGTCTCTGGTGAGCAGTCAGACACAATTTCCAGATCCTGTCTATTTGTTATCAGCTGAAAATATTGCCATATGTCCTGATACAGTAGAGCAGATCAATCCAAGGCACATTTCTTTCTTCTTCATAAGCTTTCTGTGCACCTAACTAATTTTCCTTGAAGAAAGGAAAAAATGTCTTTAAAAGGAACCAGGACAACAGCATTCAGCGTCTAATAGACCAACCTTGATAAGTCAGTGCAGTGTATAGGTTAGGCTAGCAATCAAATATATGTTCTTTGCTCATAGCACCAAATTTTTTAACTTTGAAAACCATTTATTTGACTCTCTTTGAAATTCAGAAAAGTCATTTCAAGGGTGGGGAGGGGTTCTCAGATTCAAATGAAAAAGTCCTTAGTTTCATGTTTTCCAGTCGCTCACTTCATCCACTCTTGAATCATGCGACTGAAACAACCTCATAGGACATAGATCTGACGGACTGATTATCCTTTGTAGCCTGGATGCTCAACTTTGAACCTTTCATCTTGAATTTTGGTGTCTAAATCTCACTTATCTAATTTCACAGTCTGGTATTCAGACGCTTTTTAGATTTAAACCCTCACAGCCTTTCTTTGCTCCCATTTATAAAACAAAAGTTTAAATTTTGTTTCTGGACTCAATTAAAAGACATTATTAATTTATGTAGCTAGACACTGGATGGCAAAACTACTGGAATATATATTGTCTTCACAAGAAAAATATATAGAATGTAAGAATTTGGTCCAGTGAGACCATTTCTGACCTCATAAGAAGATATGGCCCTTTAATTTACCAAAATCCTCTTCTTGATGTCTCATAAAGCAAATCTGCATGGTAGCTGCAGTTTGGGTTAAGCTGAGATCCAGAGGAAAAGGGATGGATTCAAACCTTCCTTTATTTTTCACCACCTACTGCTGAAACGGTGTGAAAATCCCATTTGGAGGTTATGAAGACATTCTTCTACACAAGCCCTTCATCATGTTACAAAGAAAGCAAGGCATGAATGCATCTGCAAATAAAGGTTTCCAAGAACTTAGTGCATTTAATGTGTATTTACACATGAATGACAATAACACTCACATTCAGTCAAGACAGCATGAATATTTGGTGCTTGTTCAAGAAAAATATCCTGACGCAGAGCTCATTTACATTTTGAGCTGAGTAAGATCACCTCTCTATTTTTATTTTTCAGACTTCTACAGCGTTATGTTAAGCAGTATTCTAAAGAAAGAAGGATAATCGACACTGGTAAGAGAGTATAAAAGAAGAGATGCAGCAAAGGAAGATAAAAAAAAGGAATGGAATAAGTTAATGATATTATTATCCTATTGGAATACACAAGAGGTTATTAATAAGTTAAGGGCAAAAGGTAGAAGAAGGTGTGGTCCTTTGTGCGGTCATCTCTCTCTGCCACGTTTGATTCTGCCCACTTCTCTGCCTTGCTGTAAGAAGGGTCACCCTCTCCATATGTTGCTTTCATGTCCTTGGAATGAAGGTACCGGATGACTGCATTAAGGCCATTACAGTCCATTTTTTTTCAGATGGTGCTGACTTGCAGTTTTCAATTACCTAAAATAGAGTGACACAAAAGTTATTAACTTAAAACTTTCTGCATAATCACTTTAAGAGTTGAACTGCACATGCATGTAATGAGAGCTCTGTGACTCTTCTCATTCCTCTTTAGGCCACAAACTTATCATTCAACCCCTGTACATTAATGCATGTCAGGAGAGACATCATGGACAAGCTTTGAATCTCCCAGTGCATGCACTCTGCATAAAGAACACTCATAATTCTCATCCATTCAATTCTACCAGTGCAGCTCAACTGATCTCTGAAAAATGTACAGGCAGATTCCCCTGGCACTAACTGGGTTTCCACTGCGGACTATGCGGTCAAGACAGACAAAAGAGATGGAGCTGTGAGGCCCATTTGCATGAATGTCATCCACAGAGAACAGAGAAACAAGTATGCAAGACAAAAGCCCTGCAGGAGTTCTAAAGACCTGCAGCATCTCCTATGAGGGCTGACTGGCTCTCTCACGGCACAGCCAGGTAGCCTTTCAAAAGCCACCTCTGGACAACAGCCAGCATTAGGGGAAATGTTCTGCTGCCATTAAAATTCCCATTTAAGTAGAAACAGGAAATGCACCTGCCAGCTTGCTCTCTCTCCCTCCCTCCCCTTAATGTACTCAGATGGGAACCTTTGTTGAAAGGAATCATTTTGCATTTAGATTTCCCAAAGTAAAAAAGAAGGTGCAGCGGGAAACTCCCTGCTTGGCGACACATTTCTCACAGAGAAAGCTCTTCCTAATGAGTCCTTTTAAGCCAGGCTGATTATTTTTTTGCTTTGGAGTTGTAGCTGGATGGCTGGTACATGTTTTCTCCACTATTAACCCAGATATCCAAAATGGCAGCCCCAGGGTATGTTTGATTGCTCTTCTCCAGTCCTTTGAACTCCACTGCAATCAGACAACCCAAACTTCAGCTAGTTTTCGCCATGAAATTGAAAAAGGTATCTGTCTATCACAGCATTCCCTGAAGTCACCTAACGAGAAACTCGTCGTTGTCCTGAAATGCCATCCCTGAGCCATGTTACCATTTGAGGGTATGCCTGCAACGAGATCTGCAGCTCCCTCTGCCAAGCATGCAAATAATGCAACCAAGTTGATGCAGGAGCGCAGCCTGTGTGTATTCTTTCTCATTAAAGAGTTGTTTATTATTTTCATTCAAAACTAAGGCACACTACAACATGAAACATGAACTGCCAAGGTTAATCCAAGATCCTCCACAGTCATCTGTCAAATTGAGCTATTTGTTGTGATGATAGATAGATCATTATCATTATACTGGTATTTAAGCTCACTCAGAAAAACTAGATATTTGTTTTCCCTGAGTATTCACATGTTAAACTGTCAAAGCAATTATAATAAACAGTAGAAGTACTGAAAGTTGGAAAGGCTTAAAAAGTACAACATATTAGCTTATTTCAAAAAGCATTTTAGAGGGAGGCTACAGTTACTGGAGCTCTTTGAGGATGATCTTTTTTATAGGCAGCACCACAACTTGACATTTCCTTCTGGCCTGCAATCATTTGACATTTTCTTGCTTTGGAAAGAATTCAGCCAAATGCTAGATGGTTTACTGAGCTTAATTTTTCATGTATTAAAAAAGATTTTGGAAGAAGACACTACAGGGGTGACGTGTGGGTTGTGCTGAAATTCTCACAGAGATTCTGTTGCTGTTACTAATACCAGTATCTCTGTCTTGGTCATGAGTCAAAGTATCTGTAGGTGGGAAGCTGGTGAGGAATCACAACTTTCATACCTGCAAACACTCCAGTTTTTCTTGGGTAACTATTAGGAGGCCATCTCCCAGAGCCATCATGTTTCTCTGGGGAAGCTCTAAGAATTTTCATATTTCTCATACTTTATCATGAATAATCTGCATACACAGATTTATAAATTTAATTGTCAGAACATCTCCAAATACAATCTACACACTAAATGCAATTTCAACCCAGCTGTCATCCCAACCTGGCAACCCGCAACACTAATTAAGCATGCTCTCTTAGGAGGTAAACAAGAAAGTTAACATAAAACTCACACATGTAACATTTTCATATTAAAAGTCTAAAATGACTTAGCCTTAGTAAAAAAAAAAATAAGTTGTGCACTTGCATGATCCCAAATGTTTTCAAAAAGGTTAGAATCACTTATTTTATTCAAGGTCACAGTGCATTTAATTTTCTTGCTTGTTGCCAACTTCTGAGGTAACACCAGAGGAAGGAAGTCGGCAGATGTGCTCAACATAACAAAATAAAACTTTAACTACTTACCTTGTCAGCAATCTTTTCTGTCTAAATCTGTAAAATAGATTTTTTTTTTTTATCAGCAAGGGTGGCTATTTCTTACTGAATTATTTACTTGTGTTAATGTAATAAGTATGATCATAAACCATATGGCTGTATGCAAATGTACACACATACATACAAATGTAATTGTATTTTAAAATAAAGTGGAATAATATTATGTTATTATAGGAAGAAACAAACAAATAAACAAAAAAACCAGTTGCTTTGTATGATGCCTCAACACTTTGCAATGATATTATCCCATATACTCAGAAATGTAAGGTTTATCACGCACAAAGTGATGGTGCATTATATTTCATTTCTCATATTTTCCCGAGAGTGTTCAGACATACTTGAAAGGGAAAAGAAGAAAGGATGAGCCTTTAAGCTTATAAAGAAAATATTAAATTTAAAGAATGTTTTTATGATTGATTCATGATTCAGTAATATTTATTTTATGAACAGGCTAAATATGAACAGCTGCTGTTGGTGCCATCAGTCCTGTTTCACTGATAGTGTTACTGATCTGCTGCAGTACAACAACAACCCAACTGTTAACTGCTCTGAGGCTGTGATGGAGGTTTGTATAGCAGCATCGTGGTCCTCACCTTGTCTTTTTAATTGGTTCTGTCTGCATGAGTCTGAGTCTTTGATAACTCATTCAGTATTGGATGTGCGTGGTGACGAGTCACACTGTCAGTGATGGGCATGTCAAGCACACACAGCCATCACTGTGGAGAGCTGTTACATGTGGTGCAAGCTAGCTATCTTGCTAACTTATTTGTATGAGTTTTTGGGACTGTAAGAGTACATAACGACCTCTATCACAAGTTCACTGTGCACATGTTCTGCAAAATCCTGCTCTATTCACATGTTCCTGCTTTTAGTGACTTACATGCCCTCCTGCTCCTTCTCTGCACACGTGTTGGGAGTTCTTCAGTGTCTGAGTATCATCCCAACTCTCTCACAGCAGGTATGTTATGTAAATGGAGTACTGCATTCACCTTGACCTCACACAGAGGGCTAAGAGCAAAGTAGAGCCATGGTGAAGTTTTTTTTTATTTTGTTCCTGTCATTTGTTGTTCCAACAGGCGGTGATATGCAGATTGCAATTATATCTACAGTCCCCTTGGAAAATCTGTGGACTGGGCTTGTTCATAGAAAATTAACATACTGATTATTATCAGATGGGTTGTAGAGTGGGTAAAATAATACACAACCAAGGACAATATTCTTAATTTATTTACTTGCAACAACCTCCCTAAACAGAAAAGAAAATTGCATTTCTTTATCAAGAAAGACGCCAACTTTGGTTTTTAATATGGATTATTTAAAACCCCCAACACACCAGCAGGATGGTTTATGTTTAATGTTTATTATTGCTCTCTGTTTTCTTCTCGCATGCACATCCAAAAGTCACACACAGTGCAGGTCCATACAGTGAA
Source organism: Acanthurus lineatus (assembly GCA_029814665.1). Classification (NCBI taxonomy): domain Eukaryota; kingdom Metazoa; phylum Chordata; class Actinopteri; order Acanthuriformes; family Acanthuridae; genus Acanthurus; species Acanthurus lineatus. The sequence goes on from JAPZDV010000003.1 coordinate 7,195,763, forward strand.
ATTGTTCAGAGTAAAGCAGCTGTCCTCCTGATAAATCCTGAGCTCCATCATAGCTGTCAAACAAAGTTTATTTCAGAAACTAAACATTTAAATCTGTTTCCTCTGGAGGGTTTCCTCTGTCTGTTTAAGTTTATAACTACAGAGTTTAGTTTTGCTGTTTAAATGTCCCACAATATTTGCTTCAGTGACATGACTTTGTGCAAAGGAATGTTCAAAGTTATTGAAAGAAGCCTCCTTAATTATTAAATTAAATCAAAAAAAGAAAAAATTTATGTCAGTACAAAACAAGTGAAAGCACTTGGAAAGCTTGTGTAGTTGGACATAATTTAAAAGGCAACATAACATATGGAGACTGGTAGAGGTGGAATAGAATGTCCATGCTGATGTGGATCACTAAATTTGAGAGAGAAAACTAACACAGGTGGGTTGACAATTGATGCAACATATTGATTCAAATGACGTCAGACTTAATCTGCCAACACTACCATCAGGTGTCTCTGTGAACAGACTGAAGCAGTTATTGATCACTTGCAGTCCCTACAGGCCTTTTAAGACGAGTGAGGAGTCAGAAGTCAGTGGTGGTATTGAACAATAAAAGTTTGAAAATTTTGAATCACCACAACCATCTTGAGCATATAGCTATAAATGTGCGCAACCTGTAAAATGGGTAGATTAATGGGTATGGGTAATTTGCAAGATTCGCTGTGGTTACACACACACACACAGTAACGCATACACACACATGACTGGAGACATGACCCTCTCCACGCTCTCGTGTAGTGGAGATAATAATTATACATGGCTTCAATGACTCACAATGACACTGGAAAAACCCAGTAACTATAAAAAAGGAAACCTACATTACTTTACCATGAATTTCTTCACTAACTTGCCTAGATGTGTACTTTTTTCCAGGCCAACATCTGTTCATATTCCTTGGGCTGTTGAAAATGGATAGATGGTCACTTTAAGAAAACAGCAGAGCTGAAGTCTGACAGGATGATGTTGTTTTGTAAGGCCACCCACACTGTGCTGTGGATAGGATGCTTTTATCCCAGCAGCCAGTTCTGAAGGCAAAGTGCCACTGAAGATGCTGGAATGTGTTGCCAAATAAAGTTGTCATTATATTGCTCGTCCTTGCCACAAGTTGCCCTTCTGCATGCACTGAGCTGTGACAGGAAGCACACAGCACATACTAAATGTCAACAGGCAGTGCTGTGACCTCACCTTTGTCCATAACTTGTCACTGTTGTCTCTCACTGCTCTGCCTATGGACACATCACGGCTGCTTGGGAATCTGACATATCTGATTTTACTGGCGGAGCAGAACAGAAACAGGGAAAGGATCACTTTGCAAACACTACCCTCAGGGCCATAACAGAAAAAACTGCTCTGACTTTATCTTGTCGGTGAGTTTTAAATGTCAGGAGCTTTTCTTCGGACCCCTGTCAAAGCTAAATGCTTTCAAAGTGAAGATGTGCTTTGGTGTGTGACCTCACCTGTATGCCCTTGACAACAAATTCTGAGAAAATACAAGCAGTACATGTTTAACCAAGACTTATGTTTTGGGGTTTATACTACAAAAATACACTGAAAAATATACTGAAAAGGATACTAGTATCAGGCTACTATATGCCTTTAAAATGCCTCCAAAATGTGCTGCTGTGTCCTGCTTGGTGATCATTGCTTTAGAAAATATTTGGCTCACCTTTTGGTTCTGCTAAAAAGAAACCTATGTGAAGTGAGAAGTATGCGAGTAGATTTTATACCACTAAATGAATATTATAAATGTGTTACTTGAGGTGTGAGGAGAGAGCAGAGAATGACAGGAAGTTGATGACCTGCATGTCTCCACAGTATAAATTCAAGAAAACATTCACCTCTCATGAAGGCTTTATAACCTACAATTTAAATGCCTTAAACTCGAGCAAAATATAAATCGAAAAAAGCAGGAGCTTTAAAGGAACAGCAACATTTTTGAAAAGATGTTTACTTTGTTATTTTTGCAACAGCAAATACCACTAACTTTTTCCGTGATTATTTGGTGGTTTTCTGATAGTAAAACTACTCTAATTGCTATGTGACAGGAACAGCATTCACACTATTGACTTGGAGCTTCTCTGCAAACAGCCAGCTGACACATTAACAAGTCACATACCAATCCAGCATGGTTTCCTGCTTATGAACATTGCCCATGCACAGCGTAGGAGAGAGGGGTCAAATCAACAACCTTGCATAAAGTAGACAGAACTTTCACTGATTTCATTTTCTGGTTGCTTTACAGAAGGCTCTACTGAGACTTGAACTCAGATCACTGGGTTCAAAGTCCAGAGTGCCAACTATTACACCATCACCAACAAATTGTTCATAGTTCTTGCAAAGTTTTCATTCAGTTTCACAGGGGAGATAGCACTGAATGCTGAGCTAAAATCAACAAACAGCGTTCTAAAGTATGTGTTGTTTACTTCGAGGTGTGCAAAAACTGAGTGGAGGGCTGCTCTGTGAATGTGTTTGCTCTGAGCCCAAACTGGTGAGGGTCCACAAGTAGGGATGTTTTCTGGTCCAGCAGCTTTGCTCATAATCAGTCACAGCAATAGGGTATCACTCCCATGTTTCTTCATTAAATGCTTGAAGCTACTGCCAGCAGCCAGTTAGCTTAGCTTGAACATAGAGAGCAGTATGAAAGAGTAGTAGAAAGAGTAGTAGTATGAAACAGCTAGCCTGGCTCTGACAAAATCTGCCTCCAGCACCTTTAAAGCCACTAACTGACACATTATCTCTTGTTTTTATTCACATTTGTAATTTACATTGGTGGTTTGAAATAAATTTGTGCTAAAATAAAATAACCCAAACAAACCCACACAATGAGAACCATAGACAGCGAGTATACCACCTGACCCCAGGTCATCCCTGAAGATGAATCTGGCCTCTGCCCTTAGGGATACAGAGTTTTACTGTGTTTTTTTTTAACCCTGGTATAAACCTGTTAAAAAAACTATGTGCAGTTACCCACCACATTGTGACACACACTTGACTATCAAAGGAAACTGAAAAGTAAGGTGAGGAACTGAGTAGACAAATCAAAGCATCCTTTCTTCTAGAAAATACGGCTAAGGTAGTTTCTCAGTGGGATATTTGACCCAGAAATTTGAACAGAACATCTGAAGCTGCAGGCTACGTAAAGCATGGATCTAACGCATGCATTTATGAACCCACATTCCTGTTGATAATACGCAGCTTAACTGAAGTTACTCTTCATCAGTACAACATTGCAAGGTTGTGCATTTCTAGGACACCCACACAATCCATCACATAGCACAATGAAGCTGCAAGGTTGTTGCCTCTACAGCTGCAGGCTGGATTCTGCTCCCATCAAGGGTAACAATCATTCTGTGATTTATTTTTTGCAGACTTGGTTAGCTCTGACAAACAGAACCTTGCTTTTTTGATCAAGGTATCAAGGTGTCAAGGTGATTTACTCTTCCTTGTAGAATGCAGGGTTGCACAAGGAAATGAAAATTGTTGTCCTTCATCCTAGAAACACAGAGCATATGGGCCAATACAGAAGATAATAAAGATAAAAAGATACAAGCACAAAGAGTTATTTATAGGCATGTTTACATAAATGCCGAAGCACAATATGTCTTTGAATCTTTTTTCAAATCTTAACCCAGTAACAAGACAGTGACGATAATGTGGTAAAAGCTCTGGGAAACAGTGTCCATCAACTTTGACTGCCTTTCAGCACCGAGCGTCACTGATGTTAAAAAGAGTCACCCTCCTCTCATCCTGTAGGCATCGAAAACAGTCCACTCATCACTACAACAACTGAATTCCAGATGTTGCAGTGGAGACAGGTCTGATTTTCCTTTGCTTGGCCAGCCAGAGTCCCATTTTGTCCATGTCAGTTTCCTGAACCTCACAATAGCCAGGAGCAGCAGTAAATCCAAGCTGGCTCTTATTTCGGCTCTCTTCCCTCTCCACCTGGGGTGGTCTGGTTGGTCTGGCAGGGGTGGGGGGAGGCAAAAGTGGCCATGGGCAGTGATTGTTTTATCAAAACAACTGCTGCTCTCAATTGAATTAAAGGCTGAGCAAGTTTGAATGAGCTTCTGGCTGCTCTATCTGCGTGTGCTGCTGATTGGTAATAAAAGGTGAGACTCAATTGTGCTTTTATTGGCTTGTTGTTTTCTTTTCAGCCATTCACACACTATTGGCAGATGTCCTTTAAAGGGCCAGCCAGCTCATTGAGATCTCATGTTCAACAGACAGCCAGTGGCAGCAACCTGGTTCAGTATCCTGTCCAAGGACACTACATGCATTCAGACTGGAGTAAATGAGTATGGGCTGGAGGACTGTGTATACAAACTGCGATCCTCTAATAAGTAGACATTACATTTGTCTGTCAAAGTGTAAAGAAGGCTCCACTGAGATTTGAACTCAGATCACTGGATTCAAAGTCCAGAGTGCTAACCATTACACCATGGAACCACTATATGTATGAAATGTGACTAACATTCAGCAAAATCCACATTTTTTCCCTACAACTTCACCATAGTAAATACAATGTTGTGCAGTGGATTTGAGTCAGAGCCCTGCATGTTGTACCCCTGCCATCCACCTGAAACCTCCTCCCCTGTAACTCCAGTGTAGTTCATAAGTGCAATGTTTTATTTTAACAGACAGATGTGTGTGGGCTTGAAAAGAAAAGCCACAATTTAATGGAAATGCTGTAATGCTCTGTCAGACAAGCACATAAAGAGTTGTGATCTATGTGAGAAAGGCAGTATTTTGGATCATTTGAATATCTGACACAATGCTGAATCAATTTTCAAATGTTTTTTCTTATTTCTTACAGCTGTGAGTGTTTGATTTTGGAATGAGAGAGAAATGACAGAGAATAAATTATTTGAAAACCACAGGTGAAAAAAAAATGTATTTCATCCTATCAAACAACTAGAACAGCTACAGTGTTAAGGTGGAATTTCCATTTCAAGATTAACTGCAAGGTGGTTGAAGAAAGCCAATTTAAAATATAGTCGGCTCACCGGCAAATTCAGGTCATTTCAGGCCTGTATGGGAAATAACTAGGCATGCATACTCAAAATGAGCCTTGTTAATTTTCTAAAGTTTGGGGTTCGAGAAGATTAAGAGTTTGTGACTGTGTGGGTGATTACTATGATGGCTCTCCCAGCTTGGGCCAAGGGATTAGAAAAGCATAAGAAAGTGAAATGTAAAATGGTTTGTTATCTCATGCCAGGGAGAAATGTGGGGACCAGATGTTATCTTTATGTGGGTAATGGGTTATCACATCTTGGGGCAGAGATTAGAGATTTATTGTCCTTCTCTTCCTCTCTTAGATATTATTGAAGTTTTCATTATCTTGTCCACACACTGTCACCTCAATGACTCAGCTCCCTCTCCTCAGCCCGATGCATAGTCACAAAGCAGCTTAGTTCCCGCCACCTCATTTACCCTCTCACACCAGTCTTAATAGCTCCTTATCACCATAAACATATCATTGAATTCCAGCTATGAATTTCCGGTTATTAACTTTCATACTGCAGTGCTAAAGCTGATGGGAAGACGGGGAATTTATTTGGCTTTAGTTTGAGGATTAGAAATGGTTAATGGTTGTTTGGCTTTAGCTACTTAGAATGAGATTCTGAATGCTTTGACAGATGCACTTCATCAAACTCTAATATTCTGAACCAGATGTCAAAATTTAAAAAAAAGAATCTGGAGAGACAAATTGCTAAGAGGCAGGATTTGGTCTGGTTCACTTAGTTAGTATCTACTCTAATGAGCATTTACTAAACACAGCAAGCAAATACAAGAAATCAACCATTTCTGTGATAAAGGTTGTGAATTTTCATGCCCATTAGCAACCTTTATCACTACAAATTATTCTCTTAATATGAACTTCGTCACAGACACCAGCTTAATTTCTAGGCTTACTATAAATTAGTGTTGACTTTCTTTGGATGCCCTTATTGCAGTCACCAAGGAAACACCAGGGCAATAAACTGGGATTAAAGTATATTCTGAGCCCATGTGAGCTGTCACATTATCATGTTCAAGTGTTAGTGGGATCATGTCAAAACAGCAGAGAGTCTGGTATTTTTAGTTACCTAATCACCCCCACACCAGAGTCCAAAAGCATGCAGCTTTCTGAGGAAGTTAGTCCTCTATGTGGTGGACATTAAATCCTGGAGACGCAAGACTGGAGCCAACTGTGATTTCAATAAGACTGAGAGTACAACAATGCAAGCAGCCCTTACTGAGGCATGCATGTGTTTTGAGCTGAATGCTCCCATCGTGCGGAGGTTTTCCAACATTTAACACCAGACACAAAACACAGCTGAGACTGATGGGAATGTGATAAGTTCTTAGAGTATTTGACCATGAATGAAAATAATGGAAAAACTTGATTTGATGATAGTGTTGTACATGAAATTCTTCCTGATGAGAGCATGAATATCTGTAGCAAATACCATGGAAATCCATGATATAGCTTCTTAAAACTCTAGTTTTAGCCTCATGATGGCATTAGAGGAAGCGTTGGTGGATCATCAAGGTCAATAAATAGGATTTATCCTCTGGAAACCATGGAAATATGTAGGAAAAATATAAAATATATAAAAAATAAAATATAAGATATTTAAGAGTGGACCAAAGCGGTGGAAAGATCAACTGACTGACAGAGCCATCTCTTGAGCTGTCCCTTAAAAACTGCAGGAAAACAAAAGAGTAGGTGGGGAAAAGAATCCATTAAAGCCAATGATTTGTCAGTGTGTGCTTGACATGTATTTGGAGCTGTTAGCTTTGTCATTTCTGTCAATAAGTGGTTGTATAATAAAGATGTCAGAGGTGCTGTAGATAGAAACCACTCTTTTGTTCCCATCAAACATGTTTGGAAAGAAGAGAGCCCTGCTGATAAGAAAAACACCAGATTATAGGATTTTAAGTAAGTATAGCTTTCACACAGCATAAGAGCCATTCATACTAAATTGTATATAAATGCTGTTCAAAATAGTACAAAGTAGGCACATATATAATTGCAGCACTTTACAAAGTAAAAATGAATAGCAAAACCTGAAGTTTTAACTTTTTTTCTGAAAAAAAAAACAAAAAAACAAACAAAAGCAAGAAAAAAGGAGCTAGTGTTGTATTGGAGACCCCTGTGGAGGTGTGTGGATGAGATCTAATACACAGCATGTCCTCTTCATATGATCTGACAAATGCACTCTCACCTATTGATCCTCATACTTCACACACCCATCTGCCCATCCAACTACTCAGCACCCTATCCAGCAGAGGTTTCCTGGTCATCTATTATTAAAGCCAAAACCTCAACCTTACTGCCTGAACAGTTACTGACTGATTTCACTCCAGTTTGTGATTTCAAGGTGAAATGTCTGTCAGTAAGTCCACATTTACATGAATTATTTGATTTGAGAGTTGAAAACCTTCGGTGACTGTAAACTCCAACGTTTTTTACAGCAGATCGATCTCACTGTGAGAAAAACTTATGTGTTAGAATGTTAAAAGACTAGTTAGAAATGTTAAAAGACTAGTTACAAATAATAAAGACTAGTTAATAATGTGCTTTTGTTTTGCCAGTGTTCACCAGGTTTTATACAACATGTGCAAAGGTAGAATCAGAGGTAGAAATCATGATTTAAATATGTTCATTATAAAACAGACTCTAAACTGGATGATGGATTAACAACTTAGAAAATTACCCCAAAGCCCCTCCAGGGGTCTCAAGGCTCAGTTCAACATGTTGCCATTAGTTAATATTTTTTAATTTTATGTCTTTCTTTTTTTCATAACAATAAGTCCATTATTGTTTTATTTATTTATACTGGGCTTGCTGGGTGCATATTTAAAATTAAATTTGTACCTTGAGGGGCACTCCAACTACACTTGATGAAGACTGATTCACTTGTTAAGATTTGTAATATTCTGCTTATGACAACAATTGCAAAACATCATCTTTGGCTCTCTAGGGAGCTTTCTAAAGTCTGACGAAACAAACCTGGTGATGTCTTTAATGTAGGATACGGCATTTTTAGAGCTTGATCCATTAAAAGTTATAGAAATTTAAAAGGGGTTTTTTGAGAGTGACCTGACTTTTGAGAAGCAGGAAAAAGGGATTTAGAGTAGTTCTGCTTCCTTCAACTCAGAACTGTATAAAAAATCAAGTCATTTTTATCTCACACTGATTTAGAGAGGGTAATTCATGCTTTTATTTCATCTAGTCCAGACTGTTGCAAGTCTCTTTGAACTCGCCTCAGTAGAAAATCAATCTCACAGCTCCTGCTTGTTCGAAATGCTGCAGCTAGACTTTTAACTGGCACTAAACATAGAGATCATATCACGTCTGTTCTAGCACAACTGTATTGACTCCCCTTAAAATTTTGAATTGATTTTAAGATTCTGTTGATTACTTTTAAATCACAGGAAGGGCTTACCCTGACTATTTTACTGGACTTTTGACTCTATGAGTCAGTAATGCAGCCTTAGATCCTCTGGCAAGGCTTGTTGTAGTTCAACAGTTTGGGCTTGAAACCAGAGGTGACTGAACCTTCTGGATTAGAGCACCTGTGCTTTGAATGGCCGCCTTGCAGAGAAGATCCAGAAAAATCTGTTTTAATCTTGAAATTTCCAAAAGTACACATTTACAAACAGGCTTTTATTTGCTATACGCACTACTATTTCAGGATGTATTTGAATATACCTGCATACCTCTTGGCCCATCTGTTACTCCTGTTTTTCCAAATGTTTCAGCACAAATATGTGCAAATTTTTTTGATCTTTTCACATTTGTAGGTGTATCTCTGTTAGTGGATGGTTTTAACTTCTACCTGCTTGATATACAACTCTTTGTTTTATTTTTACTACTTTTAGGTTTTGTTTTTTTAAAGCTCTTTGCAAACTCTCTTCTTAGAAAAGTGCTATATAAATAAAGTTCCAATTTTCAGTCAGTATATCTCAGCCTCTGCTGCACAGATCTTGACCTCTCTTTTTTAATCTGTCTCTTGTGATTTCCCAAACTTAATGGAAAATGCAATACTAAATTGCTGAAGTACTTCTTTAATCAAGTTAGCAAAATGCACAAAAAGTGAGGGAATGTGGGGTGAGTCCATAGTGCTTCCTGGAACTAGAAAGACTGATTGGTGTTTAAAACTACATTTAACTTTGGTTGAACTTTTCAGTTTTTTTTTTAATTTGCCTTTTGTAAATCCATGAGTAGACAGCTCCAAACTTCATCCGTGCTTGATTAATCCATATATACAATTATTCACCTAACAACTGTTGCCTTAACTTTGAAAACTTCACCGCCTTGAAGCAAACCAACATGAAGACCTCATAGCACAGGTTAGACAAACGTGTCTCAGCAAAAATGACTGCAAGTTATTTCTCAGACTCCGTATGTTGCTAAAAGAAAGTTGTCTGGCAGTGCCAAGTTGCTAAAAATTCAAAATGTTTCAGCCAAGCAAAACATCATGGTCATAGATAAGCAGAATATGCAGCACATTGACTTGCTGAACACGTATTCTATGTGTGTGTGTGTCCCTAACATAAATACACGCACAAACAAACACACACACACTAACAGGCTTACAAAAGCAATCTCATCCTGGTCCCTCCTCGTTCGGTCTCATGCTCATCTCTTCCTCTCACAGCGCATAGCATGTATAACAAAGTGTGTAATTTGCCACGTGCTATCTATCTGCTTTTCTTTGGCAGATGTTTGCTGTCAACAAAGAGTCCGATGTGCACAAATTTAAAAGGCAGTGGCAAAAACTCCATATACTGCAGGATCGATACAAATTGACTGTTATTAGATGTGATTTGAAGAGGTTGTCTGGGGAGTTTGCAGCAATTGGATAACTCCCCGCACACAACACAGCATTCTGAAATCACCAGCCTTTCCTTATTCCAGTCCACAATGCCACATTGGACCGCTGTGACGACCCCCTGCAGAGGGAGTCTGGGCTCCTACCTTTAGGCTGTAGATATAAACTTGCCGCACGGAGACAAACAAAATCTGCTTTGTTACCACAGCTTCAGCAGAGCAGAATCTGCACAAGTGATCCTTACTGTAATACGGATTTGATGCATTTGGCATCCAGCTGTCTAGATATGATGTTATCTTGCATTTGTGCTGTGAATCTTTGCTTGTCCCAGTGAGGCAGGTGGTTTTGGGTTTCCATTTGTTTTCTCACCCGCAAGAATTTAGTGCACTGGAGCTGCATATTAAGGAGGGCAATCGTAGGCCGTGTGCGCACACTCATAGCCCGACTGTCACAAGGACAGATGCTGGTGCAGACTATAAAGGCTCACGCTATAATAGGTGCTATGAGTATTACATGTCATAGCACCCATTCTGCTTTGAGAGGAAAAAAAGGAGGCTTAGAGAAAGGGAAGAGCACTCACCCTGTCACCAGACTCAAGACATATTGCTTTGGAAAAATGTAGAACACTCGGTGTAATAACCTTGTCAATTAAGGCATCGTTTGTCAAACTCAGGTTATATCAAACACAGGCAACATTAACACTATCCCTTAGACAGAAAACACAGATTGACACGGAGGTGACCACTCAAGAGAGGAGGCTCAGTTTAGCTAAGTGAAAGTCATTTCTCACCTTACACATAATGGACTCAAAGAACCTTGGTCAGTGGAATTTGCTGCACTTCTGTAATGGAACTGTAATTTTTATTGAGCAATATAACGATTCTAATATCAAATGTGTTTTATGTTGAAATTAACCCTAACTTCTTTTTATTAAACCCTCTTTGATCTCAAATGCCTTTAAGCTCATAAGGGAGGTGAGAGGAAAGTGTTTAATCTATCAAAAGCTATACAGCAGCTCAACCTGGTGTTGTTGTGCTATATGTTTCAGCTGAGCTCTTAAGGTACCTTTTAAATGATAATTGTATGATTGTATGCAAATGACAGTGTTTACAACCATGAAACACCACAGGGCAGATACGGAGTGCACACACACACACACTCATACTGTGGGAGCATCGAAAGAATAATCCTTTCTAACATATAAGATTACAATACTGAACAACAAACAAGCTCAAAACCAATAAACAAGAGCGTTAGTGAGTTATTATTTTTTTATTTAAAGGCATCATCATGTGCACGGCTGAAATAAACACAGGGAACAAATAAAAACGATGCTGTTTATGCTCAGTAGTTTTTCCTGCAATTGCCATTTGATGTATCTAAATAGAATTTCTTACATATAGTAGATTTAAGTGTTAGTATCAGAGTCTTCTATTCCTGCCCTGAGCTAAAAGCACAATTTTTTATGATAAATGCAGCTTCACTGCTTACTGTTTATTCTCTTCACACCCTGCCAGGGCTTTATTATGCTACTACTGACGTACATGGAACATTCTAATGCTACAGTTTTGTATTAAAAACATTATAAACAGGTTATATCTTTAGTTGTCAAACTGTCTCTGGAAATGCTGAAAATCATGATCAGACATGAACCACTACTAACAAAGACAATGGTCATTTTTGGCATTTTTTAATGGTGTATCAGTCTTTTGTAAAGTCAGTGCCATAAACAGCAGTAGATTTGTTTTTTGCCAAATAATTCAGGGACTTTTGGTATACACTAGAGCCACCATTATTTAAACACAAACCAAAAGATAATTATGATCCTATAAGTCCTGCTGGTTTTGTTATTATTGTTTACTTGAGAGTGCTGTTTAAATCTAATCACATAGTCCAAGAGTGATTGCATAGCAGAAGATTTTTAATGTATTACAAATAATAAATCACATTTCTCTCTAACTGGCTGTCACTGTTTATTATCTGCTTGTTTCAGAAAGAAAAAACTTCTGTCCTGAATGATTATGAGACAATAACAGTGAGCTGTCATTTGTAGTCACAGCAGGCTATACTCACCCACTTCTAATGAAAAAATGCTTTTGTTAACTTGTTTCCTGAGCCGACGGCCAACATTTCCAAACTTCAAAGAACTGCTTTTCACGCCCACATTCTACTGCGAATCAAATAAGAGATAGAATATAATTGCCGCTTATGAATAATTCAGTTGTGGGATTTACGATAAGACAAAATTCTTATCAGGGTTTTCCCTCAAGGTCCTGCAGGATGCTTTCCCCATTTTGTATGGCTGGCTGCTTGCACAAGGTTCTGAGGTCTCTATCTTTTTGCTCTCCTGCCTCCTCTGATGCCCAACAGGAGAACAAAGTCAGCAGAATTCACACTAACTGACATCAAGTCGCTGCCAACAAACAGGCTGCTCGCACTGCAACAATGTGGCTTTGTAGATTAAGACTTCACCCTTCAAACACACAGCATGCAGGAGACGGTTTTAAGCAGGAATCCTTAAAATAGTAAAACAGTGCTCTATCCTTAATAAGCCATGTTTATGGGGGAGGGGGGTTTAAAAGAATGCTAAGTGAAAATGCAATTTACGGGACAGCTGATGCTGTTTTATACACAATTTTAGAACTGTACAGAAAGTCAGAGCAGGCAAGACAATCGGCATCATTAGTTTGAGGCTGAATAACTGTATCGCTTTGTCTTTTGGAATACATCCGCCCAGAAAATGGGGATCTGCGAAATCTATCAACAAGCATTCTCCCTCGCGTGCTCAGTTTTTGTAAGCGCTGGACCAGTAAAGTGAGTTTTTTTCCCTCCACTAAATCTATTGTTGTGAAGCCTATTCCACAGGGTTTAACAATGACCCCGGCAAGCTCCTCTCTTTCTCTGGCACTCTGTGACTGCTTGTGAGAGCTACCATACTTTGCAGCTTACTTTACTTCAGAGCTGTCTATCCTGGGTTTATATCAAAGGAAGAGTGTTTCTCAACTGCTGCCCAATTTTTCTAAAAAAAAAGAAAGAAAAAGAAACCTCCCCATACATTTCAGTACCAAAAAGTCACCTTCTGATATTTCTCATACACATCAAAAAATGTAGTCGCATTTAATATGAGGAGAAGAAGAACAATGTGCTGTTATTAGAGCACATATGTCTGTCTTGGATTGATAGATGGGGAAGGGCTTCAACTCTGACATCTGTTTTATTTTTAAGGTCGAGAGGTCATTACTTCTTTAAGCCACTTCACATACACAGCTGCACACAGTGACTCACCACTAAGGATGTATGGATGATTGTGTGGAGCATCCAGTCCCCATGTCAGGCAGTGGCTGATAGAGTCCACTGAGCCTCTGAGGACCCTGTGGTGGTTACATGAACTGAACACACAAGTATTTACCTCAAGGCTAAGACTGCAATATGTTTTTATTTACAGTATTATCTGAAGTTACAAAAAGATGATATTGATTTTTTCTTTCCATGTCACCCAGTATCAGGCGCTTCTTATTGATCAGTATTCAAGCAAAAGCCCTGGCTTGATTTTTCCCCTAAAGGAATGGAGTTGTACATTTTTTTTTAACTTTTCAAATGGTATGACAATAAGGAAAGATGTATATCCATTTTTTAGTAGGACTATAAATAAGTCTCTTACTCTTGAACAAACCTTCCTGCCAGGTCGATGTTGTTAAGACATTGGGCTCTATTTTCGTAGACCAGGCGCAGGCGGGGCGCACCTGCCCTGCGCCGCGCCTACGCCGCGCCAACGGGGT
>JAPZDV010000003.1:7209610-7239620 GCA_029814665.1 Acanthurus lineatus
CCATCGCGGCGCAGCCCGGCCTACCAAATCACCAAATTGGCGGCGCACAGTGGTGCGCTGGACGAAATTACCACTGCCCGGGGTTCGCCACGCTCCGCCAGCCTGCGCCACCTTGCGCTGCGCCACGAAATTAGAGCCCATTGTGTCAAGGTTAAAATAAAGCTGTGTGGAGTTTAGAGGGAAACGATTTTCCATGTCAAAGGCACAAGCTTTGTGTCTCCAAGAAAATTTAACATCACATCCTCATTTACTCCAGATGGGCGAAAATTTTAAGCCTATAGGTTTTGTTATTTAAACATGTGCATGCTGTTGCTGTTGTTCAATTGCAAAGACAAACAGAAGTGTTATCATTTTGGAAGGACACTCTCAGAAACACATTAGTAAAAGCAGACAATGTTTATTCCTCTGATGTGGAATGAATTCTTACATAATGTCTAATAAAAACATAAAGCTGAACTTGTTTTCTACCAAGTTTTATTAAATTGCTTTAAAACTCAATCTGCTTTGCCATCGAGAAAAATAAAAAACTGATATCTTACTTCACTGTAGAGCTTTGCGTAGCTCTAAGCCTCTGTGAGTGATCCTCTCACACATGCACACACCAACACACACAAACGTCATTAAAGCACTTGCTGTTTGAGCTTGTGCCATCTGCCTTTATTGCTAATTTAGATCACAATTAGCTACTGTAACCACAACAGCCACTCCTCCTTGAGTCAACACATGTGTTTTCTGTACAACACAATAAAATTGGTACTGAATTTGATCTAGCTACCCCCTCTTGGTTGGTTAAAATGTAGAAGGGCCCCTAAGCAATATCCCACTGTGGCCCCGAATGAGATGAAGGTCAGTTCTGCTCATATTCACCACAGTGTCCAGTTCAGACAGGCTTTTCACACGTTGTAGTGGGCATCAATATTGCAGCAGGAGCAGCGACGTGTCAAACCCTTGCCCTAGCCCCAGGTGGGCTCTTGTGCTCTGCAGGATGTCCTGCATCAACAGACAGTTTAAGGCTGCCGTCAGGCTCCATATGTCATTCTGAAGCTTCTTCTTGCCGAAGATTTGGGAGCAGACGCTGGTGTTAGCTTTTAGCACTTCAAGGTTCTTTGGATCCCCTCTAAAAGTGAAAAGCTTGAGGCTCAGACTGTTGACCTGTGTTGGTCCCTGGGTATGCATTTGAAAGCACCTCCTGCCTACACTGTGTAACCCTGTGACAGGCCTGCTCTGTGGTGTTTTGAGCCAGAGGCCTTGACAGGGGAGGGCTTGATGTCCCGTGACATTGGAGCTTTCATTTTGGCTGAGGCACTATGCTGTTCACCTGACCTCTTTACACATAAGAGAGTTATCCCAACTTTTCCATTATTAACTTGACCAAGAAACAGGTCACATCGGCAGCTTGTCATATGACCTTTTTATCCTTCATGCTTCAACACCAGAGATGATGAGCTTCCTTGGAGATTTGCTGAATTCTTTAAATCCCACTGATTTTGACCATATAACTGAATAATTAAAGAAACATGACTCTGAATCTCTCTTATCTTAATGACAAGACTAAATGTATAAAGTGTCCTTGGAATCTGTTGCTTTCTACATCAAACATTTCCAGAATCAAAAACACCCTCTGCTTGTCAGTATAGAGTGTTTATCATAACATGCCAAGATTTACATTAACCATACTTTATGAATCCAGAAGTCACTCTCCAAAGAGCACCTGTTGACAGGGTTAGATCCAAGCAGCGTTTTCTTCTCTCCTATCACATGAAAAACTTGTGATCATTTTGCAAAGTTAATGTCCCAATTTCGCACACACTGTGGTGACTTTTAAACATGTAGAGGTTAAGACGTGGATGCTTATTTTTCTAAAGTGAATGTCTCAGGTGCGTAGGTTCAAAGACTTTGAACGAGAAGTGACTAAGAGAGATCTGCTCGGGTTAAAAAAAAAAAAGTGATCAAAATAGGGGCCAATGGATGAAAGAATCAGTGTACTTAGCTACAAAAAATTGCAAAAAATCAAAAGACTGTTTAAATAAAAGCAACAACAGGCTCACAACCCATGACAATCAAGAAATCATTAAAATGCCAAAGAAATTTAAAAAAAAAGAAAAGGCTTTGTGTTATCCAGAGATTCAAACTCAGTTCAAGCTGAAAACAAACAAGCACAGTCTTGGCAACCACTTGAAAGTTCATCTACGACCGTTTCTTTAATCTGCAACATCAAACAGTCTCTTCTAAATTTTACAGTTAAGCCCTCTGGTCTGCATAAAGTTCCACTCTTTTTAACGTTTTTGAGATCAATTCAATAATGATTTTACTAAAACTAAGAATAAAAACACTTCAACACCCTCCCTCCTCTTATCTTCAATCCCCCACACACACAGCATCCTCAAGTGAGATCTTTACACAGCAGAGGTAGATTTTTATGTGTAAAGTAAACAATGATCAGACTTACAGCAGTCTTTAATTTAAACAATAAAGAGTACAATGGATCCACATCCATACAAATAAATATTTAAGTCTTAGAGACACTTTGGGATGAGATACAATATCACTTTGATTCAACTTTAAACACTGGCGAACAATTTTAGTTAACCACAGCAGCTTTACATGAAGCCATTTAATGAAGAAGTATAATAAAAAAAATATAAAAACCCTAATGGCTACTGATGGTGCAATAAAAGACTCAAATCAATAAAGGGACACTTTTTGGAGGGAATCCAACACTCAACCACATCGCTTGGCACAAGTCGCTCTGACACAAAACATTATGAGCAGACAGCAGTCTGAAGAGAAAGCGAAGGTCACGTCCTATAAACAGTGCGCTGGCTCGGTGAGCCACACACTTACACTCATAGACTTGGACGGACAACAACTGAAACTGGACGGCCAGCTTTAGACTCTTCTGAAGCTTTTCAAATACACTAGTAATTAATACAAGAGGGTATGATTATTATTCAAAGGCTCACATTTTTTTGAGCTGCCCTTATCCTCAAAGTTCCCACACTCAAACCTATTTAAACACATGCACCCTAACACACATAAACTCACTCCCCAGCCATTGGAGAGAAAAAAGAAGAACTTCAAAAAGATTTATCACTTGGCACGAATTGCAAGTCTTGAATCTGGTCTGCAGGGACCTGTATGACATGCAGCGTGACAACTATTAGCATTTAAGGTGGCAAACACACGGATCACCACTGTTGAACACGAGGGGAAACGGATAAGCTCCCTGCATGTTAATGGAGGCTCAGCAGAGGATGAATAATTAAAGAAAGCATTACATAATGAATGAACTTTGTTCAAATGAGCATTGTCGGGTGACGACGGGTTGAGGGAGGATAAGAGGCAGGATGGCCCTGCAAGTGTGGGGGCCAATCGGGACTGATATGGCCAAGTGTGCCCAGGGCCTTGTATCATAGGCAGGAGATCAGAGGAACAAGTCTCAAGCACGAAGGAGGGACGAGAGGAAGGGAGACAAGAGGGAGAGACGAGCAAAAGTGCAGAGGGAAAGGAAAGAAAGAGACAATGCCATGACTCACAGACGTTTGGCTGAGACCTTTCTGCCTGGTGGCTGGTTCGTTTTCTTCACCTGAGTTTCTCACCTTGATTAAAACTGCAGGAAAATTAGCGGGGGATGTGTGCTAGGCCTCAGGGTAAAAGAGCCCCTCAGAGACCAGACAGCGTGCCTGAAATTTGAACTGTGGGTATAAAAAAAGCTCCTGGCAAAAATAATGATAGAAAAACTAGATATTAAAAGCTTATTCCATAGCAACCACATTATTATTCTCCTGTCTCTTTCAGGGATGGAAAATGACTTGGTAGAGTTTGATGTACTTGCACTTTAAAGGCTATTTCCATTTCATCTACCTTTTTTATATCTGTTCTGCTATATTTCAGAATGACACATCGTACTTTTGATTGTGCTGCATTTAATGAAAACTAAAGTCTTTGCAGCTTTGGATTTTTGTATAATATTTAACAAGGTTGTAAGATAAATTAACAAAGTAAACTAACATTATGCAGTGCAGTCAGAATGATCAATACTTTAACAAGCTAAAACACTGAAAGGCTTTATACAAATGAATGCATCTAATGATAATAATTGTGTACTTTTGTAATAAAATTTTACGTTCTGAGCTTGAACTTAGTTTATTTTGAATTTCTATTTTTACAGGGAGCAGCAGTCTTTAAACACAGTACTGAAATGCTATCAACCCATTTGCAGACACGTTAGCTGACATTTGCTTGTCTGCACATCCAACAAACTCAGAGCAATACAGGCAATCATTTAGATTTGTCTGTCTATTCGTGAAGAGTAAGTCAAGTATATAGCTCCATTTTGTTCTCCACAAAGTACTGAGAAAAAACACCTGGCTCTTTTACTGCAAAAAGCTCCATAATATTCACCAGCTGGTGAGTCACTAACTGTGTCTACTTGCTGTTTTGTGATGGTCATTTAGTGCACAGTGAGTTTGTCAAGCTTGTTAGAGCTTTTTTTTTATTGCCTATAGCATAAAACTAAACAATAAGTTGAAAGATACTGGGCAGCTGAATATAGCTCAAGATAATGATAATTATAGAGGGATGTATGTAATTACCTGTGGGTTTGTTAGCATGGTGTGACAGAGCCCTGTCACATTAGTCATTACATTCATTGTTCACATAAAATCATTAATCAGTGCAGCTTTAATGAGACTATTATGTATATGTCCTTCACTTCTGGTAGTTTTATATGTAAACTTTTTTTAAAAATCACCTTTCACATTGAAACCCTGTGGGCAATAGAGCTCCAGAGAGAGCAGACAGCATATTTAGAATGTGGATCATGTGTGTAAACAATGCTTGTGCTATAATAAGAAATAGAAAATGGAATATGAAAAGGTTATTCTATAGCAGCCACAGCATATTTCTCTACCCGTATAGACTTTGAGGAAATCGCCTTATACAGAAAATTGTGAATGATTTGATTCTCATGCACAATACAGGCTCCCATAAGACACTTTCCTGCTCTGACTGACAATGTATTATAGAATGATGCTGATGGTGGTATTGGTATTGGAAGTCGGAACAATCCTCTGTCACTGACAAGCTTTGTTGAGTTGTGCTTTTCACAAAGCACACAGGGGGAATATAAAAACATGATGGACAAGATGCAAAAGACGTGGAGATGTAAACTGAAAGTGATGTTCAAAACACAATGAAAGAATAAGTGTAAATCAGGTCACGCTGATTGTCAAAGGAGCTTATAGATGACACCAATTTGTCAGCTTGTTTGCATGTTTTTTACTGATCGTATTTCTTTCATCGTGTTTTTCATGTTTGATACTTGAAAAAACAAGCTGTCCCAATGGAGTCTACAGTGTTATTTTCAACATTTAAATATTGCATTAAAAGATTTTTTTCTTTTTCAACTAGCTGCTGGTTGACTTAATAGACTCTGATATGTTTTATGTCTTTTTTACTGTGTAGTTTCTTGCTGATGCTGCAGCTCCTAAGCACGGCCATCCAAAGCCGAAAAAATAAATGACTAGTTTATGTTCCTACTGTTATCCAAGAATCTCCCATAGGCCATACACTAAAATGAGTTGATATTTTTGTAAAATCTCAAAGAAATCTCTTATTCTTCCTTTAAGGGGCGCTCTGCAGCCTATATTCGCTGATTGTTGGGCCAGTTGAAATGCAAAGGGATAAAAGTTCACAGTTTGAAAAACACAATTTGGCTTTTCATTATCAGGTGACATTTCTTGTGCCAATGCATTCAAATGGCTTTAATTTTTTTGCTTTTTTATTTTTTAAAAATAATTTTAATACTTAAACGCAGTCAGAATGGAATATTTAGAATACATGCCTGAGGTTACATTTATTTTTTTTTTGCAACTTTTGAGGTTTAAAGATAAATATGTATTGATTTGTTTAGAAAGAATGCAGGTTAAGTGGTTTTTCCTCTCCACGGTTAAGTTGTTGCTCTTAAGCTTTGCAGGGCATTTCCTAATGAGCAAGAGCAAACTTCAAAGATGTTAATTGCTGCAGAACTGAAGAGGATTGAGAGCCAATCAAGACTAATAAGGGAATCGTACAAATGGTAAAATGCAATGGTGGTTTGTCAAAAAAATAGCAAAATTACAGAAGCCAGGTCTCACTGATCTCTTGAAATCTAATTTCCCTGAAAGAGAATGTCAGAGTTGTGCTCCAAAAGCACTTCTTCTAATGAACTATAATTACCTTTCATCCACTTTTGTCCCCTTGCTTCAGGTGTGGCTTACATTTCTTTCATTAAGCCCTTACACTTTCATTTAGCATGCCATTTGTAATTTACTTTGACCTCTGCTATGTAGAATAACCTTCAGTTTCATACCTGCGAACCATTAATCCTCTAATTTTCCTATGCCAGATACACTGTGTGAGGCTACATACAAAGCCAGGAGGAATGGACGTGAAATTAATATCCAACAAGATTAATGGTATTTTAAGCCTTAGAAATACATTTGTGTGTTTGACTGGAGTCATTGCGTACATATAGCCTTTGTGAGCCTTGCCTTTTTTTAATCAGTGATTTTTCTCTCTTTCTCTTTTACAAAAAGCAGCTAAAGCTTCGGCTAACATTTTAAAATGTTTTCATGCAGCAACACTGACCTTGAAGAGTTCCCTTTTCCAATATTACATTGTTCAACTAAACAGTTCGATATGCTTCTAATGCATCCTTATCTGAATTGTCACTTTGAGTGTGTCTCTTAAGTGAAAAAAAAAATGTGTATAATGCTTTAGAATAGTTTTGAGTTCCAGCATTAAAAGGTTGTTAAGTAGTTATTGGATGAGAGGAGAAAAGTCAGTGTGGCATACATCTACTGATTTTCTCCTGCAAATAATTTGAAAAAGGTCACATTTTCAACTGGTCTCTTGAACAAATAGTTTTAGAATATGTGTGTTGTTATTGGGTCTCATTTGTCCTATGTAAGAGGTAGATTAGCAGATTGAAATTACGCCCATAGTCTGTGAAGGTTGAGATAGCAGAAGGATAGTTAAGCCTAAAGACTTGTGAGAGGTAAAAGGCATGGAGAGCAGCTAACAGCTTACTAACACAAACAGCAAACTAAAAAAAGAGTTTTTTTTTATAATGTGAGAAGTCACCCACAAAGTCAGTTTAAAGTGCTTGTAGGTGTGTTTTTGAACTTTGGACAGAGCCATGCAAGCTGCTCTTTGTGCTCCCTGTTTTTAAGCTAAGCTAAGCTCACCCCTGCTGGGTCTGGCTTCATATTTAGCACACAGACATGTGAGTGTTGTCAGCCTTCTCATCTAACTCTTGGCAAGAATGCAGATAACCTTTTGCCAAGTTTCAGCCAACCTAAGACACCGGAGTATTAACATTCTTGCTAAACTATCCAAGTTTAAAAATGGCACATAACAGCTTCTCAAGGAGTCCAAAGGATGGAGGAGCCCTGGGGTGTTGATCCTCAGGGACTGTGCAGAATCAGGCTGGCATGCCTGCACAGTGCACTGTGGGGAAATCAAATGGTATTGTTCTGCACATCTCCTCTGCTTCACTGGGAGCCATGTGAGGAGATTGTCTGCTTTTCTTCAGCAGTGCCCTGCCCGTGCTGTGGCACATTGACTGTTTCCTGCAACAACGTGTAGGATATAATAACAAGTGATGTGATTGGCAATCTGATTCTCAGCCTGAGCGATTAGCTGTGTGGAGTCACAGACTGTATAAATATGCAAAGCCTCAAAAAATTGGGAATCAATAGAACAAATACGTAACTGTTCCTCTGCCTAAATGTTATTTGCAGTGTGTCAGCTCCGTCAAACATCACAAAAAAAGCTGGGTGTCATTTGATTCCCACTGATTCTTTGATAAGATTTCAACCCCTACATCACACTCCGTCTAGTTTAACAAACAGCCCTGCACAGCTGGGATGCAGGCGAGTTACTGAGGGCAAAATTGTACAATTGAAGATGATTTAGCCAGCTATCATTATGTGGAATGATACACAATGCTAAGTCATTCTGGCACAAGGTTATAAACAAGTGAAAACTTTTACTCGGATGAATTATTGATCAGTTGAAAAAAAAAAGAAAATGACAAAATTTGAGATATTATGTCTTTTGAGAAAAAAATGCTTTCTATAAAAGTTAAGACATGTAAATTATGTACCTCACTAGCATTTTTCCATAATAATTATATGCGAAGAAGAAGAATGGAGCAGAATCGTTGTGAGCTATTAAAGAAGGGTTAATATGATTTTTTTTGACAGAACTACCAACGATCCCTCTCTTGCAAATTACAAAACAGCGAAAGCAGCATTGCTCAGAGAAATTAATGCACGGCTTATCTGACAAATGAAAAATGGAGGTGAAAATGCAGCTGCAGTCCTGACAGCAACCCAAGAAATCCAAACAGATTACACCTGTCCCTGTTACAATGCACCGCCTTCAAAATACAAATCAGATATGCTTGTCGGATATGAGCCATCGAGGCCTCTGAGCAGCAAAGGATACAGTCGAAAGCAACTCAAGCAGATTGTATTTTCCTGTCTGTTAGACACAGCTAAACATTTTTTTTTAACAGACAAAGCAAACAAGCCTTAGGCATTTTTAACTGTTCAAACTATTAATTAATACTGTATATACTTAGTTTGGCCTTGTGTAAGGATAAATCTACAGTCTTCTTTGCTCTTCAGGGACACTTTTGGGGTTCTTTCTGTGGGAATCTGAGCTCAATACCGGCATGAATATCTGAATCGCTTCGCATACCGCGGATCATCAGTGTTTACCGACAGTGCCTGTGGTGTCTTTATTGATGGCTCTTACCTCAGCCTCAGGCTAGATGCATTCATAGGAGACAGCTCGTCACGATAAGTGACAAGCGGTGGGACCTTGACCAACTGAGTGGGAGGAACTGAGATGACGCCTGAAGGTGAAAAGATGCATACTGTAGCTTGGTGCCACAAAAACATTGACTAGACTTTTGCAGGTGCCTTTTTTTTTGTCTGGAATGCAAGACACAAAAGATTTGCGACATAACAGAGTTTGTGTGCATTTTTTGTGTGTATTCCTTATTTGTTTTTTGTGCCCTGTAAGTTTCCTTGTGCGACGGTAAAACAGTATATCAACATTGAATAATTTAGTCATTAGTGTTCAGTTATTGCATTTTGGGCTGATTGGCAGAGGGACCTCTGCACAAAAGAGCCACCGAGGAGCAGCCGCCTCTGTTTATTAAAGATGAACTCACAGCGATGCTGTGCAGCTCAAAATCCTATTAAGTCATGAAGATGTGGCATTTATTGAGAGGACCAGTGGGTAAAGGAACAAATAAGCTAGAAGGGTAGGTAGAGGTACTGCCGCCTGTACTTTTTATGTGTTAGTTAATGAGCATGTGGCTCCGGGTGGTCAAAAGGGGACCAAGGTGTGAGCCACTGCACGCTGTGATATCCAGCAGATGCCTCAGCAATGACAGCTGGCGAGGCAAATGGTCCAGAGTGCAAACACTCAAAGTAATTACGGAGTAATTATCCAGCATTGCTGCCATATGGAAACCAAGTGAGTGCCATACATCTTATTTTCATCCTGAGATGGATCAGTTATTTATGTATCAGGGGGTGGCTCCTTCACAGACAATTTAAAGTAGCTGTGAACTTAAAAAAAGCATAGCCTTTCTATGAATCTATTGGTGGAAAATCACCAAAAAAACTAGCAAAAAGTTGAATTGTCTGTGTCTGTGGCAATTCTAGCTCATCCCTGTGCTTCGTGCCTCACTGGATGAGTCAGTCATGCTAAGTAGAAATTCCCAGATGGACAAATAATTCGTGTGAGCCTCAAGTTTTGTTGCAATGGGAGGACGCAGGATGTTCTGTCAAGCTGACAGCAGGTTTACAGCTTCATCAACAGGACATGAAGGGTACTGCAGGAAGGTAAACCTACAGAAAAACTCTTTCTGTCTCATAACAAATGGAGTTTCTAATTACTTTTGACATCACTATTATCAATCGTAGAACATGCGGAGAGGACCGCAATGTGATAAATATGCTGTTTCATTTTAAAAATTTTGTTTACCTGCATTTTTGGTGACCTCTTTTTATCTCCTCCAGGCTCTCCTCTCATGTTTACCAATGAGTTTTTTTCACATCAAAAGTGGACATAATGAACACACCGCATCAGTGCAGTGATTCATTTTTCACACTTCTAGCAACAAAACCTCCTGTGAGAACAGCTGTAGATATAACCCCCTATCATTGATCTTGCAAGGCGTAGCTGGAGCTCCTGGCTTGCTGAGTTTTTGATGTTTCTGCCGTCTCTTCACGCTGCTGAAGTGCCTCACCCCCTGCCTACGGGGCTGAGGAATCACCTGCTCCACTGAAACTAACACATAATCGCTTATCTACACTTGTCATGCTCGACCCGCTACCTTTGCAGCTATTTGTTTCTAGATCTTCTTGGATATCAGTTTTTTAAGGCACTTTTAACGTTGGTACAAACACACTCGAGCACTGATGCATGCACCCCCCCTCACAGTGAGCATCATTTCTTGCATAAAGTAAACACACTCACATGTACTTACATATTGCTTGAGGCTTGAATGCAAGTGTTTACATGCCTGTCCAACTCTATGTGAATACAGAAAATGTGACTACAGATAAGGGCAATATTTTATTCTCAGGAGGTGGAAGTATCTAACTTTTTTAAAAATAGTGGATCACCCCTCTAAGGAGGCTTTAAAGTCAAAAAAAGTTCAAAAAACTTTGCATTCAGTTGCTGCAAATTATCTACAAATGTTTTGAAGCTGCATGTAACATATTCATTTTTGGGAATGTGTTAGGAAATGGATTCCTTTGTTATGTTAAAATCCAAATTATTTGTTTAAAAAATGTGGAAAACGCATACATTTCATATGCTCTTTTATAAAAGTTTGCCTGCAGAATATTTGCCTCTGCACGTCATACTAATATTCTCACTGTGCTGGTCACACAGAGTTGTCAGTTACAGTAGAAGGAGAAGAGAAGGTGTGCTCTTACTCTCCAAGAATAGAATTCTATTCATTATTCAAAAGTTTAAGTCAGACTTGCGCAGATCAAAAAGAAAACACTGAAAACGACCAAAAGCGACCAACCAAGATCTAGAATTTCTGCCCCTCTGGAAAGCATAAATAAACAGCTCAACATCCATTATTTAATTATCATAATACACAGAGATTGCAGTTGCTTAGTTGAGAAAGGTATCTTGGATGGATAACATGTTTGTAAAAAGATAAAATGCTTATTTGCTCTTCATTAGTCTGCAAAAATATGTATTTTCATCATCAAAAAGAGGCACATTATCCCATCAATCGACACCAGGCTGATCCAAAGGGAAAATGTTCCAAATGACAAATAATTACACCAACTATTCATGACTGTCTCTCCCTGCAAGGCTTTGATATATTCTTTTGAGCATTAACTCATGAAAAAAGAGCACTCCATGTTCTCTTTCTTTGTGCGCATTTATCACAAGTATGCTGAAAGAAGCTAGATTGATAACCGTTAATAAAGGATGGAGCCCAAAACACGTGTGCAACTTGTTCACTGAGGGAGCCCTGAGAGGCCCCTATCTGATGAGTGAAAGAAAGGGGACAAGCAGAGCAGCAGTGTGAGTTCAGATAACTGGAGATACTGCAGGGTTATTGATGTGCTGCAATAAAACAGCAGGAGGCCTGTTAGTACAAGCTTAAGAGCTTGTCTCCTTCTTTTTAAGATCATCAATCATAACTACATTTATAGCCAATTAACACCGGCTCATTGCATCAAAGCCAATCAATACTGTGGCAGTTTTTCCAAAAATGTCTATTTCTGCAAAAAAAAAAGGGCATCCATGCAGATTTGAGCTAAAATTTGTAGATGAATAGTAAGCCATGACATGGTTGATGTGTATCTTTAGCACTGTCACAAATCAGATTCCCGGGAATGTGTATTCATTAATATGGGAAAATGACAGCGAGGCCCTTGATCTTAAATTACTAATAATTAAGTAATTAGTTTGCACGTTACTCACCTTTGCATTAACGACAAGGAGAGAAATCACTCAGAATGTTGGATGGCTGTCAGCAGAGTGTGAGAGGCTTAAAGAAACTTTGAGTCATGAGGCAACACTTGACAATAAGAGTATTATAATAATAACTAATGTTGATTAATGAAGCCTTGCTGTAAAGTGGTATGTGGGGGTGCATATATAAAAGCTGAAGTGCTTTGAGCATCAGATGGAGCTCAAAATGAAGATAAAACTGTAACAAAAAACCCCACAGGCATCAACAAAAGAACCATAAAATGTCACAGTCTGGATCTTATTCATGTGATCACACCACTATCAACACCACTTTTTCAAATGTGATGATAAGTCAGCAGTCAGTCATTTTTATTAGACGATAGCTGTGAAAATGAAACTTTTCCACTAGGTAATAGTACTGAGGTCAGTGACAGCTAAAATACCATTTTACTGACAAACACTGATAATGTAGATAAAAAGCTGAGTGTCAGTGGACGAGTGTCTCTGTTTTGAATTAATGTGGATCAGAAGTCAAATAGACTTCATGAGAGTTATTCAAGATTGTCTTGAAGAAGACACGAATCGATCAATCAGTCATTCTGGTCCATCTTTTCAAGCACAAAAGGACACACAGGGACAACTCAACTCCTTTCACTGCAGGGTTGTTCCAGTTATCCAAGTAACTTTATGCTCCATCTGTAAATGGAGATGTAACAAATAGTCAGTTTTTTAGTTGTGTATTTACTTCACCGCTTGCTGACAGAATATGTTAGAAACGTGGAAAACATTTGTAATGATAACAACAATGCTGTTTCTCTCTTTTCTCTGTTTGGTACTGAGGCTCAAACTGTAGATTCATTTTTTATTTTTCTTCAATAAAAAAATACTTTTCGTGACTGTTGCATTTACTAAAAAGATATATTGAGACTTTTTTTTTGACTTTTTACAACATCACTGACAGCTCCCTGCACCTGCCACTGAGAAATCTAAACCTTTTAGGGGGGTTGGTGATAATTCTTCAATAATTTGGTTTTGCTGGTAATTTTACCAGGGTAACACTGTAGAAAATGGAACACCCTTTGTAAATGAGTGAGGAACAAAATGATCTGATAATTAATAAATGGTTTCTAAGTAGCTCTTGAACATGTCACAGTAAAGGACTGTTGAGAATGCTGAGTTAGGGAACAGACTGGGAAATAGGCCCACTTTATGCAAATTACAATGCTCCATTTTTAAAATCTTCCCAACTTTTATCAAAACAGCCATTTAAACAAATAGATAGTACATCAAAATAATGTTTTAGTGCTTATTGCATTGATTGTCACCTGTATGCTAACAGCTGGCACTTCAGTGACTAAAAAAGCAGAGCCTGGGCTCCAGGAATTCAGAGGTGAAACCATTAAATGAGGGAGACACTGCCAGAAAGTGTGTGGCCTCATTTCAGTTTTAAACTATTATTGTATCTTATCCCTTTTTTACGACAGCAGGTTTTTGCTCAACCTTCAAGTGTAGCCTTTCAGATAAGGTTTAAACACTTGTGCCTCAAGAGGTGGTCAGGAGACACGTTTGACTGTCTGGGATATTGCTTCCCTGTCGAGTGGAAATTACATTTTTTATTACTAAATTCATTTGACACTTATGTTGTGGAGCAGCCTTGGATTATGTTCAGTGGCAATGTTTTCTTGAGTGAAGAAGTGCTTAATTTTTGTACCATAAAAGAGCCATATAAAGATGATCAGGGTGGATTGTGGGTGTTTAAGTGCTGTCCAATTAATGAATTAAATGTTGCCATTGTTCATCCTTGAAAACAATGGATATAATAAAATTTTACTTCTTGTTCTGAGGTATGTAGATCTGTGGGCAAAAACCTGGCTTGAAAATGGGACAAAGTGTTGTTAAAATACCTGCATTTTTTGCAAAGTGGTCTCAAAAAGTGCTGTCCTGCTTGGCAGCGTTAACTAACTAACATGTCACCGTGTAGTTAGCATCTTCCTGCTAATGAGGAAGTCAGCTCAAAGATGTAATCTGAACTGTACGTCACTTTGACATGTAATTTAAAGATGCAGATATGATGTGATTTGTAAAAAAGGTAAAGCCAGGTTTTGGCAACAAAACCAATTTTTTAATCAGCCAAAAAGAACATGTAAGGAGTCTTACTCGGGTGTGGAACACTGGTGTCCCTCAGGTGCTCATCAGCTCGGGGATCTTACTAATTTAAAATTGTTGAAGAAGTCTGAGGCTTAGTATAATTTGGTGCCAAACAATCTCCTATCGCTGTACCCCTTTCCTGTTTATACCTTTGATTTTAAAACAAAAAGGCTTTATTATACATTCTTTAAGTTGCAAGATGAATGCAGCTGTTTTGTTTGTCTCTTTTGCAAGTAATGTCATAGAGTCCCAACCTCTCTTTATGATCAGTGATGTTATAGTGAAAGTACATCCATAGTCTCTAAAGCTGATGTTTAATGTGCTTTATGGCCTTAATTTCATATAATACATTCATCTTTCTTAAAGAAAAGAAAGCAGGTATCACACAAATGGTTTAATGAATAAAAATCCACGGATTTGAATGCTGGTTCTGTAACAGACTCATTTCTGTAGTGATCTTCCTGGTGAGAAAGTATTTAGATTGTGATTGAACAGTTTGTCATGTAAGTAAACTTTGGCTTGAATGATGTTCCTACTGTATCCTGCTGAACACAAAGAAGGAGACACTGGGATTTGCATGCTACCAAAACTTGAGCTGGCAGTTGCAATGGAGCTTAAATAAATCTACTTTTGTTTAAAACTCACTGGATATATTTGTTGGAAAGACCTTCAGACAGAACGAAGACATGGCTGCTTGCAAGTAAAATCCCAGAGATGTTATAAACATGCTCATCCTAGTATTGTTCCTGGTGTGCAGGCCATGACTTGGGACTTAAAGTTGATCCGTCCCTGTTCTGTCTGGTCTTACGCTCTTGTCGTCTTGGTGCTGTGTTTTCTTTCTTGAGTCTGGTGTTAAAAAAAAATCAGATGAGGAAGAGTCTTCCATCCCAAAAGGGTCCTCATAGCTACTTGGCAGTTGAAAAGAGACCGTTTCTCTCCTTTCTGGCTTGACTTTGTTGTTATGTCTTTGCTTCCTTGTTAGACTTTGTCTTCTTTGCAATCAGATTTCTCTCTCCGAAATTCAGCCTTCTAAATTTTAAGCTCTCTCTGTAGTTCATCCAACCATCCTTTCAACCCTTTTTCAAAAGGGACTTCTTGTTGTTCAAATCTTGTAGAAATCTCTGCCGTAAGTACGGCTATCTCATCCAGACTGTGACATTTCTGCGTCTTTGCATCTTCAATAAGTAGAAGCATAAAATCTGTGGAATATTTGTTTGTGATAGCTTCCTATTTATTTTTAAAGTCAGTTTCTCCAGCACCAAAATATTGTAATGCTTTTATTTTGGGTCCTCATTTCTCTCTCCAGGAGTCTGATAATGTTGTGATATTCAACTGTAATTTTAGTTCTTTTTCATGAAAATTTTCAGGCTCCAAAAACACCCGTCTGGCACCTAAACTCTGTGCTGAAAAAGTTCAAAACAATATGACCCCCACCTTAATCTTTTGAGCAAGAAAAATATCCAGTTGTAGTTTTGAGCGGAGAGCAGGTGAACCACAGTGTTAATGAACTGAGATACTCCAACTTACAATGATCCTTCAAACAGAACACAGGGAAGCTTTCTAAGGTATAAAAAAAAATCCTCTTAAATGCCTCAGACTTCTTTAGCAATTTTTTTTTTAATGTTAGGGGAAAATTGCTCCATCCTGTCTTTTCAAAATTGGATTTTCTGTCTGCAGTAACTGAAAAAGATGTTGATGAGCAAAAAAAAACCTAAAGTCAGACTTTGAAACGTTTCTGCTGAAATCTGTGAATGATGCTACATTACATACATTTTTCCTACAGTCTGGCGTAGTGTTAAGTGACAACACATTCTGTGCCAGGTGAGATTTTCATCTCAAGATGTTACTTATAGATTAGCTCTTGTTTGTATGGTCTTTATTTATGTCGATCGTCACATCTGACTTGATGTTTTCCTGCTTAAAAAATCCTACAGAATATCTAATGTTGATAAAAAAACATCATGTCAATGTCAAAAAAAAATCTCTCTTATTTTTGGCTTCCTCCACTTTTCTGACTTGATAACTGAAAGGTCTTCTCCTGACAGTTCCTTCCTCGCAGCACTGTGCTCACCTTGCAGATCAGCTGCAAAAATGTGATTAGATTCCAAAAATGGAGCATAACGTTTGGGAAGCGAGATGTGTCAGAACCTGGTGATCTGATCCTCCAGCCATTGATATTGATCAACAACACTGTCAGCTCCCCTGCAGATTGATGGTGGTCATTTAGCGCTCTGGGGTCAGTTAAAATCTTAGTTATTGCTCTTTAAAAATGTGGTCATCTAACCCTGAGATCAGGAGCAGACGGTGAAGAAAGATTTCTCTGAGAATCGATGGAACCGTGATGTGTGGATGTGACGGACCGTGAGTGAGATGTGTGTGAGTTATGAGGGACCAGGTTTGGAGATGGGCTCTGTTCTTGTGAGGGCCCTGGCCCCTCTACTCAGTCGATGATAGACTGTGCCCCGGTGTGTCAGGAGGGCTGGAGTGGGCGGAGTAATCACTTTGACTCTTTTTTCCCCCTTGTTTATTCTGCCTTTGTTAAACCTCTACAGTGATAAATCACAACATAGATTTAAGTCTCCTTTTCTGAGTAATATATTCAGTTATTTTATGAGTTAATCCATACCTATAATTTTTTATTCTGTCTCATTTACATCTGGTACGTGCCTGCCTTTCATACAGTAATAACTGTAGCCTTCTGTGCCTCCTGAGAAGTAGAGGCAGTGTGTCTGTGTGTATGTATAGGAGAGATGGAGAGGGAATCACACACACCCGTCACAACCACCAGCAGGACTTCTTTGACAAGGGCAGCAGCCTGTAATTTATTCTGATGGCTCCCCCTCCCTCCACACGACTCTGAAGGTCATCCCCCACACTGATAGGAAAGCTGAAAGAAAAGCATTCTCGCGAGTGATAATCAACTGCTTATTCCTTCAAATGCCATGTCCGAGAAGTGGCTGGCACAATTTCGCTGTAATACAAGCTGTCAGGTGGTTTTTGTCTTGCTGGAGGGGGGATTTGCCGCTGTAAGGTTTCATTCGCATGGTGTTCGGGCTGACAAAAGAATTGATTGAGGTTGTTTCAGCATAAAAGGGGCTCAGAGAGCACCAAAATGAGCCATAAAACTTGATAAACAATGGATAAAAGAAGGAGTTGGCATATCATGAAACAGAAAAATACGCTGAAATATATCTGCGGTGATTCATGCTGAAGTGTTTGTGTTCGGAGGCCACACTCACATATGGTTATATAGCTCATGTTGCATTTATCCTCATTCCCACTGCATGCTGCTTGACTAGTTAAGTGTTTCAGTCAGACATTAGGCTGTCCTATCTAAATATTTCCTTATATACTGGCTGTGTGGCAGGATGGCAGCGTGTGAAGTCTCCTCTGAAACACTGCACATCCTGTCTGGACTGAATTTATGGTGGTGAGAGGTGAAGTCTGCCTCCTCACAGCAAATAGCAAACACATCTGAGCAGATTCAATTCATGATCGATTGCATGAGAACCACAAAGCAGCAGAGCGACTTCAAAAAGGAAGGCAGATGAGCCATGTATGGAGGATAGGGATAATAAAGAATGAAAGATGAAGAAGAGTTGTCGGGGAAATTGATTGGTTGTTGGGGTTACCGAGAAAAAGTTCCTCCAAGTGCTCCGAATACTTTGACTTCACACACATTCACCTTATGATGTTTTTTTATAAACATTTTAGTTCCTCCAAGCTGTTGAATCCATACCTTGATCGATTCTAAAAATGGTAAACTTCACACCACCTTGGACTCGGCTTTTGAAATGTTTTCCCTTAAACATGATTTCCAGTTTGCTCCCACTGCTTTGAGTCGTCTCCTTACTTGTTTTTGCAAATGGATGCGTTTTGGTTTATCGAGCTGAACTTTCACATGAACCTGCTTCAGGAAACTTTTTTAAGGCTTTAAGAAAGAAAGTTCACAAGGACAGAAGCCGCCTCAGTGATGTTGCTATGGAGACATTAGCACTAATAACAGAATCGGCGAGGTTTCAGCACGTCCAGCTGCAAGACAACACAAGCTTTTTATTTGCATGTTTAAGATCAAGTTATTAGGTGCTTAAAAATGACTCCTAAGAATTTTCTGACTGCTGCTCACCACAGTAAAGGTCATGAGATGTTTGAGCGACTGAGAGTCTTTAAATAATTGTTGAGACCAGCAGAGTTTTAGATCCCCTCATTTGCATTTATTGTTAAAGCAGTTGAAAAATACAAATTAGTGGTAAAATTTTGCCTTATAATGTGCTGTTTTTGCTCTGGATACCTCATCTATCAGTCAGCTTGAACAGTATTATGACATCTGTAGTTAGAATGTGAAACTAAGCTTTTCTTTTGGATTGAACTCTTTTCTCTCCCTCCAAATTAAAATTCTAGTTTAAAGGCATTTCCATGTCTTTCTGCACAGGAGGTAAGAAGGTGAATAAAGGAGAGTTTTTTTCTGACAAGGTGATATTAGTGGTGAAAAAATGGTGCTGAATAAATAAAGTGGAGATTTAATCAGGGAATCAAAGACCTTGCTTCAGGCTTAAATACACCACTTCCTGTGAGCTTGAGGGATTTTTTTTCCTAGTGAACCTCTTGTGATACTGGAACAACACTGTATAAAAGGCTGCAGGAATTGGCTGCATGTTTGCATCACATTCTATAGCAGTACTGTATATCAGCAGGGTAAAGTGTGATGCAAACACATAATTCACTCACATGGAAATACCACACATTAAAATAAACATTTCATTAATTTTACCACTGTGTATACTTACTGGTTGTTACTTTTCATTATTTCATGTGCATCCTGATGGGTGGGAGCTCTTTCATTGATTAGCACTTGGTTTTGCGGTCATTAAGACTCCCATGTGGCATCCACTCCTCGTTTAAAGGACCATCACTATTCATTCTGAGCTTAAGTTGCAATTATTCCAGCATGCAGAGGGACTTCTCATTCGGTAATCACTAACAGTTTTGCACTAAATAATCCTGATATCATATTGATAGTAACACCTGGAACAGCACGAGAACTGAGCCTCCATGGATCAATTTGTATTGGCTGGGTGCTAAGTCTGCATCCTGGTGGGACATTTCAGTTGCAACAGACAGGAATTTATGACACTTTTTAAAAGGATTATGTTGTATTTTCATTTGAGTACAATAGAGTTTTTAGGCAAATGGTCGATGCCAATCCTAGTGTCACATTCAACAGGGAAGGTAGTCTTAAACCCCCCTTTTCCATGTGAAAGGACTTTTTTTGCTCCTTTTTTCAAAATTTACTGAGGGAGTTTTTCCACCCAGCTTGAATCAGTTTAGCTCAGGATTCTTGGATCCTTGGTGTTATCCGGCAAACCCATTGGTTTTCCACCGATTTTTTGTGGTACAATCATAATCAAGGATATGTCATTGGCAGAGAGCGTTGCACGATGAAAAACAACCCGTGGACTTTAACACACACTTTGGTTTCTCTTAGTAAACCTACCAATAATTTCAGTTCCACTTGTGGACCAACTATCCAGGTTCCAAACCAATTTATTCTCAGTTCAAATAAGGTGGAACAGAATCAACTCCATTTTAAATGAAATTTTATGCAGCATTTTAATTGGTGTAAATGAAGTTTGTCGTGGAACCAGAAAGCTGGACTGTGACAAAAGTACAACTACTGTCATAAAATACAGAAAACAAATCACATGAGTTTATATGAATGTTAATTTCTACAAAGAAAAGGTATTTTTCTCTGGACCTTCACTGGTGCTTTACTGTTGGCTAGCAACAGAGAATGAGCAGGATAGAAACCTTGAAAATGATTTACTTGAATAAATAGAAACTGGAGTTGCAAAAGTGGAAAGAGATTGCATGTGGATGTGTGTGCATCTTATATGCATGCTTACCTTTTAATAAAGTGCTTGCTGATACCATCAGAAGGAAGGATGGAGTGACTTTTCCAATCATTCACTAAATAAACATACAGCCAATGTGTTTTCTTTTTTACTCTGCTTTTCTTCAGTTTTGCCAAATCGAAAGCCAGAAAATGCATTTACGTATTGCTTCTTATCTTATCGCTTCCATGCAAACAGATAGAGGAGATACCTGGAAAAAAAGGCCCTGCTGTGACATTTCATTCAGATCCTTAAAGGGACTGTAGCAGAAGAAAAAAACCAACTGGCTAAAATAACTGTGTTGGCTCACCATCAATTGTTGTGGCATGTGAGAGCTGAGCAGAGAAATACAACACACCCCACAGGCCCCTCTCACAGCTAAACATGCTGTTCCTCACACACTTTGGCCTCCAATCTCTTTTCTCTATCTGCAGCCTTCTCTGAAGCTTTCAGCAGGACAACATCAGACTATTGATGGGCAGCACTTTACATCGAATGCCATGTTTCACCTCCTCAGAGAAGTAAAACCAGGAGAGCTTGGGTTTTTCTTTTTTTTGGATGTGCCAAAGCCTTTTATAATGCTTCTTTGTAAAAGAAGAAAGCAGAAATTATGCCCTTTGAAATACATTTCATATCAATCTTCAGTAATTTCTTATTAAGTTTGGGGGCACAAGTGATGATACAAGCAAAGTTTTAAAAGTCAAAAATATTGTAGTTTGTCTTGTGAAGCAGAGGACACTTTACAAAGGCTTTCTCTGCCTCTATATTCTCCCAAGAACTTGACATAAAAGAGCCTGGGCCGAGTCTCATTGTCTCTGTGAGCTGCATCTCACAGTAGTTCCTTAAGATTAGTGGGGTTGGGGTGTACAGGAAGTACTGAGATCATATGATAATATCTTGGAAGCAATCCAGAGTCCATTGATATTATTTGAACATCTTTCTGTCTTTAATGCTTTGTCAAAGTATGTGGTGGTAATGCACCATTACACTAGTTGTCACTTTGAATTAAAAGGGATAAAAGAAGAAAAGAAGAAGAAGAAGAAGACACACTAACTTGCTAGCTAGCTAATCATTACCACATTATGCAGATGTGACTGTCCTGCAAAATTATAACCCTGCAAGGCTGCTGGACTGCTGAGATTCAAGTCTGAAAAGCTTTTGAAAAGCCTCAAGTGGATTAGCCTGTGATCAGAATCCTTTGCTAAGAGGGAGGTAGTAGTTAGAGACGTGGTTCAATTTTGATGAAAACAATACCTGGCTGCAAGCCTGAAGAGGTGAGCGTGGATGCCGCAGTAGCCTCAATAGCAGCAGTTTTATTAGAACTAGACAACATCTCCTCATGAAGAGAGGAGCAAAGAACAGCACTGAGGGCTTTTCTTGATGGAAAAGATGTTTCGTTCTTTTCCCAGCTGGCTTTGGTAAGAGTAATGAATGTGACAGAAAGGTCATTCGTCCTATCACCTTCTGACATGCACCTTACGAATGCTGTCTATGGGCTGTTTCCCAGATTGACATGAGAAATATATCATATGGATTTATAAACCATTCCATCTGGCCTGCCAGGTTAGCAAAATTGTGTCAAAAATAAAGTTAGCCAGAGCAAGCCCCTTTGCTCTCACCCCTCCAAAATATTTCTTGACTGTGTGGGAGCTTTTTAGATTTCTTAAAAAAGGACTGTGCTGGTAGACACTCCAGTCTGCAGGAGATGCAAATCAACAGTAACAGCAAAAAGCAGCAAAAGCGTGCAGGTTTAGCTGGTGCAAGTTAGGATGAATTAAATGAATGAGTGGCCTACTTTCTTAGCAAAGGACATGATGCCCTTTAGAACCATTGCGGGGCCAGAGTTTGATGAAAACAATACGAGAGCTGTTAATTGTAAAAGTGAGACAGACTTTCACACAGATTCTTTGTCCTTTGCTTCCTGCAGGTGGTTTGGTTTTAGCTGACACTGTACTGATGGCAGATGTTAGGCTTTGTTGCAAGTTATTGTATTATTTTTTCAAATTTTTATAGACATCATAATAATTCACTATTGTAAATTCCACAGCCCCCCATTCCATGCACCTCTAATAATAAAGAGAAAATCTGATATCATGGCACACACACACCAAATCATATCAAGCCTGTCAAACCGGAGGTAAGGTACAAGCTAATTAATTCATCCTTGAGCAACACAGGGTTGCACAATGAAATGAAAGTCTGGGCTGGTTGTCAGAAAGTATGGTGGGCAGCGATCGTATCAAAATCAGCTGCACTTTATTCAAACCACGTGCTTCCTTTCCCGATGTTGATGGGTGTTTTTCTCCTATAGGTAATCAAAGCGGCTGGATTCTCGGCCCGTCCGGGGTCTCAGAATGTGTCGGTCACATCTCCCTTAGCACAGCACAGCACAGCCTCTTAACTGCTCTAAGCTCTGTCATTACACCACATCAGTACACTGAAAATCCTGCACTCAGCCATGTGTTGCAACCTGGGGCGTACCGATCAGTATCTGTGCTGTGAAGCATGGCTATAACTTAATGTGGCTTCTCTATGTCATAGATTGAGGGTGTGTGTTGAACGATAATGACTGTTTGAAACCTGAAGATAGCGAGCCGCTGTTAGGAAAGACTCGGTATCTTCGGTATTCCCATGAATGTTTCATTCTTGACTCACATGTCCGTGCAGGCTCTCAATACGAAGACTGTTGCTCAATGGACAGCATCAGAGTAAATCTATCTGTCCGTTTTTTTTTTCAAGGTCACATAGTACTAGATAATAGCAAAAAGTTCCAAGCATCACCCTGTCATGAGGAATAAAGCAACTGCAGTCACTGAAAATATTTATTTATGACAAATGAAAGGCAGAACAAACAGGTGCAGCACAAAGGCAGATCTGCTCTAAAGTCCAATCTGCTCCATGTGTCACTGAAAAGGAACACACACCCAACCTTCAGAGCAAACAACTTATCACACATCACAATGTAAAGAGGAGTTACAAGTACAGCAAGTACTGACTTAACACAAACACAAGCACAATTATGATTTAGAGATGCATTATTGCAATTTTTGGTTCACTGCTTCTTTTAAAAAAATGCACAGATGTTTTTTAGTATCAACAAAAAAACCTGTGAACAAGCAAATGTAATAAATAGCTATGTTGAAACATGGATAAGTGAATAAGAAGTATTTTTTGGCATATTTGTTGAAATTCTCTTTACATTCTGACAGCAGTCAATAAATCAATTGTTCTGACAAAAACAAGGAAAAATAATCTGGTATCTCTGATGGTTGCAGGCCTATAATAAAGCCAACCAATCATTTCATTCGACCGCAATGAAATGATACCACTCAACTGTCTACCCATGTGATAGCATCCCAATTTTCCTGCAGTTGAGGGTTTATATACAGAACTTCTTTAGACCATCTGTAAAACTTTAAAAACACTCAACTAGTTACTTTCTTTTCCAATTAAGATT
This sequence comes from Acanthurus lineatus, assembly GCA_029814665.1. Classification (NCBI taxonomy): domain Eukaryota; kingdom Metazoa; phylum Chordata; class Actinopteri; order Acanthuriformes; family Acanthuridae; genus Acanthurus; species Acanthurus lineatus. The sequence continues at coordinate 7,233,116 of JAPZDV010000003.1, forward strand.
CAAAACATGAACAGTATAGTAAAAATTTAACTGCTTCAGTTTTATAGCAGTGACTTATTCTAACATGTATTAGTGTAAAAAACACAGCAAGTCGTCATCATGTTTTCTTAAAAAAAAAAAAAGAAAGAAAGAAATATCTCTGGAGAGTGCTTACTGGGAAGCCTGCCAATATGCTGATTCTGTTTCTTTAGAAATTTAATGAGATGAGTGAACTCCCAGCAGGACATTTTCTCAACTCATCATTACAAGTCAGGAGATTTCAAGTCAGATGAACAAGTGATCTGAAAATTAAAAGCAGAAATTGTAAGTTGAAATGACCTCAGGTTTTAAAACTTACACATACTTGGTTCAAGGTCATGATAAACTATGAGCTGATTTAACAGACTCCCTACATGCTGTTTTACAATGTGCACAGCAGAAATAGCTATAAGAATTTCTGATCTTCAGCAGCCTGGGCACTGAACAGTCCAAATTTATAGACGCAAAAAAAAATATCATCTACATACGTTACATCATTCAGACTGCAGCAGTGTTAGTGGTGTAGAAAAATGTTTTCAAACACTTTTATTACTTCATCATAACAAGTGGAAAGACGTACAAGCTGTCAGTGCTGGGCACCAACTTTTCTAATGTGGTTAGCTGTCACGTGCCTCACTTTAATCTACCCCCTGCCAGTGAATGCAATTATTCATTGCTGAAAAAAATGTAACCGAATGTTGCAGTATCTCATTAAATGAAATTACAGAAACCTGGCGTGTAATACAAAAACAAGAAAAAAAAATCTTTTTAATGGTGCCACACACATACATTTAAATCATTCCTTCTTCACACAAGCAGGAAGTTGGTAATAAAGTATCCTCAGTCACTGCTCACACAGGCCCAAACTTTAACTTAGACTCTTTGTAATTTGATGAAATAAATAAAATAAATTTGACCATTTTGTTCAATTAAATCATGGTTCATCATCCAGGACAACATTAAGTTTCAGAGCTGGTTTGTTGTAACAGTGCAGAGTCTCTTTGTAAACTTATTTCATAGATAAAGCCTCATCTTCACTCCATCATTGTTTGTATCAAGGATCTAGTTTCTAAACACTTCAGAGACTTGCACAGACTATGTAGAACAGCACCCAATAGATCACAGTATGAGCAATGCTCCATCCTTAATGTGGAGGAAAATCATGGCTTCATTATGAAACAGAGATGTTGACCTACCAGCAACGAACCAGATCACTGACACACCAGTAGATAAAGCAGAAGTGCTCAATATTTACATGCTAATTTATGCATTTAAACACAACATATGTTGCTCAAAGCCTAGAACTACTCCATATTTATCATGCATCTTTTGGTTATTTCCATGTTTTTCCCCCTGCATTAATTATCAAACATAAACAAGCTTGGTGTTTGTTTCAGGTTCGCTGGTGAGTGTAAAAGCATGAAGTATTAAACCATAGAAGAGTTTGAAAGTGTACAGAGAGAGGAGGAGGCGTGCAGAGAGTAGCAGGGGATCATCGTTCATTCAGACCTATATTCACAGTGATCTTTAAAGTCACACTTCTTTTCTGGATCACTCTGTCAGCTCTGCTCCATTTCTGCTCTGTTCTGTAAAAAAAAAGGCAAGTTAAATGGTTTTTTTTATACCTATCGTGACTACATTTATGATGTAATTTCTACATGTTAACATATTCACAGTTAATTTCTGAATCTATCAAACCTGAAGTGAGTCAAGTGGTGATCGGCTCCCCCTTCAACTACCACTTTCTACAAACTTTTAATTATGAGAACTTGGAGTAACAAAGCTGAGCTGTCCAGGCAAATCATCAAAGAGCGTGTCATGTCTGCAAAATCAGATAAAACTGTTTTTAATTCCTCTTCTTGTTACATTTTTAAAGAGTTTAGTTTTTGAAAGAAAGAGTTCAAAATGATTCTGCTTTCTCACAGAGACTTAGTTGGGAAGATTGTTAAAACTCTTGTTTGTCTGAACTACAGGTCAGCAAGCTCAGCTAAACACAAAGACTGTAGGCAGTTGGAAACAGCTAGCCTATGTCTGTCCAAAAACAACAAGAATTTGCCAAAAAACTCCTTTATAGCTCATTAATTGACGTGTTGTATTTCATTTGTTTGATCCGATTGGATCCAAAGTCTGATAAAAAGAAAAAAAGTTGCACATTAAAAGTTGTTATGTGCTGAACTATTTCTTGGCTCCACTGTTTGCATAGCAACCTTGAGGTGAGGAAAAAACAGTTGAGTAAACAAGCAAGCTACAATGTGTTAATTAGTGAGCTTCATAGGTGCTGGTATGCATGCTTGTTTTACCAACAGCTCCAGATTCAAAGACAAGGGAGAGTGTCTAATTAAAATAGTGAGAAACTGGTTCTCGTTTTTGGAAAAAGAAAATAACAGGAGAAAAACATGGGCTTACACGATCCTCACAGAGAAAGAGGAGATTTGAAGTTTAAGATTGGGTTTGATAAGAGCTTTAGAGTGCATAAAGAGGCTTGTGTTACAAGCTTAAGATTGGCTGATGCTGCAGCCGCAGATAACAGGTATGATCGGCTTTTGTCTTTGTGAATGTCGAGGTCTTACTCGCAGTCTCTGCTGTGTAGCACTCTGCAAGAAAGAAGTCAGAGAATTCAAGCCTGACACGGGCAGTGAAACACTTAAGTCTTAGACAGGAGTGGATGTTAACTGGATCTCACACGAAGGTAGAAGTGTAGTGGATCTGTTCTTAAAGTGAATGAAACTCTTGAAGTGCAGCAAGCACAACTGATAATAGCTGGAGGGATGGTGCAGGGCAAGAACAACAGGGTCATGCAGGCCTTGGTCTTGGCAGAGGCAAGCCTCAAAGGAACAAAATGACAGCCCCAGAAAGAGAAAATTGATTGTAGAAAAAAATCCATCACCAAGAGAAGGTTGCAAAGTGCACATAGTGCTCAAGCAGACCAGAAGCAAAAGAAAGTGGAGAGAAACCACAAGCCCAGTTGGAAAAAGTTTGGAAAACGGGGGCGTCTAAGATTATTTGAGCAGAATATGATGTGCTAGGATCACCATAAATCCAGCCAGTGGCTCAGTTGTTGTCTATGTTTAGATACAGGGACAGAGAAACACATCCTGTCAGGATGCAAAGGTGGTTTCCCTCTTGTGAGGCACGCCGACAGGCTCGGCAGTGCAATGACTGCTGAAGTCCTTGTCTGCTTCAGCTGAGAGTAAAAAGTAAAATAATTATCATCTCTTGCAAATTGGCTTTGAATGTGTGACTGAACATGGCAGGAAATAACTATTATTAGTTATGAAAAGGTTATGGCAGCTTGGGTGAGCACAGGGGGTTGGATACACTCATACTGGTCAGAAAATGAAATAGCTGTTAGCTATTCAGCAAACACACCAGCACAGCAGGTCAGTTAGTAGGAGTCACCTGTTTACTTTGCACTGTAGCTGCAAAAAGAAGTTGCTCATGAATTCAACTGGCAGAGATGTTAAAATGTATTAGTGTAATATTGCACAGAGTGAAGTTTAAAGTTGTTTTTTTGGTACTCATTCAGGAGACTGAATACACTATGTAAGTGTTCATAATTTACATCTTATTATTGCCAAGAGTCAGAGCTTTAAATGGGAACTTAAACACATTTTCAACCATGACTCATTGTTCCATCCCTCTTTAAAAGTTCAGTATGTCAGATTGAAAGTGGTTTATTCACAGAAATTGAATACATTTTTCAAAAGTATGTTATCATCTGTGTTTAACCAAAAATAAAAAATGTTGAACTTTCTTTACCTTGAAATGAGCTTTATATGTCTGCAGAGGGATCGGGATTGGATAATTCACCTTCCTTTCCTGCTTTTCTAGCCCCTCCCTCCCTACTAATTTTTATAAAGTCCCTTAGATAAACTGAAACTGGATGCAGAGGAACCAGGCTCCATGCCCAGTGGAAGCTGGGTGTCATAAATGTGCAGGCACATGCACTCAGTGTGTACTCAAGAAGTTATGGATTCATGCTCAGGGATTACAGGCTCAGCTAGTGAGTCTCCCTAAAGAGAGAAAAAACTGCTTCAAAATATGCAAATCTATCTCATGCCTTACACACAAGCTGTGCATCAAGTATGAATGTACATCAGGGTATCAGTGTTATGTTTTTGTATCAGTCAACTCTCTTTTTGCACATTTGAACTCAGCAGAGTGGGTTCAGTTTGGCTTCTAAAATACTCACCGTTTTTCAGACAGCAGGGTCAGATGGAATTCAAAAAAAGGTCAAATCAGTGACTCCTTTCACATTTTTCTGCTCTAGTTTGCTCATTTGGTCCTTATAGATCCCTATACTTGCTTAGTTTAGCCTTTGCTGTACATTTCTGACAATGTGACCTTGTCCAGTCTGTTCCCAAAGACCAATACCTTTTCATTTTTCAGTACAATTAGGTTCTAAGTGATCCGCAGGGTTTGTTGCTGGGGAAGCATATGAGTTGGATTAGATGGTGAAAAATGGAGCCAATGAAGGCTGCTTCCCAGGATGAGAAATAACTGTACATCATGGCTCATGGGTATTCATCTGCTATCCAGACATCTAACTTACTTACTAATTTGTATCTAACTCATTTCAGTCTTAAAGATGTTTTTGCTGAATAATATTTGAAAGTTAAGCATAAAATGACATTGTCACTGTGTGTGTGTGTGGGTGTGTGTGTGTCATTGAGAGGTGATAGGCAAAAGAAAGCTTTTTTTAAAAATTTAAAATCAGAATAAGTCAGGTATTAGAGATTTTATCATTCATGGAACTGGTGCAGAAACATGTGCAAGGGGACACTTGATTGACAGAGGACTTCACGTTCCTCTACATTCAACATTCAGTCGCTATAGGCAGCAGCCAGAAGGCGTCTCGGCCTCATGCGGTGTGGCTGCAGCTATGATGAGTGCACAGCAGTGCATCTGTGAGGTACAGTGACTTTAATGAGTTAGATTGAAATGTAGAGGTTATTTTCAGCCGAGAGAGGTCTGTGCTTTCAAGAAAAATCTTTTGATATAGAGAAGTTTGTCTTTGGTGTGTGGGTTTAAAAAAATGACAAAGACCAAGGCTGTGTCCTGTAAGCTGTATTCACGTGGCAGAAAATTGCAAGAACGATAACAAAACACTCATCTGTCTCTTGACCTCTTCTGGATCAAACCTTGAGTCCTTGCAGACCTTTTTTTCATCCAAAAGCATAGAAATTATTGATAAAATCGAACTGGTGTAGCACTCATAGGTCCATTTACTGTACCTCTAGTCAAGATGTCTAAATAGCCTAACAATGTGGTAATTGCTGTTCTTAGCATGAACAAAAAGGCTGGTCTTTTAACTTTCAGTGTGCTTGCAACCCATCTGCCATGCCTTGGAATGGCTTCAGCCCCAACTGACCAGTATCACAATGAGGTGACACACAGGCATTACCTGCTCTTGCTGACAGACCGTGACAGTGGCCATTATCAGCTCCCCTAGCACTGTCTGAATAGCCAGTCCAGGTTATTATCTGGTGGAGTAGTTGGCTTTTGGCTGGAAGGAAAACTGAATTTCAGACAACAAAGAGGCTGGGAGAAAGAAACAGAGTTTTACACTTTCAATAGATCTGTAGCCAAGGGAGAAATTGTTGCAGTCAAAGCTACATGAGGCATGCAGTTAGTCTCATTTTCTCCAGAGTACTTCCAGATTTACCTGTCTTTACCAGGAAATAACCTAAAAATGGACTGTTTAAAAAACTCCCACAAGCCCATTTAAAGTTTTCCGATGAGGGTTGTTGAGATTCTGCACACTTCCACAGGTAGAGAGAGGAGAAAATCTAAGATATAAATGTTGAGGTATCAATTATAGCTTGTTAATTTTAGATAGAGAAAAAAACATATAAGTACGATTTGATACTACCTGGCCTTGCTGACAATAAACCCACTTGTGACAATTGTAATTTATGTAACAAGCAACAAACAGACTCAGTGCTGAAACACACAATTATGCATCTAACATTAACTGGCATTAGCTACCATAGGAACCATTACCATAAGCTTACTGGTCATATCAGACTAAATACAGCTGTAGTTGTATTGGAAAGGAAAGGAATGCACTTCTTTATGAATTCACCTTTTTGTTTTTTTATTTTTTTGATGAATGATTGTGTAATTTTTGAAGTTGTACCCAATAGTTTTAAGCTGTGGAAGCTTCATTCATTATGTTTATGTTTAAGTTATAAATCAACATTTAAATGCATGTTACAAGACTTTGCTAGCTATGGATGAAAGAATGGAGGGCAGACTGGAGCTTCTGAGGGAATAAGAGTCAGACCAGATTTTATTCTGATCTGAAGCTGTTGACTGGCTGAAGGAGAGCTCGGAGTTTGTATTTTTTACACTTTTGGGATTAAAATGTGGATTTATTTTAACTCAACCTGTCTGCAGCAGCGCGCTGCAGGTACTGAGCTGTACTAATTAGTCTCTCTTTGTTGACTGCTTAACTTACTGGAGCTGAAATGTACTTGGCTTCATG